>CM077097.1:83771997-84371997 GCA_039513925.1 Platanthera zijinensis | reverse complement strand
AGAATTAGGCAGAGAAAATCGAGTCCGCTGATACCATGTTAGAATTGAACTAAAACAAGCCTAAAACGGTTTAAACTGAAACTTTATTATCAGAAAAAGGTATCTATTACAAAGGTATGCCCTCCCTTATATAGAATGGAGGAGATATGAGAGAATACAAATAAGAGATGTGGGACTAAAAAATTTACAGGACTAGGCGGACTATACAGAACAAACCGCATAAGCCGCGTGGTTAGACAGAAAGGCTAACCGCATGACTACTACCAGAGAGAAAGAGAGATCGCCAGTGGAGACCGCTAGACCGCCCGGTCTCCAAGCCGGCTGTGACAAACAGCTAGACCGCTTGGCTACCAGACAACAATAGCACATCAACCAACCTGCTGAAGGGAAACCGCCAGACCGCTCGGTCTTCAACCCGCCAAGACAGACCGCCAGACCTCCCGGTCACCAACTTCAACATTCATCATTACATGATTTATTCTCGAATATGTGCTTTATTTCTGATATAGAACTTATAAATATTGAAGCCGCTTTAAATGATAATTCTTGGTTTTTAGATATGAATGACGAGCTTAATCAATTTGAACATATAAGGTTTTGAAATTAGTAGAAAGATCATCAAATCATCCTGCTGTAGGTATTAAGTGGATCTTTAAGAATAAAATGGATAGTGAATCTAGGGTCACTAGGAACAAAGCTAGACTTATAGCAAAAGGTTACTCACAAATTGAAGGAATATATTTTGAAGAAACCTTTGCACCGGTAGCACGTTTAGAAGTAGTTACAATATTTCTTGCATTTGCTAGCTTTAAATGATTTAAACTATTTCAAATGGACATTAAAACTGCTTTTCTTAACAGGTATATTAAGGAAGAGGTTTATGTAGAACAACCTCCAGGCTTTGTTGATGTTAAATTTCCTGATCATGTTTTTAAATTAGAAAAATCCCTTTATGGTTTAAAGCAAGCATGTCGAGCATGGTATGATAGATTGACTATTTATTTATTAAAGAATGATTACAAAATGGGAAGTACTGCTGATTGTACTCTTTTTATTAAACAAGTTCATGAAGACCTTATAGTTTTGGAAATATATGTTGATGATATTATATTTGGATCCACTAATGAAAAATTGTGTGATAATGTTATAGAAATTATGAAGAATGAATTTGAAATGAGCATGGTAGGCGAACTCTCTTATTTTCTTGGTTTTCAAATTACTCAAAGACATGATGGAATTTTTATTTGTCAAACTAAATATATTCATGATGTTTTAAAAAGATTTAGATTTGAAAAATCTAAAACAAACAAATACCCCCATGAGCGTCTCATTGAAATTAGGAAAGGATGAAAGTGATATTTCTATAGATCAAACATTATATAGAGGAATGATAGGATTACTGTTATAGTTGACTGCATCCAGACTTGATATTATGTTTGCTATATGTTTATGTGCTAAATTTCAGGCTAATCCCAAAGAATCTCATTTAAAAGCAGTTAAACGTATTTTTAGATATCTTATTGGCACATCTAAGTTAGTTTTGTGGTATCCTCATAATGATACCTTTATTTTACATGGCATTTCCGATTCTCATTATACTAGTTATTCATTAGATCATAAGAGCACAAGTAGCACCTGTCACCTTCTAGGCCCTTCACATATTTCGTGGTCGAGTAGGAAACAAAATTTTGGTGCCTTATCCACCACCGAGGCTGAGTACATTGCACTAGGTAGTTGTTGTCCACAGGATCTTTGGATGAAGCAAACATTAGAACACTTTGGAATTATTCATGAAATAATTGAATTAAAATGTGATAATAAGAGTGCAATTAACTTAACATATAATCCAGTTCATCATTCTAGGTCTAAATACATTGATGTACATCATCACTTCATTAGAGACCACAGAAAGCAAAATATAATTAAAGTCAGTTTTATAGGCACTAATTCACCGCTTGCCGATGTTTTCACAAAAACACTTCCAGATTCCCGTTTTTCATTATTAAGATTAGAACTAGGAATTCTGGACTTATCAAGATAATGAATCAACATAATAAGTAAACAAAACAAAAACTTTAATTAATAAGAAAATGATGATTAAACATTAAGTAAACCATAAATATTATGAGTCAATATTCATATTACAACATCACTGAATCACATAATAAGTCCCATAATATTATAGCACAGAATTTTTATATAGAAACATGAAAATTTAAAAACTGCACTGTCGCTAGCGACACTGACTATCGCCGGGCAATAACATCAACTCTTCCAATCAGCACAAAAACTTCAGAAATTTTTGTTGTCCCCTACACTTGTGTCCCCTTGTTCTTCAGCTGAACTGTGTTCACTGCTTCTTGTCCGACGAGATCGGCGAGTGGATAATTAGGGAGGCTCTATGACTGTATTCTCCCATTCTGCCTCTTCTGCTAGAGTGGGCTTCAAATTGAGACTTTTGGTTAGAAATTTAAAGAATTTCTGAACTCTCAGAAAGTTCTTCTTAACCTCCCTCTTATGTTCCTCGAACGACTCTCGCAAGTCGTCCAAACCTTCCTATAATGATCCACCTCTTGGAATTGGTGGGTTACGGATAGTGGACACTAGTTCACTACTCCTTCCTAACAATCCTTGTGCTGATCGATCAAAGGAAGATATTCCACTCGTAGAAAAAATAGAAGGCACACAGTCGTTGAAATATAGATCTGGTTCTATCCAAGTGTACTTCTTATATAATATGTATTGGATGACCACTCCAAGTGGTAGTGTGTTTAATTTCTTCCAAGGCGGACTCCAAGTCTAAATATGTAATGAATTATCGAAAGGAAAATGTCTGCCAAATCGAATGTCTCCCACTCCAAGATCATGTATGTGACATAGCTTAATTGAGTCGTAATCGTCCGCGTATCACCGAACTTAAGTAAAATATAATGCCGCAATATGTCCTGCACTAGTCGTGTATCCTCGGTGAGAGTGGTCATAGATTGAATACGAATTTTGATGGAATTACCATGCAAAACCATATTCAAGAGTGTCAAGTCTCTATCCTTCAGATAATTTTCTATGACATCTAGAACATTCTCACGATCTATTAACCCAAATTCTTCCCGGAGATCATAATGGGTTATCTCTACTTTTTGTCCTTGTATCCGTGATCACACTCCACCATTTAATTCTATTAATGGAGGATCTTTTAGATAATTGTAGAACTCCCTAATTAATACAGATGAAAATGTATCCGGGATAATGATGGACATTATTCCTACCATTGCTAACATGTCATGAATATATGCGTGTAGGACGGGATCAAATTCGATCACCCGTCCAATCCCAATATTAGCATTTTCTATCCCCGTAAACATTTGATAGGAGGAATATAGATCACTTCCAGTACTTATTGGGTCCATTGTTCCCAATGTCCCTGATTTGTGAGAAGTCAAACAGGTCATTGTCACACACACCAACTATATTTGATGTGTATTTGAGGTATTGAGTACAGGTTGTCCATATCACATTGATTGGACTTGTGGACACAATAACTGGTTGCTGGACATAGATAAAATCGACTAAGTCCACAGGCATTGAGTGGAGCAAGCTCACTCAATGCCAGAGGTATGGATTCAATATTGTCTAGTAGAAATTTGCCTAAGTCCACAGGCGTTGAGTGAGGATAGCTCACTCAACTTCATATAATATATAGCGTTGAGTTTATCTAAGCCTAACTGAAAGATAGTCAAAAATTTGGCTAAGTGCAAAACCTTTGAGTGGGGACAACTCACTCAATGACATATAACATATAGTGTTGAGTTTATCTCAGCCTAACTGATTGATAGCCAAAAATTTGGCTAAGTACAAAAGCATTGAGTGTAGTCTACTCACTCAACGCCATATTGCAAAAAGGATGTATCAGGCTGAGTCAGACTAAGCCTAGAGAAATTGGCTGAAAATGTGGCCAAGTCCACAAGCATTGAGTATGGTCTACTTACTCAATGACATACAGATTTTAGCATTGAGTGTTTTTGTGTCAGTCAACTCTACAGAATAGTTGGGAAAAATTTTCACCAAGTCCACAGGCGTTGAGTGTAGCTTACTCACTCAACGCCAGATAACAGAAAAATTCTATTAAGTAGTTTGCGTTGAGTGGATCTTACTCTCTCAACACCAAGGAGTAGAAATATTCGCTAAGATAAATAGTATTGAGTGAGGCAAGCGCTCTCAATGCTCTCGACGCTCTCAACGCCTTGAAGCAGAAATTTGCCTAAGTTCAAATGCATGGATTACTTGGCTTTCGTTGAGCTGAGCACGCCGTTCATCGAACGGAGCTCAGCCTTCGTCGAGCTTAATACCTAGATAGACAGAATTTTATCTGAGTATTGTGGAGTTGAGTGATACCTACTCACTCAATGCCTTTGGTTCTAATGATTGAATTTTGTCTAAGTCCAGAGATGTTGAGTCATGCTGAAGTCAGCAAAGTCAAAGTCAACCAAAATTCAAATGTTGCAGAAATGCTGTCAAAGACGTTGGCGGTCAGCTGTTATCATCTTCTACACATTCTAAGGAATATTTTCAACATTAAGTGATGGGGCCCACTCACAACAAAGAGCCGTTGAATCAAGATTAAATAGAAAGCATGCGCTGAATGACATAATCTCAGCTATCAATCATGGTGGTGGGACCCACTGCTCAATTGGCTTTTAGAGAATAAAAAAGAAGCAAATCGGCCAGAGCAAAAAAAATCGATTCCCTTTTCTAGGTTTTCTGAAAATGAAAGTGCGACCAAACTTCATCTTCTTCCTCGCCATTTTCGTCGAGCCTAGAGAAGTTGCTCTGCACAGAGAACCTTGCTGAGAAAGAGATAGCTGAAGCAATCACCATTTGCAACAGTAGGATTAGAAGCTATTCTTAGGAAGCATATCTACAAGTTCTGCAGAGAAAAGAAAGCTGGTTGAAGAAAATTCTACTGCATACTTATTGTTTTCAATAGCAAAAGTTTGGACTGATATCTGCTCAGTATAGGAAGAAGAAGAAATAGAGTTCTTGCTCTGGTGTCTAATCATACAACCTTTCTTATTCTTTTGTTTAGATTCTTTGTGATTCTAGAGTTATAAGCATGTATTATAAAGGCCAAGGTCTTTGTGACCTGTATTGTATTTGTGTTGGGTGAAATGTCTTTGTGACTTGGGTTTGTCTTAGTGCCTAAGTTATAGGTCTATATGACCTGCGTGGTCCTGCAGGATCTGTGTTGTAAGCAATTAAGTAGCTGAGTTATTGAGGGAGAGCTAAATCTTACACACTATTAGATAGGCGCAGAGGGATAGTGGATGTACACAAGATTGGGGAACCACTATAAAATGCTGTGTCATCTATGAATGTTCTTGAGAGCTTATAATTAACCTAATCACAGGCACATGAATCTGCAAACAAGTTAAAAAAAATTAAATAGAGAGAAAAACCTATTCACCCCCCCTCTATGTGTTTAGCTAGCCTTGAAAATTAGACTTTCAAGTGATATCAGAGGGAGGTTGCTATTTAAAGGCTTAATAGTCTGAGTAGATCTCCAAGGTTAGCAAGATGTCTGTCTCTATGAGTTCATGAATGACCAATAAGGAGATGACTGCTGTAAGACTTCCAATCTATAGGAAGGTAGATTTTGGCATCTAGAAAGCAAGGGTGAGGCAGTTCATGGAAGCCACTGACCCTAGAATGTATATTACAGTTGAATAGGGACCATATATCCCAATGAAGATGTCTGCACTGGATGCTAATGTCAAGACCCTCAAGACATATGATGAGATGACCAAGGATGAGTTATCCCTGGCCTCAATAGACAAGAGGTTAAAGAATATCATTATGAGTGTTATTGATTACTCTACACTTCAGAATCTGATTCATTGCAAAATAGCAAAGGAAGTGTGGGAAACATTTGTGATCTACATGGAGGGGATAGAGGAAGTTAGAGATGATAGGAAGTCCATGCTCAATCAAGAGTATGAGTCTTTCAGGAAATCCAAGGGGGACAACATAACCATCTGTTATGAAAAGTTCTTTAGGATTGTGAATGAGCTGAAGACTTTTGGAAGGGTATTCAGTCACTATGAACTGAATGACAAGTTCCTTTAATCTCTCTCTAGAGATTGGAACACAAAAATCTGTGCCATCAGAGAAGTGGTAAAGCTGGGTGACACTGCTCCTCACACCCTCTTTGGGAAGCTACTGTCATATGTGATGCAACAGGCTATAAGGAAAGAAGAGGAGAACAACAACAAGTCTCAAGCAAGAGACAAGACTGTAGCTTTCAAAGTTGAAATCCCCAACAAAAGCAGAAGAAAGTCTCCCTCTCCACCAAGGAGAGATGCTGAATCTGATTCTGGAAAATCAGAGAACAACACATTTGACTGTCAATGGACTGATGAAGATTTTGCTGCCTTCACCAGGCAATTTCAGAAGTTCTTAAAGAAGAAGCACTAGAGAGGAAGGCCTTCCACCTCTTCTCATCCTAAGGATGACTACTACAAGGGCAGAAGAAAATCATCTAAGGAGGACAGGTAAGGTTCCAAAACTAGTAAACATGTTTTATCTAACATGACTTATTATCAGTATAGAAAACCTTGGCATGTAATAGCCGACTGCCAAGTCAAAAGAAAGGAACATAGTGAGAAAAAGGACCACCAACAAAAAGAAAAGAAGGAGAAATCCCTCATTGCCAAGAAGCAAAGAAGCTGGACTGACTCCTCCTCATCAGAGTCAAAAGAAGAAGAAGAAGCCTACATTGGGATGTACTCTACTGAAGGAGGAGCTGTAGAAGCATACTGTATCAAAAGGCTGGCTGCTTTGGAAGAAGAAGCTGAGAAGGTTCATCCTGCTGATAGGATTGAAGATAGGGCCCCTCTATCATAATCTGATGGTGATTAAGAGGTGGATTCTAAAGAAGACAGTTGCTGTCTTGGGCTGATTGCTAAGTCAGATGAAGAAATCAGCTAGGATCAGCCTGGTCCAAGTAAGGTAATTTCTGTTACTAGCTCTGCTTGTTCAGATTATGAATCAGTTCCAGATTCTTGTGCTTCTGCATCAAGTGATGATGATGGATCAGAATCTGAAGGAGACATCAATCAATTAATTGTTAATTATGGTGCACTTCTGTTGGCTCTAAAGAAAAGCAAGCTCTTGGCTAAACAACAGGCTCGGGAAATTATCTCTTTAAATCCTGCTCCTTCAGAATCAGCAAAATTGCTGGATCTGAAGACTCAAGAAGTAAGCAAACTGAACAATGTAACAATACTTCAGATGAGCACCATAATCTTCAAGAATAACCATATCAGGAATCTTGATGGAAAGCTCCAAAAGGAGAGGGAACTAGTGTCTAGCTACTCCAAGCCTAGCATAATGTTGCCCTTGATAGACTGGAAAGAAAGGGTTGGGATTCAAGGAAAGGACAAGAGTTGCTAATCCCAAGGGAAAGGGCAAAGGTCAAGTGGAGCCACTAGCCTCTAAGCCTCCTGTGAAATTTAATAGAGTGCAATTTCCCTATAACAGCTATGACCATGAGAGTATTTATGGTTATTGGAATAATGCTAGACCATCTTGTGTGAACAAAGATGTTCCACAATATGGTGGTAGTTATAGCAAAGGTGCAAGTGCATATGAGAAAATACAAATGGCCCATTCTGGACCATCTGTGTTTGGTGCAACAGCCCCTTCAGTCAAGGGTAAAGCTATTGACTGTTCTAAAATTCCTCCAGCCCACTTTAAGACAAAGGGTAAGGCTGTCAGTAGACTAGACTTGGGCATCTCTGAGGCCATCAAGAGTATTCTTTCTGAAAAAAAAGCTGTTGCTAGAAGGACTCAAGATATCCCAAGAACTTCTACTGCCAGACCCACCACTTGTCAGACCGGGGATGGAAAACCATGGAACAGGACTGATGCTACTCCTTCTCGGCCCAGAGCTACTATTAACACAACCACTAGATCTTCTCCAAAAAGAAGGTACAACATTCATGAGTGTTGGTGCAATGAAAAGGTAGGCCACTTTGCTGTTGATTGCTGGCACAATCATAGTGTGTAGAGAGCAAATGTTAGCTTGCCTGTTAGAAAAGCTGCAGGCAGGCAAAATTATTTTCAGTTTAACATGCACCAAGGACCCAATAAAAATTAGGGTCCTAAGGTTAACTGATTTGTGTTTTGCAGGTTAGTCCAAGTGCTCATACCCCTATATGGTACTTGGACAGTGGATGTTCCAGGCATATGATTGGAACAAGGAGCATGCTAGAGGATTATGCTCCAGTAAAGAATAGACTAAAGTTTATCTTTGGTGGGTCAGAAAAAGGGATGATAAGAGGTTTTGGTAAGATCTCTAATGGCATAGTCACTATCACTAGAGTAGCCTATATGGAAGGGTTGTAACACAACCTGATAAGCATTAACCAACTCTATTGTCTTGGCTATGACATAGTATTCCATAAGGATGAGTGCCAAATTAGAAGGTTAAGTGACCAAGAGGTCATCTTAACTGGCACTAGGAGTGGAAATGTGTACTGTTTGGATTTTCTATGCTCTAGCAAATACTCACCTGTATGCCTAGTTACAGATGAGAAAGCTTCCTCTAGTGTCTAGTGGAACAAGAGGCAAGCCCATCTAAACTATAGGACCATAGACAAGCTATTCAGCAAAGAGCTGGTTAGAAATGGGCCTAAGTCTATATGCACTAAGGAGGGTATCTGCTCTGTATGCCAAAAGGGCAAACAGACTAAGACCTCTTTCAAGAGCATTGGCACCAAAGACTCAGTGAGGTGCTTATACCTCTTGTATATGGATCTGTTTGGTCCTATGCCAATTCAATGTCTAGGTAGGAAAGTTTACACCCTTGTGGTTGTTGATGACTTTTCAAGATTTGCCTGGGTGTTCTTTCTAAGGAAGAAATCTGAAACCCCTAATGTCTTTCAGACATTTGTAAAGCAAATGCAGAATGAATTCAACAACACAGTGATCAAAATCAGAAGTGACCATGGCACTGAGTTTCAGTCTTAGTGTATGACAAGGTTCTGTGAAGAGCTAGGGATTCATAAAGAATTTTTCTCTCCTAGAACACCCCAGCAAAATGGAATTACTGAGAGGAAAAATAGGACTATCATAGAGGCTAGTAGAACCTTACTAAGTGACTCATCCCTCCCATAATACTTCTGGATTGAGGCAGTTCATAAGGCATGCTATGTCCTTAATAAGGCTTCTATCACCAAGAGCCACAAGAAGACTCCCTATGAGATCTTGAAGGTCAGAAAACCAAACCTGAGCTATTTCAGGATCTTTGGCTGTAAGTTATATGTGCTCAATAATGGAAAAGTCCATTTAACTAAGTTTGCTACCAAGTCCCATGATCGGATCTTTGTTGGATACAACACTCATAGTAAGGCATATAGAATCTATAACTTAACTACACAAGTTATAGAAGAGTCAATGCATGTTGTCTTTGATGAATCTAACATGGTTAACTGTGAGCTACCAAGATCCTCCTTTTATATCATTTCAGGTATAGAGCAAATGATGGACAAGCTGACCATCAAGGAAGCTACCCCCACAGTCCAAGAAAATGATGATGGACTGCCTATTCCAAGAGAAGGGGAAAACACAATTGAATAAAATGAAGACCAGCTAGCTGAAAATAATGAAGATCAGCAAGCTGCAGCTAGATTGCCTCCAGCTACCAGGCATCTAAGGTACCATCCAGTACATCAAATAATTGGTGATTCAAATCATAAAGTCCAGACCAGAAGTAGGAGCATGAATACAGCTCTCTACTCAAGCTTCCTGCCTCAAGAAGAGCCAAAGAAGTTTAAAGAAGCAATCAAGGACCAGTTCTAGATTGGAGTAATGCAAGAAGAATTGGACCAATTTAAGAGATGTAAGGTTTGGAAGTTGGTCCCCAGACCATAAGGACGAAATGTCATAGGGACTAAGTGGATCTACAGGAACAAGTTTGATCAAGATGACATTATTGTCAAGAATAAGGCTAGACTGGTGGCTAAAGGCTATAGGCAAGAAGAGGGCGTAGACTTTGACCATACCTTTGCCCCAGTAGCCAGATTGGAAGCCATAAAGATTTTCCTTGCATTTTCTTCCTATCAGGGATTCAGAATCTACCGGATGGATGTCAAGTCAGCATTCCTGAATGGGGACCAAAAAGAAGAAGTATATGTGGATCAACCACCAAGTTTTATAGATCTCAACTCTTCTAATTTTGTTTATAAGCTTAGGAAAGCTCTATATGGGCTAAAGCAAGCCCATAGGGCTTGGTATGAAACCTTGTCCAGCTTTCTCATTGAGAACAAATTCTCAAGGGGGGAGATAAATAAGACCCTATTACTAAGGGAATTAAAGGGCAAGCTTATCCTAGTCTAGATATATGTCGATGAAATTATCTTTGGATCTAATGATGATAACCTTTGTTGGAAGTTTGCTAAACTTATGCAAGGGAAGTTTGGAATGAGTAGCATGGGTGAGCTCAAGTTCTTCTTGGTACTCCAAGTAAGACAGACCTATGATGGCTTATCCATATCCCAGCCCAAGTTCACTAGGGAGCTAATCAAAAAGTATTGTATGGAGAATGCCTCCACCATGAGAACTCCCATGGGATCAAGTATGCCTATAGGAAAAGATGAGGCAGGGAAACATGTTGATGAATCTTTGTATAGAGGGATAATTGGCTCCCTTCTATACCTGACTACTAGTAGGCTTGACATCAAGTATGCCACATGTGTTTGTGCTAGGTATCAGGCCTGCCCTAAAGAATCTCATTACTTTACTACAAAGAGAATCTTGAGATATCTTAAGGGCACACTAGATCTTAGCCTATGGTACCCTAGAAATAGGGATTTTGATCTAACAGGATTTTCAGATACAAATTTTGCAGGTTGCAAAGAAGAGAGGAAAAGCACTATTGGAACCTGTCAGTTATTAGGAAGAAGGCTAGTTTCTTAGAGCAGTAAGAAGCAAACTAGTGTGGCTATATCCACTACTGAGTCAGAATATATATAAGAAGGCAGCTATTGTGCACAGCTGCTGTAGATCCAACATCAGCTCCAGGATTACAACCTTCAGGTAAGTAGAACTCCTATTTAATGTGATTCTACAAGTGTTATTTCTATTTCTAGGAATCCTATCTCACATAGCAGGACTAAACATATAGAAATAAGATATCATTTTATTAGGGAGCATGTAGAGAAGGAAGACATCCGTCTTGAGTTTGTTCCCACAGACAAGCAAGTGGCTGATATCTTCACTAAGCCATTAGATGAGGCAAAGTTCAACACCCTCAAATTTGAGTTGGGTATGTTGAACTTGGCATAACTTCAGGCACTCCCTTTTGCATTTTTTTGGGTGTAGGTTTTGTTCCTCTTGCTGGACATATAGGCTCCCCAGTAGCATCAGCTCACTGATGCTTCAACTGAGGGGGAGCAAGTTACTGTGGAGAGAAGAAAGAAGGTCAGCCAATGGAAGGGTCAGCCCCCATCTACCTATTCTATAGAAGTCAAAAAGGGGGAGAGAAGAGAGTAGGTCCTAGCAAGGGGGAGACATAGCAAGTGGGAGAGATGACAAAGGGGAAAGAAAGACATGTGGCACTCAAGTAAGGAGAAACACCTTGCAGCAAAATCTGGGGAGTAAGTGATGCTCACCATACAGACAGAAAATGAGAATTTCAATATTTATTTTGTTGTATAGGTTGTGTGTGTCATTGACCAAGGAAAGAAAACATTTTTTTGATAAGGGTTTTGGCTTCTTCAAATAGGGGGAGATTGTTGGGCATATTGTTCCCAATGTCCCTAATTTGTGAGAAGTCAAACAGGTCAATGTCACACACACCAACTGTATTTGATGTGCATTTGAGGTATTGAGTGCAGGTTGTCCATATCACATTGATTGGACTTGTAGACATAATAAATGGTTGTGGGACATATCAAAAATTGACTAAGTCCACAGGCGTTGAGTGGAGCAAGCTCACTCAATGCCAGAGGTATGGATTCAATATTATCTAGTAGAAATTTGCTTAAGTCCACAAGTGTTGAGTGAGGACAACTCACTCAATGTCATATAACATATAGCGTTGAGTTTATCTTAGCCTAACTGAAAGATAGCCAAAAATTTGGCTAAGTGCAAAAACATTGAGTAAGGACAGCTCACTCAACGCCATATAACATATAACATTGAGTATATCTCAGCCTAACTGATAAGTATCCAAAAATTTGGCTAAGTACAAAAGCCTTGAGTGTATTCTACTCACTCAACGCCATACAACAAAAAGGCTGTATCAGGCCGAGTCAGTCTAAGCCTAGAGAAATTGGCTGAAAAATGTGGCCAAGTCCACAGGCATTGAGTATGGTCTACTAACTTAATATCATACAACTTTTAGCGTTGAGTGTTGCTACGCCAGTCAAATCCATAGTATAGTTGGGCAAAATTTTCACCAAGTCCACAGGCATTGAGTATAGCTTACTCACTCAATGCCAGATAATAGAAAAATTATGTTAAGTAGTTTGGCATTGATTGGAGCTTACTCTCTCAATGCCAAGGTGCATAAATATTCTCTAAGGCAAATAGCATTGAGTGAGGCAAGCGCTCTCAACGCTTTAGACGCTCTCAACGCCTTGAAGCAGAAATTTTGCTAAGTCCAAATGCGTGGATTGCTTGTCTTTCGTCGAGCTGAGCTCGCCGTTCATCGAACGGAGCTCAGCCTTTATCAAGCTCAATACCTAGAAGAACAGAATTTTGTCTGAGTATTATGGCGTTGAGTGATACCTACTCACTCAACGCCTTTAGTTCTAATGATTGAATTTTGTCTAACTCCAGAGATGCTGAGTCATGTTGATGTCAGCAAAGTCAAAGTCAACCAAAATTCAAATGTTGCGAAAATACTGCCAGAGATGTTGGCGGCCAGCTGTTATCATCTTCTATACTTTCAAAGGAATATTTTCAACATTAAGTGTTGGGGCCCACTCACAGCAAAGAGCCATTGAATCAAGATTAAATGGAAAGCATGCACTGAAAGGCTTAATCTCAGCCATCAATCCTGGTGGCGGGACCCACTGCTCAAAGTGCCTTTAGATAATAAAAAGGAGCAAATCGGCCAGAGCAAAAAAATCGATTCCCTTGTCTAGGTTTTCTGAAAATGAAAGTGCGGCTGAACTTCATCTTCTTCCTCGCCATTTTCATCGAGCCTGAAGAAGTTGTTCTGTACAGGGAACCTTGCTGGGAAAGAGATAGCTGAAGCAATCACCATCTGCAATAGCAGGATTAGAAGCTATTCTGAGGATGCAGATCTACAAGTTTTGCAGAGAAAAGAAAGTTGGTTGAAGAAAATTCTACTGCCTACTTATTATCTTCAACAGCAAAAGCTTGGACTGATATCTGCTCAGTCCAAAAAGAAGAAGACACAGAGTTCATGCTCTGGTGTCTAATCATACAACCTTTCTTATTCTATTGTTTAGATTCTTTGCGAGTATGGAGTTGTAAGTCTGTATTATAAAGGCTAAGGTATCTGTGACCTGTGTTTGGCTTTGTGCCAGGTGAAAGGTCTTTGTGACCAAGGTTTGGCTTAGTGCCTAAGTTGTAGGTCTGTGTGACCTGCGTGGTCCTGCGGGATCTGTGTTGTAAGCTATTAAGTAGCTGAGTTCTGGAGGTAGAGCTGAATCTAACACACTGTTAGATAGGAACAGAGGGACAGTGGATGTACCCAAGATTGGGGAACCACTATAAATTGGTGAGTAGTCTGTTAATTTTCTTGAAAGCTGATAATTAACCTAATCACAGGCACATGAATCTACAAACAAGTTTAAAAAATTAAATAGAGACAAAAACCTATTCACCCCCTCTCTAGGTGTTTAGCTAGCTTTAAAAACAATACTTTCAATACTTCTGCGAGCTTTCGAACTGGAAGCCATTTGTGTAGATAATATGAAAAATTTAAACAAAAATTCCAAAAAGTTTTAGTATCGCCATCCGGCGACACACACTATCGTCGGGCGATACCAGAAATTGCTCTAATCACATTTCTCACTCAAGATCTGCAATTTTCCCTACTTTTAATACCAGCTCTACAATTTCTTACAAGTTTTAACACATTCCCTAAGGCTATTTAAGAAATTTTTACTCAAAACACTATTCATCATCTTCTTCCCTAACACCATTACTCAACTAAAATTTTTCTTCAAAAAAACTAGATCTGAGTTTAGGGATTTTACTTTCATCAATCAATGCAATCACAAGTTCAAATACATAAGGTTATAATCTACTCTCTCAAAAAAAAACTAGTTTTGACCAAAACCCTAAGCATGAAAAAGCATACTTGAAAACCTAAATTTTTTTCATCAAAAGTACCATGATCTACCCTACAATCACTTTGATCTAACAATTCAAGAAGATGAAAAACAAATTCCATGGAAATTACCTTGATCTAGGCTTTTCGCCGGTTTCCTCTTCATCTTTCCCGTAGAGACTTCAGGAGAAGATGCTGGGAATAGTGCAATTGATCAAATACGACCGGTTTTTATATTTTCGCACTATCGCTGATCAGCGATATCCAGTATCGTTGGGTGATAGAGAAAATTCACTATTTCGCCTATTTTTCTTCATTTCTCAGGTTTAATCATAATTTAATGTATATTTTTTGATTTTGGGTTTCCAGTAGCATAGTTTAATTGTTCAACCATCACATATCTTTTTCCACATACTTAAATACTAGTGTTTTTATACTTGTGAAATTGTTTTCACATGTCTCCAAGTATGAGAAATGTTTTAGTTATAATAATGTTCTTTCACCCACATTTGTGAAAATCTTCATATGACTTCACATTACTGCATTTTTGAATTGTGAATGTTCTACCATAACCACTAGAATTTCTTGCTAACGCTAACGCTTTATCCTAGTTTTTCTTTGCACCATTTATATTTGAGTATCCTGTCTACTCACATAGGTGAATTCGGACTTCTTTGTCAAGCCAAACAAAAAATGGTCAAAAAAATGTTAACAAAAAAACATTCAACATCTTTAGTGATGTCATTCAAAATTCAAATAAAAGAGGCTGACAAGGAACCTTTACCAAGCGCTACTTACCCTCCTGATAAGTCTTAATAAGCATTGTGAGGTTGAGTACATTGGAAAGAATTATAAAGTATCTTTTGAACCTCTATATCTGGATATTCTTTTTATAGGTGCTCTGAATTCTTTGGTACAAGCACAATTAGTCATGTATACCTCTATGTTATATTGTTTTTTTACATTCCCCATGTTCATATATTTGTAAGGCATCTGCATATCTGTTTTTCATCACACTATCACATGTACATAACATTATCTTCTCTAAAATTTTTTCTTATGAGAATTGGACCGAAAAAGTTTCCCACTTAGTCTTCACTAGTGTATGTGTTTGTGATATAAATGGATGAACGTTGCCACTATTTGTGTTTACTCATTTTCTTCTTTACTATATATTGATTCACATGTTCTATCCTTGATTTCTCCTTTATATTTTTCCTCTTTAGCTTCCGCACCACCCTGCTATCTCATTTGACAATACCAAAGGGGGATAATTTACTAAGGAAATCATTCGTACTCAAATCATTCATACTCATATTCCTACTCATGGTTTAATACTGCATTTTACATTAACTAAAAACACAAAGTTCAATATGCTTAGATTTAGGGGGAGTACTCCTGTAGGGGGAGTGTTACATCCAAGAGACCTTTGTGCACATACAAATGCTTAGTCTTGATACTCATAGTTTCTAACACTTCATATATCATTCATGATTTCTTTCTCAGTGGGTTTGTTATTTTCAAAAGGGGGAGATTATTGGAGCATGATGTTCCATGCTTCCTAGTTTGCTAATAACAAATCTTATTTATATTTGATCTTTAGTTATTTATGATGTGTAGATATCACAGGTCTAACTCTAAGGGTATTTGGGTGTCAATTTGGGTCAGAACAGATGTGCTCAGGATATATCGCCAAGCAATATTGGGTATCGCCCACAGGTGATAGAGACATGAACAGTAAACGCATCATCTCCATTCGGTTGGCAGTTACTGTCGCTATCACCGGCGACACCGAGTATTGCTAGGCGACAGTCCATGATCGACATGATGGATCTGCGATGCAAAATTAAGGAGTACATGGGACACATGGCAGCCATTACCGATATCGCCAGGTGGAGGTACCCCGTGTCGCCAGGCGATATCGCTAAAGTATGAAAGCCATTCAATTTTCTGAGGAGAGGATGAATTTTATAACCTGGAGTGTACCTTCGTGTTAAGATGATTTAGAGAGCTCCAGATTTCAGATTTACTCCATACTCTCAAGAAGGCCAAAGCGCAAAAGATCGACGGCACGTACGCAATATTCAGAGCAACCCTGACAAGGATTCATCGGCATCTTCAGCGCATTGTTTGAAGGGAATTTTAATTCTAAAGTTTTTAATTTGTTTTATTCTTATTTCTATTGTAATCCTATTGCAATTGAAAGGGGAAATCACCGCATTATGCGTGGCGTCTAAGCCCTTGCATGGCTTATGAGAAAATAACCACCTTGTGTGTAGCGTCCAAGTCCTTGTGTGTCTTAGGGAGAAATCGTTACCTTGTGTGCAGCGTCTAGATCGTGGTAGATCTAGGGGAGGCTAGTAATAAGATCTTGGGAGAGATATGTTTTAGCTTGCCGGTTCTTGGTAGAAGGACCGACGAAATCAAAAGTATTGTATTTTTCATAAGCCTTTGTCTCTAACTCTATAGAGATACTATGTATTTAGATTTAACACATATGAAATAAATCGTAATTATTTTGTTTTTATATATTTCAGAGTGTTCCAGTCATCTTATGAAAAATAAGTCTCCATTTTGTAACGTCATTATTTTTGTTCACCAAGTAATTTTTTTTCAGTTAAATAAAAGTAGTTAACCGTTATTCATCCCCCCTCCCCCCTCTTAGGGAGCCACATGATCCAACACTGTTGACCTCTCAGTCCCAGACCAATAAAGGCTCATCGGCGTCGTCAAGCAGCTTCTCGCCCAGGCCAAAGTTCTTGTTGCCTCAATGTTGGGTCCATTGATCCAAATGTCCCAGATTTGTAAGAAGTCAAACAAGTCAATGGTATACGCACAGTTGTATTTGATGGGTGTTCAAGTTCATGCATGCAGGTTAGTCCTTGTCGCATTGATTGGACAGGTGGTCACATAGAAAGGTTGTGGAAAGACAGAAATCTATCTAAGTCCACAGGATTTGAGTGAAACCAGTTCACTCATCGCCAGATAACCAGGAGCGCTAAGTATAGCTTGGTTTGTCAAAGCTAAGAATTTTGCAAGCCAAAAATATTGCTAAGTCCACAGGCATTGAATGAAGTCTATTCACTCAAAGCCATACGCTATAATCGTTGAGTATTGCTTACTCTGTCAACGCTATAGAAAACCTATGGAAAATTCTTGCTAAGTCCAGATGCGTCGAGTGAAGTCAGTTAGCTTGACTCCCAAGGGAGATTGCATAGAGACAAGCTCACGCAGTCAAATACTACAGGAGATTGACAGAAAATCTGTCTAAGTATTTTGGCGTTAAGTTATGCAAATTCACTCAACTCCAAGTGACAGAAAACTGTCTAAGTATTTTTGTGTTGAATCAAGTTTATTCACTCAATGCCTAGTGAAAGAAAACTATCTAAGTATTTTGGCGTTGAGTCAAGCTTACTCACTCAACGCCTAGTGACAGAAAACTGTCTAATTATTTTGACATTGAGTCAAGCTTACTCACTCAATGCCTAGTGCATAAAAACAGTCTAAGTGTTTTGGCGTTGAGTGAAGGTGGCTTACTCAACGCCTATACTAATATTGCTTGAATTTGACCAAGTCCATAGGTGATGACGTCGACAAGATTTCAAATGTTGCGAGAAAGCTGCAGTACACCATTAATGGCGCTGGTATACAGTTGTACAACTTTTTCTGTAAAAGAAAGGTTGTAAATCAGAAATTAATGCTAGGCCCACGGGTCAAGAGAGTCATTGGACGACTGATGATAAAAGGAAGGCAAAGAAGAAGAGCACTTTTTAGGGTTTGTCTTTTCGTAAAGCAGCGCATCTTCTTTTTCTTCCTCTGCATTCTTGCAGAGCAAAAAACTGAAGTGCAAATTAACTAATCCAAAAGTTCAACAAGATAGTTGTTGAGATCTACACCATCAACGACAAGGTCAGCGATATTTCTCTGAGAGAATAGCAGCCAAGGCCAACCTTTTCTATAGTTACTTCACAGCCCAAGCAAAGCTTGTTCTGAAGATCATTTCCTGGTGCTCTGAAGAAGAAATTTGGTCTGATCATTCTCAGAACAGAAGGAGGAAGACATAAAGAGTATTTCTCTATTGTCTAAATCTAAAATAATAACCATCTTTCATCTTGTAGGATTCATTCTTAGATCTGTGTATAGGATCCTTTTGGATCTGAGTTGTAGCTTATTTATAATGGTTGAGTGGTAGGATTCTGTTTACAATCTGAGTGTAGGAAGTTTTCCTGAGACAGGATCCATTCTGGATCTGAGTATAGGTATTTGGCCTGAGTTGTAGGATCCTTTGGATATGGGGCTATCCTCCCAGCCTGTGTGGTAGGGCCTTTCGCCTGAGGTAGGTGGTCTTTTGATCACTAAGTTGTAGGATCATTGTTTGATCTGAGGTAGTGCTTTATGCCTGAGATAGGTCTTAGAGGAGACTAAGTGGTCCTAGAGGATCATGTTGTAAGCTCTTTGGAGCCGAGATTTGAGAAGTGCCTTGTCTAACGAGCTGTTAGAAAGGTGGGAGGGAAAGTGGATGTACCCATAATCTGGGGAACCACTATAAACCTTGTTTGGCTTCTGTGATTGTCTTGAAAACATAAGTAAACTAATCACATCACACTCAAAGAAGATAAAGAAATAAAAATAAACTAAAAACTACTCACCCCCAATCCCCTCTAGGTGTTTAGCTGACCTTGAAAACAAAGACTTTCAAGTGGTATCAGAGGGAGGTTGCTCAAGAAGGACCTAACAGTCTGAGTAGATCTACAAGGTTAGCTAGAATATAGTCCTTATAGGTTCAAGAGTGAACTATAAGGAGCTGGGTGCCATGAAGCTTCCAATCTGCAAGAAGGCTTCGGTATCTGGAAGGAGAAGGTCAGAATATTCATGAAAGCAGCTGACCCTAGGATCTTTATCACAGTCAAAGAGGGACCTTTCATCCCTATAAAAGTCTCAACTCTGGATGCAAATGTCCATACACCAAAGACTTTTTCTGAAATGACTAAGGATGAAGTCATCCTTGCCACCATGGACAAGAGGGCACAAAAACAATTGTGAGTGTCATAGATGAATCAACCTTTCAGAATCTAGTTAACTGCAATACCTCCAAGGAATATGGGACACTCTGGTGATCTATATGGAGGGCATAGAAGAGGTCAGAGATGACAGAAAGTCCATGCACAAACAAGAGTTTGAGGCTTTCATGCAGTCCAAGAAAGAGGGAATAGCTAGCTGTTATGAAAGGTTCTTCGGGATAGTAAATGAGCTAAGGACCTATGAGCGGGTCTTTAATAATTATGAACTTAATGACAAGTTCCTAAGGTCACTAATTAAAGACTGGGACACCAAGATTTGCGCCATCATGGAATTGTCCAAGATGGCAGATACTCCTCCTACTCTGTTTGGGAAGCTGCTATCTTATGAAATGCAGCTAAATGCCAGGAAGGAGGAGGATAAAAATATCAAATCCCATGCTAGAGAAAAGAATGTGGCCTTCAAAGCTGAAGCCACAAGAAGATGTAGGGGAAAGGCTCCTTCTCCACCAAGGAGGGCTGCTGAATCCGACTTAGAAAGTTTAAAGATATGCACATCAGACTGCCCCATGTCTGATGAGGAGTTTGCTACCTTCTTTAGGTAGTTTGTGAAGCTGATGAAGAAGAAGCAGTGGAAGAGCAGACCTTTCTCCTCCTTTCATCACAGAAAGAATAACTCCAAGGGAGAAAGGTATGACTATAAAACTAGTAAACACATTTTTTTTGAAGTTGTGTATTACTATTGCAGCAAGCTAGGGCATGTTATAGCTGACTAAACTCTCAAGAGAAAGGAAGTTGGTGAGAAGATGGCCCACCAACACAAGGGCAAGAGGGAAAGTCCTTCATTACAAAGAAGGAGAAAAGTTGGACTGACTCATCTTTCTCAGAGTCAGAAGAAGAAGAAGCATGCTTTTAGCTAACTGTTGTTGAGGAATAATAAGAAGATTATCCTACTGCGAGGATAGGAATCAGGGCCCCTCTATCACAGTCAAATAGTGACTCAGAGGAGGATGATGAAGATAAAGATGAAGCCAACTATTGTTATGGGATTATGATAAGATTAGATGAGGAATCTAACCATGATCAGCCTGGTCCAATCAAGATACCTTCTTTATCTAGTTCTTCTTCAGAGACTGGCTATGAAACTAGTACAGATTCTGATGCTTCTTCATCTAGTGGTGAAGTGGGCTCAGTCTCTGAGAAGTATGTCAATTAATTTATTGACAAATATGGTGCCCTTATGGATGCCTTCAAAATGTGTAAGAAGTTGGCTAAGAAGCAAGCTAAGGAGATCACCTCCCTTCAGCTAGTTGCTTCCCAACATGCTGAGACAGCATCTGTGCAGAATCAGATAATGTGTGAACTAAGCCAACTAAAGACCCTATCAGACTTCTATATTGGTGCCATCAAGTGCAAAAATCTCGTATTCTGGATCTTGAAGAGGTTCTCCAGAGGGAAAAAAGGATAGTGGCTAGTTATTCTAAGACAAATACTGTGTTGCCCTTGATAGACTCCTTCTCCTCATAGAAGGGTAAAAAGGGGTTGGGAATTAGGGGGAGCACTAGAGTTGCCCATTTCAAAGGAAAAGGGAAAGCTCCAATTCAGCCTTTGGCTTCACAGCCTCTAGTTTCTTTTAAGAAAGTATTGTTACCTTCAAACAACTATGACCAAGAGAGCATCTATGGTCACTGGATGAATGGCCAAAAATGTTTACAGCTATGGTGAAAGGTACAGTAGGGGAATGAGTGCCTTTAAGGCTCCCCATGGAGAAATTCAAATGGCCCATCATGGACCATTTGTCTTTGGTGCACCAGCCCCTACTCTCAAGAATACAGTAGTGGCATTTTATCAGAATCTTCTAGCACACACTGAGACCAAGGGCAAGTCTGTCAATAAGCCAAACTTGGGCATTTCTAAGGCCATCAAGAGTATGACTTCTGAAAAGAAGACCACTATTGGTAGGTTTCAATAAAAACTAAGTTCTTCTACTACCAGACACACCTCAAGTCAGATTGTTGCTGAGAGATATAAGAAGATGGTTGTTGCTGCTCTTTCAGGACAAAGAGCTGTTATTATCACAACTACCAGACCAACTTTGAAAAGAAGGTATAAAATTCATGAGTGGTGGTGTTGTGGTAAGGTAGGGCATTTTGCCCTAGATTCCTGTCACAATACAACTGTTCCAAGGTCAAAGGTGAGTATACATGTCAGGAAAGCTGCAGGTAGGCAAGTTCATTATTAGACTAACATGCACCTAGGACCTAGTAAGTATTGGGGCTCTAAGGTAAAATAAATTATATGTTACAGGTTAGTCCAAGTGCCCATACCCCTATATGGTTCTTGTATAGTGGATGTTCTAGGAAGATGACTAGAACAAAGAGCAATCTAAAGGAGTTTACTCCAGTGATGGATGGACCCAAAGTTATCTTTGGTGGTTCAGATAGAGGAGTGCCAAGAGGTTATGCTAAGATCACAAATGACACAGTCACTATCACGAAAGTAGCCCATATGGAAGGGTTACAACACAACCTGATAAGCATTAACCAACTCTATGATCTTAGCTATGACATAGTTTTCCACAAGGATGAGTGCCATATTAAGAGGATAAGTGACGAAGAGGACATCTTAACAGGCACTAGGAGTGGGAATGTCTATTGTTTGAATTTTCTGTCTTTAGAAATAGACTCACCTATTTGCCTATTTGCAAATAAGAAAGTCTTATACTGTGTGCAATGACATAAGAGGCTAGCACATTTAAATAATAAGATAATTGGCAAGCTCTTTAGAGAAGAGCTAGTTAGGTATTGTCCCATGATGAAATGCACCAAGAAAGGCATTTGCTCAGCATGCTAAAAGGGCAAGCAAACCAAAGCTTCCTTCAAGAGCATTAGGACCAAAGACCCTGTGAGGTGTTTATACCTCCTACATATAGACTTGTTTGGTCCTATGCAAGATCCTAGTCTAGATAGGAAAGTCTACACCCTTGTGGTGGTTGATGATTATTCTAGATTTGCTTGAGTGTTCTTTCTTAAGAGAAAATCTGAAACCCTTGATGTCTTCAAAACTTTTGTCAAGTAGATTCGGAATGAACTAGGCAGTATTGTAGTCAAAATCAGAAGTGACCATAGAACTAAATTTCAGTCTGAAAGCATGACAAATTTCTATGAAGAGCAAGGGATTCACCAAGGATTCAATTCTCCTAGAACAACCAAGCAAAATAGGATTATTGAGAGGAAGAATAGAACTCTCATATAGGCTGAAAGGACCTTGCTAAGTGACACATCTCTCGCAAAATATTTCTGGACTGAGGCACTAAATACTGCATGTCATGTCCTTAATAGAGCCTCTATCACTAAGGGCCATAAGAAGACTCCCTATGAGATTATGAAGGGTAGAAAACCAAACCTATCTATGTCATGATCTTTGGAAGAAAGTGTTATGTGCTGAATAAAGGGAAATCCTATGTGACTAAGTTTGCTGCAAAGTCCTATGATGGGATTTTTGTTGGGTACAGTAATCATAGTAAGGCCTATAGGATCTACAACTTTGAAAGTCAAGTTGTAGAAGAGTTAGTTATGTAGTTTTTGATGAGTCGTCTATGATTAATAATGAGTTGCCAAGCTCCTCTTCTAGTTCTGCAGGTACAGAGCTAATGATGGAAAGCTAACCATCAAGGAAGTAACTCTAGCAGTCAAAGATGGAGTGGAGATCCCAGCAGAAGTACAAGCCACACTTGAAGTGGATGAAGATCAACAAGCTACAACACCTGAAGCTGGTGCTGAAGAAAGATTTCCTCCTACTGTCAGACATCTAATAGATCATCCAAGATACCAGATTATTAATGATGCAAGTTAAGGAGTGGTAATAAGGAGCAGAAGTATCAACATAGCGCTGTATTCCAGTTTCCTGTCACAGGTTGAGCCTAAGAAATTTAAAGAGTCCAACATAGATCAGTTATGAATTGCAGCAATGCAAAAGGAACTGAACAAGTTTAAAAGGTGTAAGTTATGGAAGTTGGTTCCCAAACCACAAGGACATAATATCATTGGAGTCAAGTGGAGTACAATAATAAACTTGATGAAAATGGCATTATAATCAAGAACAAGGTAAGGCTGGTAGTTAAGGGGTACAGACAAGAAGAACATATTGACTTTGATCAAACCTTTACCCCTATAGCAAGATTGGAAGCCATTAGACTCTTCCTTGCATATACTGCATACAAAGGATTTAAAGTCTACTAGATGGATGTGAAGTCAGCATTTCTAAATGGTGACTTAAAGGAAGAAGTCAATATTAAATAGCCCCCGAGTTTTGTTGATTCTAACTACCCTGATTCTGTTTATTGATTCTAACTACCCTGATTCTGTTTATTGATTAGGAAAGCTTTATATGTGCTGAAGAAAGCCCCTAAAGCATGGTATGAGACATTGTATAGCTTACTCATTGAGAACAAATTCTCAAGGGGGAAGATTAATAAGACCCTATTCCTAAGGGAATCTAAGGGTAAGATCATCCTAGTCCAGATTTATGTAGATGACATAATCTTTGGATTTACTGAAGTAATGTTCCAATTCACGCTAGGCCCCTTGTGTGTGTTTTTGGTGTCGGGAGAGTTTGTGTAGGCTCAAGGGGGTGCAGGCGATCAGGTACGCACTCGCGGATAATAAGGAAATAAGTTTAAAACTGTGTTGAGTATGACACAGTTAGGGACACGGGCGTGTCCCTACCCGTGTTCAGTGGCGTTGAGTGACCATGGCTTTGAGTGAAATGGATTTTAATGTTTTGTCCCGAGCAGGACACGTGTAAAGATACGGGCGTGTCCCTACCCGTGTTCCATGGTATTGAGTGACATGGCTTTGAGTGTCATGGCTTTGAGTCTGGCCAGAGAAGGACACGGGTAGAGACACGGGCGTGTCCCTACCCGTGTGCTCCAAGTTAAGCAAAACGAGTAGTTCCCCGAGTAGGACACGGGTAGAGACATGGGTGTGTCCCTACCCGTGTTCCATGGCATTGAGTGCCATGGCTTTGAGTTCCATGGCTTTGAGTCTGGCCAGAGAAGGACACGGGTAGAGACACGGGCGTGTCCCAACCCGTATGCCCAAAGGCATGCAAAACGAGCAGTGCCCCGAGCAGGACACGGGTGTCGATACAGCCAGAACCATGACCGTGTCACTTTGACATGGGTACAGACACGGGCATGTCAGTACCCGTGTAGGAGCACGAAACGGCAGTCGAGCCATTTCGCCAGAGCAGGACACGGGTAAGGACACGACCGTATCCCTACCAGTGTTACTTTTGTATAAAAAGGAAAAAAGTGAAACCATAGCCGTTTTCACTCTTCATTCCAGACCTTTTTCCTGAGAGAACTTCCTGGAGGAGAGATCTTGTTGGAGCAAACCTTGGAGGAGGAGAAACGTCACCGCCGTCAAGGAAAAAGCGATGCCGCCGAGGAGGATGACAAGATCCATGGCCGGAAATGGTGGTACCGCTGGAAATGAGGTGAGCTTCCTCCCCTCTCCCTTGGTGCTAGATCCTTAGATATTCTTAGGCGAGTTATCGACTCAAATGAGTCTTGATGTGTGAGGAGAATGTTTCTTAGGAAGGCCTATCTAGAACTTTTGTTCTAATGACTAGTCATCTTCAACCTCCCCTTCTTCAAAGTGATGATGGGGGTGGATTCGTGAAGAGGAATGACCTTGAGAGGGAGAATAAGGGTGGAGGAACTTCTGGTTTTGATTTGGGGTGATCGGCTTGAGGAGGAAGATGATCCGATGCCATTCATTCCGCTTCAAGATGCGTGCAAAATCTTAGTTCTGCACGCAGCGACCTGCTTGGCTATTTTCAGGCAAGAAATGGTCTGATCTTGGATTTTGACTAAACATGAAAGTTTAAGCTCTTGAAATTAAATTTACAATGAGTGGTTACATGCCTTCGGGTGAAGCCTATAGCCACGGGAATGTCTGATCGAAGTAAGGGCTGTAAGCTAGGCGCACAGAAATTATATTCTGTACGTTGAAGGCTTTGGAGCAAATTCCATGTGGGTTATATTCTGATTTGGGTTGCAGGCTAAACATAAAAGTTGTAGCCAATTGAAAGACCTTTCCATCGAGGGGTTACACGCACTCACCGGGTTCCTATAGCCACGGAAATCTTAGGTTGAAATTGCTGTCTGGATTTATTTTGTACCTTAATTTCTGGGTAGTGTATAACATGGATTTAGATTTGGTGGAATTAATGTTGCAATCTAATTCGAGGTTCGGGTGAATTCTTTTATGATAACCACTGTAGTGTTATGAAGGTTGAAGTTTGTTAATTTGAATTCGTATAACGAGTTGTCAAGAAAGCTTGAATCGAACGAAATGACTTGATATAAATTGGTGGATTATCATTTAAGCGCATTTTGTTATATGATATTGAAATCATTCGGTATGACATATAGATGAATAAACTATGACCATATGCATGTTGAATTGGTAGAATGAAATTTGGTAGCCCAATTCTAGAGGGTCGTCCCCCTATGGGTAGCATTGTGGAAGTTAGTAAGTGTGGCGTTGGCCGTCACTAGTCGGAATGGTGTTGAGATGAGTAAAGTTGGACGGTTGGGCTTGTCCCTCGGTGTTCATGTCCCGGGGCTCCTTCCATGATAAGTGGATGGCTGGGCTTGGTCCTCGTGCTTTCTCCGTGGCTCCTTCCATGCCACGGTGTTGTGGAATTACATGCGGTGTGAGTCGGCACGCAGGGTCGTAATCCTGGGTTAAGGATAGTGTGGCAGGTCTACGGGCTCGCCAATCGTCACACCGATGGGAGTTGACAGATAGACTTTGGGCGGTTGGGCTTGTACCTTAGTGTTCATGTCCCGGGGCGCCATCCGTACCAAGTGAACGGTTGGCCTTGACCCTCGTGCTTATTTTTGAGGTTCCTTCCGTGTCACGTATAGGCCAGTTCGTGGCTAGGATCTTGGTGCACATCTACCCAAGTGAACCCACTGGGCCGTAGTACGCATGGGCTCCGTTGTTGTGTTCTTAGCGTTGAGGCATACGGAGGCCTAAGTGAAGTAGTGTGGATACCCACTTAGTAGTAGAAGTGCCCGTTCTACTGTCACCGTCTGGCCACGATGTTTGGCGTCTGAGAGGTTAGCTACCTGCTCGAAAAGTGGGAACTACTAGTCTGTGTCGACATATCAACTGCATGTGCGTGATAATGGGTGTGTCATTGCATCGCATACATAACATTGCACCCCATTACATACACAAGACCCTCATTGTATAAGTTTGTATGGGCACTCCTATATGCTGAGTTACTTACTGCTGAACGACCCTCAACTTATATGCTTGTATGGCCATCCATATAAGTTGAGTTACTTTCTGTTATAACTCTATATTCATATGTTGTGATAGATGGTAGAAATTTTAGAATATCTTACTACATGTTATATCACTTGCTTGTTTATACTACTGCTTATATACATATATTTTACACTGTCTATTTCTCCGCCCAGTGCTAAGGAGTCGTCGGGGGAGCGGATGTGAAGCCACTTAGTCTTTATGACTAACGGTTGCTACGTCTTCCTTTTTAGGAGGAAATCTCGCAGATGGAACAACAGGTCATGGAGCCGATCAGCCAGGCCTGGACGACTGGGCCTTATGGGACGGTGCTGTCACTACCGTCTATTACAGACGTGAGTATATGAGGGTTTTATTGTAGCCCTTCGGGGCAATTTTATAGTTGTACTCTGATTTTGTAGAAGCATGTTTAGCTTCTCTATTACTGCATTTTTGGACTTATAGCTTGTGTGAATATGATTTCTTATATTATATTGGTCGGGTTGGCATATATATATTGATATTAGTTGTAGCCGGTTGAATAGGCGTCTTGTGGTAAAGGCTAGCCCGAGTGTAAGTGCAACCCCAAGGCGGCTGCTCTGGGCATAAGACCCCTCTCGTGCCGTGTTTTGTGTTTCAGGAGGAGGGTCTTACAAATAGTATCAGTTTGCCGCGATCCTCACCTAAAGAAGTCATTCAACAATGGGCCACTCCCGTTCGACTAGTCAATTTGGGGATAAACTGACTTAGCGGAAGCAGTGGTGTGCCCATATGTAATTCACACTAAGTTTGTCCAACTCTGACCTTAAGATTAGCCAACTTGACTGTTAGTTTACATTCTTTGTATTGATTCTAGTGCATGTTGAGCCGTTGGGGGGCATTCCTGCCCCTTCCATACCCACTCAGTTCCAACAGTCCGCGTTGGGGCAGATGCTCACCGCCATCTTGGAGGCTTTTAGGGCACAGCAGCTTCTGGTGCTACAACAGGCCCCATGCTCTAACTGGCTGAGCGTCTTCCGGTCTCTCTCCCCTCCCACTTACCTTGGAATGCAGTCAGCCGTGCGCACGGAGGAATGGCTTGACACAGTACAGGAGTTGTTGGCTGGTATCCGCTGTCTATCCAACACGGTTATGTCACTAGTGGTGTCTACCTTGGAGCTACATGCTAAGAGGTGGTGGAAGTCACTCATGGGCTCCACCTTACAAGGCCGAGTCTATACAGAGATAAGTTGGAGCGAGTTCTCGGATGTTTTCTTGGAGCACTTCATTCCTTCATCTTCTTGAGATGAACTTGAGGAGAGGTTCCTTCTCCTGAAACAAGGATCGAAGACGGTCACGGAATACAACCGGGAGTTCCAACATCTCGCAAGGTTTGCGGACTCATACGAGTTAGATGATAGAGGTTATGCCAAGCATTTCTACAAAGGACTGCGAGACCCCCTAAGGCAGGCCCTTTTGTTTATAGCAGATGCTAGCTTGGCAGAGATCATCGATATGGCAAAAAGATTGGAGGCAAACCACTTGGATAGTGGTAAGAGACCTGCAGAGGGCGTCATGGAAGCTGGCCCGAGCAATAGAAGGAGACAGGACTTTAGAAGAGGAAGAGGATATCAAGGAGGTGGAGGGCGTGTCCACCGAAACTATAGGGTGGAGCATCCGGTTTCGCAACCGCTCGCGTTGCCTCCACCGCCGCAACCTCAACAATTTCAGCAACTCGAGAGGCGTCCTGGGCTGGTGTGTTTTGAATGCAACCAACCGGGTCACATTCGATGCTTTTGCCCGCAATTAGTTTTGAACGCCCCTCCCGCTCTCCCTCTGGCGGCCCCTCGAGGGCGGGGTTTCATGCGTGGTCGAGGACGAGGACCGCGAGGAGGTAACCCCGGCTCTGCCCGGGATCAAGTGTACGTGCTAGACATGGCGCAAGAACGGAATCCCCAGAATGTTATTGCAGGTACGTGCAGTAAGCTTTCATGTTTTCTGTGTTAAACTTAAGTTGCTTACGACATACAAGCTATCTAGCAATAAGTTTTGATTATTGGTACTTAGGCACCGTGATAATTGGCAGAAAGACGGCCTATGCGTTATTCGATACCGATGCCTCACACTCCTTTGCGTCCAAGGATTTCATTAAGGACATGGGGGGTGTAATATTTTACTGGAATAGCCCGACTAGTGCGCCTTCCGGACGGCTCGGATATGGTTGCAACCACTAAGTGTGAGCTTGAGGTACTTATTGAGGGAAGGAATTTCGTTATGCCCGCCACTGTCTTGAAAATGCCGGAATTTGACATCATTTTGGGCATGACGTGGTTGGACTGGCACTTTGCAAGGATCGATTGCGCAGAGAAGCGGGTCTATTTGAGACATGGAGACTCCGACGTCATCTTCCAAGGTATTAACTTCGCACCCCATCTGACGTTATCATCTGTTCAGGTTGTAAAAGCGCACATGAAGGGGGATGAAGTTTTTATGATCTGGTTCGAGTTGAAGAAGTAGCATTGGACGTAAAAGATGTACGGGTGGTGCGGGACTTCCCCGAGGTATTTCTTGAGAAACTGTCAGGATTACCCCCACACAGAGAGGTTGACTTCCACATTAATCTTGTACCGGGTGCCAAGCCTGTATCCAAGGCCCCGTACCGAATGGCCCCGAAAGAACTCGCGGAGTTTAGAGTTCAACTATAAGAACTGGTGGAGTCAGGGTTTGTTTTCCCCAGTTCATCACCCTGGGGAGCCCCTGTATTGTTTGTAAAGAAGAAGGACGAAACTCTGGATCTATGCATAGATTATCGGGAAATCAATCGGTTGACGGTGCGGAACACTTACCCGCTACCTCGGATCGACGAGTTGTTCGATCAACTAGTGGGAGCGCATTGGTTTTCTAAGCTAGACTTGCGCTCGGGGATTTACCAGTTGAGAATACAAGAAGGGGACATCCAGAAAACAACCTTCAGTTCAAGATATGGGTTATACGAGTTCACCGTAATACCGTTTGGGCTAACAAATGCCCCTTTGGCTTTCATGAGTCTGATGAACAAGGTATTTGAGCCCTATTTGGACATCTTCATCATTATTTTCATCGACGATCCTAGTCTACTCAAGGACGGAGGAGGAGCATGGCAAGCACCTAACCTTGGTGTTGAAGAAATTGAAGGAGCACGCCTTGTACGCCAAATTTAGCAAATGTGAATTCTGACTTAAGGAGGTTTCCTTCTTGGGTCATGTGATCAGCGGGGCTGGGCTAGCTGTGGATCCGGCCAAAGTGCGTGCCGTAAGGGAGTGGTCACCCTTGAAGTCAGCGGCCGATGTGCATAGTTTCCTTGGACTTGTCGGGTACTATCGCAAATTCGTAAAGTGATTCTCAAAGATTGCTCTTCCTCTTACTTCCCTAACGAAGAAAGGTGTGTCGTATGAGTGGACACCCCAATGTGAAGCTGCGTTCCAAGAATTGAAGGATAGACTTACCTCCGCCCCCATCCTTGTCCTTCTGTCTGGGAAGGAAGGATTTCAAGTTTACACGGACGCGTCATATCAAGGGATGGGAGCGGTATTGATGCAGCATGGGCACATGATTGCTTATGCTTCAAGACAATTGAAGAAGCACGAAACCAATTACCCGGTTCATGATTTTGAGATGGGAGAATTAGTGTTCGCCTTGAAGGTTTTGAGGCATTATTTATACGGCATCCACTGCGAGATCTTTTCAGACCACAAAAACTTGAAGTACGTCCATACTCAGAAGGATTTGAACTTAAGACAACGATGGTGGTTAGAATTTCTACGCGACTATGAGTTCACCTTGAACTACCACCCCAGAAAAGCAAACTCGGTAGCCGATGCGTTGAGTAGAAAAATACCGGACTCGAGCCCAGAGTCCCGATTGATGAGTATGGAATTGGCTCAGATGATTGAGGAGATGGAAATTACCTTGATATTTAAGGCTCCTTCGACAGAATATACGGAGTACTTGGCCAGCATGAGCATAGTTTATGATATCTGGGACCAGATTCGGGTGGAGCAAGGAGTGGATGCGGCTCTGGCCCCGACAATCAAGTAAATCAAAGATGGGACTACCGACGAATACACACTAAAGACGGCTTCGTTTATTTTCACGGCCTGCTTTACATTCCCAAGGGAGGTAAAATCCGGGAGGATATCTTGAGAGAGGCGCATTGCTCTCAGTATTCAGTGCACCCCGGAATTGCAAAGATGTACGCCAGCTTACGGAAGACCATGTGTTGGCCGGGATTGAAGAAGGATGTCCGATATTTTGTTACACATTGCGAAGCCTGTCAAAGGGTGAAGGCGGAGTGCAGGAGTCCCAGCGGCTTTTTACAGTCATTGCCCATCCCCGAGTGGAAGTTTGAGGATATTTCCATGGACTTCGTACATGGTCTACCTCGCTCATGCTCAAGGAATGATTCAGTATGGGTGATCGTTGATCGACTGACGAAAGTAGCCCGGTTTATCCCTATGAAGAAGGAGGCTCACGTGGATGTCTTGGTATGCCTCTTTGTGGAGCAGTTTGTACGGTATCATGGCGTTCCTAAGACGATAGTTTCTAACCATGATGGTCGCTTTACCTCCAAGGAGTGGAAGGCGGTACAGGCATATTTGGGCTCGCGCCTTACCTTCAGCGCCGTGTTCCATCCTCAGACGGACGAGCAGTCTGAGCGGACCATTCAGACATTGGAGGATCTGTTGAGATTATGTGTGTTGGATAGGGGAGAGCCGTGGGAAAGGCTCTTACCCCTGGTGGAAATTTCCTACAACAACAGCCATCAGGCGAGCATCGACATGGTGCCCCATGAAGCTCTTTATGGAAGGAGGTGTAGAACCCCCTTATCTTTGGTGCAAGATGAAGACCTGAAGAATTTGGGAGTTGAGTATATAGATGACACTGATGCGGTGGTTAGGCTGATACGGGATCGCATGTTAGAGGCTCAAAGTCGACAGGCGAAGTATTATAATGCAAGGCACCGTCTGGTGGAGTTTCAAGTCGGTGATAAAATGTTCCTGAAAATCCGGCCGATGCATGGAGTGTCACGGGTGCGTGGTGTGAAGAATCTCAGCCTGAGGTATGTGGGTCCTTATACTATACTGGAAAGGGTTGGCCCGTTAGCCTATCGGTTGGATCTACTACCCGAGCTAGAGAATCTCCACGACGTGTTCCATGTGTCATCACTTCGGAAGGCGCTATTACGGCCCGATCAATACATCCCCACAATTGATGGTCTAGTGACATCTGATAGGTTTGTGTGACTGGAGCTGGTGTGGATTGTAGACAACGAGTTAAGAACCTTGCGTCGTAAAAGTGTTCTCTTGGTGATGGTGCTATGGTCTAATCATGGGAAGGAGGAATTCATATGGGAGCCAATGGATTTGATGCAAAGACGCTACCCGGAATTGTTTACTCTAGGTAATTTTGTTTAAAATCTATTTTATTTTCTGTATGCTTCACTCCCCATAGCCTTAGCCTGATTTCGGGGACGAAATCTTTTATTTTGTTTATAGGATTTGTAACGTTCTGATTCGCACTAGGCCCATTGTGTGTGTTTTGGGTGTCGGGAGAGCTGGTGTAGGCTCAAGGGGGTGCAGGCAATCAGGTGCGCACTCACGGAGAATAAGGAAATAAGTTGAAAACTATGCTGAGTATGACACTGGTAGGGACACGGGCTGGTCCCTACCCTTGTTCAGTGGCGTTGAGTGACCATGGCTTTGAGTGTTTTGTACTGAGCAGGACACAGGTAGAGACATGAGTATGTCCCTGCCTATGTTCTATGGCGTTGAGTGCCGTGGATTTGAGTTCCGTGGATTTGAGTCTTGCTAGAGAAGGACACTGGTAGAGACACAGGCGTTTCCCTACCCGTGTGCTCCAAGGTAAGAAAAACGAGCAGTGCCCCGAGCAGGACATGGGTAGAGACACGAGCGTGTCCCTACCCGTGTTCCATGGCATTTAGTGTCATGGCTTTGAGTGCCAAGGCTTTGAGTCTGGCCAGAGAAGGACACGGGTAGAGACACGGGCGTGTCCCTACCCGTGTGCTCCAAGGCAAGCAAAACGAGCAGTGCCCCGAGCAGGACATGGGTGTTGACACGGCCAGAACCATGGTCGTGTCATATGGACACGGGTACAGACACGTGCATGTCAGTACCCGTGTAGGAGCACGAAACGGCAATCGAGCCGTTTCGCCATAGAAGGACACGGGTAAGGACACATCCGTGTCCCTACCCGTGTCACTTTTGTATAAAAAGGAAAAAAGTGAAACCCTAGCCATTTTCACTCTTCATTCCAGCCCTTTTTCCTGAGAGAACTTCCTGGAGGAGATATCTTGCTGGAGCAAACCTTGGAGGAGGTGAAACGCCCCTGCCGTCACGGAAAAAGCGATGCCGCCGAGGAGGATGAAAAGATCCATGGCCGGAAATGGTGGTACCGCTGGAAATGAGGTGAGCTTCCTCCCCTCTCCCTTGGTTTTAGATCCTTAGATATTCTTAGGCGAGACATCGACTCAAATGAGTCTTGATGTGTGAGGAGAAGGTTTCTTAGGAAGGCCTATCTAGAACTTTTGTTCTAATGACTAGTCATCTTCAACCTCCCCTTTTTCAAAGTGATGATGGGGGTGGATTCGTGAAGAGGAATGGCCTTGAGAGGGAGAATAACGGTGGAGGAACTTATGGTTGTGATTTGGGGTGATCGGCTTGAGGAGGAAGATGAACCGATGCCGTTCATTCCGCTTCAAGATGCGTGCAGAATCTGTGTTCTACACGCAGCGACCTGCTTGGCTATTTTCAGGCAAGAAATGATCTGATCTATGCTTTTGACTAAACACAAAAGTTGAAGCCCTTGAAATTACCTTTCCAACGAGTGGTTACACTCCTTCGGGTGAATCCTGTAGCCACGGGAATGTCTGATCGAAGTAAGGGTTGTAAGCTAGGCGCACAGAAATTATATTTTGTATGCTGCAGGCTTTGGAGCTAATTTCATGTGGGTTATAGTCTGATCTGGGTTGCAGGCTGAACATGAAAGTTATAGCCAATGGAAAGACCTTTCCATCGATGGGTTACACGTACTCACCGAATTCCTGTAACCATGATAATCTTAAGTTGAAGTTGCTGTCCAGATTTATTCTGTACCTAATATTCTGGGTAGTATATAACATGGATTTAGATTCGGTGGAATTAATGTTGAAATCTAATTTGAGGTTCGGGTGAACTCTTTTATGATAACCACCGTAGTGTTATGAAGGTTGAAGTTTGTTAATTTGAATTCGTATAATGAGTTGTGAAGCAAGCTTGAATCGAACGAAATGACTTGATATAAATTGGTGGATTATCATTTATGCGCATTTTGTTATATGATGTTGAAATCATTCGGTATGACATATAGATGAATAAACTATGGCCATATGTATGTTGAATTGATAGAATGAAATTTGTTAGTCCAATTCTTAGAGGTTCGTCTCCCTATGGGTAGCATTGTGGAAGTTAGTAAGTGCGGCGTTGGCCGTCACTAGTCGGGATGGTGTTGAGATGAGAAAAGTTGGATGGTTGGGCTTGTCCCTCGGTGTTCATGTCCCGGGGCTCCTTCTGTGCCAAGTGGATGGCAAGGCTTGGTCCTCGTTCTTTCTCCGAGGCTCCTTCCATGCCATGGTGTTGTGGAATTTCATGTGGTGTGAGTCGACACGCAGTGTCGTAATCCTGGGTTAAGGATAGTGTGGCAGGTCTACGGGCTCGCCAATCATCACACCGATGGGAGTTGACAGATAGACTTTGGGCGGTTGGGCTTGTACCTCGGTGTTCATGCCCCGGGGTGCCATCCGTACCAAGTGAACAGTTGGGCTTGACCCTCGTGCTTATTTCCGAAGTTCCTTCCGTGTCACGCATAGGCCAGTTCAGGGCTAGGATCTTGGTGCACATCTACCCAAGTGAACCCGCTGGGCGGTAGTACGCATGGGCTCCGCTGTTGTGTTCTTAGCGTTGAGGCATACGGAGACCTAAGTGAAGTAGTGTGGATATTCACTTAGTAGTAGAAGTGCCCGTTCTACTGTCATCGTATGGCCACGACGGTTGACGCCTGAGAGGTTAGCTACCTGCTCAAAAAGTGGGAACTACTATTCTGTGTCAACATAGCAACTGCATGTGCGTGTTCACGGGTGTGTCATTGCATCGCATACATAACATTGCACCTAATTACATACACAAGACCCTCATATCGTATAAGTTTGTATAGGCACTCCTATATGTTGAGTTACTTACTACTGAATGACCCTCAACTTATATGCTTGTATGGGTATCCATATAAGTTGAGTTACTTTCTGTTATAACTCTATATTCATATGCTGTGATAGATGGTAGAAATGTTAGAATATCTTACTACATGTTATACCACTTGCTTGTTTATACTCCTGCTTATATACATATATTGTACACTATCTATTTCTCCACCCGGTGTCGAGGAGTCGCCGGGGGAGCGGATGTGAAGCCACTTAGTCTTTAGGACTAACGGTTGCTACGTCTTCCTTTTTAGGAGGAAATCCCGCAGAAGGAACAGCAAGTCATGGAGCCGATAAGCAAGGCCAGGACAACCGGGCCTTATGGGACGGTGTCGTCACTACCGTCTGTTGAAGATGTGAGTATATGAGGGTTTTGTTGTAGTCCTTCAGGGCAATTTTATAGTTATACTCTGATTTTATAGAAGCATGTTTAGCTTCTCTATTACTGTATTTTTGGACTTATAGCTTGTGTGGATTTGATTTCTTATATTATATTAGTCGGGTTGGAATATTTATATTGATATTGGTTGTAGCCGGCAGAATAGGTGTCTTGTGGTACAGGCTAGCCCGAGTGTTAGTGCTACCCCAAGGCGGCTGCTCTGGGCATAAGACCCCTCTTGTGCCGTGTTTTGTGTTCCAGGAGGGGGGGTCTTACAACTGATGACAACCTTTGTGGGAAGTTTGCTAAACTTATTCAAGGGAAATTCAAGATGAGCAGTATGAGTGAACTTAAGTTCTTCTTTGGCCTCCAAGTAAGAGAGACTGATGATCTATTATACATATCCTAGTATAAGTTTACCAGGAAGTTGATTAAAATGTTTGGGATGAAGAATTCCTCCTCTATGAAAACTCCCGTGGGGTCAAGTATGCCTACTGGGAAAGATGAGACAGGGAAACCTGTTGATAAAACTTTATATAGAGGGATAATTAGCTCCCTTTTATATCTTACTGCAAGTAAGCCAGACATCATGTATATTACATGTGTATGTGTTAGGTATCAGGCTTGCCCTAAAGAATGTCACTACTCTTCTGCTAAGAGGATTTTGAGGTATCTTAAGAGCACACAAGATCTTGGCCTATGGTACCCTAGAAATAGGGATTTTTAACTAACAGGTTATTCCAATGCAGATTTGCAGGCTACAAATAGGATAGGAAGAGCACTTCAGGTACCTATCAGTTCTTGGGAGGAAGACTAGTGTCTTGGAGTAGTAAGAAGTAAACTAGTGTTCCAATCTCAACAATATAGTCATAATATTTCTCAGTAGGTAGCTGATGTGCCCAGTTGTTGTGTATTCAGCATCATCTCCAGGACTAAAACATCCAGATAAGTAAAACTCCTCTATATTGTGATTCTACTAGTAATATCTCTATTCCTCGGAATCCTATCTCACACAACTGGACTAAGCACATAGAGATTATATATCATTTTATTAGGGAGCATATGGAAAAAGAAGACATTAGGCTTGAGTTTGTCCCCACAAATAAGTAAGTGGCTGACATCTTCACCAAGACACTAGATGAAGAAAAGTTCAACACCTTCAAGTTTGAGTTGGGTATGTTAAACTTGGTATAGTTTCAGTTTCTCCTCATGTTGTTTTTGTTACAGGAATCACTTCTTCTTGCAGATGGTGAAGACCATAAATGGTATGAAGACTAGAATGGACTAAAGTGTCTATCAGGAAGATGATGATAGAAGATGCTCTTGTTAAGGGGGAGCAAGTCAAGGTGCTCTTGTTGAGGGGGAGCAAGTCCAGCAGGAAAATGGAGATGCCCTGCACCTCCCTGACTATTCTACAGAAGTCAAAAAGGGGAGGAGGCCAGGAAATTGTGGGGGAGATATGGCGATCAAGGCCATGCAGAAAAACAGGGGGAGTAGGTAATAATCACCTTACAGGCAAGGAAAATATGGTAACCTATAACTCTCTAGTTCCTATGTTTTGTTACTATATATATTGGAATATATCATTGACAAAGAATTTTGAATGAGGGTTTTGACTTCTTCAAATATGGGGAGATTGGTGGGTCTATTGATCCCAATGTCCCAGATTTGTAAGAAGTCAAACAAGTCAATGGCATACACATAGTTATATTTGATGGGTGATCAAGTTCATGCATACAGGTTAGTCCTTGTCACATTTATTAGACAGGTGGTCACATAGAAAGGTTATGGAAAGACAGAAATTTGCCTAAGTCCACATACGTTTAGTGAAGCCAGTTCACTTAACGCAAGATAACCAGGAGCACTGAGTATAGCTTGGTTTGTCAAAGCTAAGCATTTAACAAGATAGAAATATGGCTAAGCCCATATGCATTGAGTGAAGTCTATTCACTCAACGCCATACAACATAATCGTTCAGTATTGCTTCCTCTGTCAATGCCACAAAAAATATGTGGAAAATTAAGGCTAAGTCCAGATGCTTCGAGTAAAGCCAGTTCACTCGACACCCAAGGGAGTTAGCGTAGAGACAAGATCACGCAGTCAAAGCCTATAAGAGATTGATAGAAAATCTTTCTAAGTATTTTTGCATTGAGTCAAGCTCATTCACTCAAGTGGTTCCTAAGGATAAATAAATCTTTATATTATAGGTATGTCCAAGAACAAGAGATAGGCTCATCTGGTACTTGGATAGTGGATGTTCCAAACACATGACTGGAACAAAGAGCATTTTGAGGAAGTTTTATCCAGTAAAGGATGGACCTAAAGTGATCTTTGGTGGAGTAGATAAAGGGATTACCATAGGATATGGTACATCAAGGACAATATGAGAAGACTTGAAGCTGAAGAAGCTATCAATAGAAGACTCAGTTCCAGCAAGTCAAAGTATACAAGATGGAATCAACATCATTGAAGAAGAACTTGCACAGGAACAACCAGAAGAAGAGACTCGGCCACAAAAAGAAGTTATTCAAAAAGAAGAGGATACACTACCAGTGACTGAAAGACATCTAAGGGATCATCCAAGAGAACTGATCATTGGAGATGCAGCTCATGGTGTGCCATAAGAAGTAGATAACACAACACAGTAATATACTCTAGTTTTCTGTCACAAACAGAACCAAATAAGTTTGAAGAAGCCAATATAAACCCATTTTAGATAGGGGTTATGCAGGAAGAACTGGACCAGTTTAAGAGATGCAATATCTGGAAGCTGGTTCCCAAACTAGATGACTGTAACATCATAAGAACCAAGTGGATCTACAAGAATAAATTAGATGAGAATGGTGTTATAGTCAGGAATAAGGCTAGACTAGTTGCAAAGGATTATAAAAAATAAGAGGGTATATAATATGATCAAACATTTGCACCAGTGGCTAGATTGGAGGCTATAAGATTCTTCCTTGCATATGCAGCCCATAAAGGATTCAAGGTCTATGAAAAAGGATGTGAAGTTAGCCTTCCTCAATAGTAACCTCAAAGAAAGCGTCTATGTTGAGTAACCCTCAGGTTTTGTTGACTCAACTAATCCTAAATATGTTTATCTTTTATAAAGAGCTCTTTACAGATTAACACAAACCCCAAGGGTATGGTATGAGACTCTCTCTAAATTTCTTCTGGAGAATAAATTCTCAAGAGGGAAAATAGAAAAAACACTATTCCTAAGGGAAGTAAAAGGCAAGACCATCTTAGTACAAATATATGTAGATGATATTATATTTGGTTCTACTGATGAGTCACTTTGCATTAAGTTTGCCAAACTTATGCAAAGTAAGTTTGAGATGAGTAATATGGGTGAACTCAAGTCCTTCTTGGGATTCCAATTTAAGCAAACTATTGATTGAATTTTCATTAGTAAGTCTAAATTCACCAAGGAGTTAATCAAGAAGTATGGCATGAAAACATCCACTTCCATGAGAACTCCTATGGGGTCTAATATGACTTTAGACAAGGATGGTGCAAGCAAGCCAGTTGATATTACGTTGTATAGGGGCATAGTTGGATCACTACACTATCTAACAACCAGTATACCAGACATAATGTATGCTACCTGTGTCTATATTAGGTATCAAGCTTGCCCTAAGGAGACTCACTATACAGTACAAAGAATATTGAGATATCTAAAGGGCGCACCTAGTCTTGGCCTATGGTATCCCAGGAATATTGATTTTGAACAAACAGGCTTTTCAGATGCAGATTATGTAGGTCGTAAAGAAGACAGGAAAATCACTTCAAGTTCATGTTAATTCCTTGGAAGAAGGCTAGTGTCATGGAACAGCGAAAAACAAACAAGTGTAGCTATAACCACTACTGAATCTGAGTACATTTCAGCTGGATGTTGTTGTGCACAATTGCTTTGGATTCAGCATCAATTACAAGACTACAACATTCAGCTAAGAAAAACTATATTATATTGTGATTCTACTAGTGCCATTTCAATTGCAAATAATCCTATATAACATAGTAGAACTAGGCATATAGAGATTATATATCATTTTATAAGAGAGCATGTGAAAAGTGAGAATATTAGTCTTGAGTTTGTCCCAACAGACAAGCAAATGACTGATATTTTCACTAAGCCCCTAAAAGAAGAGAAATTTAATTTCTTTAAATTTGAACTTGGCATGTTAAATATGGAATAATTAATGCATACATAAAGACTGATGAAAATAAGAATAGAATATTAATTAGTAATTAAGTTTACTTAATTGAATATTGAAAGTGAAGGGATAGATACGATTGCGGAATTAAAGATTATAGATATTGAATAACCCTAATAAACCTTAAGAGCCTAACACAAGTGTTGTGCACAAACTCAAGCTAACTGTATTTACAGTCAAGGCTTGGATCCTAATCAGCAACTAGCAATCCTAGTTAAAACTAATCACAGCCACAATGCAAATAATAAATCAAGCAACCAGACGACACAAGATATTATAGTGGTTCCCCAAACACTGGGTACATCCACTCTTCTACCCACACGGTAGGAATCCACTACAGGTTTTTGATCAGGTGCCCTGCCACCAACAAGATCTACTGCAGGTAGATCTAGAGACCCTTTAGACTTTTGATCAGGTGTCTAAAAACCAAGCTTTACTTTTGAAGGGAGTAAACAACCCTTTACAGGAGGGGGGAAGAGGGTTAGAATGTCTTCTCTATTTTATAATAGATTAGAGAAGCACAAGAGTCTCTTCAGAACTCAAGACAGAATACTGTCTTGAAGTTCTGAAGGAAAAGCTTGAAGAAGACTAGAGATCTGGAATGGATGTTCTTCTTCAGCTCCCTTCTTCTTCTTCTTCTTCAATATCTCTGAGTGTAATCTTCCTGGAACAGGAGCACTCAGGTTGAAGAAGAGCAGAAGAGATAACTTCTCAGTTGAATGAAGATTGCTGAGAGCAGCTGTGCTGTAAGCTGGTTCTTTCTCTGTATGTTGTACAGGTTGAACTCCTTCACTCTTATTCCTATCTTTGTTCTTCCAAAAGAACTCTTTATATAATAACAGCAGCAACGGCTCTATTATTTGAGATGAGCTTTTGTCTTTATCTGGAATCTTGAATCTGGGCTGCAATTATCACAAAGACAAAACAAGTCTTGCAGATATATATTTCTATATAAAGATAAAGCTACAGCAGCTGTAATATTAAATCTGATAAATAATATAAGATAATGTCACATCAGATAACTCTTTAAAGCCAACGGCTATAAAGGACAGCTTGCAAAAGTAAAGTCAGATAATAAGACAAAAGATATGTCAGAAAGGAATTGACTTATGCATAAAGGTATAAGCATCTTTATCTTTTAGATATATGCATAAGATCAATTAAATAATCTATAATAAAAACATGCTAGAAATATAGGAAATAAAATAAGGAAGAGAAAGCATATAATATTATATATGCAGACAACCGATCGTCGAACGACCTTCGACTATAGTCGAACGACCTGCTGAGATCGTCGACCTATCAATAGATAGTCGACCGACTCAGAAAGTCGAACTATCCAGGCAGATAGTCGACCGACCTGCTGAGATCGTCGACCTATCAATAGATAGTCGACCGACTCAGAAAGTCGAACTATCCAGGCAGATAGTCGACCGACCCAAGACTAGACAGAAAGCGTCGAACTATCAAGAGATAGTCGACCAGAGCTCGACGATCTAGCAGAACGTCGAGCTGACCAGAGACAGACGATCGTCGACCGGCTGATCGACGATAGTCGATCGGCGTTCGACGATAGTCGAACCCGAAAATCCCTTAGCCAGAATTTTACTGGAAAAGAGAATACTCTACAACTAGACTTTGACCATTGATAAATCTTGGGTCAAGAGACTAAAAGGAAAGACTTAACTCAAATCCAAACTAGGGTACCAACAATCTCCCCCTATTTGGGTTAAGTCTTTCAAAAACTAAAACTACTAAAAACAAACTAAAACTACCTAATAGAGATCCTAGCCCAAATCAGAACAAGGGTTCCAACAATCTCCCCCTATTTGGGTGAGGATCCTATTAGAAAAATAAATAAAGCAAAGCATAAAATATATAAAGAAAAACTTTGCTTAGCTGGCTGCTGCTGGCATTTACAATCTCCCCCTATGTTGATGCAGTACTTGTGATTGAAGAAAGCTGAGATGACTTTGAGTTTTGATTGAGTCATCCAGCTAACTCTTGTAAATAATACCTGCAGAAAGCTATGGTAGAGATTGCTCTCTCCTTGAAAAAGGGATATGTTAGCAGCAAAAAAAATGATATTTTGTTCAGCAAATTTAATTAAGATTCTGGATCTGAAAAACAAAATCAGATATCTTCCTTCCTATAGAATTTCTTTTCATTAGACGAGATTCAAACTCAGCTGACCAATGCAACTAGAGTAGAGGACTCAATCTAAATGAAATTAGAAAAGGATCTATAAGAAATAGAGTTATCTGACAGAGAATTTCTTTATACAGAAATCTGAATACAATATTTGAACATAATATCAATCAGATATAATCAGCTATAAGAAAAGAAAATGCTTCCTAATAAATCTGTTCCAAATAATAAAAGGATTTAAAAATATTTTGAGTAATTTATCCTTTTGTTTATAAAGCAGATTTATGAAAAAGCAAACTGAGTTCTCAAAACTGAACTCATTAAAATATAAAGAAAACATTTCTCTGAGAAGTGTTGGTTCCTTCTCAGGTATAGTTAAAACTTGGCAGAAATTTTGAATTTCTAATTTATCTGAACTAAAAACAGAATTAGATAATAATACCTGAACCTTTTCAGGTTTTGATTTTCCTTCTGTTAGTTCATTTTTTGAATTGCTGCAGGAGGCATTTATGGCCATGATGCAAAATGCTTTGGCCCTTGCTTCCTCCTCTTCATCTTCAAATGATGAGTCATCATCTGAGACATCCCAGATAACATCTAGGAATGTTGATTCTCCTTCAGATGAGATGATGTGGCTTCCTTCTGATATTTCGTCCAAGGGTTCAGAAGCCATTTGATGAAGGTACAGCCAAATCTCCTTAGCTGATGAACATTCAGCAATCTCTTGAAAAATGTCATCAGACATTGATTCTGCAAGAATGTTCATTGCTCTGGCATCAGCTAGCTTGGCATTTTTTGTTATTGTTGCCGAAGTAGGGAGACCTGTCAAAATAGACAAAAAAATTTCTTCATCAAAAGAGTTCATATATAATTTGACTCTTGTCTTCCAGATGCTAAACTCAGCTAAGTTGCAAGCTGGAGGTCTGGTGCTAAAATAATCATTGTACTGGGCCATGAAAGTGAATGTGATATCTATAATCCTTGGTATCTATCAGGATCTTGTGACTTAGGTGTTAGCCTATACAGTCAGTCAACCTCCCTCTGATACCAATTGAAAGTGAAGGGATAGATACGATTGCGGAATTAAAGATTATAGATATTGAATAACCCTAATAAACCTTAAGAGCCTAACACAAGTGTTGTGCACAAACTCAAGCTAACTGTATTTACAGTCAAGGCTTGGATCCTAATCAGCAACTAGCAATCCTAGTTAAAACTAATCACAGCCACAATGCAAATAATAAATCAAGCAACCAGACGACACAAGATATTATAGTGGTTCCCCAAACACTGGGTACATCCACTCTTCTACCCACACGGTAGGAATCCACTACAGGTTTTTGATCAGGTGCCCTGCCACCAACAAGATCTGCTGCAGGTAGATCTAGAGACCCTTTAGACTTTTGATCAGGTGTCTAAAAACCAAGCTTTACTTTTGAAGGGAGTAAACAACCCTTTACAGGAGGGGGGAAGAGGGTTAGAATGTCTTCTCTATTTTATAATAGATTAGAGAAGCACAAGAGTCTCTTCAGAACTCAAGACAGAATACTGTCTTGAAGTTCTGAAGGAAAAGCTTGAAGAAGACTAGAGATCTGGAATGGATGTTCTTCTTCAGCTCCCTTCTTCTTCTTCTTCTTCAATATCTCTGAGTGTAATCTTCCTGGAACAGGAGCACTCAGGTTGAAGAAGAGCAGAAGAGATAACTTCTCAGTTGAATGAAGATTGCTGAGAGCAGCTGTGCTGTAAGCTGGTTCTTTCTCTGTATGTTGTACAGGTTGAACTCCTTCACTCTTATTCCTATCTTTGTTCTTCCAAAAGAACTCTTTATATAATAACAGCAGCAACGGCTCTATTATTTGAGATGAGCTTTTGTCTTTATCTGGAATCTTGAATCTGGGCTGCAATTATCACAAAGACAAAACAAGTCTTGCAGATATATATTTCTATATAAAGATAAAGCTACAGCAGCTGTAATATTAAATCTGATAAATAATATAAGATAATGTCACATCAGATAACTCTTTAAAGCCAACGGCTATAAAGGACAGCTTGCAAAAGTAAAGTCAGATAATAAGACAAAAGATATGTCAGAAAGGAATTGACTTATGCATAAAGGTATAAGCATCTTTATCTTTTAGATATATGCATAAGATCAATTAAATAATCTATAATAAAAACATGCTAGAAATATAGGAAATAAAATAAGGAAGAGAAAGCATATAATATTATATATGCAAACAACCGATCGTCGAACGACCTTCGACTATAGTCGAACGACCTGCTGAGATCGTCGACCTATCAATAGATAGTCGACCGACTCAGAAAGTCAAACTATCCAGGCAGATAGTCGACCGACCTGCTGAGATCGTCGACCTATCAATAGATAGTCGACCGACTCAGAAAGTCGAACTATCCAGGCAGATAGTCGACCGACCCAAGACTAGACAGAAAGCGTCGAACTATCAAGAGATAGTCGACCAGAGCTCGACGATCTAGCAGAACGTCGAGCTGACCAGAGACAGACGATCGTCGACCGGCTGATCGACGATAGTCGATCGGCGTTCGACGATAGTCGAACCCGAAAATCCCTTAGCCAGAATTTTACTGGAAAAGAGAATACTCTACAACTAGACTTTGACCATTGATAAATCTTGGGTCAAGAGACTAAAAGGAAAGACTTAACTCAAATCCAAACTAGGGTACCAACAAATATCAAGTAAAAACATCTAAGTATCAAGTTTCTATAGTTCAGGAGACAAAATATTGGCTAAGTCAAAAGCTGTGTCAAGACACCAGAAAATGTGTCGAGACTGTATACTGCAATCTGTTGAGACATCAAAGAATGTGTCGAGACACCAAAGTAAGTGTCGAGACATCAAAGAGTATCAAGACCCTAAGGTATATGTCGAGAGATATTATCCTTGTGTCGACACATCTCAACAGACAATTTTTCCAGTGTCGACACTAGGTCTTTTCCTAAAAATTTGGAACAGTCTAAATGGAGCGCGCCTTTTCGACTTCAGGAGAGCCTAGACTATAAATAGGGTATGAGAATAGAGGTCGACTACGCCTTCTTGAGATCTTGAGAGTTTGATTTCTTAGGGTCGAGACCTAGAACTCCATTTAGTCAACACACCTCTTCTGATTCCTTTTCTCCAATGTCTCCCAAAAGTGATGACAATGTCTTCGAAGGATATGAACTCATTCAACATGGATTCGACTCAGCATCAGAAGAAGTCAAGGATGTGATAACCCTGATCACATGAGCCGGATTAGAGTATTTGCTCTCAGAACCATCCAATATCTGAAAATGAGAGGTTCTTGAGTTCTTTTCCAATGCCCAACTGGATTCAAATACATATAAGATTAAGTCCACAATAAATGGAATGAAAGTTAAGATCACAACAAGAAGGTTGACAAAGATATTACACTTACCCAAGGTTGATCAAGAAGATAACCTAGCTTCTGCCAGGACCGCAGATGCTCTTCAGTGGTGTGGGATGAACCCAACTACAAGGATTGGAAATTCTCTACAAAGAAAAGGGATGAACAATCAAGGGAGGTTCTTATCTGAGATAATAAGGAAGGTGCTACTTTGCAAAATAGGAGCCCATAAAAGGATTTTTGCATACATGTTTAAACTCATGACTAGAATTATCTTCCAGGTCAATACTAACTAGAGCAAAGTAGTCTTTGATAGGATAGTTGAAAGTATCAAGAGGCCAGATATGGAAAGGATAATTAGTCTCTACTTGGTACAAGCTAATCCTGAAAGTCAGAATCTCAAGATTGGATCAAAGATCAATTATATGAGGAAAATGGACAAGAGAATACTAGCCAGGTGGGATAGAGTACTATTCAAAGAAACACTTATAGTAGAGAAGAAGAAGGAGAAAAAGAAGAAAGTGGTGGTGATAGAAGAAGAATCTTCCAGTGACTCTGTAGATCAGGGAATCTTTAGTACAGAGAAACATGATGATACAGTTGCTGAAATATCCCCAAGGACAACTCCTGGAACTAGTGATCAGATGCAGGGTGAGACAATCCTAGCTAGAGATCCTAGTGAGGGGGTGAAACTCAAAATTCTACCAGAAATAGAACAGGATACTGTCAACACCATAGTGATAAAAGTCGTACAGAAACTAGAAACTATCCTGGAACAAGTAGAGGTTCCTGAATAGGAGATTCCTAATAAGGAGAATGAGGATGTAGTCTCCAAGGAGACTGAGGTAGAAGTCATTTTGAATGAAGATACTGACATCCAGGGAAAGATGACAGCTGTTGAAGCCAAAAAATGGCCTCAAAGAGAGTTCGGACCTTTGGGTATAGCTAGCACCTACTTCTCCCAAGCATAGACCTATGACTAGTAACAAAGAATATGGAACTTACCCTAAGCCTCTATTAGGTGGTCCCTTCACTAACTCAGAAGATATTTGAGCACTTCCCCTCCAAAGACAATTGCTGGGCTAGGAGAACCTTAGAAGGCACTAGAGAATTTTAGGAATGATGAAAGCTTGCCTTCTGAGGAACTGCCTGGGTCTATTTATAGGTTTTTAGTATCTAGTCTGGCAAAAGCGTAATTATGTTACCTTGAAATTACAGAAATACTCCAGACTAGTTTGCCAATAGCCAAACTACGCTATTATGAGTAGCTAAATACAGACCCAAGGGCATCCATATAATATCACCCAAGGATACCCAGGTAATTTCACCCATGGATTACCCCTGGCGGAAGCCTTTCCGCTGATCCTGCGGGCTTCCTGCTTATCATGAGCGAGATCCTTCCTACCTACCATGGGCAAGAGCCAATGGGTTAACTCTGAGCTTTGTTCGACGAACGCGGAGCTAAGATCGATGAAAGCAGGGCTCAGCTTGACGAAAAAGGGCTCAAATTGATGAAATCAGGGCTCAGCTCGATGAAATCTAGGCTCAGCTCGATGAAAGCAGGGCTCAGCTCGATGAATTATGCGAGCGAGAGCCTTCCCGCCTACCAAAGGCGGGAGAAAAGAAGACCAAAAGGGCGCTAAGAGGAAAAGCCTCACTCAGCGCCAAGGCCTGGCAGGCGCCGAGAGCGTTGAGTGAAAAGACCTCGCTCAACGTCAGCTCCCTGGGCTTCCCGCTTCACCAGGTATGGCCCTTCACACATGCCTTGGATGAGAACCCATTCCACCTATTCTTCTCACCTGACCCAATTTGACCCAATTTGCTTAATGCTAGACCAAGGCTAGCCCAATGGTCATTTAGGTCCCACCCAACGAATATGGGGTTGTATACAATCCCCTCTCTTTGTGAGCTAGCCATGCGCTTGGAAAGACATGTCCAACCCCAAGTAATCGCTGGTCACTTGCCGACCTGGCAGATAATCTTTTGTAGTGCCTACCATGGTTTTTTATATACACCGCCGAATCTGTTCTCTAGCCATCCCTGTCGTTATTGTCCTTTGTTTGAGCTCCCGCAAAGCTTCTAAGATGCATTCCAAACGTGCCGATAAACCTCTTTCACAAGAAATTTAGGCTCGTCTTATCGTGGCCAAGGCCGAGCTCGCGCCAACTACTCCAAGGTTGCTCCTTGGCTAATGAGAAGGAGACAAGCTGGCGAGTCTTCCAAGAGGCCAGCCGAAAATATCCCCTGCCCAAAGAAGAAGAAAAAGGCCAAGTTGGTTAGGTGAGATCTCTCCAAAGAGAACCTAGCCTCACCTACCCCGACCCTGAACGGCGATAAGAACCCCCTTCCATACCGGAGGTACTCTTCTCGCCTCGCCCATTGGCGTGAACTTTTTTAATGAACTGGGTTGCGTATTGACGCATCGCCCTTCTCAAAGGGGACGGTCTCGAAGGATGTTGCTGACCCTCTTCTGGAAGACACCGAGACGACCCGCCTTCTCCACGAGGATCTTCCATTGGTCTCAGGGGCTATCCCTCTGACTACCATGACCGATCTCCTAAGCACTCCTAGTATTTTGACTTTTTACTGATGTGGTTTCCGCTTTAAATGATCTGTTTTTCCCTTCTGCTAACCATGCTTCTCGCAGCACCAGTTCTTAAGAACTTTAACCTCATTGACTCGAGGACAAGGGCTTCCTCCCCAAGGACCCCATAAACCTAGTGGCCAACCCCACTCCCATGGACGGAGGAGTTGCCATAGAATCATTCGCACCCACGCCGAAATCCAAGCCTCCGGCAGGAGAGGGTACCTTGCTCCCCCCACTGACGGAGGCCGAGACCTTGGAGCGTAGGATGTTCCATCCCGAGAGGGGCAAGCCGCTTCACTTGCTCTTTGGGAAGAGTCCTGAGGGGCGACCCCACCCTTCTCTCCATCCGTCGGCAGAAATCCCCCGCCATCGCCAGGTATGTGAGAACCTACCATTTTCTTTTTCTCTCCTCCTGGAATCTGACGAAGTATCCTCCAGGTCCCAAGGTACAGGAGTCGGAGGTTGAAGAAGAAGAAGAGGAATAAAATGGGGAAGACTCGCCCCTCCCATCCTCTGGAAAGATAGAGTACTTTCTTGAGTTCTCCAGGAGTAGTAAGACGTGGAGGCAGAGGATTGTGGCAGTCCTGTCAAAGCTCGCACGATAGTAGCTAGCCAACTCCGCATCGGTGAAGCGAATCCATGGGTCAATGGAAAGGCAGGTGGTGATTATCGAGCGGGACTACACCCACCTCCTCAGCGAGACGAAGCGCCAGGATACGCTTACCGCTGTGACCTCCCCAGGAAGATACATCGCGTGAATTCGTGATCAGCTTCAACAGGACAATCTGGGGCTGACCTCCCTGACGGCCTTCTTCAATCTGCGAGTGCACCCAAGTACGGGGAGATGAGGTCTGGGTCGCTGGTGGTGGGAATAGTATTGAGCCTCGTGGGTATCGCCTCTTCTTTACCCTACCTTATGGCCTACCCTTCTCGCTTTGTACCCCACGCGCCGAGCAGTGACGAATAATTATTTATATTTGTTACTGCTACTATTTCGCAGCTCCCGCCCAGCGAGAGCCCTTTTATGATTATTCTTCATTTTCCTTTTGTGCTTCATGTTTTCGTATTTGATGCTTTGCGAATGCTTGAACCTCGCGCCCTGCCTATCACTTCTCGCCCGCCGCCACAGTTTGCTTTTACCCCAGGCTATTCCCGGAGGTTCTCACTTTTTTGCAGGATTGGGAAGAGCTGGCAAGACATGGCGAAAAATGAGGAGTGCCCAGAAGCAGAAGCACAGCTCCTTCCCTGCTCCCCTCTCAAATAACCAACGCCGACAGCGGCAGATAAGGGAAAGTCCATTATACCTGCCTCTTACAAGGGCAAGTCAATTATACCTGCCTCCGCTGAGACCCCCTCCCAAGCCCCGTCAGTAACAGGCGAGACGGGTGTCGCTAAGCCGGTCCCTGAGACCCCGGCTGAGATCCCATCCAAGCCGATGCGAAAAGGGTACCTAAACTTCGACTTCGGTGAGAAGTTCCTGGATGCATAGGGTAAGTCATTGATCAAGTGGGACCATACCACCAACCTCATTGCATTCTCCACACTCCTCCCCTCCTGGAGGGAGTGGGACACGATCTCTGGCGATGCCTTCGCGCTCGGCTATGGGCTATAAGGTCGGGAGGATGCCGCAATGCTTGACCGAATAACTACTCGAGCCCTTGTCTACGATGCCGCCCAAGCCCAACTTCGCGTGGTCTACCACTTGCATATGGCTGGGAGCCATAACATCACCATCGAGTGCAACCTTACCGATATGCTCAGGGCAAGGGATGCCGCGACAGCTGGAGTGGCAACCCTGAAGGCCGACTTAGCAGCTGCCCAAAAACTTCTCTCCCTCCGCCCGACCGACGAGGTAAGCGGGACCCGTAAATATTTATCGCCCTTTTAGTGCATAAACTTTTTGTTTAACATGGTCTTCTCATAGGACTCTCCGCAAGCCCAGCTACTCCGCTCCTGGGTGGCCTGCTTAGAATACAAGAACCAGCTACTGAAGGCTGAGATGAAGCATCTGTAGGAGGCCCTGGCCCTGGCCCAACCATCTTTGGATGAGAGGCTCAAGCGCCGCCACTACTCGGTATATGAGATAGACTTGATAGTTCAGTAGAATGTGCAAGCCACCGCAAAGATGGTCATCGAGGTACTGCAGGAATCAGCTCTTTTGGATGAAGGTGGCAAAACCCTCATGATGCGAGGGATCTTTCCCTAGCTGTTTTGCCCCATTCCCAAGCCCGCAGGAGAGGATGATTCCCCGATAAGAGATGCAGTCAACAACGCGATGAGGCTCGACCCAGATAACGAGTCCGGCGGCAGCTCTTCCAGCGATACCTCCGGCGAGAGCCCTAACAAAGCCTCCAGCGGGACCTCCGGCGGAACCTCCAGCAGCCTTACCTGATAGCCTCTTGTTTTTGCCTTTTCATTGTAATCTTATCCTTATTTTTGTACACTTATTTTTGTAAACTTTTGTGAAGGGTGAGATTCCCAAACTTTTACATTATATCGAAAGATCTATCTTTTTCTGGAACGTTTATTTCCTTTGCGCGAACCCAATGATCTTAGATGATGACTCCCGCCCGTTTGAAGAGTGGGCTAAGTAAAAACTGCAAGAAGGAACCTACCGAGAGTCCTGCCAAAAGGGTCGTGCCTGGAACCCTGCTAAGAGGGGTCTGTGGAGACCCCTTGCGAGAGGGTTATGGCGAGAGCCCAGTCGAGAGGGTTATAACGAGAGCCCTGCTGAGAGGGTTATGCCAAGAGCCCTGCCAAGAGGGGTCTGGGTTATACCATCCTTACTTAGGACTGGTGTTAGATGTTTGGAAACTTATTGTCAAGAGATTTGTAATACCAACATGATTTCAATAACCCTATCTGCTTGATGTGAGCCTTATCGTCGGGTCCACTTGGGACCATTTTAACAAAAAATCTATTTCCCCTTCTCCCCTCAAGAGAGCCTACTACCCTACCAACCTGTGAAAGCCTGACAGTTGGTCTACTTGGGGTCTTATAAGATACCAAAATCCTTTCACCCCTTCCTTTCACCCCAAGTGAGTCTATGGCCCTGCTAGTTAGTGGGAACCTGGCAGCAGGTATTCTCGGGGCTGAGTGCGCCTTCCATCCCTGCCAGCTAATGAGAGCTTGATCAGCGAGTTCCTCTTGGAGTCTTGCAAATTTCTATCTGCCTTTCTTTCCCCCAAGCAAGCCTGCGGCCCTACCAGCTAGTGAGAGCCTGGCAACAGGTCTACTCGGGGCTGAGTGGGCCTTCCAGCCCTTCCAGTTAATGTGTGCCTGAGCAGCGAGATCCCTCAAGGTATTCCCTTACCCCCAGACGAGCCTACGGACCAACCAGCTAGTGAGAGTCTGGACAGTGGGTTTACCCAAGGCTGAGTGCGCCTTCCAGCCCTGCCAGCTAATGAGAGCCTAAGCAGTAGGATCCTCTCGGGGTATTGCAAATTTCTATCTCCCTTTCCTTCCCCCAAGCGAGCCTACGACCCTGCAAGCTAGTGAGAGCCTGGTAGCGGGCCTACTCGGGGCCGAGTGCACCTTCAAACCTTGTCAGCTAATGGGAGCCTGAGCAGCGGGATCCTCTTGGGGTATTCCCTTACCCCCCCCAAGCGAGTCAACAGACCTGCCAGCTAGTGAGAGCTTGGTTAGCGGGTCTACCCGGGGCCGAGTGCGCCTTCTAGCCCTGCCAGCTAATGAGAGCCTGAATAGCGGGATCCTCTCGGGGTATTCCCTTACCCGCCAGGCGATCCTACGGACCTACGAGCTAGTGAGAGACTGGACAACGGGCCTACCCTGGGCCGAGTGCGCCATCCAGCCCTGCCAGCTAATGAGATCCTGAGCAGTGGGATCCTATCGGGGTCTTGAAAATTTCTATCTCCCCTTCCTTTCCCCCCAAGCGAGTCTACGACACTGCCAGCTAGTGAGAGCTTGGCAGCGGTTCTACTCAGGGCCGAGTGCGCCCTCCAGCCCTGACAGCTAATGAGATCCTGAACAACGGGATCCTCTTGGGGTATTCCCTTACCCCCCCCTAAGCGAGCCTACGGACCTGCCAGCTAGTGAGATCCTAGGAAGCGGGTCTACTCGGAGCCGAGTGCGCCTTCCAGCCCTGCCAGCTAATGAGAGCCTGAGTAGCGGTATCCTCTCGGGGTCTTGCAAATTTCTATCTCCCCTTCCTTCCCCCAAAGTGAGCTTATGGCCCTGCCAGCTAGTGAGAGCCTGACAGCGGGTCTACTCGAGGCCGAGTGTATCATCCAGCCCTTCCAGCTAATGAGAGCCTGAGTAGCAAGATCCTCTCGGGGTCTTCCCTAACCCCCCCAAGCGAACCTACGGACCTGTCAGCTAGTGAGAGCCTGGACAATAGGTCTACCCGGGGCCGAGTGCTTCTTCCAGCCCTGCCAGGTAATGAAAGCCTGAGCAGCGGGATCCTCTCGGGGACTTGCAAATTTGTATCTCCCCTTCCTTTTCCCCCAAGCGAGCCTACGACCCTGCAAGCTAGTGAGAGCCTGGTAGCGGGTCTACTCGGGGCTGAGTGCCCCTTCCAGCCCTACCAGCTAATGAGAGCCTGAGCAGTGGGATCCTCTTGGGGTCTGGAAAATTTCTATCTCCCCTTCCTTTCCCCCTAAGCGAGCCTACGGTCCTGCCAGCTAGTAAGAGCCTGGCAGCGGGTCTACTCGGGGCCGAGTGCGCCTTTCAACCCTGCAAGCTAATGAGAGCCTGAGTAACGGGATCCTATCTAGGTATTTCTTTACTCGCCAAGCGAGCCTACGGAACTGCCAGCTTGTCAAAGCCTTGACAGCAGGTCTACCCAGGGCCGAGTACACCTTCCAGCCCTGCCAGCTAATGAGAGCCTAAGCAGCGGGATCCTCTCGGGGACTTGTAAATTTCTATCTCCCTTTCCTTTCCCCCCAAGCGAGCCTACGACCCTGTGAACTAGTGAGAGCCTAGAAGCGAGTCTACTCGGGACCGAGTGCGTCTTCCTGCCCTACCAACTAATGAGAGCTTGAGCAGCGGGATCCTCTCGAGGTATTCCCTTACCCCCCCCCCCCAAGCGAGCCTACAGACCTTGCTAGCTAGTGAGAGCCTTGACAACGGGTCTACCAGGGCCCGAGTGCTCCTTCCAGCCCTGCCAGCTAATGAGAGATTGAGAAGCAGGATCCTCTCGGGGTCTTCCCTTACCCCCCAGGTGATTCTATGGACCTGCCAGCTAGTGAGAGCCTAGACAGCGGGTCTACCCTTGGCCGAGTGCACCTTCCAACCCTGCCAGCTAATGAGAGCCTGAGCAGCTGGATCCTCTCGGGGTCTTGCAAATTACCACGACCTCTTCTTCGGCCATCTAGTGATCCTACAACCCTGCCATCTTGATAGGAGTCTGGACATCGGGTCTACTCGGTGCCGTCCGAAACCACAAACACTTCATAACCTGTGAAGAAATAATCTTTCAAATAACTATCAATAAAACATACAATCTTACCCATGCTAAGGGTAAAAACGTTTCAGGTCAACTCCAGTCCATGTGTGACTCATTGATACCCCTTCCACATTCTGGAGGTGGTATCCTCCTGACCCCAGGACCCTTTCTATAATGTAGGTTCCTTCCCAATTGGGGTTGAGCTTACCCACGACTGTCGACCTTCCGGCGGCATCGACCTTCTTCAAGACTAGGTCCCCCTCCTTGAATTGCTTTATCCTGACATGCTTGTCTAACTCAAGCCGGGAGAGACCCTCAAGCCGGGCGAGATCTCAATCCGGGAGAGAACTCTGAGCGGGTGTCGGCCTCCCGCCGTATGCGCCCCTTTAGAAATGAAGCCAAGGTGGGTGCCGAACTTCGGCCTCACCTGCCCCCTAGAACAGGCTGGGGCGAGTACTAGCCTCCCACCGTACTTTCCCCCTAGAGAAAGGGTCGGGGTAGGTGCTAGCCTCCCGCCGCACCTTCCTACTGGAACTGGCTGGGGTGAGTACCAGCCTCCCGCCGTACCCGCCCTCTAGAGAAGGGGATGGTGAAGGTACCGGCCTATCGCCACACCCGCCCTCTAGAACTGGTTGGGGCGAGTAGAGGCCTCCCGCCATACTCGCCCCCTAGAGAAGGGGCCGGGGCGTGTGCCAGCCTCCCTCCGCACCCGCCCCCTAGAACTAGTTGGGGTAACTACCGGCCTCCCGCCGTACTCGCCCCCTAGAAAGTACACTAAGCACTAGCAAGCTAGGAAAATTTTTAATCCCCCTACAAGAATATCATGCAGATCAACAATAAATTGGCCTCTAGGGGTGCAAAACACCCTAAAATCTTACAAATGTGTAGCAAGTATTGCGCCTTGCTTGGGGCCACATTCCACGAATACAGGGTTGTACACAATCCCCGCTCTTTTCGAGCGAGTTCCACGCTAGTAATGAAACATCCAACCCAATGCATTTGCTGAGTGTAGCGCTCTTGGAGCTGAAAATACTTGGCCTCTCCGAGGGGTCAACCTGCCATGCCAGCTAATAGGATTCTGTATGGCGAGATTCCCTCCGAGTAATATTCACTTAACCTCCATGAGTGGTCAACCTACCCTACCAGCTAATAGGAGCCTGGGTGGCGAGATCCCCTCCGAGTATAATTCACTTAACCTCGACGGGGGGTCAACCTGCCCAACTAGCTAATGGGAGCCTGGGTGGCGACATCCCCTCCGGGTAGAATTCACTTAACCTCCACGAGGGGTCAACCTGCCCTACTAGCTAATGGGAGCCTGGGTGGTGAGATCCCCTTCAAGTAGAATTCACTTAACCTCTACGAGGGGTCAACCTGCCCTACCAGCTAATGGGTGCCTGGGTGTCGAGGTCCCTTCTGGGTAGAATTCACTTAACTTCCACGAGGGGTCAACCAGCCCTACTAGCTAATGGGAGCCCGGGTGGAGATATCCCCTCCAGGTAGAATTCACTTAGCCTCTACGAGGGGTCAACCCGCCTTACCAGCTAATGGGAGCCTGGGTGGCGAGATCCCCTCCGGGTAGAATTCACTTAACCTCCACAAGGGGTCAACCTTCCCTACCAGCTAATTGGAGCCTGGGTGGCGAGATCCCCTCCGGGTAGAATTCACTTAGCCTCCACAAGGGGTCAACCTTCCCTACCAGCTAATGGGAGCCTGGGTTACGAGATCCCCTATGGGTAGAATTCATTTAACCTCCACGAAGGGTCAACCTGCCCTACCAGCTAATGGGAGCCTGGGTGGCAAGATCCCCTCCGGGTATAATTCACTTAACCTCAATGAGGGGTCAACCTGCCCTACCATTTATAGGGTGCCTAGGTGGCGAGATCCCCTCCAAGTAGGAACTTTCTATCCATCGATGCACATTCGACCCATCCAGCTAGTGAGAGCCTAGGTGAGTAGATCCTCTCGGGGTTGAAACTTTCTATCCACTGAAGCATATTCGACCCATCCAGCTAATGAGAGCCTGGGTGAAGAGATCCTCTCGGGGATGGAACTTTCTCTCCACCAAGGCACATTCGACCCTTCCAACTAGTGAGAGCCTGGGTGAGGAGATCCTCTCGGGGTTGGAACTTCTTCTCCACCGAGGCACATTCGACCAATCGATCTAGTGAGAGCCTGGGTGAGGAGTTCCTTTCGGGGGTAGAACTTTCTCTCCACCGAGGCACATTCGACCCATCCAGCTAGTGAGAGCCTGGGTGAGGAGATCCTCTCGGGGTTGGAACTTTCTCTCCACCAATTCACATTCGACCCATCCAGCTAGTAGGAAACTGAGTGAGGAGATCCTCTCGGGGTTGGAACTTTCTCTCCACCGAGGCACATTCGAACCATCCATCTAATGAGAGCCTAGGTGATAAGATCCTCTCGGGGGTGGTACTTTCTCCACCGAGGCACATTCGACCCATCCAGTCAGTGAGAGCCTGAGTGAGGAGATCCTCTCGGTGTTGGTACTTACTCTCCACCGAGGCACATTCGACCCATCCAGCTAGTGAGAGCCTGGGTGAGGAGATCTTCTCGGGGTCAACCTTTCAAAGCCTTCACCAAGAGTTCTACCTGCCCTGCCAGCTAGTGAGAGCCCGGTCAGCGGAACCATCTCGGGGCTAACATGTCTAAGTCACCTTCAAGAGGTCTACTTACCCTGCCGTCTAGTGAGAGCCCGGTCAGTGGAACCATCTTGAGGTTAACATGTCTAAGTCACCTGCAAGAGGTCTACCTACCCTGCCGGCTAGTGAGAGCTCAGTCAGTAGAACCATCTTATGGTTAACATGTCTAAGTCACCTCCAATAGGTCTACCTACCTTGCCGGCTAGTGAGATCCCGGTCAGTGGAACCATCTTGAGGTTAAAATGTCTAAGTAACCTCCAAAAGGTCTACGTGCCCTGCCGGCTAGTGAGAGCCCGGTCAGCGGAACCATCTTGGGGTTTACTTTCCAAAAATACCGCAATCTCATAGTACGTTTACTTAAATGAAGTCTTTCTAATGTAGTGCGCCATTCCTTAATCGGTCAGGGATAAAGTACATTATAAAAAGGGGCTTGCCCGAACAAGACTCCTTTAGGATGCACGATTGTCCGCCTTCTCCTTCCCTGCATCAGGTGGGGCATCCTCAACCTGTACCTGCTACTGCTGTTGAGCTGGGCATTTTGCTCTCCTTACCTCCAAGAATTCTGGATCGGTGGCTGTTGTTTAACCATCCTATAGAGGGAGGTCACGGTAAGGCAACTCTTCCCTACCTTCTCTTCTCATGGCCAAGTTATTTCTTCTTCCTCTCTGCTTCTTGGATGTCGAGAATCTTGAAAGGAAACCCTGACGCAGGTCCTCAAAGCAATGGACTAAGTTGGAGGGGAGTTGGCGGTACCAGTAGTTCGCTCTTCCCTTGAGAGTGATAATGAAGAGCCGACACTTGAACCCATATGACATTGGCCTAATAGAGACAGTATCTTCGAACCACTGCAGGTGCTAGACGGGATATCTTTCCAGGTATAATAAGTCATGCCAGGCTCTCTGAACCCCTCAAGAACGGGAGCTGAGACAATCAGCTTGCTGAAGGGTGCCCCCCTACTCGGCGGTCTCGCATGCTCCAATTGCGCGACCTGCTCTCTTAGTAGGCTAGCACTCTCCAGGAAAGGGAATAACTCTCGAGCGGTGAGGTCTCGCTCAACCCCTCTCCCATCCTTTCCTTCCCGGGCCGTCTTCCCGGAGCACTTTCTTCTACCCCTCCTGAGGTCATCTCGCCTAGACCCTTGGGAGCCAACTCGCCGAGGCCACTGGGAGCCAGTCCCTGGGGGGGTTGGATTTGAGCAGTCTCCCTGAAGAGCAATACTTCGCAGCATCTCAAAGATGCCCTGGATGGACGCCATGAATTCTTCTCTCCCTACGAAGGGTCCTGGGTTGGGGAGCTTGTTGGGGTCATCCCCACCTCCATGATCTCCCACCAAGGAACCTGCTCGAGAACTTCTGTATGAGCCATGGTCCACGCTCACCGCACTAGAATGTTGAAACCGAAATTCAGTTCCACCTAAAGTTCAAACCTAGGGTGCAGCTCACACCTACATATCTCAAGCCGTCCCTTGGTGAGAGACCTGAATTTGAAAATGACCCATGCCTCTAGCGTAGAGGTCCCACCTCACACTCGGAAGACCTTTGAGATCTCCACCTCCCTAGCTAATGCTGAGTTAGGTGTCTTGGAGGATGAAGGAAGAAGATGGAGAATGGTGAAAAATTGATCCCTCTCCAAGGCACCCCAAGGGTCTATTTATAGATTTTTGGGGATGGCCTGCCAATAACGCAATCCCGCTGCCCCAAAATTACTGAAATATCTCGGGTCTGGTCTGCCAACAACACAACTCGGCTGTTCTGAATAGCTATTCGCAGCCCACCAGGGGAAAAAAAGGTAGAACCTCAAGCTGGGCGAGACCCTCAAGCAGGTCGAGATCTCCAAGCCGGGCGAGATCTCCAAGCGGGTGTCGGCCTCCCACCGCACTCGCCCCTTTAGAACTGAAGCCGGGGTGGGTGCCGGCCTCCCATCGCACCCGCCCCCTAGAACTGGTCGGGGCAAATACCGGCCTCCCGCCATACTTGCCCCTGGAAAAGGGGCCGGGGCTGGTGCCGACCTCCCGCAGCACCCGCCCCCTGGAACTGGCTGGGGCGAGTACCGGCCTCCCGCCGTACTAGCCCCCTGGAGAAGGTGCTAGGGCGGGTACCGGCCTACCGCCACACTCGCCTCCTTGAACTGGTCTGGGCAAGTACCGGCCTCCCACCGTACTCGCCCCTAGTGAAGGGATCGGGGCGGGTGTCGGCCTCCCGCCACACCCGCCCCCTGGAACTAGCCGGGGCGAGTACCGACCTCCCACCGTACTTGCCCCGTGGAGAGTATACCAAGCACTAGCAAGCTAGATAAATTTTGTATCCCCCTACTAGAATATCATATAGATAAACAATAAATTGGCCTCCAGGAGTGCAAAACCCCCTAAAAGCTTACAAATGTGTAGCAAGTCTTACGCCTTGCTTGGGGGCCCTATTTCGCAAATACGTTGTTGTACAGTCTTGGCACCTTGCAGTTTACAGTCTAAGAACACTAATTATTATTGTGTCGAGACAGTTGGGACTTCTCGACACTTATGATCCTGAAGTTGTACAGAGTCAACACAGTTGAGTGTCAAGTCAAGTCAGATGTATCATGTTAGCTACAGTGACTTGACATCTCATTAGAATCTGTTTGAAGGAAAACTTGAAGTATGATGGCATTTTATGATGTCATCAATCAGAAGTCAGCAACTAGTGAAGGCTATAAATAGAGGGGTCGTCTACACAAAAAATAATCAATCTATTCACACATTCTGATTTCTCCTAAGTCATAGAAGAGAGATAACTCCAAGAAGAAGGAAGACACAGGTCTTCAAGAAAGTCTTCTAATCCTTTTAATAAGTCGATTAGAGGATTAAGTTGGATCTATTCAACAAGTTCTTCAAAGATTCAAGCTGATCATCAAGAACATTGAAGATCCAGTGAAGTTTCATTTCATCCAGTCTGTTCATCAAGAATCAATCCTGTGTTATTGCTGAAATGAAGAATCTGTTTACTCAGATAATTCTACTTATTATTTCCCTATTAAACCTATAAGATCTCTTTGAGATCTGAGTGTGTAGGGGATTTATTCTCTGAGTTGTAAGCCTGTGGTATAAAGGCTGAGGTAGGTTTCTTGAGGGACCTGAGGTAGGTAATTTGTGTGGGATCACTGAGTTGTAAGACTTGTATTGTCTGAGGTAGGGTTCTTGAGGGACCTGAGGTAGGTGATTATTATAGGATCACTATGTTGTAAGACATGAATAGTCTGAGGTAGGAGATTGGGTGGATCTCTGATATAAGACCTGTTGGTCTGAGGTGTAGGTTTATGGAAAGAAACTGAGTTTGTAAGATCTGTTGATCTAATTTGAAGAGGAGGAGATATAACCTTATCTAGCACATTACTAGTGAGGAAGAAGGGGGAAAGTTTATATACCCTAGATAGGGGAACCACTATAAAGCTTTATGTACTCTATGATTGTGTGTGTTGTGATCTGTGTTTGTTTATTATCATGTATCTGCTGAATTATTAAGTATAAGTGCTAAAGATCATAAAAGACACCTATCCCCCTCTAGGTGGTTAACTACCCATAGATTTATCTTTCATGCGAGACACCTAAAATATATAAATAATGCCTTTTTTGGGACATGCAAGTTTTTTGAGTTTTTATTTCTACCGAAATGGCTGTTGCGCTTTACTTCTCATTTCTTGCTTTTATCGCTCGCAAACTCTACCTCGCATTCGTACATACCTTAGGCTCTTAGACAGTGACAGCGATGCCCTCGTAGCTCACGCTCGTAAGCCGAATTTGGTAGGAGACGGTTTTTTGGGTACATTGGAAACAATGTACTTGATTTGAAGAAGCCCTTTCAATTCAATAATATACACAAGTATGTATTTGATGTTGGTTAAGGTATATGTGCAGGTTCTATGTTGAAGAAAATAAACTAAGTACAAATGTGTCGAGACACTAGACAAGTGTCGACACTTTTGTAAAAGTTGTGCTGAGACAAGGAATCAAGTTGTGTCGACACTCAGGACTGGTGTCGACACCCTTATTCAAGTAGTTCTGCGACAAGAAGCAAGCTGTATTGACACCCACGACTTGGGTCGACACCGTCAGTCGTGAAACCAACAGTGTCGACACCCAGGACTAGTGTCAACACATTTTATACAAGTTGTGCTGAGACAAGAAGCTAGCAGTGTCGACATACTCGATTGTTGTCGACATACCTATAAGAGAAGTGTCAAAACCCAGGATTGGTGTTGACAAAATCTAAGTATAGAAGTGCCAACACTCAGAACTGGTATCAACACCTTCATGCAGAAGCTCTCATGATAGAAATTCTTTTAAGTCCAGAATTCGAAGCCTGAAGTTCTGAAAACTATCAGAACTGTAAAATTCCAGCAGATTAACTGGGGCAGTCGGTCACTCTTGCCAAAGCCTATATAAGGAGACCAACACAATCGATACCAGAAATAATTCTTATTCTTCTCATCTAAGTTTGTTAGAACAATTCAACAGAATTCTGAAGATGGAGAGGAGGTAGATCGTGGTTCAACTCCAATTTTCTCCAGGCAAGTTCAACCCTACCTTCTCTTTCAAGAAGCTTTGAAAAAGCTTAAACTATTTCTTCTTAATCAAGTTCAAGGAAGAAGATCACTCATCAAGATCTGATCAAGAAGAAGTCGCATGTTTCTTTCCTACTGGGTGATTTATAAAATATCAAACTCTAGTTTACTTTAATTCTTATTTTGAAAGATCTGGTAGTAGATCTGAGGGATAGGAGATGTATATATCTCTGAGCTGTAAGACTAAATTATAAAGGTTGTGGTAGGGCTGAGAGCCTAATGTAGGAGAATAAGGACTTTCTCTGAGTTGTAGGAACAGTTGTGTTTTGAGGGTGTAGGGCAAGGGTTTTCCTGAGGTGTAGGAGTGAAGGTGCACTCTGAGGTACGATTCTTGAAGGAAATCTGAGCTGTAGGATCCAGCTGCGCTCTGAGGTGTAAGATCTGAGGATCTAAGGAAAAGAAAGGTGGAGTTTGGCCGAATCTAGTTCATTGCTAGATAGGCAAAGGAGAAAAGTGGATGTACCAATAAGTTGGGGAACCACTAAAAAATTACTATATGTTGTGCTGTGTTTGTGTTGTGGTTTGTACTGTGAATGTTAGATTAGATCTGTGTTGATCTTAGTTTATCTATTTTTCTTTATTGTTGTGGCTATGTTAACTTCCACACTAAAGAAATTTTTGTGTCTATAAGTAGATAAGATTTGAATAAATTCAAATTGGACCTATTCACCCCCCCCCTCAAGGTCAATTAGTTTTCTAAAACAAACACTTTACAATTAGTATCAGATGGAGGTTAACTGTAAAGGCATAATAACCTAATGAGAATCCTAAGGATTAACTGAGATCAAATCATGGCTCAAAGAGAAAACCACTCCATCAAACTCCCAATCTGTTTTAAAGAAAACTTTGGGATCGGGAAGGAAAGGGTTAGACTCTTTATGGAGGCTGCCGATCCAAGAATAACATTACTGTAATGGAAGGACCTTTCATACCTATGAAAGTTTCTTGTCTTGATGCCAATATAAGGACACCTAAGACCTATACGGAGATGGACAGGGATGAGATAATTCTTGCCTCTATGGACAAGAGGGATCAAAATATAATTGTCAGTGCCATAGATGACTCCACATTCCAAAATCTGATTCACTGTAAAATAGCTAGAGAAATGTGGGAATCTTGGATAGTGTACATGGAGGGCACTGATGAGGTTAGAGATGACATAAAATCTCTATTAAACCAGCAGTATGAAGCTTTCAGGCAAGACAAAATAGACATAGTAACTGAGACTTTTGAGAAATTCTTAAAAATTGTGAACAACCTAAGAACCTATGGAAGAAAATTCATAACCTATGAACTGAATGATAAATTCCTGAGATCCCTAAATAAGGAATGGGACATCAAGATGTGTGACATCAGGGAAATGGGTAACTTAGACAATATAGACCCTCACACTCTATTTGGCAAGCTGCTATCTCATGAAATGCAACTGAACCTCAGGAAGTCTGAAAAAGACACAAGTAAGGCTCACAGTAAGAAGAAAACACTGGCCTTAAAGGCAGATTCATCTAAGAAAAACATAGAAAATACTGCACCCACAGTCAGAAAAGAAACACAATCAGAAGACTCTGAAACTGCTTCACTTGTAATTACTCTCAGGCAGTTTAAGAAGATTTTGAGGAGAAAAAGGCAAGGAAACTAGAAGGTTCTTGGTGGAGATTCTTTTCACAGGAAGACGGACCATTTTGAGAATCCTAGGAAAAAGAAATCGGGGGAAAGGTATGACTCTTCTCAGAACAAATAGTTTAAGACTAATATTATTTGTTATTGCTGTAACACATCAGGGCATGTCATTTCTGAATTCCCTATAAAAAGAAAGGAAAAGAAGAGTGAAAACATGAAGTCTAATGTACATAAAAAGGATGACAAGAGTCTGTTAGCTAAGAAGCAGTCAACACTTTCAGAAAGTGAAACTGAATCTTCAGAGTTTGAAGAAGGGGAGGATCTAATGGCCTTGATATCCACTGAAGACTCAGACATAAGAATTAGAGCTCCACTCTCCACATTTGATAGTGACTCTAAAGAGGAGGGAATCATGGCCAACGCTGATGAAAAGGGTTAGGATAAACACCATCCTGGTGAGGTAAAATCTCCATCCAGTAGTTTAAATTCTAGTTCTTGTTTAGACTCAGACTATGAACAAGATTCAAAATCAGAGGCGAACATCAACAATCTCATAAAGAAGTTTGGGATATTGTTGAAATCTCTTATGAACAGCAAAGAACTTGTTAAAAAACAAGCAAAGGAAATTATGAATCTTAGAGTATTGCTTTTCAGTTTAAGGATGCAACCATAAAGTTGGATCATAAAAAACTGGAATTGATGGAGTTAACTCACAGACTAGACAAACAAACTAAAATCATTGCTGAACAAGCCAAGACAGTCAAGAACCTGGAAGAAAAGCTTCTTCAAGAAAGATACCTCTTGGACAAGTTTTCAAAGCCAAAGTTTTTCTTGCCCATTATTGATACATTTTCTGTACCATTTAGAAGTGGTGTAGGATATATTGAGAATAATAAGATCTATAAGAAACCTGATCCAAAAGGAAAAGCCCATGGATTCAGTTAAACCATCAGCCAAGCATCTGACTTCTAACAGATACAAGACATCACATGTTCCTAGACACATGATTGATGAGTGCTCCACCAGCAAGGTCAATAAAGAGCCTTGCTGGAGTGGAACTATATCTAATGGCAACAAGGCCTATAAACCTCCATAAAGTGTGATCAATCCAAGGACACAAGGAATTCTTGAATCTAGTTGTATTGCACAACACTCATTTCAGAAAGGGAAAGGTGTCAATTCTGCATCACAACCTTAGAATCTGAAAGCCAACTCTAAGTTGCATAAAAGTTCAACTTCAAAGGTGCCTCATAAGAAAAGGTATAACAAGTATGAGTGTTTGTGCTGTGGGAAGGTTGGGAATTTTGCTCTAGATTATTGATACAATCCAACAGGACACTCATTTTGATCTCAATCTCATGCATTCAGAAAACTTGCTATGGTTCACAAAACTAAGTCTAACAAGAACTACTGCCCCAAAACTATTTGGGTGCCTAAGGTTAATTAATTTTGTAATTGCAGGTGGATCCAAGTACCACAGAAATGACAATATGGTACTTGGATAGTGGCTGTTCCAGACACATGACTGGAACCAGGAGTCTGCTGATTGACTATAGATTAGTAAAAGATGGACCAAATTTGATATTTGGTGGCTCAAAAAGAGGCTACACAAAAAAATATGGTAACATTTCTAATGGTCTAGAGACTATCACAAAAGTGGCTTATGTGGAAGGATTGAAACACAATTTGATAAACATAAGTCAGCTTTGTGATATAGGCTATGAAATAGCCTTCCACAATGATAAGTGTCTGATAAGGAAAACAAGTGATCAAGAGATCATCTTGTCAGGCACTAGGAGTGGCAACATTTATTGTCTAAATATCTTATGTATAAAAGAGGATTCTCTTGCATGCCAAGTAGCAAGTTAGAAAGACTCTTTGTGTGTGCAATGGCATAAGAGGCTAGATCACTTAAATTATAAAGCTATGAGCAAGTTGTCTTCTTTAAACTTAGTTAGAAATGGACCCCATCTAAAATGCTCCAAAGAAGGCATGTGTTCAGGTCAAAGATGCAAATAAACAAAAGTCTCCTTTAAGAGCATTCAATCCAAAGACACTGAGATGTGTTTGTACTTACTTCATATGGACCTATTTGGTCATATGCAAGTTCTTAGTTTAGGTAGGAATTCTTACACTTATGTGATTGTAGATGATCACTATAGATTTGCTTGGGTATTCTTCCTAAGGAGAAAGTCTAAAACTTTGGACATTCTTATTAATTTTGTCAAACAAATTCAAAATGAAAAGTGTTGTTCTGTGGTCAAGTTCAGAAGTTACCATGGCACAAAATTTTAATCTTAAAGAATGACAATTTCTGTAAAGAACTAGGGATCTTTTAGAAATTCTCCTCTCCTAGAACTATCCAGCAAAATGGGATCGCTAAGAGGAAAAATAGAACTCTCATTGAGGCTGCTAGAACTATGTTAAGTGACACATATCTCCCAAAATATTTTTGGTCTGAGGCTGTAAACACTGCTTGTTATATCCAGAATAGGCACATGATCAACAAAAGTCACAACTAGACTTCTTATGAACTAATAAAAGGCGGAAAATTACCAAGTCTATCCTATTTCAAGATCTTTGGAAGTAAGTTTTCCTATTTCAATAGGAAAACTTATCTAACTAAGTTTTCAGAGAAGTCCTATGAAGGTATTTTTGTAGGCAATAGTAATCATAATAAGACATATAGAATCTACAACTTGAAACATCAAGTGGTAAAAGAATCAATTAATGTCATTTTTGATGGAACTTTTGTTTTACATAATATACTATATAACAATTCCATTCTAAGAGATGTTGACTCTAAGATGGGAAAATTAAATATAGGAGATTCATCTTATATAGATTTAGAGGCTAGAAATAATGTTGTAGTTCCTATAGAAGACACAGTCACTGCCTAGGGGGAGGAAGAGACTTATCCTTCTCTACCTGAAGAACTAGGTGATGGTAGGAATCTACTTGTAGCTGTTAGACACCTTAAAGATCATCATATTGATCAAATAATATGTGATGTTAGGCTAGGTGTGTCCACTAGGAGTAGACATCATAATAAGGTTCTATTCTCTAGCATCCTCTCTCAGATGGAACCTAAAAAATATGAAGAAGTCAATTCAGACCCCAACTGGATTATGGCAATGCAAGAAGAGCTCAATCAATTTGAGAGATGTAAGGTCTGGAGTCTAGTTCCTAGACATAGAAATCACAATGTCATAGGAACTAAGTGGATATATAGGAATAAATTAGATGAGAATGAAACCATAGTTAAAAATAAGACAAGAATTGTTGCTAAGGGGTATAGACAAGAGTAAGGAATAGACTTTGACCAAACCTTTATACTTGTAGATAGGCTATAAGCCATTAGATTGTTTTAGCTCATGCAAATTACAAAGGGTATAAAGTCTACCATATGGATGTTAAATCTGCATTCCTAAATGGTACATTGAAGTAAAAGGTCTATGTAGAACAGCCACCAGGTTTTATAAATCCTAAACTTAGCTCTCATGTCTTTAGATTACATAAAATATTGTATGGGTTAAAACAGGCACCTAGAGCCTGGTATGAAACCCTTTCTAGCTTTCTCATAGAGAACAAGTACTCTATGGGGAATATAGATAAGACACTATTCCTAAGGGACATAAAAGGTTCAAGCATACTAGTCTAAATTTATGTAGAAGACATCATTTTTGGTTCAACTAATGAGTTATTATGTAGAAAATTTGCCAAGCTTATGCATGGAAAGTTTGAAATGAGTAGCATGGGTGAGATGAAGTTCTTCTTGGAATTCCAAGTTAGACAATCTGAAGATTGTATATCCATCTCTCAGTCTAAATTCACAAAGGAGTTGATTAAGAAGTATGATATGGAAAAATTTTATACCATGAGAACCCCATTGGGTTCCTCAGTATCACTACACAAGGATGAATCTGGGAAACCAGTGGATGAATCCTTGTATAGAGGTATCATTGGATCACTCCTTTACTTGACAGCTAGTAGACTAGATATCATGTTTTCAAAATGTGTCTGTGCTAGGTACCAAGCCTGCCCTAAAGAGTCTCATTATACAGCTGCTAAAAGAATATTGAGATATCTAAAGGGCACACCCAATCTTGGGCTTTGGTATCCTAGGAATGGTGATTTTGATCTAATTGGATACACAGATGTAGATTTTGCAGGCTGTAAAGAGGACAGGAAGAGTACATCAGGAACTTGTCAATTTCTGGGGAGAAGACTCATCAGTTAGAGCAGTAAGAAGCAGATAAGTGTTGCTATTTCTATAGTTGAGTCTGAGTATATATCAGCTGGGAGCTACTGTGCACAAATACTATGGGTTCAACATTAACACCTGGACTACAGTGTACAGCTAAGTAAATTTTTTATGTATTATGATTCTACTAGTGCAATCTCAATTGCTAATAATCATATTTCTCACAGTAGAAACAAACACAAAGAAATCAGATATCACTTTCTTAGAGAACATGTTGAAAAAGGCAATATCTGTTTATATTATACTCCAATTGAAAATCAAATTGCTGACATATTCACAAAAACCATAGATGAAAATGAGTTCAATTTCTTCAAGTTTGAACTAGGAATGTTAAACATAGAGTAAATCCTATTGTTAGGGAACACAAGAATTCAGGTTCAAAATAACCATTTTTATTGGTACCTGGAAAATCCCTATTCAACTTGTATAAGTTAAGTAATAAAGTCTACTTACCTAAATAAACAAGTAAGACATTAAAAAGGTCAAATGTCATTAGTTAGACAATAATAAAATAAAAATTAGGCTAAGTCCATATGGAAGTGTGGAGACACTAAAGAAAGTGTCAAGACATTAAAGGGTTTCGAGACACCAGAGAATGTGTCAAGACATCTAAGAATGTGTCGAGACACTAAAGTAAGTGTTGAGACATCAAGGGTGTCGAGACCCTAAGGTATGTGTCGAGAGACATTATACATGTGTCGACTTGAGTCGACACATCTCGGCAGACTAGTTTTCCTATATCGACACTAGATAATTTCCTAAAATTTGGAACAGACAAAATAATGCACGCCTTTTCAACTTCAGTGACATCAAATATAAATAGGATGTGAGAATAGATTTTGACTACATATCTTTCTCAATTTCACCACTCCAATGGCTCCTAGGCTGACGTTAACATCTTCGAAGGATACGAACTTGTTCAAAATGGATTCCTCTCAGCGACTGAAGAAATCAAAGAGGTAATCGCCCTAATCACGGAATCTGGATTGGAATACCAGCTTTTAGAGTCATCAAATATTTAGAAATGAGAAGTTCAAGAATTCTTCTCCAATGCCCATCTGGATTCTAATGTTATGAAGATTAAGTCTAAGGTAAATAGAACAATGGTCAAGATCACCACCCGAAGACTAGTCAAGGTATTTCACTTGTCAAAAATTGATCAAGAAGATTACCTAGAATCTAGCAAGATTATAGAGGCATTGGTGTGGTGTGGAAATGCCCCAGCCACAAATATAGGAAGCACACTGGTAAGGAAAGGGATGAATAACCAAGGTAAATTTCTGTCAGAAGTAATTAGTAAAGTGTTACTCTACAAAATAGGAGCCCATGATAGAATTTCTACTTCAATGTTTGAAATGATGACAAGAGTTATATTCAAATTCAAGACAAAATGGAGCAAGATTATTTTTGACCGAATAGCAGAGGGTATTAAGAAGCCCAAGATGGGAAGAATTATAAGTCTCTACTGAGTCCAAGCCATTCCTGGCAATCTTAATCTTAAGCTTGTATCTAAGATTAACCACATGAGAGGGATGGACATGAGGATTTTAGCAATATGGGACAGAGTTTTGATAAGGGAGACACCGGAACTTGAGAAGAAGACAGAAAAGAAGAATAAAGTAGTAGTTGAGGAAGAAGATTCTTCCAGTAATTCTGAAGCACAAGATGGTTCCAGCTCAGATAAAAATGATTATGTAGCACAAGGGAATTCTCCAAGACCCTCTCCTGGTATTTGGGATCTGATGCAGGGGGAGATGGAACAAGAAAAGGAACACATTGAGGGAGATAATTTCAATGTTCTTCCTGACTTAGAAAGTGAAATTGTTAATAACATTGTGATGGAAGTTCAACAAGAACTGAATATATTTGTGGAAGAAGCTAAGGATCTTTCATAAGATATGAAAATTACTGAAAATGAGAATACTGTCTCTAACGAGACTGAGGAAGAAGTTCCTATGGAAAAAGAGGCTGATATCCAGGAAAATATGCACGATATACTCCCTGAGGATCCTGTTACTAATACTACAACACAATAGACTAAAATCATAATGCAAGACCTTAACCATGATAAAGGAGGTGCAAGGGTTGAGGGGGAGATAGCAAATCTGACTCCAAACACTGATGGAGCTAAAAGAGCCAACTCTAGTTGTGGTTGACAGCTCATCAGATTCTGAGGGGGAGGAAGCCTTTCAGATAAGGAAAAAGAAACTTGAAGAACTCAGGAAAAAGAGTAAGAGCTATAAGAAAATTGTTCAATATGGACCAACATCAGCTCCTTCTAGGGATTTCGATTAACTATTGACTCAAATACAAATAATGTTAGATGTACAAAGGAAAGCCCTAGAACTATATGTTTATGAAAGTAAAAAGGACTTGCAGTTCCAGCTAGCACAAGATATCAAATCATTAAGATTTGAAGTTAATCTGCTGAAAACTACTATGACTGAATTCTTTCAAAAAGGAGTTAATGCAGTAGTTTACCTTGCTCAACTGCAGAAGGATTCAAAGGAGTCTCAAGAAGAGACAATTGTTAAACAAGACAATGTCCTTGAAAATTAGAAAAGAATGAATGACAATATAATAGAAATACAATGTGAGGGTTTATTTCTTTAATTATGTTCTACTTTCGAGTAATTTTACTTGGTGTTGAAGTTGATCTTTAATCAGCTTTATTCTTAAATTCAGAATGAGATCTGAATCTTTATTTCTATGACAAAGCTAGCAGAGCAAACTACAGCTCTGGAAGCAAAGCTAAATTCTATCTCTACTACTGTTGAAACTAAGATCTCAACTCATTATGCTTCTTTGGACCAAACTGTAAAGACTTCTTGCAAATAAAAAATGATAATTTTGTCAAGATGAAGAACCATTTAACCTCAGTGCTTCATGATGTTGTTGATCAAATAATGTTTCAAAAGAATGATTTGAGAGATCATGTTAAAAGAGAAGTCTAAAAGGGGGAGAGAGTCATGATAAAGTCTAGCTCTGAGCATGCTATTTGGACCTCCAATAGCATCAGAGAAATTCTAGGTCAACCTTCCATCAATTCTGATAAAGATCAAGTTGCTAAGTCTGGTTGCCAACCAGCTCAGTTGGAGGGTGGGGCAGTCAAGACTATGTATAGTCTTCCACCACCAGCTCAGTTTGAGTATATTCAAGTTGCAGTGCAGAAAATATACAGTCCTCCACCACAGGTTCAGAATGTGATATGTGAAGAGGTGGAAATAACTGATACTGCATTGCTCAAAGAAAAGGAGGACAAATTATCTAAGAAATGATTCAGGGAGTTGGCTGAGGCAAAACCAGATTTTGAGCATTGGAGTCCAACTTCAAGAAATATTATACTCATTGCATGGCAAGCAATTAAAAACAATACAACTGATAGGGGAAAATGGTATTCTAAGCAAGAATGAGATAAGCATACAAAGCAGCAGGAGGTCATCTATAATTTGAGAAGAGATCTGAAGACAAGGAAGATCCCAGCAAATTCTATAGAGCCCAGCAAATACCTCCCTAAGCCCTTTCATTATATTGAAATGCAAAGGCTCAAGGAAGAAGAAATATCTAAACCCAAAGATGCCAAGGGAAAGAAGAAGGTTGTTGATGATAAGGTGCCTAAAGTCAAAGCAAAAATACAATCAGGAAAAGGCATTGTCATCAAAGAGCAAGATCAATCCTCGAATATTTTTGAAAATTTGTAATTTTGTTTTAAGAACTTTGTAACAAACTGAAAAGTGTAAACTTATAACAAATTGGAATGAAAAGTCTGTTTTAACATGGTTATATTTGTGAATTCATTCCTATGTTTACATTTTGTTCAGAACTTTTAATATATATCTTTTTCATCATATTTTTGTATTGTAGTGTATATCATTGAATTGGGGTTATGACTTCTCCAAATAGAGGGAGATTGTTTGGTACATTGGAAACAATGTACTTGATTTGAAGAAGCCCTTTCAATTCAATAATATACACAAGTATGTATTTGATGTTTGTTAAGGTATATGTTCAGGTTCTTTGTTGAAGAAAATAAACTATGTACAAATGTATAGAGACACTAGACAAGTGTCGTCACCTTTGTAAAAGCAGTGCTGAGACAAGGAATCAAGTTGTGTTTACACTCAGGACTAGTGTTGACACCCTTCTTCAAGTAGTGCTGAGACAGGAAGCAAGCTGTGTCGACACCCATGACTTGGGTCGACATCATCAGTCAAGAAACCAGCAGTGTCGACACTCAGGACTAATGTCGACACATTTTACACAAGTTGTGTTGAGACAAGAAGCTAGCAGTATCGACACACTCAATTGTTATCGACATCCCTATAAGATAAGTGTCGACACCCAGGATTGGTGTCAACAGAATATAAGTACAGAAGTTACAACACTCAGAACTGGTGTCAACACCTTCATGCAGAAGCTCTCAAGATAAAAATTCTTCTTAGTCCAAAATTCGAAGCCTGAAGTTCTGATAACCGTCAGAACTATCAGATGTCAGTGGATTAACTAGGACAGTTGGTCACTCTTTCTAAAGCCTATATAAGGAGACCAACACAAAAGATACCAGAAATAATTCTTATTCTTCTCATATAAGTCTGTCAGAACAATTCAATAGAATTCATATGGTGGAGAGGAGGCAGATCGTGAATCAACTCCAATTTTCTTCAACCAAGTTCAAACCTACCTTCTCTTTCAAGAAGCTTTAAAAAATCTAAGAAGGGTTGAACTATTTATTCTTAATCAATTTAAAGGAAGAAGATCACTCATCAAGATCTGATCAAGAAGAAGTCACTTGTTTCTTTCTTTCTGGCTGATTTATCAAATCTCAAACTCTAGTTTAATTTAATTCTTATTTTGTAAGATCTGGTAGCAGATCTGAGGGATAGGATATATATATATCTGAGCTATAAGCCTAAATTATAAAGGCTGAGGTAGGGCTGAGAGCCTGAGGTAGGAGAAGAAGGACTTTCTCTGAGCTATAGGAACAGTTGTATTCTGAGGGTGTAGGGAAATAGTTTGCCTGAGGTGTAGTAGTGAAGGTGCACTTTGAGGTAGGATTCTTGAAGGGAATATGAGTTGTAGGAGCCAGCTGGGATCTGAAGTGTAAGATCTGAGGATCTGAGGAAAAGAAATGAGGAGTTTTACCGAATCTAGTTCATTGCTAGATAGGCAAAGGGGTGAAGTGGATGTACCCATAAGTTGGGAAACCACTATAAAATTCATGTGTGTTGTGTTGTGGTTTGTGTTGTGAATGTTAGATTAGATCTATGTTGATCTTAGTTTATCTATTTTTCTTGATTATTGTGGCTATGTTAACTTCCAAACTAAAGGAATTTTTGTGTCTATAAGTAGCCAAGATTTGAATAAATTTGAATTAGACCTATTCACCCCCCCTGTCGGTCAATCAATTTCCTAAAACAAACACTTACACGGTTTTTACTTCTTACTTAGCTAGGCCAGTCCATCGAGTAGGTCTACCAAGTGGGTCCTGCCGAGTGAGTCCTTCCAAGTGAGTTCGACCAAGTGAGTCTGACCGAGTGGGTCTTGCTATACAAATCTCGTCGGCGCCTCTGGATCTCATCTGCTATGCCCTCAATAAACGTTATCATTCTTGGAATATTTACCCCTAATGCTCTTCACCGCGTCCACCGAGGGCCCACTCGACCTGCCAACTAGGTGAGAGCCTGACTACGGGAGCAGCTTGGGACTTAGTTCCACAATATTTCACAACATCCATCGAGGGCCCTTTAGACCTGTCAGCTAGGTTAGAGCCTAACAATGGGAACAGCTGAGGACTTAGTTTCAAAACACCTTACCACGTCCACTGAGGGCTCTTTAGACCTGTCATCTAGGTGAGAGCCTGACAGCAGGAGAAGCTTGGGACTAAGTTCTAAAATACCTTACTACGTCCACCGAGGGCCCTTCAAACCTATCAGCTAGGTGAGAGCCTGACAGCAGGAGAAGCTTATGACTAAGTTCCAAAATACCTTACCGCATCCACCAAGGGCCCATTAGACCTGTGAGCTAAGTGAGAGCCTGACAGCTGGAGTAGCTTTGGACTAAGTTCCAAAATACCTTACTACATCCACCGAGGGCCCTTTAGACCTATGAACTAGGTGAGAGCCTGACAGTAGGAGCAGTTCGGGACTAAGTTCCAAAATACCTTACCTTGCCAATTGAGGGCCCTTCAGACCTATATGCTAGGTGAGAGCCTGACATCAGGAGCAGCTAGGGACTAAGTTCCAAATCACCTTACCACGTCCACCGAGGGCCCTCCAGACCTGTCAGTTAGGTGAGAGCCTAACAACGGGAGCAGCTAGGGACTTTGTTCCAAAATACCTTACCACGTCCACCGAGGGCCCTTAAGACCTGTTAGCTAGGTGAGAGCCTGATAGCAGGAGCAGCTCGGGACTAAGTTCCAAAATGCCTTACCATATCCACCGAGGGCCCTTCAGACCTGTGAACTAGGTGAGAGCCTGACAGCGGGAGTACCTCGGAACTAAGTTCCAAAATACCTTATAACATCCACCGAGGGCCCTTCTGACCTGTCAGCTACGTAAGAGCCTAACAATGGGAGCAGCTCGGGACTAAGTTCCAAAATGGCCTACCATATCCACTGAGGGACCTTCAGATCTGTCAGCTAGGTGAGGGCCTAACAGCGGGAATAGCTTGGGACTTGGTTCCAAAATACCTTACCACATCCATCGAGGGCCCTTCATACCTATCTGCTAGGTGAGAACCTGATAGTGGGAGTAGCTCGGGACTAAGTTCCAAAATGCCTTACCATATCCACCGAGGGCCTTTCAGACTATTAGCTAGATGAGAGCCTGACAGTGGGAGGATCTCAGGACTAAGATTTCATTCTACCATCGAGTGCAATTCCAGCCCTACCAGCTAGTGGGAGCCTGGTCAGCAAGATCTTCTCGGGATCAACATTCCCTGCCACTTTGAAAGGTCAACCTGCCCCGCCAGCTAATTAGAGCCCGGTAAGCGGAACCATCTCGAGGCTCCCAAACTATGTTATAACTGGCCTCTCCGAGAGGTCTACCTGCCCTGCTGGCTAATGAGAGCTCGGTTAGTGGAATCATCTATGGGATAACATGTCAAACCATCACAGAGTGACCAGCAGCCCTATTAGCTAGTGGGAGCCTAGTCATCGGGATCTTCTCGGGATCAACATGCCCTGCCACTCTGAGAGGTCAACCTTCCCCACCGGCTAATGAGAGCCCGGTCAATGAAACCATCGTGAAGCTCCCAAACTATATCATAATTGGCCTCTCCGAGAGGTCTACCTGTCCTGCCAGCTAATGAGAGCCCAGTTAGAGGAACCATCTTGGGGCTAACATGTCAAACCACCACCGAGTGACCAACAACCAAGCCAGCTAGTGGGAGCCTGGTCAGCGGGATCTTCTCGAGGATCAACATTCCCTGCCACTCTGAAAGGTCAACCTTCCCCGCCGGCTAATGAAATCCTACTTAGCGGAACCATTTCAAAAATCCAAAACTATGTCACAACTGGCCTCTCCGAGAGGTCTACCTACCCTACCGGCTAATGAGAGCCTGATTAGCAGAACCATATCGGGGATAACATGTCAAATCACCACCGAGTGACCAATAGCCTTGCCAGCTAGTGGGAGCCTTGTTAGCAGGATCTTCTCGGGGTCAACATGCCCTGCCACTCTGAGAGGTCAACCTGCCCCGACGGCTAATGATAGCCTGGTTAGTGGAACCATCTCGAGGCTCCCAAATTATGTCACAACTAGCCTCTCCAAGAGGTCTACCTGCCCTTTCGGCTAATGAGAGCCTAGTTAGCAGAACCATCTCGGGGCTAACATGTCAAACCACCACCGAGTGACCAACAAACCTACCAGCTAGTTGGAGCCTGGTCAGCGGGATCTTCTCGGGGTCAACATACCCTGCCACTTTGTGAGGTCAACCTGCCCCGCCGACTAATGAGAGCCCGGTCAGCAAAACCATCTCGAGACTGCCAAACTATGTCACAACTAGCCTCTCTGAGAGGTCTACCTGCCCTGCCGGCTAATGAGAGCTCGGTCAGCGAAACCATCTCGATGCTAACATGTCAAACCACTACTAAGTGACCAACAGCCTACAACATCTCATTTCCTACTAGACCTCTTAACTTAGATTAGGTAGGACATATGGTATGAGAAGAGGATTAGGCTAGGTTTGACCCTATGGCCATAAGAGTAGGGTGGACTAACATTGGGGCCCACTATAAGGTTCAAATCAACCTTAGGTCAAACTAGCCCAAATTGAAACCACCAGTACAAGGTGACCATACCATTATGCCCCTAACCCTAAAAGAAATATAAGTGAACCCAAGGCCACATCATGGGGTCACCAATTGGGCCAATTTGACCAAAGTCAACCTAACCCTAATTTGGTCAAAACCACACACAATGGCCCAATTATCCCAAGTGGGCATCACCATGGCCCAACAAAGGTTGGGTGGTGTCATAGGGTCCATGACAATCAAGTGGGCCAGGCCACTCAACAAGTTGACCAAGTCAACCCTAAAAGTAAACTTGGTCAACATAATGCCTAAAGGAGAAAAACAAGACCTAAACCCATTTCCCATAGGCTAAGCTCATGAGTCATGGCCCATGAACAACCCAAGTGCCCAATTACAACCCTTACCCTCTGGTTTCGGAGAGTAGTGACATGTATGGGGGTAGTTTAGGAAATTGCTAAGTGGAGAAGAGAGATAAAGAGGAAAATTGGAGATGAAGGCAACTTGGCACTCCTCCACTCTTCTCAAGCCCACTCCTAAACTCCAGCAGTCAATCCCTGCCTTTTTCCAGCCAGCCGCATGCTACTTGGAGCTCAATGTGAAGCATCTAAGGCATGGCTGACCACTCCATAATGGTTTATCCCTATACACACCGACTATTCTATAACCTTCAGAGCATCCAGAGGAGTGGAGTTTGAGTCCTAGAGCAAAGCTTTAGTTGGAGAATCGAGCTTTAAAGCTAACTCACAAGAGAAAGGATCGGCCATGTCTTACCGCCACCACACCTGCTGCCAAGCCTGCATCCAGGTCCATTTCTCCTCCTCTCCCTCTGTGCTAGCTTCCTATATCATTTAGGAGATATTTAGAGCTTAATTGAGCTTGGATCCATGTGAGATGAGGGAGAAAATCGTAAGATTTTGAGCTTGCTCGGGATCGCCGGAGAGGTGGTTTCCGACCACCATTTTGCCATCAATCGTCGGACACCATCTCAATGGAGGAGGTGGTGGTGGTAGCCGACCTGGGAGGCCGAGGGGTGATCGGGAAATACAGTTTGAAGTTGGTACAACTGGGATGCATCTGGGCCGTTGGCTCAGTGGAGAAGACAATGTGATGCTGTCGGTTAAATGAATATTAAACTATAGAATGATTTATTTTAATACATTTTCTTTCACATTTTATACAGAGACTTGCATGCTAGTTGTAAGCCTCTTAGAGGGTAATCCAAAAATTCAACAACATAAAATTTTTAGCTCTAGGTCTTTTCATTATTTTGACACCCTAAACATGCAATTTGGAGTGTTGTATCTCCTTAAAGGGCCATTCTTCTAGGACTGCTCCTAGGCTAGGGAAGAATTTCAAATGGGTGCCTAGGCTAAACTATAAGTCCATATGCAGTGAAATTTAAGTCATGCATGTGTGTATACCAGACTTAGACTCTGCCCAAACAACAAAATTTTTGGAGGATAATTTTTTATAGTTTTAGTAGGAATATGAATTATTAAATAAATAGAATTTAGGGAGATTCCCAATTCCCAACGCCCCCAAATTCGGGTGGCATGGATCTAAGGTCATCCTAAGGCCTTGGTAAAAATTTGGATCCATTTGTACCTCTGTATGTTAGGGGACCCAACATGCATGGAGAAGGCATGAATGAATGTGGTGTGCAAATAGTAAAAATGGGTAAAATGGGAGATAAGCTCATTTGGCCCAATGCATGTTCATGAAATTTTGGACAGTGATTTATGGAGGTGGAATACTCCTTTCATGAGAAAACTGGGATTTTTGGAATCAAAAATCCCATAAGTTGGAATTATTTCATAAATAGTACACTTAGGTGACAAAAAGAAAAACTAGGGCAAATGACTTTTGAAAATTCCAAATTATTGAAACAAGCCCTAAAAGGTCATTTCACTTCTCTGGAAAATTTTTTGAGAATATTTGAGAATTATTCTTTGTGTAAATAGTATATTTACAATTTTACCCTTATTTAATTTTGATTAAAAACAGGATTATTAATGCTTGGAAAAATATTAGAAAATGTGTAGTCCTTTATTTTAATATTGTGAACTACTGTAAATTTTACTAGGATTTTTTCGATGATTATTTATGTTGATTAATGTAATAGTGGCATTTTCATAAATACTTTGATGTATGGATATCCAAATTCAAATCACTGAATATAATAGTGAGATTTTGTTGGAGCATTATTTGGACAATATTAGTGACTAGGAATTTTCCCTGAATTTTTATATGATTATGCTTAGTACTTCATTTGGAAAAAGGACCTAATGTGATTTTAATTATAAATAGAAAAAAGGGTCAATTTACTTTGTAAAATTAAGATATTTGGCATATAGATCTTTTTAGCCTAGATAAACTTCAGATAATTTATTTAGAAATAAATGACTACTGGTTATAGTAGTTCATGTTCAAAGTGGTCTAGGCCACTTAATTAAATAATTTAAATTGTCGTCCAAATTATTTAGAAAAATTATGGAATTCTGAATGATCAATATTATCCACATGATAAAAATTTGGAGGCCTTTGGCCCAAGGAATCGGAAGTCACCTCACATGGGTTAGAAATAGGTCATGGGCTGCATTTAGTAAAAGTGACGTGTAACACTAGGGCACACAGGGTAATGATAGATAGTTGGATTGAGAGGTGTATTGGGAATTTGAAACCCTAGTTGTAATCAAAAGTATGTCACTACATAGTAGCGAGTGTTAGAGTGTAAGTCACAAAGAGGATAACTTTAACAGGGCCCGACGAAAGATCGTCATCCTCCGAAAAGTACCTTAAGTCATTAGGTTTACTCAAGAGCAACATTGAGATTGGGGTTTTAATAATGGATAGACACTAATAAAAGTAAGTGTCTTGGAAAGGGGGATTTGGGCTTCAGCCCATCGTATTCCCTAGTACCGTTGCGAGCCCTTCACCGGGTATTACCTCGGAAAGTACATGATTAACCCTAAACTTTTACGTATAATAAATTAGAAAATAGTAGTCTAATAGGTTAAGGTAACTCTATGGCAAACTTACCCGTGTATGGTTGGAGGGATACAGGATGGGTTTAGTCCTACGAGCTGGAGGTTCAGGAAGTTTATAGAGGATGGGTTTAGTTCTACGAGCTGGAAGCTCGGGAGGTTTCTTCAGGACGGGTTGGTCCTGCGAGCTGGAGGCTCGAGTTAGAAATAACTTGCATATGCATAAAACATATTAGTGGCGATTCATGCGGTACTAGGCCTGTCGTCACACCAGTGACAGTACAGTGACTCTGGAGAGGTGTGAGGGTTTGAGGGGCCAGTGGGTTATTTTACACTGCGTTCTGGAGGACGATCTCTGAAAATGCACATTGGACCAAAAATACTGATGGGATGTCCAACAAATTAGTACACAGAGACTCTAAAGTGCACCTAGTATGTGTATAGAGGTGTACAAAGGGTCGAGGCCTGGTAGTGTGTATACTTACCTAGGAAGTGGAGACGCTCACTCCACTGCTATCGTAGCCACAACGGTGATTCCAGAGAGTTCAATTAACTCCAAAAAGTGGGAACTAAATATTTGTGATCACATAGTCGTGTATGTGAGTTACACGTGTATGAATCATAACCCGTATAACTCATCATAGCATACATACATACTTAGGACATACGCATTGCAGATACTTATCATATAAATTAGTATGAGCACTTTTATATGATAAATTATATTCCTGAAACAGTAACTTATACGTTTGTATGGGCATTAATATAAGTTAAGGTACTCCTATGATGATAGTATGGCAGTAGTTAGTTTATTTCTGCTCCGCTGTTTTCTTTACTTACTGCACTTCTTTTCAGTATTATTTTTTTACTTACCTTACTTGTGCTATATAGAACTGCTAGATAGCTTATTTTGTATGATAGAGTAGACCCTTATCACCTACCTTCTTTTGTACTGCTTTGTTGCCCTTCGCTTTTGTCTTCCCGCTCTATGCCAAGGAGTCGCAGGGGTGAGGCAAGAACAAAATGGCTTAGTCTTTATGACTAACGGTCGGTTATGACTGTATCATTTTAGGAGCTCAAGGAGTTGGAGCACCAACACGACCAGCAGGTCGAGATGGCAGGACTTGAGGAGCTGTTACCGCGCACTACTACTACAGTTCAGTGTCAGGTGATGACGAGTCTTTTAGTTACAACTTACACATAGTTTTGTTGTGTGAGAGAGATTTATTTCTATTTGGCATGTTCCGGGCATAAGCCCTTTCTCTAATTTTTGTACTCATTGTGGACTCTACTTTTCATTATATATACGATGTCGCTTATGTGAAGTGGACTTGCTAGTTTTCATTTACTTCTTGTATTACTTCTATTCTAAAATTGGCCTACAGGTTAATGATCGTACTAGCCAGTAGGATCGACATCTTGCATTGTCGACTAGCACGTGTGTTAGTGTCACCGTAAGGCGAAGGTTCTGAGCATAAGGCCGGGTAAGAACCTAGTAATGGGGCGGTCTTACACAGCCCTGCCAGCTAATGGGAGCCTGGTCAGTAGGATATTTTTGGGGTCAACATGCCCTACCACTCTGAAAGGTCAACCTACCCCGCTGGCTAATGAGAGCCTGGCTAGCGGAACCATCTTGAGGCTCCCAAACTATGTCACAAATGGCCTCTCCGAGAGGTCTACCTGCCATACCGACTAATGAGATCCCAGACAGCAGAACCATCTCGGGCTAATATGTCAAACCACCATCGAGTGATCAATAACCCTGCTAGCTAGTGGGAGCCTGGTCAGCGGTGCAACACCTCCCCTGTAATGACCGTATAATATGGGTCCGGCCGGGGACCCACAACATACAGACACCACAGCTTTGGCATTAAAAGATGATATTAACTACCCAATCTCAAAAACACAGAACAAAACACAGCGGAAATAAACCAAACAACTCGAAGTTATCCACTATTAAAACAGGAATATCACCACGGCCCTATGGCCTTACAACAAAAGAGTCCAAAACAGAAAGACCATAAGGTTTAATATCAACGTGTAATAGCACTCCTATGCTACCTCAACATGCAAGCTAGAATATACCAAAACATAAAGCATACAATCAAAAGGAAACAAGCTAGAAAGCATAGCATACACTTCATGAGGCTTAGGGCTTTTTAGCCGGCGCACTTGCTCCCGCTTGCGATCCTTGCCCTGTAAAAATTTGTAGTAATGTGGGTCAGCAAAGGCTGACCTCTACTGTGTAACCAACACATCTCCTCCCGGCCGCCCCTAACGGACCCCGAGGTACCCCTCCAACCTGCAAGTCAGCACTTCGTATACCATGTACATAAACATGTAAAGCTTTAAAACAGGTTTGGATGTCTCATACAACAATCACGTTTTATATGTTGAGCACAGAACAAAAAGGGGCCTACTATGCAACATGTATGCCGACACGGGCTTCGCCCAAGGCACCCTATAGTGTATGCAACTAGAACATCATCATATCAACTAGGTACTTCAATTTCCCCATTGGCGTAAAGCTGCAAACAAAAGGGTACTACAATGCCCCTAACAGCCCAAAAGCCGCTACACGGAAATCTTGCCAAGGCCCCACCTGCTCATGGGTCTTAAACTCGGGCTTGCCTGCAAATTCTGACTTCTCGCGTCAGGATTCCGTCTCACACACAAACTGATTCTAAGAACCCTTGTTGGACCCTACCCGCTCATGGCTTCATTTCCGGGGCTTGCCCTATGCTTGGTGTTCTCGTCAGTCTCACAGAAGGGGATTATTCTCACTGGGACACTCTCTCAACATGACTTGCACGTCATGGGATAGCCAGCCGACCACGGAGACATAGCCACGCCTTAGCATAGCACAGCCATAAACTTTCCCACCCTCTTCCAGCATTTGTACTGCAACGTTCCCGCGCACCAAGGAAACCATCTACCACCACTGCGGAGCTAACCTTGTACGGTTCCGACTACAACTACTCACTCAAGAAATGGGGGAAAACGCATACATCACAACGACATCTTGCCGCAATAGATTTCTACTGAATCCTTAAGGCTCGCTATACAGCATCACCGAGTCTGACTAACGGTCACGACTACGGCTTCACCCAAAATACCTAATCCACTAATGAAGCGGATCTCTAATGCAAAATCATGTCGGGGATGGACACAATCAACCCGGAGATTCCTCTTTAACCAGGGCAACCCAACCCCCTCTCATTTGAGAGATCTGGAGCCAAAAACTGAAAAGAAGAGATGTTAAGCGTGCATCCTAAAAACCAAGAGGAGAAGTGTCGTTACCTTTCGACCTCTCTTTCTAGCCATGGAAAAACTTGGTCAGATGAACACCACCGCAACGATCTTGCCTTCGCGAATCTGTACTCCGCTCGAGAAATGGGGCTCTGAAGCTTCTCCGGCGGCCATAACTCTCCTCCACCTTCTACCTTGCTCTCCCTTCTCTCTAACCCTTAGAAAGAGAAAGATCTAAATTGAATGAGGGTTTGAAACCCTACTCTCGGTATAATACTTGAAGGGGAAAGCCTGAGCCGTCGGATCCTAATTGAAGAAAATGAATGGCAACGATTCACCTTGAAAAATAACTTCCTGTGCCAAACACGGCTTGTCACACGCTCGTGTCCAAGGCCGTGTTCCCTCACTCGCTGTCAAACCAGAAATTTCAGAACAGGACACGGCCTATGACACAGCATGGGACACGCCCGTATCTCAAGTGACATGCACGTATCATGGGTCGTGTGCCTCAATCGACACATGACTGAAATGTCCCGAACAGAACATGGGCTTATACACGCCCGTGTCGAACTTGACATCCCCTGTCAACCAGTACACGCCTGTGGTCCCGGCCTTGTTACTCAACTCAGCACACCTCGCCAAACTGCCCGAGCAGGACACGGCTTATGACACGCCCGTGTCTCAGGCCGTGTTACCATTCTCGACGCTCGTCTACTAAAATTTTTCGACCTCTCGGAAAATCATCGAACTCACGCACGACACGCCCTTGTGCCCTGTGTCGATGCTTGTCGACTGAAAATCATCGACATCTCGGGAAATGGTCGACCTCAAGCATGACACGCCTTTTGACACGCCCGTATCATAGGCTGTGTCAGCCTACTTAGAACTCAACTTGGCCTGAAAATTCCATCCATTCCTCTTTTGAGTTTCGGGGAGTTACAATTCCTCCCCCCTTAAAATAATTTTGTCCCGAAATTTAAATAGAAAGTGCACAAAACTTAAACGGTACCTGAGAAGAAAAGCTCGGGGTACTCCTCAAGCATGGTCTGCTCTCGTTCCCACGAATGCTCCTCTCGACCTAAGTTATCCCAACGAACTTTTATGAGTTTGATCTCCTTGTTCTGCAACTGCCGAATTTCTGAATCTTCTATACTAATTGGACGAACTTGAGTCCACAAGTCCTCTTCTATCTGCACTGATGCCGATTTGATCACCACGCTAGCCTCTACCAAAGCTTTCCTCAAGACGGAGACATGGAAGACATCGTGTAATCCACTCAGCTCCGTGGACAATGCCAACAGGTATGCTACTTCTCCCACCCATTCTATAACCTTGAACGGTCCCAAAAACCTTGGACTCAACTTCTTGAGTCGGCGAATCCGTGAAACGGCTTTGAACGGATTCATTTTTATATATACCCAGTCGCCTACCGCGAACTCTACCTTCCTGTAGCGAGCATTAAATTATTTTGCTTGCCGATCTTGAGCTACCTTCTTGCGCACTTGAATGGTTCGCACCAACTCATATGGATCAGGTACCACTTCTTTTTACAGAATCTTGGTGTCTCCTGCCTCTGTCCAAGACATCGGTGTTCGACCGCCTCCCATACAAAGCTTTGTATGGCGTCATCTTTATACTTGCTTGATAACTGTTTTTATACGCGAACTCTACCATGAAGAGGTGATCTTCCCATTTCTTGCTGAAGTCAAGAGTACACAACCTCAGCATATCCTCCACAGTACAGTTCATTCTTTCGGTCTGCCCATCAGTTTGAGGATGAAAAGCCGTGCTAAACTTGAGCTTCGTGCCCAGACTCTTCTGAACCAACCTCCAATCCTTAGACATAAAACGTACATCGCGATCACTAACTATGCTCTTAGGAATTCCATGTAGTCGCGCAATGTTGCGAACATATAATTCCACCAGCTTCTCCACGCTATCCTCCTTTCGATTTGGAATGAAGTGTGCCACTTTGGTCAAGCGATCCATGATCACCCAAATTGCGTCGTTACCCTGTTGCGTTTTAGATAACCCATGCACAAAATACATGGAGATGTCATCAAATTTCCACTCGGGGATAAGAAGAGGCTTCAAGAACCCGCCTAGCTTCTGACACTTGGCCTTCACCAATGCACAAGTTTTGCACCGAATCACGTACAAAGCTACATCCCATTTCAGACCAGGCCACCAATAGGAATTCTTCATATCCAAGTACATATTTGTACTGCCCAGGTGAATGAAGTACTTCGTGAAGTGGGACTCAAACATCAACTCCTCACGGAGCTTGCCAAACTACGGTACACAAATCCTCCCGCCCTTCCTCAAAATCCCATCAATTATCTCACAGGCGCTACACTCTCCCTTTTGAGCTTCCTCCACATATGGTTGGTACTCCGCATCCAAACGGGTTGCTTCCCGAATATGATCGGACAAATCATTCTGCATTTCAATCCAGTTCAACCGAACCACACTAGACTCTCCTCAGGCTACACGCTCCATGCCTAGGGACTCCTAGTCCCGCCTCAGTCGCTCATCATGAGCTTCGATCCAATTCCCTTGCCCAGAATATTTTCTACTCAAGGCATCAGCCACCACATTGGCTTTGCCTGGCGTATACTGAATCGACACCTCGTAGTCTATAAGAAACTCAACCTACCTACGCTGCCGCATATTCAAATCCTTCTTATCTAGGAGATACTTCAGACTTTTGTGGTCCGTGAAGATCTCCACTTTCACACCATAAACGCAGTGCCGCCACAATTTCAATGTAAAAATTACCGCCGCCAATTCCAAATCATGGACGGGGTAATTCCTCTCATGAGGCTTCAACTGCCTGGACCCAAAGGCGATCACACTGCCATGTTATACCAATACACACCCCAAACCGCATCCGGATGCGTCGCTAAAAAGTTGAAATCCTTCAGTCCCTTTCGGCAGACTTAGGATTGGAGCTATTATCAGTCTTTCCTTCAGGGTGTCATATGCCTGATTGCACTCCTGAGTCCACATGAACTTCTGATCCTTACGAGTTAGTGAAGTGAGGGGTAGAGCTATCCGCGAAAAATTCTCCACGAACCTTCGATAGTACCCGGCTAGTCCAAGAAAACTTCGCACTTCCGCCACGGTCCTCAATACTGGCCAATCTGTGATGGCCTCCACTTTTGTTTGATCTACCGCCACCACATCCCCACTAATCACATGACCCAAAAATTCCACCTTCTCTAACTAGAACTCGCACTTTGAGAACCTTGCATAAAGCTGGTTCTCTCTCAACACTTGCAAAACTATTCTCAAGTGAGTCTCATGTCCCGCCTCTGACTTGGAGTACACCAGAATGTCATCAATAAAGACGACTGCAAAAGAGTTTAAGTATTTGTGAAATACTCGGTTCATCAAGTCCATGAAAATTGATGGTGCGTTCGTCAGCACGAATGACATCACCTGAGAACTCAAAGTGACCATACCTCATACCAAATGTTGTTTTGGGTATGTCCTCGTCTCTAATTTGCAATTGATAGTATCCTGACTTCAGGTCTAACTTGGAATACACCACCGACCCCACCAACTGGTCGAACAGATCGCATATCCAAGAAATCAGATACTTATTCTTGATAGTCAGTTTATTCAACTCTCGGTAGTCTATGCACATCCGCATAATACCGTCTTTCTTCTTCACAAACAACACTGGCGCGCTCCACGGTGAAGAACTGGGTCTGATATACCCCTGCTCCAACAGTTCCTGTAACTATACTTTGAGTTTGTCCAACTCTTTTGGTTCCATCCTAAAAGGTGTACGTGACACTGGCCTAGCCTCTGGCACTAACTCAATAAAGAAATCAATCTCCCGTTGAGGAGGTGCTCCAGGTAGCTCCTCAGGAAACACATCCTCGAATTCTGCCACTACGGGTATTTCTCCAAGGGAAAACCTGGAAAGGCTAACCTCCAACAACGCTACAAGGGCTACCCCTCCCTGGTTAACTGCCCGCACCAACTGCATGGCTGAAACTAGGGAACAGGACACTCCGTGAAGACCCTCAAACTTATCTTCCGATTGCACTTCGCTCCTTAGGGTTACCACCTTGGATAGGCAGTCAATACTGGAATGCTACACTTCTAGCTAGTCCATTCCCAATATTACATCATACTCCACTAACGGTAGGACCGTCGCTATCAACATGAAGTCGACTCCTTCTAAGTTACAACAAATGTGTCCCTTAGCCCTGGTAGTCATGGATGACCTATTTGGCATGCGCACCTTCAATTCTGCGTCCGTTGAGAATGACTCAACTCCAATCCTTCGGATAAAGCTTTCCGCAAGGAAGGAGTGTGACGCTCCCGTATCAAACAATACCCTAGCGGGGTATCCAAAAACTATCACAAAGCCTAAACACGGGCAATAAACATAAACGGCTTAAAAGTTTGAAACCCAAGGTTAAAGTTAAACTCTCATACCTATCACCACATCAGGTTGACATATCTTTTCCTGCTGCCCAAGGTTATTGGCCCTTGGTTGTACTGGTTGGAACCGAGAAGTGTTCGACTCTGCCATCTTCCCTTTCTCTGCGACACTAGGGTCGGAGTGCACAGTCTGCTCCTATCTTAACTCTTACTCAGTGCCTCCTTGAGTACAAAATCAAGCTATGTGCCCCACCTTGCCACAATTAAAGCATGTCATAGGTCCCTTAGAGCGAGATCCTCCGGACGTCCAGTTGCTTTTCTCATCGGACTTGTACGGGTGAGATTTTTTCTTCCATCTGCTCCCTTCAGACTTTCCTTGGGATTGAGAAGGCTTCCCTTCCCCTTGCTTGGGTGCGAAACCCTTGCGGTGCTGGGTTCGCTCCATAGCCTCAGGTTCTCCCTAGATTCGTGGTAGAAGAGTCTCCTCATCGTCCGCCATGGTCGTTCCCACATAACGACCCAACCGAGTGAATTTCTGAACATATTCATCCACTATCTTGTCTCGCTGCACCAAGTGCAGAAATTGCCTCTGGAGGGCTAACCTTGTTGATGTAGAAATATACTTCTTCAGGAAAGCATTCCCAAACTCATCAATGGACGGGGTGCGTCCAGGAAACTGCCGGCCACTATGGCTAAGCCACCACAACTTGGCATCTCCGTCCAACATAAAGGCTGCAAACTCAGATTTCTTCTCTTCTGGCATCTCTGTCGCCCTCAAAAGTTCCTAAATCCGTGCCCACCAATCCTCTGCATCATTCGGCGTACCGACTCCCTTAAACGCTAGAGGATGGAAGCTCAAAAAATACTTCATTTGTCGGTCCCCATGCCCGACAACCACCCTTTCGGCCAATGGCTCTGCTCGCCTGGCTTCTCCGCTAGACACGGCCATCGCCGTATCCAGGGTAGCAGGAGTTGCTACCTGAGAAACGGGGGATGCTACTTGTGCTACCGCTGCAGCTTGGGCTACCACCATTCCTTCTACAAGAATGCGACAAAAATCGGTCGGGGTACCCCCATGCCTAAAGGACCCTGCGTAGTAGCGTTGCTCGCCGAAGTCTCTTCTCTTGGCCTCGACATTCCCTCCTGGTTGCTTGCACTCTTAACACAATCAAGGTAAACACAAATCAGTCTCAAATTGCAAGACTCAAACACAAGGAAACTCATGGTCCCGCAATACTCCTATGTGGATAACTTCTTATACGTGATTCATTTATGATTTTTGACCACGAATCCTTTTCATGGAACGCAAACCTCCCTCTGATACCAAATTATAACACCTCCCCTGTAATGATCGTATAATATGGGTCCGCCCAGGTCCCCATAACATACAGACGCCACAGCTTTGGCATTAAAAGATGATATTAACTACCCAATCTCAAAAACTCAGAAGAAAATATAGCGGAAATAAACGAAACAACTCGAAGTTATCCACTACTAAAACAGGAAAATCACCACGACCCTATAGCCTTACAACAAAAGAGTCCAAAACAGAAAGACCATAAGGTCTAATATCAATGTGCAACAGCACTCCTATGTTACCTCAGCATGCAAGCTAGAATATACCAAAACATAAAGCATACAATCAAAAGGAAACAAGCTAGAAAGCATAGCAAACACTTCATGAGGCTTAGGGATTTTCAGCATGCTCACTTGCTCCCGCTTGCGATCCTTGCCCTGTAAAAATTTGTAGTAATGTGGGTCAGCAAAGGTTGACCTCTACTGTGTAACCAACACATCTCCTCCCGGCCGCCCCTAACGGACCCTGGGGTACCCCTCCAACCTGCAAGTCAGCACTTCGTATACTATATACATAAACATGTAAAGCTTTAAAATAGGTTTGGATGTCTCATACAGTAATCATGTTTTCTATTTTGAGCACAGAACAAAAAGGGGCCTACTATGCAGCATGTATGCTGACACGGGCTTCGCCCAAGGCACCCTATAGTGTATGCAACTAGAACATCATCATATCAACTGGGTACTTCCATTTCCCCATTGGCATAAAGCCGCAAACAAAAGGGTACTACAATGCCCCTAACGGCCCAAAAGCCGCTACACGGAAATCTTGCCAAGGCCCCACCCGCTCATGGGTCATAAACCCGGGCTTGCCTGCAAATTCTGACTTCTCGCGTAAGGATTCTGTCTCACACACAAACCGATTCTAAGAACCCTTGTTGGACCCCACTCGCTCATGGCTTCATTGACCGGGCTTGCCCTACGCTTAACATTCTCTTCAGTCTCACAGAAGGGACTAGTCTCGCCGGGACACTCTCCCCACATGACTTGCATGTCATGGGATAGCCAGCTGACCTTGAAGACATAGCCACGCCTTAGCATAGCACAACCATAAACTTTCCAACCCTATTCCACTATTTGTACTGCAATGTTCCCGCGTACCAAGGAAACCATCTACCTCCACTGCGGAACTAACCTTGTCCTGTTCTGGCTATAAGTACTCACTCAAGAAAAGGGGGAAAATGCATACATCACAATGGCATCTTGCCGCAACGGATTTCTACCGAATCCTTAAGGCTCGCTATGCAGCATCACCAAGTCGGACTAACGGTCGCGACTACGGCTTCACCCCTAATGACTAATCCACTAACGAAGCGGATCTCTAATGCAAAATCATGTCGGGGACGGACACAATAAACCCGGAGGTTCCTCTTGAACCAAGGCAACCCAAACCCCTCTCATTTGAGAGATCTGGAGCCCAAAAACTGAAAATAAGAGATGTTAAGCGTGCATCCTAAAAACAAAGAGGAGAAGTGTCGTTACCTTTCGACCTCTCTTTCTAGCCATGGAGGAACTTGGTCGGATGAACACCACCGTAACGATCTTGCCTTCGCAGATCTAGACTCCGCTCGAGAAACGGGGCTCCTAAGCTTCTTCGGCGGCCGGAACTCTCCTCCACCTTCTTCCTTGCTCTCCCTTCTCTCTAACCCTTAGAAATAGAAAGATATAAATGGAATGAGGGTTTGAAACCTATTCCCGGCCTAATACTTACAGGGGAAAGCCTGAGCCGTCGGATCCTAATTGAAGAAAATGAACAGCCACAATTCGCCATGAAAAAGAACTTCATGGGCCGAACACGGCTTGTGACACACCCGTGTCCAAGGCCGTGTTCCCTCACTCGCCGTCAAACCAAAAATTTCAGAACAGGACATAGCCTGTGACACGGCTTGGGACACGCCCGTGTCTCAAGTGACATGCCCGTATCATTGGTCGTGTGCCTCAATCGACACATGACCGAAACTTCCCGAACAGAACATGGGCTTAGACACGCCCGTGTCGAACTTGACACACCCGTTTCAACAAGTACACGCCTGTGGTCTCGGCCGTGTTACTCAACTCAGTACACCTTGCCAAACTTCCCGAGTAGGACACGGCTTATGACACGCTAGTGTCTCAGGTCATGTTCCCTGTCTCGACGCTCATCGACTGAAATTTGTCAACCTCTCGGAAAATCGTCGACCCCATGCACGACACGCCCTGTGAATCGCCCGTGTCACAGGCCGTGTGCCCTTTGTCGATGCTTGTCGACTGAAAATCACGACCTCTTAGGAAATGTTCGACCTCAAGCATGACACGCCCTGTCACACGCCCTGTAACACGCCCATGTCACATGCCGTGTCAGCCTACTCAGAACCCAACTTGGCCTGAAAATGCCATCCGCTCCTCTTTTGAATTTTGGAGCGTTACAAGCGGGAACTTCTCAGGGTCAACATGCTCTGCCACTCTGAGAGGTCAAACCCAACCGGCTAATGAGAGCCTTGTCAGCAGAACTATCTCGAGGCTCCCAAACTATGTCACAACTGGCCTCTCAGAGAGTTCTACCTACCCTGCCGGCTAATTATAGCTTGGTAATCGAAACCATCTCGGGACTAACATGTCAAACCACCACCGAGTGACCAACATCCTTACTAGCTAGTGGGAGCCTTGTTAGTGGGATCTTCGTGGGGTAAACATGCCCTGCCACTCTAAGAGGTCAACTTGCCCGCCCATTAATGAGATCCCGGTCAGTGGAGCCATCTCAAGGCTCCCAAACTATATCACAACTGGCCTCTTCGAGAGGTCTACATTCCCTGCCGTCTAGTAGGAGGCTGGTCAGCGGAACCATCTCGGGGATCCAAACAATATCACAATTGTTGGGTACATTGGAAAATGTGTACCTGATTTGGAGAAGCCTAACTTAGCATAATGGTATACATCAAGGTATATTTGATGTTGTTTTAAGTTAATATATGCAGGATCAGATTGTGCAACATGGTATGTAAATTTCTCTAAGTCCATGTGTCGACACCAGAAGAAGATGTGTCGACACTTCAGAAAGATTGTGTCGACACTTGAAGGAGGTTGTGTCGACACAGAGAAAAAGAGTCGACATCAACTGTGTCGACACCGGGAGGCTGTGTCGACATACAGAGGCAGAAGTCGACAATAGTTAAGTTGACACCTGGAGACAGAGTCGACACAAACAATGTTCAGAATCTACATCAATTGTGTCGACACACAGGACTTGTGTCGACACATAGCAGAATCAACAACAAGTTGGTGGCTGAAGTAATTGTGTCGACATACAACTATCTGTGTCGACACATTCTCAAGAAGTTGTGTCAAGAAGCTGTGTCGACATTGAGGCAATCATGTCGACATCTCAAAGGACTGTGTCGACACTTAATCAAATTTTGTCGACACCTTTTAACAATTGTCTCGACACACTTTGACAGATTGTCTCGACACTTTCTGACAGATGCAAAGACTCCTTGGCAGTATGAAGACATGACAGCTGTGGGTCTCTACAGGTTAACTGAAGTGATTGACACAGACAGAAGTTCGTTAGGAACCGGGCAAGCCGGTTACCAGGAGTGAAGGCTATAAATAGACGAATGCTGTCAGTTGAAAAATATAGATATATACATTAAAAAAAGCAACACAGAGTGAATATAGAGATTACAAAAAGAAGAAGATCTTTGCAGATCTAAGTAGACATTCTGATTGAACTATCAAAATTTGTCAAAGTAGAATTCATTCAAGAATTCTGAAGTATCTTCAAGGGATTTGGATAGAGAGAGATCCAATCATAAGAAGGCAAGAAGAAAGCTGTCTCAGATTTCTAAAGAAACGGGTTCTGAACTTAACTGTCAAGAAGATTCAGATCCAATTCTGAAATCTAAGGTGGAAGCAGCTGATCAGTATATTCCAAAGGAGATCAACTCAACTAAGTTCAGATTCAAGAAGCTTTGAAGAAAGCTAAGGTCTAGTTGATTTCATTCATCAGATTTATCAAGAAGCTGATCAAGAACTGTCTTGTTCCTCCTCTCTCATCAGGAGCAAGATACAATTATATTTTGTATTCAAATCTTGTAGGATCTATAAGTAGATCTGAGTTGTAAGCCTAATTTATAAAGGCTGAGTGTAGGAGAGACATTCTCTGAGTTATAGGTCTTGAAGAAAGACTGAGGTAGGGCTGAATTGCCTGAGCTGTAGGAGTGTGGACTCACTCTGAGTTATAGGAATCCATTTGGATTCTGAACTGTAGGATCTGAGGATCTGAGTTATAGAAAGGAGTTTGGCTGAATCTAGCACACTGCTAGATAGGCGAAGGGGGAAAGTGGATGTACCCAGACCTTGGGGAACCACTATAAATTCTGGGTGCAATCTGTGATGTTTTACTCTAGATTGTGTGATTGTGTTTGCTAGAGTAGTTGCTGAAATTATTCAAAATAGTTTATAATTTGTGAGTCATTCTGCCTTAAGTTTGAAAAGAAAATAAGAACCTATTCACCCCCCCTCTAGGTGTCTAGGTAATCTTGAAAGTAAAACTATCAAGTGGTATCAGAAGGAGGTTGCTCAAAGTAAGACTTAACAGTCTGAGTTTGATCAAAAGGCAGAATCGAGAATCAAGAAAATGGGTTCAGGTGAGAATCACAAGGAGTTAGGATCTATGAAGTTACCCATCTGCAGAAAAGAAATCTTTGGAATCTGGAAGGAAAGGGTTAGGCTATTTATGGAGGCTTCTGACCCAAGAATTTATATCACAGTTAAAGAAGATCCATACATTCCAATGAAGTTATCTGTATTAGATGCAAATCAGAAAACTCCTAAGGACTTTTCTGAAATGACAAAGGAAGAAATCATTTTAGCCACTATGGACAAGAGAGCTTAGAACATCATAGTCAGTGCAATAGATGATTCCACCTTCCAAAATCTGATACATTGCAAGACCTCCAAAGAGATGTGGGACACCTTGATTGTCTACATGGAGGGATCTGAAGAAGTAAGACAAGACAGAAAATCAATGCTCAACCAAGAATATGAGAGCTTCAGACAAGGAAAGTCTGATAGCATAACTGAATGTTATAAGAAATTCTATAGGATTGTGAATGAACTAATGTCCTATGGAAGAGTCTTCAGTACATATGAGCTGAATGACAAATTTCTCAGATCTTTGACAAAGGATTGGGATACCAAAATATGTGCCATTAGAGAAGTGGCCAAGTTAGCTGGCATCTCCCCTCCAACCTTGTTTGGAAAATTGCTATCATATGAAATGCAATTGATGGCTAGGAAGGAGGAAGAAAGAAATACAAAAGGTGAGCATAGATCTGTGGCTTTCAAAGTTTAAGCCACTAGAAACAAAGGGAGGATATCTTCATCACCTCTTAAGGAAGCTACAGAAGACATAACAGAAATTTAGATAGTCAGAAATCAGGGAGCAGTGATTCAAATGCTGACTTTGCTGCCTTTACAAGACAGTTTCAAAAGTTCTTGAAAAAAAAGCAGTGGAAGTCCAAACCCTCCACATCACAGCCAGTGGATGATTACTATCAGAAGAGAAAATCCTCAAGAAAGGAAAGGAATAGATCTAAGCCCAGCAAAGCTACAACATCAAAAGTTGTTTGCTATTGCTGCAATAAGACTGGACATATGGTAGCTGAGTGTCCAGAGAAGAGAAAGGAGTCAGTAGACAGAAAGAAGACTCAACACAAGGGCAAGAAGGAGAAATCTTTTGTTGCAAAGAAATATAAGAGTCTTTCAGATCAGTCCTCATCAGAATCAGAATCTGAAGCAGAAGCATACATAGGATTGTATACAGCCAGTGATGAAGAGGAGTTTATGCAATTGATAAACTCCATCCATGATCAAGAAGACCAAGAATGCATGGGTCTGATGGCTGAGTCAGAAGATAACCAATGCCAGGATCAGCCTGGTCCTAGTAAGGTACAAAATGACTCTAGCACTTCTGATATTAGTACTGGTTCAGAGTCAGATTCATCTACATCAAGTGATGTTAATGGGTCTGAATCTGAAGGTGATATTCATCAATTGATGGATGAATATAGGGACTTATTGGAGGCTCTTAAGAAAAGAAAAAAACTGACCAAAGCTCAGGCTCAGGAAATTGCTGATCTTAAGTTGGTTGTATCAGACTTGAAAAAAGAATTGGATCAAAAGATGAATGAGGTTTCCAAACTGAAAACAATAACTGTGATTCAGATGGGCACAATTACATACAAATCTGATCAAATTAAAAGTCTGGAGGCCAGACTTCAAGTTGAGAGGAACTTAGTGGCTCGTTACTCTAAGCCAAAATCTGTCCTACCCTTAATAAATGAGTTTGTAGCTCAAAAGAGTAAGGCAGGCTTGGGCTTTAAAGGTAACACTAGAGCTTACCAATTCAAAAGAAAGGGCAATGCTCCAGTTCAACCACAAAACTCCAAATTCCCTGTGATGTTTAGAAAAGCGCAATTGTCTTCTAACAGATATGATCATGAACACATTCATAATCATAAGAAGATTGAGTTTCTGAATGACAAGGCTGTAAATGCTAATAAGTCAGTCTATGACAATAAACCCCATTTTCCAAGGAAACCTATGGGTATAGCTGCAGCAGCACCAGCACAAGTCAGGAATTTTCCAGACTACAAAACTGCTAAGAATGTATCTAGATCTAGATACAATAAATATGATTGTTGGTGTTGTGGCAAAGTAGGCCATTTTGCTTTGGACTGCTGGCATACCACAAGTGTTAGGAAGAACACTAATCTACCAGTTAGAGGAGTTGCTAAAAGACTTGATATGAATGGAGCTAACTGGAACCAAGGACCCAAGGCATTCTTGGGCTCTAAGGTAAAGTAATTTTGTGTTGCAGGAAAGTCCAAGTGGCCATGCCCCTATATGGTACTTGGACAGTGGTTGTTCCAAACATATGACTGGAACAAAGGGGCTACTGAAGGACTACTCTTCTGTCAAGAATGGGCCTAAAGTTATCTTTGGTGGATCTGAAAGAGGAATCATCAAAGGATTTGGTAACATTTCTTCAAATAATATTACCATTACTCAAGTGGCTTATGTAAAAGGTTTGAAACATAATCTCATCAGCATAAGCCAGCTGAGTGATCTAGGATATGACATTTCATTTATAAAGAATGGATGTCATATCAAGAGGTCAAGTGATCAAGAGGTCATATTGACTGGTTATAGAAAAAGAAATGTGTATTGTCTTAATTTTGGGTATGAGAATAAGGCTTCTTCTATCTGTCTTGTAACTGATGAGAGAGCCTCACATTGTGTTAAATGGCATAATAGGTTAGCTCATCTTAACTACAAGACAATTGGCCAACTCTTTAGCAAAGAGTTAGTGAGGAATGGTCCTCAAGTTAAGTGTTGGAAGGATGGGATATGTTCAGCTTGTCAAAAGGGCAAGCAGACAAAATCCTCCTTCCATAGCCTTGAATACAAGGATTCAGTTAGGTGCTTATACCTACTGCATATGGATCTATTTGATCCTATGCCAGTTCATAGTCTAAGTAGGAAGGTTTACACTTTTGTGGTGGTAGATGACTATTCTGGATATACATGGGTATTCTTTCTGAGACAGAAATCAGAAACCCCAAGTGTTTTACATTGTTTTATCAAACAGATTCAGAATGAATTAAATAGTACAGTGGTCAAACTCAGAAGTGACCATGGTACTGAATTTCAATCTGAAAGTATGACAAGACTATGTGAAGAATTTGGGATTTTTCAAGAATTCTCCTCACCAAGAACACCACAGCAAAATGGAATTGCTGAGAGAAAGAATAGAACATTAATAGAAGCTGGTAGAACTCTATTGAGTGACACTTCTCTCCCAGAATATTTCTGGGCTGAGGTAGTAAATACTGCATGTCATGTAATCAATAGGGCTACTATCACCAAGAACCACAAAAAGACTCCCTATGAGATTGTGAAGGGCAGAAAACCAAATCTATCCTACTTCAGGATCTTTGGCTATAAGTGCTATGTACCTAACAATGGCAAGTCTTATTTGACCAAGTTTGCTGCCAAATCCCAAGTAGGGATATTTGTTGGGTACAACATCAATAGTAAGGCTTATAGGATCTACAACTTAACTACACAAGTTGTAGAAGAGTCTATACATGTTGTGTTTGATGAATCAAGATTAATCAACTGTGAGTTGCCTTGTAGTTCATACAGTCCAACAGGTATAAGAAAAAGAATGGACAAGCTTTCCATTGCAGAAGGTTCAACTGCAAATGAACAAGTGGAAAATGATGGTTACAGTCCAGGGGGAGTACATGACTCTATAGAAGCTGATGACTCCCAAGAACTGCAGCATAATGAAGGGACTGGAAATGATCAATCAGAAGGAAATCTACCTCTAGCTATAAGACATCTTAAAGACCATCCAACAAATCAGATAATAGGGGATCCAAGACAAGGAGTGCAGACTAGAAGCAGAAATCCAAGCACAGTCTTGCACTCAAGTTTTCTATCACAATTGGAGCCTAAGAAATTTGAAGAAGTCATCCAAGACCAACACTGGATTAATGCTATGCAAGAGGAGCTTAATCAATTCAGAAGGTGCAAAGTCTGGGAGCTTGTTCCTTAACCAAAAAATCACAACATCATTGGAACAAAGTGGATATTTAGGAATAAGTTGGATGAAAGTGGAGTAATTGTAAAGAACAAAGCAAGACTGGTTGCTAAAGGATATAGGTAGGAAGAGGGAATAGATTTTGTTCATACATTTGCCCCAGTAGCAAGATTGGAGGCAATCAGAATGTTTCTTGCCTATGCTGCATACCAAGGCTTCAAGGTATACCAAATGGATGTGAAGTCAGCATTTCTGAATGGAGATCTAAAACAAGAAGTCTATGTGGAGCAGCCATCAGGTTTTGTAGATTCTCTTAAACCTGGTTATCTTTTTAGACTTAGGAAAGCTTTATATGGGTTAAAGCAAGCCCCAAGGGCTTGGTATGAAACCCTGTCTACTTTTCTTATTGAGAACAAATTCTCAAGAGGAAAAATAGACAAGACTCTATTCTTAAGGGAGTCTAAAGGCAAGATAATCTTAATCCAAATCTATGTAGATGACATAATTTTTGAGTCTACAGAGAACAACCTTTGCAAGAAGTTTGCCAAACTTATGCAAGGGAAGTTTGAAATGAGTAGTATGGGGGAACTTAAGTTCTTCTTGGGACTCCAAGTGAGACAGACTAATGATGACTTGTCCATATCCCAGTCTAAGTTCACCAAAGAGTTAATCAAGAAATATGGTATGGAATCATCCTCTACCATGAAAACTCCTATGGGAACAAGTATGCCTATATGCAAAGATGATGCAGGGAAGCCTGTAGATGAGTCTTTGTATAGAGGAATAATTGGTTCTCTATTATACCGCACAGCTAGTAGACCAGATATTATGTATGCTACATGTGTCTGTGCTAGGTACCAGGCATGCCCTAAAGAATCTCATTACACTGCTGTTAAGAGAATTTTGAGATATCTAAAGGGCACACCTACTCTAGGCCTTTGGTACCCTAGGAATGGAGATTTTCAACTAATAGGTTATTCAGATGCAGATTTTGCAGGCTGTAGAGAAGATAGAAAAAGTACTACAGGTACATGTCAATTTCTGGGAGGAAGGTTGATATCATGGAGTAGTAGGAAGCAGACTAGTGTGGCAATATCCACTGCTGAGTCTGAGTATGTTGCAGCTGGAAGTTGTTGTGCACAGCTACTATGGATTCAGTATCAGCTAAGAGATTATGGTATCCTGGTAAGTAAAACACCTTTATTATGTGATTCTAAAAGTGATATTTCTATTGCAAATAATCTTATTTCACATAGTAGGACTAAGCACATAGAAATAAAATACCATTTTCTTAGAGAACATGTAGAAAAAGAAGACATCTCATTAGAATTTGTTAAGACAGATTATCAAATTGCAGATGTATTTACTAAGCCTCTGGATGAAACAAAATTCAATAAATTTAAAATTGAATTAGGCATGCTAACTATAGATTAGTTTACCAAATTTTGCTAAGTAAGTCTGTCGACATAACTAGAGAAGTGTTGTCGACTTATTCAGAATTTTTGTCGACATACCGAATAGGTGTCGACACAGAAATTCTGCTCTTTGACAACTTAAGATTTATGTCGACACATCATCAATTGGTGTCGACTCATACCAGTCAACATACTTGTCGAGACATTACAAGTATATGTCGACACATTTTGTCTGTGTCGACACAATTTGACTATTTTTGCCCGCCTTTTGATCTTCTTGGCATAGAAGGGTATAAATAGGTCACAGACGTATTCTGTCGACACGCTCACCAGGGTTTCGAGACAAAATCCTTGTGTCGAAAATATTTCTTCTCTCTTCCCAAGCTTTCTCAACGATTCAATGGCGCCCAAGATAGAAGATTCCATCAACGAAGGCTATGAATTGGTTAGGCATGCATTCAACGATGCTGCCTCAGAGATCAAGATGGTGGTGTCTCTCCTCATAGATAACAGACTCGAATTCCTTGTCTCAGAACCCACAAATATCTGGAAAAAGGAAGTTCTTAAGTTCTACACCAACGCATCTGTGGATTCAATTGGACTGAAAATCAAATCAACCATCCATGACGAGAGAGTCAAGGTGACTCGGAAAAGATTAACAAAATTCCTTCACCTTCCAAGGATACATGATGAAGAGGAGGTTCCAGCCTCTCAAACAAGGCAAACACTTCAGTGGTATGGACTGGATCCCACCTTGAAGATTGGTGCTGCCTTCAATCGAAAGGGAATGAATAATCAGGGCAAATTTCTATCTGAAGTGATCGGAAAGGTGGTGTTGTGCAAGACCGGTGGACATGATAGGATCTCAGCCTACATGTTCAACCTAATGTCTAGGATTGTATTTCACATTCCCACCAACTGGTCTGCAGTTGTGTATGACAAAATCAAGGAGGCAATCAAGAAGCCAAACATGGCTAGAATACTGAGCCTGTATCTAGCTGGACTCATTCCAGAAGTGCTGCAACAACTACCTGGCTCAAAGATAAATCACATGAGGAGAATGGATATGTGATTATTCTCCAGGTGGGATAGGGTTCTATCCAAGGATTTGCCTGATGAAGACAAGCAGGAGCCAGCTGAGAAGTCTCCAGCTCATGATCTCACTGAGCTTGGTACTGAAACAGTTCAAGTTCAGAAAGAACAGACTATAGAGCAAGATCAACATCATGCTAGTACTGTCCAAGTTCTAGAACAAATACCTGCACAAGTTTAGGGGGAGCCTCATACTGTACTAGCAGAAGAAGCAGGAAGGCTTGACTTATCAGAAGATATAGACCCTGCCAGACTAGATGATTCTACAGAAAGAATCAATGTTTCATCACCTCCTCAAACACCAAAGGAATACACAATGGATGATCTATTTAATGAGGCTGTTGAAACAGCAGATAAAGATGACACCCTAAGGGTTGAGGGGGGAGCAAGCTGCTGATGAGGGGGTGCAAGGTGCAGATGAGAGGGAGCCCCATGTTGCTGATAAAGCAATCCCTACCTCACTACAAGAGAGAGTTCAGATTGAAATTACTTCTGCCTCAGAGAATGAAGAGATTCAGGAGGCTAAGAAAAGGAAGTTCATGGTCTTCAAGAGAAGGAGCCATGGCTATAAGAAAGCACTTCAAACAACAACATCCACCTCTACTGATTTTGATTATGCAAAGTTTCTGGTCAATCTCCAGATGAAAATGGATGAACAGAGATTGACTTTAGAAAAATATGTTGATGAAAGTCATAAAACTCTTCAGTTTGATCTGGCTCAAGATATTAAGTCTATAAGATTTGAAGTCAATCAACACAAAAGAGAAATGACAGATTGCTTCCACAAAGGGGGCAGTGCTGTTGTGTATCTGGCCAAACAACAGGTAGAGATGAAGCAAGAGGTAGATGCTATAGCTGTCAACCAAGAATACATTCTTAAAAATCAGAAAAGGCTAAATGAAAATCTGACAACTGCCAATACAGATATTCTCGCTCATTTTCAAACTACCCTGAATAAATTGACTGCGGCTAGGGTAGCTGAAATGCTAGAATATGATACTAAGTTCAAAGATGCATTAGACTCAGTTCAATCCTCAATAACCACCTCTCAGAAGACAATTACTGAACAGCTTCAAAAATTGAAGTCATTCTTCAAAGATGGAATAAATTATCTGGATGGGCAAATCAGATTTCAGAAGGGAGATCTAAGAGATCATGTAGACAGAGAAGTCCTAAAGGGGGAGAGGGTACTTATTCATGCTGGCTCAGAACATGCCAAGTGGGTCACTAACAGTGTCAGAGCCACATTGGGATATCCACCCCTTTGTGATGATGATAGCATGGTAGAGTCAGGAGTACAACAATAAGGTCCACTTGAAGGTAACCAACCAGAGGTTGCCCAAGTCATATACCCCCTGCTGATTTTGACATGATTCATCAGCAAGTGCAAACAATGTATAATCCTCTAGAGGAGGTTACAAATGTTATGCTTGGAAAAGTGGACATGTCTGAAGCTGCTATCAAGGCTCAGCAAGAGGCTCAACTTTCAAAGAAGAGATTTAGAGAGCAAGCTGAACTAAAACCAGATTTTGAACAGTGGAGCCCTACCTCTAGAAACATTATCCTAACTGCCTGGAAGGCTGTAAAGGATCAAGTTCATGAAAGAGGTAAGTGGTACAGTGAACAAGAATGGCAAAATCATGAAGCCAGGCAGGAGGCTATAGTTCAGTTCAGAAGAAAGTCAAAGTATGGAAAGCTGCCTCCTGATGCTCAGGAGCCTAGCAAATACTTCCCTAAGACCTATCATTACTTTGAGTGAAAGAGACTGAAGACTGAAGCTCAGAAGTCGGCTGATCTAAAAGGCAAAAAGCCCATGGAAGAAACTGAACCTTTTGTGCAGGCACAAGTACAACCAGGAAAAGGGATTGTTATAAAGGAGCCTAATCAGTCTTAGTCTAAGATGTCTATGTTTTAGTTTAACAGATGTGTAATGATTAGTTTAATGTAACAATCAGTGTAAAACATTTTGTAACAAACATTTTGAAATAGTACACAAAATCTTGCTCTATAATTAATTTTTTTGTACATCTGTTATTCTGTGATGAATCTGTGCCAATATTTTGTTTAGTAATATTCTCTGTAATGTTAAGCTTTTATACATCATCATTTTTAATTCTCATAAGTGGTTTATTTCATTAGCTAATATGGGTTATTGATAGTTTTACTTTCAAGATTACCTAGACACCTAGAGGGGGGGTTAATAGGTTCTTATTTTCTTTTCAAACTTAAGGCAGAATGATTAAGTAATTAAAGACTATTTTCTATGAGTTCAACAGCAACTTTAGCAATCACAATCACATAATCTAGAACTACACATCACAGATTGCAACAAGTATTTATAGTGGTTCCCCAAGATCTGGGTACATCCACTTTCCCACTTCGCCTATCTAGCAGTGTGCTAGATTCAGCCAAACTCCCTTCCTTAACTCAGATCCTCAGATCCTACAACTCAGAATCCAAAATAGATTCCTACAACTCAGAGTGATACCACACTCCTACAGCTCAGGCAATTCAGCCCTACCTCAGTCTTTATTCAAGACCTACAACTCAGAGATTATCTCTCCTACACTCAGCCTTTATAAATTAGGCTTACAACTTAGATCTATCAAAAGATCCTACAAGATTTGAGTAAAATATGTTTTTATCTTGCTCCTGGAGAGAGGTGGAATAAGACAGTGTTCTTGATCAGCTTCTTGATAAATCAGATGGATATAATCAACTGGAACTTAGCTTTCTTCAAAGCTTCTTGAATCTGAACTTTGTTGAGTTGATCTTCTTTGACATAAACTGATCAGCAGCTTTCACCTTAGATTTCAGAATTTGAATCTGAATCTTCTTGACAGATAAGTTCAGGATCTGTTTCTTTTGAAATCTGAGACAGCTTTCTTCTTGCCTTCTTTTGACTGGATCTCTCTCTATCCAAGTCCCTTGAAGATACTTCAGAATTCTTAACTGAATTCTACTTAGACAGATTCTGATAGTTCAATCAGAATATCTTCTTAGATCTGCAAAGATCTTCTTCTTATTGTTACTTCTTATTTAGTGTTCAGTTTTCAGTTGTTGTTTTTTCTTTCAGACACTATCTGTCTATTTCACTACAAGAAAACAGACTTTTGGCCAGGGCAAATTGCCCTGGCAAAAAGTCCAAAACCGTGGCTAAAGATCTTTAGCCACGGTCTATCCACGGGGAAAATTCGTGGCTAAAGTCGGCGTAGCTAAATAGTTTTAGCCACGGATTGGCCGTAGCAAATAGTGTTAGCCACGAAAACACTTGCCGTGGCTAATACATTAACCTTTTTACCACGGTTTTATGCCCTATCAAAAAACTTATCCATAACATTAAAATTGACTATTTGCCACGGTCTTAGCTCGTGACAAATAATATGACTATTAGCCACAGTTAATTGCCCTGGCTAATAGTTGTTCGACATTTTTTAAATATTATTTGCCACAGTTTAAAACCGTGGCAAATAATAAATTAATTTTTTTTTAAAAAAATGGCATAAATTGTGGTTAGTGCTGCCTCCAAGCCATGATAGATGTCATTAAAAAACATAATGGTACATCAGCATCTCCAAGTGATTCATCATCATAAGAATACACCATATTAAACAATAGTTGAGCTGCATATGCTAAATAAGTGTTAGAACTCATGCATCAACCACAAAATCAATTGATTTAGGTAGATGGATTTACGTTTTACACCTTGTGTAATAATCTTTGAACAATGTGGGTGCACCTAGTTGCATTCAAATTAGAAGGCGGAGTGTGATCAATGTGGAGCCAAACAAACCATAAAACAACAAGATTCAGCACAGGAAAAAAAGGTTTCCGCACTTAACAATGCTGCTACTTTAATCAACTGTGATGTTGCTTGGCCAACATATTTTGTAAGTGTTTAGATCAAAACTTGCAGCACTGATGCTGCTTGGCCAACATATGTGATGCTGCTTGGCCAATATATATTGTAAGTGTTTAGATCAAAACTTGCAACACTGATGCTCAAGATGGAACTTTGCAAACTGGATCACTGGCTCCTATTTTCACTCACATGGAAGATTTGGGATTTGTTGCTATGTCAATAGAAAGAACCTGCAGAGATTTGTTACATTATTATAATGGAAGTGCCAAATTCAGAAACCTGACGTTTTTTTAAAATAGGATGACATTTTTAGGACACTAAACAAGTACATTGTGTTTTATTTCAGTTAGGTTTATCATAATGAAAGAGCCAAGCATAGTTCATATGATTAACTGGTCTCAACCGATGCTCTAACTTGAGACTAATGATTTTCGCCAAAGTTAGAATGCAGGAACCAGCTGAAGAAAAACAGTGTACTCATTGCAAAAACTGCAGACCCAAATTGCCAAATAAAGGATGTCAAGAAATTACCTCAGCAACAAATTCACTTTGACAGTTGGAATTGACTGCAGAATTCTCCTTCATTTCAAAAAAGCTATCCATCCCAACATCCCTAAAGAGATTCTCTAATGTAAGTGGCGTAAAAACTAGACTGAATCAGCTCTCTCCTGATCAAGATTAGAAAGACAACAAAGGCAAAATGACCCAGGTTGTCTAGTGATTATATCAAACCTTACAACAATATGAGGCTCAATTTGTTCCATTACTCTATGCTAGGTGGCAAAAGAGAGTGCTAATGTCATAATACTCGATGACAATTTTTCAACGATCGTTACCGTGGTGAAGTGGGGCCGTTCAGTGCACATAAACATCCAAAAATTTGTGCAGTTTCAGCTCACTGTGAATATTGTTGCTCTAATTGTCAATTTCTTATCAGCTTGCTTCACAGGTGAACAATTTCAACACTAAACATCTGTTACTTCATTAATCACGTGTCTTTTCCTTCTAAAAATCATATTTATTTATTTTCCTTTAGGAAGTGCGCCACTAACTGTTGTGCAGCTTCTTTGGGTCAACATGATCATGGATACTCTAGGCGCGCTAGCATTAGCCACCAAACCTCCTAATGATGATTTAATGAAGAGGCCACCTGTTGGAAGGAAAGGAAAATTTATCACAAATATAATGTGGAGAAACATTATGGGACAAGCATTCTACCAATTTATTGTGATTTGGTGCCTACAGACAGAAGGGAAGAGTCTTTTTCATCTTGAGGGTCTTACAAGTCAACTTACACTGAATACACTCATATTCAACACATTTGTTTTCTGTGAGGTACCTCTCAATGTTTTTTTGTTTTGCGAGCTTTCATGTTGTTTAGGGTGGTGGTTAATGGAGTGGTAGTTGAATTATAAGTCGAGTATTATGAATATGCTGGTGTGTATTATGAATATGATGCTAAGACGCATGTGTAGTAAAGTTGGAAAAAAGAATTAAGGATCGGCTCTGTTAAGAGAATGATGAGAGTGTATCGAAGATAATTGAAAAAAGATTTAGATATTCATAAAGGTCAAAGGGTAGAAGGGTTAAGTTTAGGTCTAGTATATATGACACGCCCTAGACATATCAAGAACAAACACGAACAAAAATTTAGATTGTAGTAAAGGAACATGGATACAATCAGGAGGCAGGATCCCGCCAAGCACCTGGAGGTTGGGTCCTTAACGGTACTACCCTCTCTCAGAGATCCAAACAACTTATACTCAAAAGATACATCATAACTCCCTAAGGGGATCCTTATATAGATGGAGGTCCCACTACAAGACAAGACTACATGACTGAAACACCCCACGTGCATATCAATTATTGTATCGAAGGATAAGAAGAAGGGTAGGCCCGGGACTGAATTACAATCCTCCACACTAGGGCATATGCCTTGTCTAATTGAACTAAGCTTTGATTGCTTTATGTTTTAATTAATTCCATTAAAACTGTTTTAATTTATTTGAAATTAAAGTAGGCTTATGATTCCAAAATGAAAGACCAAATCAGAAAGTTAAAATGAATTATTGTATGAAATCAGAGATAACAAGTTAAAAACCCAATCAAAAACGAAATTTAAAATTGTAACAGAACAAATTCACAAACAAAATGAAAGACAGAGAGATGTTGTACCTTGATTCCAGCAACATCAGCCAAGCCTTGTACTGAAAAGCTATAGAACTTGCATTCAGAGCACGTGCAATGGAACAACCAATATTGGTTTTCCCGCTTCTAGCAAGAATAGAATGACATGATTTTCCCTATGCTCAATTGATGCAAATTGATTTCCATAAATTGATATGAACATAAATTTGGAATATCTCCGAAATAGTTACACTAAATCATCACATAGGTTCATTCCATATTATTACAGTTTCTAGGATGATTTTAAGCCAAATTCCAACTAAAAAAAATTACAAATTTCCTTCTTCACAGATATTATTACAAGAGTATACAAATATTTATAGAGTGGAGGCTCAACTCTATGCTAAGACATTCGGCGTAACTCATTTTATAACACAGATCAAAATACCATGAATTCTCCTACTAATCAATTTTTTTTTTGCGTAATACCTTTCATGATAGCAGGTCCACGGAGCCATAGCTCGCCACTTTTACAAGGAGGCATAGAGATTCCAGTTTCCCAATTTACTACTTTGGCTTCCATATTTGGAGCCAGAAGCCCAACTGAGGTATACTTTTTGCAAGTTTCAGTGTTAAAACCACGAGTTCCAATAGCAGTAGACTCTGTCATTCCATAACCCTGAAATTTCCAGGAAAATATTTCAGAAACGTAGAATAAGAACAAGATGGTGAAATTGTTCTACAAATATATTAATGCTCGGATAATTCACAAGGTGACAATGAAAATAGTATGCTTATTAGAATCACCAATCCTTGAAATTCTATTGATGGGCACACAAAGCACATAAGTAAAAGTTAGACGTGCTTTTATAATTTCAACCTATAATAATTCCAAATCAGAGCCATTTAAAATTTCCAAGTTTGTAATAATTATTTAAGAATTGTTAGGATTGTAGGGAAGTAAACAGAATGATTAAAATCAGTTTTTATGTAGTGACTTGGGCTTTTTCATCATCCTTTTCATGTACTCATGGGTATGTTTGGTTTGGAAGAAATGGAGGGAATGCAAAATGCATTCTACCTATAGATAAACTACATAAAGCCTCTGTGCCTGAAAGATGACTTCTACCAGCAAAAATGCACTCATTAGCAATGGCATCTTGTTTTGTTTACCAGCATGAAAAGAAGTGAGAATTCGAACTTTCGGAGTGGAAGGGCATCCCAGAGAATGCTTCTTAAGAATTTAAAAAAACTTAAAATATTTGTATGCTCTTGTAATAATGGAGTGCGTGCGAAAACATTCGGCGGAGGCAATGACATTCAGCGTAGGTGTCGGACTTCGACTGGGGCGGGGGAATTTCATCGGGGGTGGCAACATTTGGCAGGGGAGGCAACATTCATCTGGGGCGGATACCTTCGGCAGGGACAACGACAATCGTCGTGGGCGACAACAATCGGCGGGGGTGGGGACATTCGAAGCAGATGGCGAAAAAATTGACTGATTTAGTTGTGTGTTGAAAATTGAGCAAGAGCCCACAATAATTGAAACAAATTATAGACCCTGCTTAATTAATTCGTGTCATAGTTCATCATCCTATTGCTTGGAGACAAACTCCACAGCCTACAACAAGCTTTGACATCACATACTTTATATATTTTCAAACTTCCAAATGAACTAAGTTAGTTTGCTTTAAATTCACCTCTAATTTAATAGTATATTGCAGTATATTTAAATGTTACAAAACAAACTCCTCGGGATTTTTATATCTAAAATGCAAAATAAAACTTCATAAAAAACCTAGGCCTTCAAAAATTGTTAGAATCCATTGGATCAAAAGAAAGTTGCTGATTTTGCTAAATAACTCATTGAAATCACATTATCCATAAATTATTTGAAAAAGTAATTCCTAGGGAAAATTTGCAAAAATACACCGATTGCACTCTTGTTGCAAGTCAATATATTCTTTCTGAAAACAAAATAGTTTTTTTTAGAACAGTCAACCCAGACAGCTTTAAGAACTTCAGCCTTAATAACTTCAGCCTTAATACAGTTGAAAGTAGGATTTAAATGCAGGATTTAAATATAGCTACCAAACAGCTGAAAATAGGATTTAAAGAGATTTAAACACAGGATTTAATCATCAACAGCTGAAAACACAAAAAAGCTTAAAACAGGATTTAAGAGAATGTAAACAGCTATAAAAACAGGCTTAAGCATATCCTTAGAAGCTTGAAACAAACTAATTTAACCCCTCCAAGCTTATCACAGAATCATCCTCTAAGTCTAAAAAGTTGTGTAGAAATAATGAAGTCTTCCCAAGCATTTAATCAAATATTTACCTTGCAACTTCCTTCCAAACTGAAAAATGACGGCCTATATAGAAAAAAAAACAGAAATTAAAGTCATGTTTATGAAAGAAAAGGGGGAGTAGGAAACATAAACCAAAGAAGCAGTATACTTGCTGGGTACTCTCCATCTTCAGAGCATGAAGGGACCATCTCCTCCAAATCAATCGCGGCCATCACTTCTTCCATCCATCTTTGACTCTTGCAACAGTTTTCTTCTCACTTCCTTCCTGTGAAGCATATGTATCATCGGGAGGGGGTTCTAATTTTACCGTGGAATCTGCAAGCAGAGACGTTGGGGGATTGAGGATGGGGGGCTTCTACTTTTTTCACCATGCAGCCAGAAGAGATTAGTCCTCTTCGAACGTCGATGCCAAGTTTCGCAGAAATAAGGAAGCACAAGAAAGGCAGAAGACAGATTTGGAGGGGAGGCTGCGCAAAATATCTCTTGGGGTTTATTTTCAAAGAATGGGGAGAGTATACAAAATCGACGATCAAAATTTAGGGGGGAAAGATGAACGACAACATCAAATGACCGAAAAGTATACGAAACCGGCGATCTTCCAAGCTTTTTGCAATGCAAGTAGAGACGTTGAGCCAGTCAGAGCGAAGATCAGTAATGGGATGCACATCACGGGTCACATTGCTTCCAAGAAACTACATGATCTAGAACATCATCGGAATATGAATATTGCAGAACTAAATACCCTTCAAAGGAGATAAGATCCAAATATATGGCAAATGGGAAGAAGATCGAAGGAGGATGTAGCTGTGCGGCTATTATACCTGCCGAGATGCGAGAGAGATCATGGACCCGGCGCCGAGAGAGATCGTGGACGCCGTCACTAAGAGAGAACGTGAGCGCCGCCGACGAGATGTGCGAGGAAAGTGCGAAGGGTTGTATGCCATCGTGGGGGGATCGGGATCGGGAGAGGCTTGCGAAATAGGGCACGGGATGGGCGGAATGTAGACGAGGAAGGGGAAGCACGATTTAGATTAGGGCATGGGATGGGCGCGGGTTTTAACATTTTTTTGGCGATAAAAATAGGGAGTACGGTTGATGGGGGGGGAATACATGAATGGTTGCGATTGCTTAGATGTTAGCTAATATTAACTATTAGTCACGTTTTTTTTCTTTTCGTGGCTAATACAAAGGTATTAGCCATGCTTTTTTATAGATGTGGCTAAAACCTAAATATTAGCCACGGTTTTGTGATCATGGCTAATACTAGTGTATTAGCCACAATTTTTGAACCCTGTCAAAAAAATGTGTAGCTAATACTCATTTTTCTAGTAGTGTTTATAGCCTTCATTCCTGGTAACCGGCTGGTCCGGTTCCTAACAAACTTCTGTCTATGTCAATCACGTCAGTTAACCTGTAGAGACCCACAGCTGTCAACTCTTCAAACTGCCAAGGAGTCTTTGTTTCTGCTAGAAAGTGTCGAGACAAACTGTCAATATGTGTCGAGATAATTGTTAAAATGTGTCGACACAATTTGATTGAGTGTCAACACAATCCTTTGTGATGTCGACACATATGCCTTGATGTCGACACAGCTTCTTGACACAACTTTTTGAGAATATGTCGACACAGATAGTTGTATGTCGACACAATTACTTCAGCCACAGACTTATTGTTGATTCGGCCAGGTGTCGACTCAGTCTCTAAGTGTCGACTTAGCTGTTGTTGACTTCTGTCTCTGTGTGTCGACACAGCCTCCTGGTGTCGACACAGTTGATGTCGACTATAATCTTGTGTGTGTCGACACTGCCTCCCGGTGTCGACACAGTTGATGTCGACTATAATCTTGTGTGTGTCGACACTTCCTCCCGGTGTCGACACAGTTGATGTCGACTATAATCTTGTGTGTGTCGACACTGCCTCCCGGTGTCAACACATTTGATGTCGACTCATTATCTCTGTGTCGACACAACCTTCTTCAAGTGTCGACACAATCTTCCTGAAGTGTCGACACATCTTCTTCTGGTGTCGACACATGGACTTAGAAATTTTTCCATACTTTTAACCTGCACACATTCAACTTAAATAACATCAAATACACCTTGATGTATATCATTATGCTAAGTTAGGCTTCTTCAAATCAGGTACACATTTTCCAATGTACCCAACAATCTCCCCCTATTTGGAGAAGTCATAACCCATATTAGTTAATGATATACACCACTTATGATAATAATAAACAAAATGATGATGATGTATATAAGCTTAATATTACAGGAAATATTAACAATCAAAACATTTGCACAGATTCATCACAGAGATAAAAAGAAAATATACACAAAAATTAACTAAAGAGCAAGATTTTGTGTATTATGTCAAAATGATTGTTTACAAAATATTTAACACTGAATGTTTCACATTACACATTTTTAAACTAAAACTAAGACATCTTAGACTAAGACTGATCAGGCTCCTTTATAACAATCCCTCTTATAGGTTGTACTTGTGCCTGCACAGAAGGTTCAGTTTCTTCAATGGGCTTTTTGCCTTTAAGATCAGCCTTCTCCTGGGCCTCAGTCTTCAGTCTTTATCTCTCAAAATAGTGATATGGCTTGGGAAAGTATTTGCTAGGCTCCACAACATCAGGAGGTAGCTTTCCCATCTTAGCTTTCCTTCTATACTGAACAATAGCCTCCTGTCTGGCTTCATGCTTCTGCCATTCTTGTTCATTGTACCACTTGCCCCTTTCTTGGACTTGATCTTTTACAGCTTTCCAGGCAGTTAGTATGATGTTTCTAGAGGTAGGGATCCACTGTTCAAAATCAGGTTTTAGTTCAGCTTGCTCCCTAAATCTCTTCTTTGATAGTTGAGCCTCTTGCTGAGCCTTGATTGCAGCTTCAGGCATGTCTACTTTTCCAAGTATAATATTTGAAACCTCCTTTGGAGGACTATACATAGAATGCACCTGCTGATGAATCATGTCAAAATCTGCAGGGGGTATATGACTTGAGCAACCTCTGGTTGGTTGCCTTCAAGTAGACCTTGTGGCTATACTCCTGACTCTGCCATATTATCATCATCACAAAGGGGTGGATATCCCAATATGGCTCTGACACTGTTAGTGACCCACTTGGCATGTTCTGAGCCAGCATAAATAAGTACCCTCTCCCCCTTTAGGACTTCTCTTGCTACATGATCTCTGAGATCTTCCTTCTGAAACCTGATCTGACCATCTAGAAATTAATGCCATATTTGAAGAAGGGTTTCAACTTGTTATGTTTTGTTGTAATTTCCTTCTGGGAAGTAGTTATGGCTGTCTGTACTGAGTCTAAAGCAGTTTTGAACTTAGTGTCATATTCTAGCATTTCAGCTGCCCTAGCTTCAGTCAATTTAGTCATGGTTGTTTGAAATTGAGCAAGAATACCTGTGTTGGCAGTTGTCAGATTGTCATTTAGCCGTTTCTGATTTTCAAGAATGTATCCTTGATTAATAGATTGAGCATCTATTTCTTTCTTCATTTCCCCTTGTTGTTGGGCCAGATATACAACAGCATGTGCCCCTTTTGTAAAACAATCAGTCATTTCTCTTTTAAGTTGATTGACTTCAAATCTTATAGACTTTATATCTTGAGCCAGATCAAACTGAAGATTTTTATGACTTTCATCAACATATTTCTCTAGAGCTTGTCTTTGTTCATCCATTTTCATTTGAAAAGTTACCAAGAACTTTGCATAATCAAAATCTGAAGAGGTGGGTGGTGTTGTTTGAAGTGCTTTCTTATAACTATGGCTTCTTCTCTTGAAGACCATAAGCTTCCTTTTCTTTGCCTCTTGAATTTCTTCATTCCCAGAATCAGAGGAACTCTCAATCTGAATTCTTTCTTGTTGAGAGGTAGGGATTTCAGTTTCAGTAGCATGTGGTTCCTATTCACCTTCACCTGGTACCCTCTCCTTACTAGCTTGCTCCCCCTCAACCCTTTGGGTATCATCTTTATCTGTTGTGTATATTCCTTTGGTGTTTGAGGAGGTGATGGAACATTGATTCTTTCTATAAGATCATCTAGTCTAGCAGTATCTATCTCCTCTGATAAGTCAATCCTTTCTTCTTATTCTGAATGTGCAGTACTAGGCTCCCCCTGAACCTGTGCAGGTATCTGTTCTTTCTGTACTTGAATTGTTTCAGTACCAAGCCCAGTGTGATGATGAGCTGGAGACTTCTCAGCTGTCTCCTGCCTGTCTTCTTCAGGCATATCCTTGGATAGAACTCTATCCCACCTGGAGGAGAACAACCTTATATCCATTCTCCTCATATGATTGATCTTGGAGCCTGGTAGTTGTTGCATTACTTCTGGAATGGTTCCAGCTAAGTAAAGACTCAGTATTCTAGCCATGTTTGGCTTCTTGATTGCCTCCTTGATTTTGTCAAACACAACTGCTGACCAGTTGGTGGGAATATGAAATACAATCCTAGTCATTAGGTTGAACATGAAGACAGAGATCCTATCATGTCCACCAGTCTTGCAAAGCACCACTTTCCGAATAACTTCAGAAAGAAATTTACCCTGATTATTCATGCCTTTTCGATTAAAGGCAACACCAATCTTCATGGTGGGATCCAGTCCACACCACTGAAGTGTTTGCCTTGTTTGTGAGGCTGAAACCTCCTCTTCATTATTTATCCTTGGAAGATGAAGGATTCTGGTTAATCGCTTCTGAGTCACCTTGACTCTTGTGTACTGAATAGTTGATTTGATTTTCATACCAGTAGAATCCACAGTTGCGGTGGTGTAGAATTCAAGAACTTCCTTCTTTCAGACCTTGGTGGGTTCTGAGACAAGGAATTCAAGTCCACTGTCTATGAGAAGAGACACCGCCATCTTAATCTCTGGAGCTGCATCGTCGAACGCATGCCTGACCAGTTCATATCCCTCGTTGATGGAATCTTTGATCTTTGGCGCCATTGAATCGTTGAGAAAGCTTGAGAAAAGAGAGAAGAAGGATTGTCGACACACAAGGTTTTTGTCACGAAACCATGGTGAACGTGTCGACAAAATACGGCTGAGACCTATTTATACCCTTTTATGCCAAGAAGATCAAAAGGCGGGCAAAAATAGTCAAATTGTGTCGACACAGACAATATGTTTCGACACAAATTCTGAATAAGTCGACAACAATCCTCTAGTTGTGTCGACATGTCGCTCTTAGACTATGTCGACATAAAATCCCTAATGTGTCGACACATCTACTCTGTGTCGACACCCTTTTTCTGAGTTTGTCAACACAAATCCTCTGTGTCGACACTTAAATCCTGAATGAGTCAACACAGTTTTACTTAGCCAAAATTTGCTAAACTAATCTATACTTAGCATGCCTAATTCAATTTTAAATCTATTGAATTTTGTTTCATCCAGAGGCTTAGTAAATACATCTGCAATTTGATAATCTGTTTTAATAAATTCTAGTGAGATGTCTTCTTTTTCTACATGTTCTCTAAGAAATTGGTATTTTATTTCTATATGCCTAGTCCTACTATGTGAAACAGGATTATTTGCAATAGAAATAGCACTTTTTGAATCACATAATAAAGGTGTTCTACTTACCTGGATACCATAATCTTTTAGTTGATGCTGAATCCACAATAGTTGTGCACAGCAACTTCCAGCTGCAACATACTCAGACTCAGCTGTGGGTATTGCAACACTAGTCTGCTTCTTACTACTCCATGATATCAACCTTCCTCCCAAAAATTGACATGTACCTGTAGTACTTTTTCTATCTTCTCTGCAGCCTGCAAAATCTGCATCTGAATAACCTATTAGTTGAAAATCTCTATTCCTAGGGTACCAAAGGCCTAGATTTGGTGTGCCCTTTAAATATCTCAAAATTATTTTAACAGTAGTGTAATGAGATTCTTTAGGGCATGCCTGGTACCTAGCACAGACACATGTAGCATACATAATATCTGGTCTACTAGCTGTGAGGTATAATAGAGAACCAACTATTCCTCTATACAAAGACTCATCTACAGGCTTACCTGTATCATCTTTACATATAGGAATATTTGTTCCCATAGGAGTTTTCATGGTAGAGGAAGATTCCATACCATATTTCTTTATCAACTCTTTGGTGAACTTAGACTGGGATATGGACAAGCCATCATCAGTTTGTCTTACTTGGAGTCCCAAGAAGAACTTAAGTTCCCCCATACTACTCATTTCAAACTTCCATTGCATAAGTTTGGTAAACTTCTTGCAAAGGTTGTTCTCTGTAGACCCAAAAATTATGTCATTCACATAGATTTGGACTAAGATTATCTTGCCTTTAGACTCCCTAAGGAATAGAGTCTTATCTATTTTGCCTCTTGAGAATTTGTTCTCAATAAGGAAAGTAGACAGGGTGTCATACCAAGCCCTTGGGGCTTGCTTTAACTCATATAAAGCTTTCCTAAGTCTAAAAACATAATCAGGTTTAAGAGAGTCTACAAAACCTGATGGCTGTTCCACATAGACTTCTTCTTTTAGATCTCCATTCAGAAATGCTGATTTCACATCCATTTGGTATACCTTGAATCCTTGGTATGCAGCATAGGCAAGAAACATCCTGATTGCCTCCAGTCTTGCTACTGGGACAAATGTCTGATCAAAATCTATTCCCTCTTCCTGCCTATATCCTTTAGCAACCAGTCTTGCTTTGTTCTTTATTATTACTCCACTCTCATCCAACTTGTTCCTAAATATCCACTTTGTTCCAATGATGTTGTGGTCTTTTAGTTTAGGAACAAGCTCCCAGACATTGCGCCTTCTGAATTGATTAAGCTCCTCTTGCATAGCATTAATCCAATGTTGGTCTTGGATGGCTTCTTCAAATTTCTTAGGCTCCAATTGAGATAGGAAACTTGAGTGCAGGACTGTGCTCAGATTTTTGCTTCTAGTCAGCACTCCTTGACTTGGATCACCTATTATTTGATTTGTTGGATGGTCTTTAAGATGTCTGATAGCAGGAGGTAGATTTCCTTCTGGTTGATTATTTCCAGTCCCTTCATTATACTGCACTTCCTGGGAGTCATCAGCTTCTATAGAATCATGTACTCCCCCTGGACTGTAGTCAACATTTTCCATCTGTTCATTTGTTGTTGTACCTTCTGCAATGGAAAGCTTGTCCATCCTTTTGCTTATACCTGTTGGACTGTATGAACTACAAGGCAACTCAGAGTTGATTAATCTTGATTCATCAAACACAACATGTACTGATTCTTCTACAACTTGAGTAGTCAAGTTGAAGACTCTATTGGCCTTACTATTTATATTGTACCCAACAAATATCCCTTCTTGAGATTTGGCAGCAAACTTAGTTAGATATGACTTGCCATTGTTAAGTATATAGCACTTGCAACCAAAGATCCTAAAGTAGGATAGATTTGGTTTTCTACCTTTCATAATTTCATAGGGAGTCTTTTTGTGGCACTTGGTGATAGAAGCCCTATTGATCACATGACATGCAGTGTTTACTGCCTCAGCCCAGAAATATTCTGGAAGAGAGGTGTCACTCAATAGAGTTCTACCTGCTTCAATCAATGTCCTATTCTTTCTTTCAGCAATATCATTTTGCTGAGGTGTTCTAGGTGAGGAGAACTCTTGGAAAATCCCAAAGTCTTCACATAATTTTGTCATACTTTCAGATTGAAATTCAGTGCCATGGTCACTTCTGATTTTGACCACTGTACTATTTAGTTCATTCTGAATTTATTTCACAAAACTAAGTAAGACACTTGGGGTTTCTGATTTTTGTCTCAGAAAGAACACCCATGTATATCTAGAATAGTCATCTACAACCACAAAAGTGTAGACCTTCCTACCTAGACTATGAACTGGCATAGGACCAAAAAGATCCATATGTAAGAGGTATAAGCACCTCACAGAATCCTTGTTTTCAAGACTATGAAAGGAGGATTTTGTCTGCTTGCCCTTTTGACAAGCTGAACATATCCCTTCCTTTATACACTTAACTTGAGGACCATTCCTCACTAACTCTTTGCTGAAGAGTTGGCCAATTGTCTTGTAGTTAAGATGAGCCAACCTCTTGTGCCACTTGACACAATGAGATTCATTATCATCAGCTACAAGACAGATGGGAGAAGCCTTATTCTCACATACAAAATTAAGACAATAAACATTTCTTTTTCTATACCCAGTCAATATGATCTTTTGATCACTTGACCTTTTGATATGACATCCATCCTTAACAAATGAAATGTCATATCCAAGATCACTCAGCTGACTTATGCTAATCAGATTATGTTTCAAACCTTTTACATAAGCCACTTGGGTGATGGTAATTTGGTTTGAAGAAATGTTACCAAACCCTTTGATGATTCCTCTTTCAGATCCACCAAAGATTACTTTAGGTCCATCTTTGTCAGATGTGTACTCCTTCAGCAGCCCCTTTGTTCCAGTCATGTGCTTGGAACATCCATTATCCAAGTACCATATAGGGGCATGACAACTTGGACTTTCCTACAATACAGAATTACTTTCCCTTAGAACCCAAGTAAGTCTTGAGTCCTTGGTTCAGGTTAGCACCATTCATATTAAGACTACCAGCAGCTTTTCTAACTGGTAGACTATTGTTCTTCCTTACATTTATGTTATGCCAGCAGTCTAAGGCAAAATGGCCTCTCTTGCCACAACACTAACATTCAAACTTGTTGTATCTAGGTCTTGATACACCCTTGATAGAAGAATTTCTGTCCAGTGCTGGTGCTGCTGCAGCTTCACCCACAGATTTCTTATAACCATGGGGTTTATGAACATGGGTAGACCTATTGGCATTTACACCCTTGTTTATCTGAATATTAGTCTTAACATGACCATGAATATTCTCAAAATCATATTTGTTAGAAGGCACTTGCACATTTCTAAACATAACTGGGACTGAAAGGTTTAAAGACTGGATAGGAGCTTTGCCTTTTCTTTTGAATTGGGCAGCCCTGGGGTTACCTTTGAAGCCTAATCCTGCCTTACCCTTTTGAGCCACAAACTCATCTATTAAAGGTAAGACAGATTTTGGCTTAGAGTAACTAGGCACTAAATCTTTTTCTATTCTTAGTCTGGCCTCCAGACTCTTAATTTGATCATTGTTATATTTGATTGTGCCCATCTGAATATAGGTTATATTTTTCAGTTTGGCAATCTCATTTAACTTTTGATCCATTACTTTTTCAAACTCAGTTGCAGCCACCTTAAGATCAGCAATTTCCTGAGCCTGAGCTTTGACTAGATTCTTGCTTTTCTTAAGAGCCTGCAACAAGTCCCTATATTCATCCATCAACTGATGAATATCACCTTCAGATTCAGATCCATTCACATCACTTGATGTAGATGAATCTGACTCTGAACCAGTACTAAAATCAGAAGAACTAGAAACCTTTTGTACCTTACTAGGACCAGGCTGATCCTGGCATTGGTTATCTTCTAACTTAGCCATCAGACCCATGCATTCCTTGTCTTCTTGATCATGAATGGAATCCATTAGTTGCAAAAATTCCTCTTCTTCATTGGCTGCATACAATCCTATGTATGCTTCTGCTTCAGATTTTGACTCTGATGAGGACTGATCTGAAAGACTCTTATCCTTCTTTGCAACAAAAGATTTCTCCTTCTTGCCCTTGTGTTGAGTCCTTTTTCTGTCTACTGACTCCTTTCTCTTTTCAGGACATTCAGCTACCATATGTCCAGTCTTATTGCAGCAATAACAAACAATCTTAGAAGTTATGGCTTTGCTGGGCTTAGTTCTGTTTCTCTCATTTCTTGAGGATTTTCTCTTCTGATAGTACTCATCTACTGGCTGTGATGTGGAGGGCCTGGACTTCCACTGCTTCTTTTTCAAGAACTTTTGAAACTGTCTTGTAAAGGCAGCAAAGTCAGTATCTGATTCACTGCTCCCTGATTTTTGACTATCTGAATTTTCTGTTATTTCTTCTGTAGCTTCCTTGAGAGGAGATGAAGACATCCTCCCTTTCTTTCTAGTGGCTTCAACTTTGAAAGCCACAGATCTATGCTCACCTTTTGTACTTCTTTCTTCCTCCTTCCTAGCCATCAATTGCATTTCATATGAAAGCAATTTTCCAAATAAGGTTGGAGGAGAAATATCAGCTAACTTGGCCACTTCTCTAATGGCACATATTTTGGTATCCCAATCTTTTGTTAAAGATCTGAGAAACTTGTCATTCAGCTCATATATACTGAAGACTCTTCCATAGGACATCAGTTCATTCACAATCCTATAGAATTTCTTATAACACTCAGTTATGCTATCAGACTTTCCTTGTCTGAAGCTCTTATATTCTTGGTTGAGCATTGATTTTCTGTCTTGTCTTACTTCTTCAGATCCTTCCATATAGACAATCAAGGTGTCCCACATCTCTTTGGAAGTCTTGCAATGTATCAGATTTTGGAAGGTGGAATCATCTATTGCACTTACTATGATGTTTTGAGCTCTCTTGTCCATAGTGGCTAAGATGATTTCCTCCTTTGTCATTTCTGAAAAATCCTTAGGAGTTTCCTCATTTGCATCTAATACAGAAATCTTCATTGGAATGTATGGACCTTCTTTCACTGTGATATAAATTCTTGGGTTTGAGGCCTCCATAAACAGCCTAACCCTTTCCTTCCAAATTCCAAAGATTTCTTTTCTGCAGATGGGAAGCTTCATAGATCCCAACTCCTTGTGATTCTCACCTGAACCCATTTTCTTGATTCTTAATTCTGCCTTTAGATCTAACTCAGACTGTTAAGTCTTACTTTGAGTAACCTCCCTCTCATACCACTTGATAGTTTTACTTTCAAGATTACCTAGACACCTAGAGGGGGGGTGAATAGGTTCTTATTTTCTTTTCAAACTTAAGGCAGAATGATTAAATAATTAAAGACTATTTTCTATGAGTTCTGCAGTTACTTTAGCAATCACAATCACACAATCTAGAACTACATATCACAGATTGCAACAAGTAGATCTGGGTACATCCACTTTCCCCCTTCGCCTATCTAGTAGTGTGCTAGATTCAGCCAAACTCCCTTCCTTAACTCAGATCCTCAGATCCTACAACTCAGAATCCAAAATGGATTCCTACAACTCAGAGTGATACCACACTCCTACAGCTCAGGCAATTCAGCCCTACCTCAGTCTTTATTCAAGACCTACAACTCAGAGATTATCTCTCCTACACTCAGCCTTTATAAATTAGGCTTACAACTCAGATCTATCAAAAGATCCTACAAGATTTGAGTAAAATATGTTTTTATCTTGCTCCTGGAGAGAGAGATGGAACAAGACAGTGTTCTTGATCAGCTTCTTGATAAATCAGATGGATAAAATCAACTGGAACTTAGCTTTCTTCAAAGCTTCTTGAATCTGAACTTTGTTGAGTTGATCTTCTTTGACATAAACTGATCAACAACTTTCACCTTAGATTTCAGAATTTAAATCTGAATCTTCTTGACAGATAAGTTCAGGATCTGTTTCTTTGAAATCTGAGACAGCTTTCTTCTTGCTTTCTTTTGACTGGATCTCTCTCTATCCAAGTCCCTTGAAGATACTTCAGAATTCTTGACTGAATACTACTTAGACAGATTCTGATAGTTCAATCAGAATATCTTCTTAGATCTGCAAAAATCTTCTTCTTATTGTTACTTCTTATTCAGTGTTTAGTTTTCAATTATTGTTTTTTCTTTCAGACACTATCCGTCTATTTATAGCCTTCATTCCTGGTAACCGGCTGGTCCGGTTCCTAACAAACTTCTGTCTGTGTCAATCACGTCAGTTAACCTGTAGAGACCCACAGCTGTCAACTCTTCAAACTGCCAAGGAGTCTTTGTTTCTGCTAGAAAGTGTCGAGACAAACTGTCAATATGTGTCGAGACAATTGTTAAAATGTGTCGACACAATTTGATTGAGTGTCGACACAATCCTTTGTGATGTCGACATATGTCTTGATGTCGACACAGCTTCTTGACACAACTTTTTGACAATGTGTCGACACAGATAGTTGTATGTCGACACAATTACTTCAGCCACAGACTTATTGTTGATTCTGCCAGGTGTCGACTTAGTCTCTAAGTGTCGACTTAGCTGTTGTTGACTTCTGCCTCTGTGTGTCGACACAGCCTCCTGGTGTCGACACAGTTGATGTCGACTATAATCTTGTGTGTGTCGACACTGCCTCCCGGTGTCGACATAGTTGATGTCGACTATATTCTTGTGTGTGTCGACACTACCTCCCAGTGTCGACACAGTTGATGTCGACTATAATCTTGTGTGTGTCAACACTGCCTCCCGGTGTCGACATATTTGATGTCGACTCATTATCTCTGTGTCGACACAGCCTTCTTCAAGTGTCGACACAATCTTCCTGAAGTGTCGACACATCTTCTTCTAGTGTCGACACATGGACTTAGAAATTTTTCCATACTTTTAACCTGCACACATTCAACTTAAACAACATCAAATACACCTTGATGTATATCATTATGCTAAGTTAGGCTTCTTCAAATCAGGTACACATTTTCCAATGTACCCAACAGTTATGACTTCTCCAAATAGGGGGAGATTGTTGGGTACATTGGAAAATGTGTACCGTATTTGGAGAAGCCTAACTTAGCATAATGGTATACATCAAGGTGTATTTGATGTTGTTTTAAGTTAATATATGCAGGATCAGAATGTGCAACATGGCATGTAAATTTCTCTAAGTCCATGTGTCGACACCAGAAGAAGATGTGTCGGCACTTCACAAAGATTGTGTCGGCACTTGAAGGAGGCTGTGTCGACACAGAGAAAAAGAGTCGACATCAACTGTGTCGACACCGGGAGGCTGTGTCGACATACAGAGACAGAAGTCGACAACAGCTAAGTCGACACCTTGAGACAGAGTCGACACAAACAATGTTCAGAATCTACATCAATTGTGTCGACACACAGGACTTGTGTCGACACATAGCAGAATAAACAACAAGTTGGTGGCTGAAGTAATTGTGTCGACATACAACTATCTGTGTCGACACATTCTCAAGAAGTTGTGTCAAGAAGCTGTGTCGATATTGAGGCAATCATGTCGACATCTCAAAGGACTGTGCCGACACTTAATCAAATTGTGTCGACACCTTTTAACAATTGTCTCGACACACTTTGACAAATTGTCTCGACACTTTCTGACAGATGCAAAGACTCCTTGGCAGTATGAAGACATGACAGCTGTGGGTCTCTACAGGTTAACTGAAGTGATTGACACAGACAGAAGTTCGTTAGGAACCGGACCAGCCGGTTACCAGGAGTGAAGGCTATAAATAGACGAATGCTGTCAGTTGAAAAATATAGATATATACATTAAAAAAAGCAACACAGAGTGAATATAGAGATTACAAAAAGAAGAAGATCATTGCAGATCTAAGTAGACATTCTGATTGAACTATCAGAATTTGTCAAAGTAGAATTCATTCAAGAATTCTGAAGTATCTTCAAGGGATTTGGATAGAGAGAGATCCAATCATAAGAAGACAAGAAGAAAGCTGTCTCAGATTTCTAAAGAAACAGGTTCTGAACTTAACTGTCAAGAAGATTCAGATCCAATTCTGAAATCTAAGGTGGAAGCAACTGATCAGTATATTCCAAAGGAGATCAACTCAACTAAGTTCAGATTCAAGAAGCTTTGAAGAAAGCTAAGGTCTAGTTGATTTCATTCATCAGATTTATCAAGAAGCTGATCAAGAACTGTCTTGTTCCTCCTCTCTCATCAGGAGCAAGATACAATTATATTTTGTATTCAAATCTTATAGGATCTATTAGTAGATCTGAGTTGTAAGCCTAATTTATAAAGGCTGAGTGTAGGAGAGACATTCTCTGAGTTGTAGGTCTTGAAGAAAGACTGAGGTAGGGCTGAATTGCCTGAGCTGTAGGAGTGTGGACTCACTCTGAGTTGTAGGAATCCATTTGGATTCTGAGCTGTAGGATTTGAGGATCTGAGTTATAGAAAGGAGTTTGGCTGAATCTAGCACAATGCTAGATAGGCGAATGGGGAAAGTGGATGTACCCAGACCTTGAGGAACCACTATAAATTCTGGGTGCAATCTGTGATGTTTAACTCTAGATTGTGTGATTGTGTTTGCTAGAGTAGCTGCTGAAATTATTCAAAATAGTTTATAATTTGTGAGTCATTCTGCCTTAAGTTTGAAAAGAAAATAAGAACCTATTCACCCCCCCCCCCTCTAGGTGTCTAGGTAATCTTGAAAGTAAAACTATCAACAACCTTATATTTCATCTTCTTAGTTGAGAACTTTTTAATAGAGTGCGCCCTGCCTTAACTAGTCAGGGATTATATTCATTACAAAGAAGAGCTTACCGGGATAAGGCTCCCTCAAAATGCATGATTGTTCACTTCTTTCTTCCCTACTTTGGGTAGAGCATCCTTAACCCACACCTGCTCCTACTATTGTACTAGGGCGCTTGCTCTCTTCACCTCTGGGTGCTCTGGGTTGGTGGCTATTGCACGACCTTCCTCTAGATGGGGGTCACAGAAGGGCAACTCCCATCTTCCCCCATCTTCTCCTTCCTGAGCGATTCCTTTATCCTCTTCTCTTCTTGGACGTCGAGAACCTTCATAAGAAACCCCGACACAGGTCCTTGAAGCAATGGATTGAGTTGGAGGGGAGCTGGTAGAACTAATTGCTCGCTCTTCCCTTGAGTGTTATGACGAAGAGCTGACAGTTGTCGGGGTCGATTATCTGTCTGACCAAGACCACATCTTCAAACTATTGGACGTGTTGAACAGGATTACCCCATCCGGTGTAGTAAGATATTTCCAGCTCTCGGAATCCCACTAGAACTAGGGCCGAGACGATCAACTTGTTGAATGGGCTTTTCTCCCCTATGGGGAGAGTCAGGCGGTCACGCAACATCAACTCGCCATCGCTGTCAGCACTCGCCAAACCGAGGATTAGCTTTCGACCGACAAAAGCCCTCCCACTTCTTTCCACCACCACCTCCTTCCTAAGCCACTTGACAGGGATGCTCTCGCCCAGGTGCGGCTGCGCGACCACTGGGACAGAAGGGGTCGGGCATTCTCCTCTCTTGGCGAATGCATGGTGAACAGCTTGTAGGACCTCCCTCTTGAACTCTTTCAGGATCCCGATCATAACACCTCTCGCCTGGGTTGGAGAGCCACCCGAGCGAGATCTTAGTTCCTCGCCTGTAGTCATGGAACTAGTTGAGGATCTTCTGTGTTGGCCACTCTCCACGCTCACCACACCAAAGTGTTGAAATTGGAAATCGGTCTCTGTGGAGTTCAGGGGTCCCCAAAGGGTTATGGCCTCACACTTACTTCCCTCGGGCTAGCTCGCTAGACAAAAGACTTAGAAAACAAGGAACAGAACCTAGATCACAGCGAGAAGTTCCAACCTCACACCCAGAAGATCTTAGAGTGCTTCCCCTCCCAAGCCAATGTTGAGCTCAGGCACCTTGGAGAACACTCTAGGCTCACTAAGAAAAGCTTGAAGATGAGGAAGACAAGAGAATTTGTTGATATGTCTCTTTAAAGTTGCTCCCTCGGTTCTATTTATAGATTTATAGACTTGGTCTGCCAACAACATAAATCCACTGTCCAGAATTACTATACACAGCCCAATTAGGTTTACCAACAACGTAACTCTGCTGTTCTAAAATGCTAATTATAGACCTTCAAGGGCATCTAGGTAATTCTGCCTCTAGACCCCACTGGGCGAGTGGTCCATGAAGGCATCAATCGACCAGAGGGGAGAATGCTTGGTGAGTCAGGCATTCGCCTCCACGGCTCCTCTGGGCGGATTCCTTGCGCAGCCCACTCGCCTGTTCTTTGGTGGGTGCCTTCCCGCTTGCTTTGGAGGGATCCCTTTAATCCTTCTGGGCGAGTGTGTCTCTGCCTGCCCCACTCGCCTACTTTGACCAATTTGGACCCGAGGTCCTTGGCTTCTTTGTAGGGGGTCCCACTCAGTGAATACGAGATTATATAGTCTGCACAAGAACTGGCTCGCGACTTTAAAGAGTTAGTCGTTGACTTAAGTTAAAAAGAAGAGTTGTTTAATTAAGAAGAAGTAGTTCAGCGATGTTCGAAAAATAAAGCATGAATGGGCACGCAATGCCCTTTATCCTGGAGCTTGTCCCAGGGCCCTCCTAGCCCACCTCCACGCAGCCTGAAAGTAAGAGGAACTACTCCATACTTGGGATGCATTTGCTGTAGGTAGCACATTTGAGCTGCCTCCTAATTTTCTCTTGCAACTCCTACTCCTGCCAATGTGGCAAACTTCATGGACAGATGGGGAATTAACAGAATTGCTCCAAATACTGCTTGAAGTGGGAGGCCAAAGATCGCGTTGTACGGTGACTTCATTTTTACTGTCACGAACTGAACTTTATGAGTTGCCTGCTTTGGAAACTCTCCTAAGGTAACTGGAAGGGTGATTTTTTTCTTCGACTGGTACTGGTCCCCATTAAACCAGTAGATAAGGCCAGCCATCGGATGGAGCTTTTCCTTGGGAATGTGCATTTCTTGAACCGCTGGCATGAATAGTATGTTGACCGAGCTTCTGTTATCCACCAGTATCCATTTGACATGGAAGACTGGGTCACTAATTTTTGTCATTATGAATAGCGGGTCCTAGTGGGGTGTCAGTAGATTCTCTAGGTCCTCAACACCAAAGCTAATCTTCACTTTTGTTAACTTGTTTGGATCAGGCACACTATGAGCGATTGAATTTATCATAGCGAACAGAAGTCTGGCTATGATCTGAACTATCCCCACAGCTATTCTTCTCCCTCATGCTTCGATGTGCAGGGGGCTGCTCACCCCTTGCTGGGTTGGCGAACCCTTTGTTTGGTCCTGAAGAAACCTTCCGATAATACCCTATCGGATGAGCTATTCGATCTCGTCCTTTAACCTGATACACTCTTCTGTTTAATAACTTGTCCCCTTATGAAATTCATAGTATTTTGTTCGGCCCCCATTTCCCACAGGAACCTCTCGAGGCCTTCGTAATGTTGGTTCGTCACAAATTATGTGAAGTATGTTGGCACATGAGGTATTGAGTGGCATGCACTTTAGGTATATTCTAAGGGCCGGTCTTCATGACAATCTTGTCGGCGGGGTTTTCCCCTTCGCTCGTCTTAGTGTCCTAGGGGCGGTTCTTCCCTTTTCATCTTAACTCATCCTTCAATCTGTCTTTGATGGGACTCTATTGCCTCGCCTGCCGCGATCCACTCTTAAACTAAGTGCGCAAGGTCCGTGTAGATGGGGACCGTTTCCCTCATTAACGCGAAATAGAAACCTCCGGGCCGGAGCCCCCCGAGGAAGACCTGTAACACCCCCATCCGTCACATAGCATATAACAGAAGGTTCGTCTGGGGACCGACGCCATATACTACGGACAGTTAAAGGAGTTACTTATTGAAACTCTAATCCGTACACGTTTAACCTAACTCAGAGAGCATTCTAGTGGAAGTTAATTAAATGCTTAAAAGAACCCAACCAATGCAATGTCCACACAACTATATAGGAATGAAGCAGAATACACAACTATTATGGCCTTAAGGCCTTACAAGATTCATCTCAAATAATAATGTCATACAAACATCCGCACACAGGCCGACCACTCATGAACTATAAATAAAACTGATAATTCGCTTTGGCCTTCAAGGGTCGTCTTAGCAATCCTTGGCTCCAACCCGCTATTTCCCGCTTGGCTTAGCTTCACCTGCACGAAATATTCCACTGCAACAATGGTAAACATAGCAATGGTCAACATTACCTGACCATATTATAATGATCCCACCCCTCTCTCGGGGTGGAGGTGCTCCTTCCCTGCAGGCATTAGCATACACATAAAATGGAAATCGGAACGTGCAAACTAAGATCCATTTGCCACAGATTTTTGTACGGGCATCCAACACCCTGTGCTCTTAGGGCACATTCTCGATGCACAGGATCTCAAGGGTCACACCTCCATCTTTTGTGGCGGTCAACAATGCTTGAGCTTTTTAGTCTCTCAGAGTCGAAGCGAAAGACAACGCCCCTATGCTACGACAAATTCATGATGATCCAATTGATACACACTCTGACTCACTCCAAGTCGATCGATATAGGGTAAGGTGCAGTTCAGCTATTTCCCGTGCTCAAATCGTCGAGCGTGGCAGCCTCGACGTATGTCAGCATCTCCTTTCCCATCCATATGATTCATAACCCCATTATGATCATGGCCAGTAGTCACGGCCGCCTAAGCTGGTCCATATAGGCTCTCAGCTTAACACAATGGCCCCCCTGGTCTTCAAGAGACAAGCCTCACCAAATAGCCACCAGGTCTCCACGAGATAGGCCTCGCAATCAATGGACCTCAGGTCTCCACGAGACAGGCCGCACAATCATTTATTGCTCACTGGGAGCTACTACCGGTGGTAGAGCTACCACCACACGGTAGGGGACAGACTATCGATTCTTCTCCCTTTTCGGGTGTTTTCCTGGAGACCACCTCTAGTACACTCACTACAGCCATCTGCATACCCCGTTACTCCAAAATCTACATGATCCCCACAGAATCTTCTCCAGTATACATAACATATAAACATAACCAATCCAGACCAACCTGTCTAGATGTGCTTCACAAAACATGCCTATTTTGTACTTCGACCACGGATCTAAATGCAATAATAACGGGGATATGCAGATCTACCTATCAGGAGAACCACTTCCACGTGTTTGTGGATCTTCTACCCTCATATGCCAAAATGAACGACTTCACATGTCCAAGGAAGAGGATCGTTACCCTAGAAGTTTGCTTCGGCCCCATGGAGGAGAAACTAGCCAGATGAAAACAACTGCAATGGACTCGTCTCCGCAGATCTAGACCTAGCTCGCGATTTGGAGCTCTAAAGCTCCAATAATAGCGGGATTCCTCCTTCTTCTTCCTTTGCTCTCCCCTCTCTCTACCTCTTGGAAAGAGAATGGGCTAAGGGAAATAAGGTTTAAACCCTCATTTCCCGACCTTATCTCATCAGGAAAGCCTCCCGACCGTCGGATCCCACCAAAATAAAATAAAATGCCTTGATTTGGCCTTAAAATGGTCTCCTTGGGCCCGTACATGGGTTGTGACATGGCCGTGTCACAGGTTGTGTTCCACAATCACATAAAAACAGCCAAACTCAGAGCTCGACACAGCTCCGGACACACCCGTGTCACAGGCTGTATTCCGTGACCACATAAAAACAGCCAAACTCAGAGCTCGACATGGCTCTAGACACACAAGTGTCAAAGGTCGTGTTCCTCTCTAATTTCTAAACTACTTAAAAAGAACTTCACAACGCTTTGGACACACCCATGTTGTTGACCAATAAATTGGCGATCCCTCCCAAGGCAGCCAACTCGCAAGTCACGGCCTGCTTTAGGTTTCTCTTGGAGGTCGCGACCTGCCTCAGCCCTCTCTTTGGGCCTGGCAGATAGACCTTTCTATCCGCTCAGGCCGCATGGCTAGGGCGGTCTCCCCTGTCAGGCAGCCTAAGTCATGCAGCAGCTGCAGTCTACGGGGGTGCGGGCTGCTTCCACAATTCATCCCCACAGACTGTGCGGTTAGCTTAGGCTAACCACGCAGTACTCTCTATTCTAGCAGGGGGCGGGATCCATCTGTAGTCCGTCAGCTCGCTGAATAGCACCAGTGCAGACCTACCTCCAAGCCGCCCACCATCAATAGTGGAGACAAGCGTCAAGGTATCCAGTCAGTAGTGGCAACCTGCCACAAGGCCGCCAGCCGGCATGGGCGACCTGCCCCTTCTATCTGCTAGCAGTTAGCAGACTCGGTCTCAGTCCACCTGAGGGAGGACTTGGCAGCAGGACTCCATCAAGCTACAAGACACAACGCGGACTCAAATCCATCCTGCTAAAAGGTGGCAAACTTGTTCAATCCTGCATTAGAGGCAGACTCATTACTCAGTCCGCCAGAAGATAGCGACCTGCTCCTCAGACTTGCCAGCAAAGGACGACCCGCCTCTTCAGTCCACAGTATGTCGCGGACTCAGTCAAAACTCATCGCCTTATCGGGGGTAATGTTACCAGGGCCGTCTCCAACCTGAGCCTATAAATAGTCCCCCATACCTCTCATTGAGGAGGGACGCCACAGCAGTCAGCGAAGGCATCAAAACTTGCGGACTCCAACTTTTAGTCAGTACGGCGTCCATGGTTAAGCCCTTGCAGCCTGCTTCCCAGCCTTGGCTCTAGCGACCTCATCTATCCTCTCAACCTGATCGCGCAGTCCACTCAGCCTTGTGTAGCGAACTGCGGGATAATCTTCCCGCACGGCTTGCCGACCTGTATTGTCAAACTGCGCGGCCTCTGACACCTTCTTTCCTCTAGCCGCCAGCTTCCCCCTTTGTACCCTTTATTTGCTTTCCATGTAAAGGTGAAATCTCAAGCTATAATATCGGCTCATAATCAAAGGAAAGCCCGTCGTAGGAGTGGAATTTAAGCCGCGGCGGGCGAACTCTGCTGTTACCGCTGCCAGCAGCCCCTCTCTCCTCTTTCCTCTTTCTCCACTCTTCACTCGCGACTCAAAGTAACCAGCTATTCAGCAGTTCTACATCCTCCTATCCTCTATCCCTGTATCCCAGATCGATCGTGCTCCACTCTCGACCAAGCTAGCAGAAGTTTGCATTTTGCGCATCAACATATGTCACAACCCGTGTGAAACTATAAGGGCTCGAAAACGTCTCCAAATCACTCCCAATTTTGATAGGACTTCTCTAAGGGTCTTATAAACAAATTTGCCTATTCGAATTCGGGTTTTGTGGCGTTACAATTCTCTCCCCCTTAAATGAATTTTGTCCCGAAATTAAAGAATGGAAAGGTACACAAAATTAAATGGTACCTGAGTGGAATAGCTCAGGATACTCCTCAAGCATGATCTGCTCTTGCTCCCACGAAATCTCCTCACGACCACAATTTTCCTAGCAGACTTTGACCATTCAGGTCATTTTGTTCCGCGGCTGTTTAACTACGTTGTCCTCAATACAGATAGGCTTTAACTTAGTCTTTATCCCATTGACCGACACTTGATCAACCACAACCACTTGAGTAGGCTCTAGTACCGCCTTCCGCAATACCGATATGTTGAATACATCGTGCAGTCCACTTAGTTCGGTTGATAGCTTTAATCGATAGGCGGCTTCACCAATGCGCTCCAATATCTCAAACGGCCCAAGGTATCTTGGACTTAGATTTATCAAGCGTCGAATCCTTGATATGCCCTTGAACGGTTTGATCTTCAGGTAAACCCAATCGCCCACGGCGAACTCGACATTTTTGTGTTTGGCGTTATAATACTTTGCCTGCTTATCCTGAGCAATCAGCAATCGCTCCCGGATTGTTCAAACAATCAAAGTCGCGTTCTTTATTTCCTTCCGCTTAAACAGCTTTGATTCACCCGTCTCCATCCACAATAACACAGTATGACAATTTCTACCATAAAGGGCCTCGAAGAGAACCATTTGAATGCTTGTCAGGTAGCTATTATTGTAAGCAAACTCGGTCATATACAGGTGATCCTCCCACCTCTTTCTAAAATCTTGGTCGTACATGCAAAGCATTCCCTCCATCGTCCTGTTTACCCTCTTAGTCTGACCATCCGTCTGCGGATGAATGGTCGTACTGAACTTCAGCTTGGTACCCAACAGTTGATGTATTAGCCTCTAATCATTGGATGTGAAGCGCCCATCTCATCCATTAACGATGTTATGGGGGCACACCGTGCAGTCGTACAATATTATCCACGTAAAGCTTTGCCAGCTTTTCTACTGAATCGTCCTCCCTATTCGGGATGAAATATGACACTTTCGTCAAATGATCAACGATCACCCAGATGGCGTCATTTCCCTTATGTGAACTCGGAAAACCATGCACGAAATCCATGGATATATCGTCGAACTTCCATTTTGGCAAAGGAAAACACTTCAAAAATCCACTAGGCTTTTGACAATCGTCCTTCACTAAGGCACAAGTCGGACACTTCGCCATATATGGTGTTATGTCCTTTTTCAGTTCTGGCCACCAGAACAGCTTTTTCATATCTTTATATATTTTTGTACTCCACGTGTGAATCGAGTAATTGGTATAATGAATCTCGTGCATTAATTATTCTTGTAGTTTACCTACCTTTGGGACACACAATCGACTGTTCTTCCACAACAGCCCATTATCTACAGTAAACTAGGCATTTGACCCATCCAAAGACTCAGCCATATAGCGTTTCATGTTGTCATCTAGCTCAAAAGTCTGTCGAATCCGATTGGCCAGGTCATATTGCACCTCGGTCCAGTTCAAATGTGCTTCAACACTAGACCTCTTATCAACACAGGAGATCTCCAAGGCCTTCATATCCCGAATAAGACACTCACCATTCATCTGTATCCAGTTGGACTATATGGGAACCCTGCGACTTAACGCATCCGCAACCGCATTACCTTTTTCAGGTACATAATGTATCTTGAAGGCCAAGGAACTCCATCCACATCCAATGACGCATATTTAAGTCCTGATCTAATAGATACTTCAAGCTCTTATGGTCTGTGTAAATATCGACCTTCACGCCATACATGTAGTGCCTTTAAAGCTTCAAAGAGAATGTCACGGACTCCAAATCCAAGTTGTGGACCGGATAGTTCCTCTTGTGTACTTTCAACTGGTGCAAGCCATATGTTATCACCATCTCATGTTGTAGCAAAATGCAGCCTAAGCCGCTCCCTGAATCATCACTATAGATCTCATAGCCCTCTTTCTACATGCGAGCACAGAATAGGCATCGTGGTCAGGCGACTTTTCAATTCTTTGAAAGCTTGCTTGCACGCTGGCGACCATGCAAACTTCTGATCCTTCCTTGTCTGGGTCATGAGGGGTAACACTATCTACAAGTAGTTCTCCACAGAGGGTCTGTAGTAGTCGGCAAGCCCTTGAAAACTCCGGACTTCTGCCATAGAAGACAACACAGGCCACTCCGGTATCGCAACAATCTTCGTCGAATCTACCGCGATTCCTTCTCCACAAACAATATGGCCAAGGAATGCTACCGAAGACAACAAAAACTCACACATAGAGAACTTGGCATATAACTAACTACTTCTTAGGGTCTCCAGACAATATTTAAATGTTCCGCATGTTCATCCTCAAACTTGGAATACACCAGGATATCATCAATAAAGACTATTACGAACCGGTCCAAATATTCCCTGAACGTCCCGTTCATTAAGTACATAAACACTGACGGTGCATTTGTCAGACCAAACAGCATGAAAGTAAACTCATAATGCCCATATCATGTATTGAACGATGTTGCGGGAATCTCACTTTCCCAGATCCTCAATTGATAGTATCTCAGATCTAGCTTCGAGTATACAGTCGACCCAACTAACTAGTCGAACAGATCATCAATCATCAGAATCGGGTACTTGTTTTTCTAGGTTAGCTTATTCAATTCTCGGTAATCATTACACAACCTCAAACAACTGTCCATCTTCTTCACAATAGGACCGGTGCGCTCCAAGGTGACAAACTTGGACACACATAACCTTGTTCTATCAATTCTTGCAACTGCATTTTCCATTCTTCCATTTCCCTCGATGCTAAGAGGTATGGAGATCACGACAAAGGTTTTGAACCTGTTACCAACTCGATGGTGAAATTGATCTCTCTCTGAGGTGGGGCTCCAGGGAGATCTTTGGGGGAAATGTCGGCAAACTCCGACACCACCAGAATACTGACCAAACTAGGCTTGGGCTTCTTAGCCTCTAATAGGGTGAAGAACAACTCAGCCCCCTCATGAACTGCTTTGACTACTTGAAGAGCAGACATCAGTGACTTGATCGATCCCTTCATACCAGAGAATGTAGATTCATGACTTGTATTCAGCCCCAGTTTGACCGTCTTCAGACTACAATCGATGAAAGCATGTTACTTCGAGAGCCAATCCATGCCAAAGATCACGTCAAACTCTACTATCGGGAGTAGTGACGCTCCCAAGTCCAAATCTTGACTTCCTATCAATACCTTAATGCAACAGACTCTATCCATGAGCATCGAACACTTGTTAGGCAGCAACACATCAAATCTATACTTTGCTTTTGAAGAAGGCACTCTGATACATGACATGAAGTCCTCGGATAGGAATGAGTGTGAAGCTCCTATAACGAACAGTGCTTGAGCTGGATAGTACATAATTATGATAAAGCCTAAAGCACGATAGTCATACAACCAATGCATACGGCATAAGTTATAGAAAGCTTTACATCTAAAGTATAACTCATACTTATCACCAAATCTCCTTGCTTGATGGCCTCCTGTTGGACAAGGTTGTAGACTCTTAGTTGGGCTGGAGCATGATGGGACGTGGTCGACTCCACCGTCTTCCCTTTCTCAGCGTATGATGTTCCTGCCTTTTTCTCTGATTTACCACTCCAACACTTGCGGGCTATATGTCCCGCCTTACCATAATTATAAAAGTGTATTGTTCACGCCTAGATGATGCCCCAGAAGTAACATACGAAGAAGCCGGTCCAGAAGGCTTGGTCTTCTTGTTCTACCTTCGGTACCCGGTCTTCAGTGGTCTTAGTACTTTGAACTATGGGCTCTTTACTGCAAATTCCTTCTTACTTTGGACCCTCTTCAGATCCTGCTCCAGAGATCAGGGTGTATTAACTAGGGCGGAAGCCCGACATCATAGAACCTGAGAGAAGAAATCTCAGATCATCACGCTGTCCTTCATAGAACCGATTGTTCTTGTCATCCTCATCAGTACAAGTAGAGCTAACATATCTCCCCAATCTTGTGAATTCATGCAGGTAGTCATCCACACTACTCTCTCCCTGATTCAGTCTCTGAAACTGATTCTCCATAGCTATTTTCTGTGTTGACGGGATAAACTGTGCCAGAAATAATCTCGATAACTCCTCTATCGAGATATAATTGAGTTTTCTCCCAGTAAAGTGATGTAGCTCTAGCTCATCCCACCACAACCTTGCTTCACTGTCCAGAAAGAATGCAGCTATCGTAACCTTCTGCCACTCCACAGTCTTTGTTTCTCACATGACTCTCTTTACCCTAGAAAGCCAGTCCTCAACTTGCATTGGGGTCCCAGTCCCCGTAAACACTGGTGGGTTAAAGATCATCAAGTGATTTAGTTGCTTTTCAGTTGCTCTTTTTTGCACCACGGGTTCTGCCGCTACTTGATCCACTATGATATGCCACTGCGCCAAGCAAGACTTGACCCAATTCAGGAGCAGGAGGTTGTACTTGCCTCCCTAGTTGGGCATTAATTATAACACCCTAGTTTCTGGACTGGCACCGGGAGTTACCACGCGGCGGTAAGTCGCTATCGCCCGATAGTATCCTGGCATTGAGTGCATTGAGTAGCAAGCGTTGAGTGGAGGCATTGAGTGGTAGGCATTAAGTGCGTCGAGTGCTAGCGCGCGGTGTTAGCTAATTACCACTCAGCGGTAGCCTTCAGGCGTTGAGTGGAGGAATTGAGTGGTAGGCATTGAGAGTGTCGAGAGCTTGCGCGCGGAGTTAGCTAGTTACCCCCTTGGCATTATCCTTCTTACGTTGAGATGGAAGTGTTGAGTGAGCTACTGCACAATGGTATTTCTACCGCCGGTAATAGCACTGCATTATTTGTGACCGACGAATCAGGAATTTAGCGCGGCGCGGTAGGTAGCTACCGCCCGATGGTGGCATACGAGAGAAGTTTCGTAACGGCTGAGTTTAGGCCGTCTGATCCTTCTTGGGATGTAATCCTATGGCCCAGGACTCTCCGTCCAAGAAACTTAAGTAGGGCTGAAAGGTTATTTTCCCTCATTCTTCTCATTTTGTGTGATAGTTAGGGTTTGGGAGAGAGGATTTGGAGGAGGAAGAAGGACATTATCATCCATTAACGAAGCTACGAGCCTCCTTTCGTCGAATCAAGGCCAGATACGTGGAGAGGACTTGAAGGCGCACATTTTCATCCGTGTAAAGCAAGATCTCCATGGATAGGAAGAGGAGTCATAAGGAAACAATATTTCTCATCTCGATCTTTAGGATGCATGCATGGCATCCATTTATTCTTGCTTTATTTCAAGCATTTAGGCACCGAATCTCTCAAATGAGAGGGGTTTGTGTTTACATGATTCCAGAGGATCCACTGGGTCGATTGTGTCAATCCCTGACATGTTATTGCATTATAAATCCGCTCTGCTAGTGGATTAGGCATGGTGGGTGAAGCCGTAGTCGCGACAGTTAGTCCGACTCGACGATGTAATATGATGATCCGTAAGGATTTTTCTAGAAATCCGTTTATGTCAAGATATCTTTTATGGTGTTTGTCCCCCCTTATTTTTTGTGCGAGAAAGAATGGTGGATTAGGGCAGGAAAGGCTATGTTTGTTGATGGATGTGTGAAGACGTGGTTTGTCTCTATGGTCGGCTGGTTAGCCCGTGATGTGCAAGTCATGTGTGGAGAGTGTCCCGATAAGACAAGTCCCCTTCTATGAAACTGACGAGAATGCCAAGCATTGGACAAGCTCTAGCGATGAAGCCCACGAGCGGGTGGGGTCAAGCAAGGGTTCTTAACATCGGTTTGTTATTTGTGAGACGGAATCCTAACGTGAGAAGTTTGAGCTTGTATGCAAGCCCGGGTTTTGAGACCCACGAGCGGGTGGGGCCTTGGCAAGAGTTTTGTATGGAGGCTTGAATGCCATTAGGGGAAATGGAATTACCTGTGTGATAAGATGTGATGATGCATGATGTTGTATTAGATTCATGCGCTATAAGGTGCCTTAGGTGAAACCCTAGTTTGCATACATGCTGTATTATAGGCCTTTTTTTATTAACTGTTCAACCTAGAAACGTGTTTGATGTATGTGATATCCTAACCTATTTTTTACTCTACATGTTTATATACATTTGCATACGAAGTGCTTACCTTTAGGGTGATGGAGTACCCCAGGGTTTGCTAGGGATGGCCAGGAGGAGAAGTGTTGGTTACATAGTTGAGGTCAGCCTTTGCTGACCAACGTTACAATAAATTTTTACAGGACAAGGATCGCAAGCAGGAGCAAGCTCGCCGGCCAAAAAGGCCTAAGCCTCATGAAGTCGATTCTCTTTTATTTACTTATGTTTTGTCGAATTCTTTGCTTCATGAAGTGTAATCCGGCTTGCATGCCGAGATAGCATAGGAGTGCTAATGCATGTTGCTTTGTTTGTTGTTATTTCAGTTTTTGGACTCATGTTAGTTGTAAGGCCTTAAGGCTGTTTTGATACTCTTGTGTTAGTGGATAACTTCTAGTGTTTGTGGGTTTCTATTGTTTGTGTTCTGAGTTTTGAGTTGCTTTGCTTTTTTATATCACTTTATAATGTTAAATCTCTGGCGTCTATATGTTGTGGGATCCCGATCGGACCCATATTATATGGTCACTATAAGGGAGGTGTTACAATTTGGTATCAGAGGCGAGGTTAGTGTCCAGGGTAAGGTTTATTGGTCGATTTGGCATATCAGATCGCATAAAGAAATTATCCACATAGGAGTATCGCGGGACCGCGAGTGTCCTAGTGTCTAAGTTTTACGAATAGATGTTGATTCTTATTTTACCTTGCTTTTGCTAATGGTACAAGCGACGATGTTGGGACGTTGAGGCCGTCAGGGGAGCCTTCGGCAAGCAATGTTACTGCTCCGGGTCATATGTGCATGGGTGTAACTGTCACAACCCACATTTTCTCCGTATTAAATAATATGTCAGAGTAAGAGAAAATACGTGTCGTGATTCCACGTCGTGCATGGGACAACTACAGACGCTCAGGCAACTCATCCTCACATTACTTTATGTAAAAGACTTTTGAAATTAAGCTTAAAAATACTTATAAGTTCTTTGAGTTTACTGACTATGTCCCTCAGTCGGGTGGATCACTAGTCCATAGGTGAGAAAATATATAAGTTTACACAACAAAAAATACTTAGTTTGATTCATTTGTTATCCTATATGAGAATGAAAGCCTAGCATAATGTAACGATGATGTAACTTCTACTTTTAATATAAATAAAAAGAATTTTATAACACTTAAAAGTAGTCAGATTTGCAGTTAAAAGTTATGTCATGTCAATATTCCAGAATGCAGTTTTATATACTTAAAAGTAACTATGTGCATCCTAACATAAATCCTTCCCAGAAAGCAAGTATAAAAAAGCAATAAGTAACAGCAGTAAAGTAACAAGTAAACTGTCATAAGAAGTCTAAGACTACGGGCGTCAACAACTGACACGAACCCATAAAGAACAGTCATGTTTAACAAAACAACTACCTCAACACTCTGAGGTGGAAAAAAATGGCCACAGCAACTCGCAGCACCAGAAGCACAACTCTTTCAGCTAAACCTGCTACTGCACTGGACCTGAGGCATTCAAAAGAAGAACACCTTAGAAGCAAGCTACAAAGAGTAAAAGGAAGACTAAAAAACCTCGAAGTGAATGCGGGACAATAAATCGGCTGCAATAAAAGTCAGTAGCAAAGCAATAGAAACAAAACAGTAAATCTAGCTGAGCAAGAAAGGCTAATCACGTTAACTGGACAGATCAGAATGTCAAACATCAGAAGTTCATATATTCATCCTTCTTTATTATCCATGTTATTCATCATTTTAAATGAGACTGATCAGCTCAATAGGAAAGAGTACTGTGTTGGGAAAAGGGGTCCATAACGCGCACAAACCTAGCAAAAAAGGGCACTATGCCAAAGGAGAAACCCCAACGCGCATAGACCGACAACTAAGGTAATGTGCTGGGGATGAAAGTTCACAATGCGCATAGACTCAAGCATAAGGCACTGTGCCGAGGGAGAAACCCCAACGCGCATAGACCATCAAAGTTTTCTTTAGTTACCTAATTATACGCGCAGAGTTTCTTTTATTCATCATATACTAACGGTCAACAGACGACTTGGATTGTATACGGACATTGCAAGGGTTAAGCAAGGTGCGGCGCGATCAAAAAAATGGGACGCACAAGGTGTCGCAACGATCAAAATGACTCGATGGTTAAAGAGACACGATCACTACATTTGTTTACCCACCTTACGGGATAAAATAGGGAGTAATGGTTCGAGGTGAAACACACATCATAATCCAAGAAAAATAAATTAGAAATTCAAAACAAGTTTCTAGGAAATTTAAACGTATCAAACCCACAACATATGGCCTAAAATTTGGAAGAAAAGAGCAAGAGGGAGGGCAAGAACACCACTTGCCTCGGTTTCTACTCCAATCGGTCCTCCAATTTTCTGCAGGTCACAGATCTAGCCAAAAGAAGGCGCTGGGAAGCGGAATCTACAAGGATTTGGCCAAAGGAGAGATTAGGGCCAAAAACCATAACGAAAAACTTCCACGAAACAATAAATACTTACCACGATCGTGAAGATCTCGACGTGAGCTTTCCGGATCTATGCTCGGTTTGCGATTCCGAACAACGTAGCTCCGACGACGGCGATCTGAAGCTTCATGAACTTAGAACTCTGTCGTTACTCTCGCTCTCTGGTTCGGTCAAGACGCAAGGAAGAAGATGAAGTTGATCTATTTATCCTTAAATATATATATATATATATATATATATATATATATATATATATATATATATATATATATATATATATATATATATATATATATATTCTTTTGTCTAAACAGGAAAGAGAAACGAAAGATTTAAGTGCGGGCGTGCGGAAAACAAAAATAGAGATTTAAGATGGCTTCAAATCGAAAAGTGCTCAACATGAAAGTTGTAGATCTCATTGAGACAAACAAATTTCATGTTAACCATTTTTCCATACAACACCATTTTGACCCTCAAAACGGCACCCGAACACAGATTAGAACGAAATTCTCGAGATGAATAGAAAACTCGAGAACTAAAACATGACTACTCGAGATGAACTGCGGACTACTCAAGAAGAACGAACAGTACTCGAGATCAGCACAGGACTACCCGAGAACTATGTTGCAGACTACGCGAGAACAACCAAAAACTACCCGATAAATAAATTGCAGAACAGTGATGTTTGTCAATAGTGTTTTTTACAAATATATCCAAAATAAACTAAGAGATGAATAGTAAAAGACAGTTTTGAATAGTGCTTTAATATTAAAATAATCATATTTATATTTTCTTGAACAAGCAAACACGAGTTCAAAACGGAGACCCAAACGCGTGCCAAACTAAACAAAATTTGCACCGTAGGCGAACACCGATGCTACGAATCCAACGGCGAAGACATAACCAAAATCCGGCATGCCGTTCTCGAGATATAAATTTTCAAAGTCTACGGCGAACATAAATTATACAAAACTTTGGAAATTCGTCTAAGCTCGAATATCGCTCGGATCGCGACGAAACTTGACGAACACGTCAAAAATTAATTAATTTAATTTCCTAACGTAAAAAAAATTTTATTTTCGTCAAGGATTCACGATTTTGGCTGACTCGACCGAATAGACGCGAAAACGCTCTAACGGCGACGCGCCGTCAACTCCACGTCAACGTAATGCCCCTACGTCCAAATGACGTCACCAAAAGGATTAAATAATTGTCGGAAAAAGAGGGGAGTTACAGTCACCCCTCCAACAAGGAAGTTTCGTCCCGAAACTTGAAACATGAAATGGACAAGAGGGCAAAGGGAGAGAGGCACGATAGAAGAATTCATCAAACGAGAATACTAACCAGGGAAGACTAGGAGAATAGCTGAGGATGAGATTCTCTCATTGCGGATTCCAATTCCCAAGTTGCACTTCTGGCGTCCTGATTGCGCCAGAGAACCTTAACCATCGGAATTGTCTTCTTTCTTAGCACACGATCTTGCGTCTCCAGAATATGGACAGGCTCTTCGACATACGAGAGATTAGGCTGCAACTGGGGTACTGAGTCTAGGACATGCCAATCACTACGAACACACTTTTGCAACTGGCTCACGTGAAACACGTCGTGAACACCAGGGAAAGAAACTAGCAATTCCAGTCTATAGGCATAAACTCTGATGCGCTCCAAAATCTAAAAAGGTCCCACATACCTGGGATCTAGCTTGTGGTTCCTTCCAAATCTCTTAACACCAGGCATCAGAGAGACCTTCAGAAACACCATGTCCCCAACTACAAATTCCAGATCAACTCTGCGCTGATTTGCATAATTCTCGTATCACTCCTAAGCCAATCTCAGCTTTTCACGAATATGCGTCACTAAAATGCTCATATCCTCCAGCGCTTCCGGACCGAGCAAAGGCTTCTCACCAACTTCTGCCCAAAATAGGGGAGTTCGACAACGCCTTCCATATAAAGCTTCGAAGGGCACCATCTGCAAACTCTCCTGATAGCTGTTATTGTACGCGAAATCCATTTGTCTGAGGCATTAATCCCAAGCTCCACCATGGTTCAGAATATAGCATCTAATCATATCCTCCAATATCTGATTCACTCTCTAAGTCTGACCATTCGTCTGAGGATGATAGGCAGTAGAATACCTAAGGTCAGTACATAGAGCTCCTTGCAAGCTTTGCCAAAAACGAGACATGAACCTGGAATCTCTATCTGACACGATACTTGTAGGCACACCATGCAACCTGATGACTTCGTCCAGATAAAGTTCAGCTATCTTTTCTATAAAATAGTCAATCTTGAAAGGCACAAAGTTGGAACACTCAGTTAGTCTGTCTACAATGACCCACACTGCATCATGCCCTTGGGGAGATCTCGGCAAAACCGGTTATGAAATCCATGGATAAACTCTCCCATTTCCAACTATATATAAAGGCATTAACTTACCACCCGACCTTCTATGATCAGCTTTGACATGCTGGAAGGTGTAATATTCAGATACAAATTTTGCGATGTCGTTCTTCATACCTGACCACCAAACAATCTGCTTCAAATCTCTGTACATTTTCATGGAACCAGGATGATAAGCAACACTTGAACCATGCGCTTCACTACATATTCTTGCTCGGATGTCCCCAACAGCGGGAATACTGTATCTGCTGCAGTACTTTAGGGTACCAACGTCATCAATTGAAAAGTCAGGTAATTCCCCTTTCTTAGTCCTACTATGGAGGTGCTGCAATTAAGGATAATCTTTCTGATGTAGCCTAGTGAGAATAATCCACGAAGGCTCTTCCACCTCTAAGCTACTCGGTGAAGCGTTATTCCCTACGGTTATGTCCATGAGCAAAAACTCCTCTATAAGGGATTGCACTGAGAGGTTAAAGATATGCGCGGGCTTTCGGCTAAAGGCACCTGCTAGTACATTAGCCTTGTCAGGATGATAAAGAATATCAACTTCATAGTCCGCAATATATTCTAACCATCTACGCTGGCATAAATTCAACTCCTTCTGAGTGAAGACATATTTCAAACATTTGTGGTACGTGTAGATTTTGCATGACACTCCATACAAAAGATGTCTCCGCAACTTTAAAGCATAAATGACGGTATCAAATTCCAAGTCGTTCGTAGGATAATTCTTTTCATGGACCTTCTGTTGTCTCAATCCATACGCAATCACTTTACCATCCTGCATCAACACGCAACCGAGTCCAACTTACGAGGTATCCACATAAACATCATACTCTACTCCTTCCACCAGCAATGCCAAAACTAGAGCAGAACATAGTATTCTCTTGAGCTCCTGAAACACTTTCTCGTAGGGATCACTCCAAACAAAAGCTGCGCTCTTTTGCCTAAGCCTGGTCAACGACGCAGAAAGGACCGAGAATCCTTTCACAAATCTTCTGTAGTAACCTGTCAACCCTAAGAAGCTCCTTATCTCCTTAGGCGATGTAGGTTTCTTCCAATCCAAGACTGTAACTATCTTCGTGGGATCCACTGAGATACCATCCTTGCTTACAATTTGTCCTAGGAATGACACTTGAGACAACCAGAACTCACACTTGCTAAGCTTCGCATACAGTTTGTGCTCCCTCCGAGTAGCCAAGACCAAGCACAAGTGTAAGGCGTGCTATTCTGCATTTTTGGAATATACCAGGACATCGTCAATGAATATAACTACGAACTTATCAAGAAAGTCCTTCAACAACCTATTCATCATGTCCATAAAAGCTGGCGGTGCATTCGTTAATCCAAATGACATTACCAGAAATTCAAATTGACCATATCGGGAACGAAAAGCAGTTCGCGGAACATCTGACTCACAGATTCTTAACTGATGGTAGCCCGAATGGAGGTTAATCTTCGAGAACATGGAACTACCACGCAGCTAGTCAAACAAGTCATCGATCCTAGGCAATGGATATCTGTTCTTGATAGTCACCTTGTATAGCTCTCTATAATCTATGCACAGCCTCATCGTTCCATCCTTTTTCTTCACGAAGAGGACTGGTGCTCCCAAGGGGAAGAACTGGGTCTAATAAAACCACACTACAATAACTCATCTAGCTGAGTAAGCAGCTCCTCTAACTCAAGCGGCTCCATGCGGTATGGTGCTTTCGCGATAGGGCAAGTGTCTGGCTCAAAATCTATAAAGAACTCCACCTCTCTCTCAAGCGGAAGTCAAGGAAGACTAACGGGAAAGACATCTGGAAACTCATGCACCACAGAAACATCCTCAACCTGAGGCACAACAGTGTAGCTTCCAGAATAGAAATAGAAATAAGGAAAGAATCGCAATAAGACTCTAGAAATTTACGAGCACGTACCACATAAATGATTGGAGATTCCTGACGCGGCAAATCATACACACTCATGGGCTAGCCTTTGTCGCATTTGAAATCCAAGCGCTTATGCTTGCAGTGAATGACGGCATCATAGCTGGACAGCCAGTCCATGCCCAAAATCACGTCAAAGTCTTCCAAGTCTAACACCTTCAGATTCGCAAAGGCTAGAAAACTACCTAGGAAGATAGAGCATTTTTAGATACCCTGACTTGACATCACCAGCTCTCCTGAAGTGAATTTGACGCTCAGGGAAGTGTCTAACTGGTCGAGAACCCAGTGATGTCGATCTACAAAACCACTTGTCACAAAGGAGTGAGTAGCACCCAAATCCAACATAACGCGTGCCCACTTATTCTTCACCTTAAATTCACCTAAACACATTGCGCTCGCAACTAAAATACAGAAACTATAAATCTACCATAAGAGATTACTAGCTGAGTCGATGACTAACCTGAGATCACTTGAGCCGATGATTGGGCTTCCTCCTTGGTCAGCAAATTCAACTTTCCTTTTCCCTTTTCCATGAGAGGTAGGGTCGGCGGTAGAGTCTGCAACGGAACTGCATGCAGTGCAGGCTGGCCCCACGGGCAATTAGCCCTCAAATTTCCTTTCTGGACGTAGAGGAAACAAGCTCCAGCCTTCTTGCGACAACAGGCCACATCGTGCCCATTCTTCTGGCAATAAGTACAAACAGGACCTCCCTTTGGTGCTTCCTGGATCGCGTACACCTTAGACTGCTTCTGCGCATCCATTCTCTTGAAGAACTTCTCAAAAGGGTGGTCTGTCTTGCTATAGAATCTACATGTTACCTTTCGATCTTTCTTCGTTGCAGGGCCAGATGCCCATGTACTTCCATTGTCATCAGATTTCCTTTTATCCTTCTTTGCATGCAATACCTGATTCTTCGCATTTTCTATCGCCTCAACATTCAAGGCGGCTTTGATTACTTCTGCAAAGGTCTCAGATTTGTATGCGCTAGACAACTGCTGGATTTCATATCTCAGACCACCCAGGAAGCATTTTACTCTGCCTTCTTTGGATGCTACCAGATCTGGGGCGAAACGACTGAGCTTGCCAAAATCGATCTCGTACTCACTAACAGTGAGTTGCCTCTGTTTCAGGTGTACAAAGTTGTTCATTAGACGGTCTTGCTCGACCGATGGTAGAAAATTCTTCTGTAACATACCCTTGAACGAATCACAAGAGCACCCACTAGTGAGATTTTCCTTTTTCTCTTATCCACCAACTCTTCGCAAGTCCTTTGAGCTGGTACGCCACTATCATCACTTTCTGATCAGAGGAAATGCAAGAATAAGAAAACATTTCTTCGATGGAGATGATCAAGTCATCCAATGCTATGAAGTCTGCCCTACCGTCATACGTAGGAGGTCCTAGTCGCTGGAAGTGAGAAATTAAATTCATCTTCGGTGGCAGTGCAACTGGGGGTACTAGAGCAGTGGGAGGAATAGGAACAGTTTGTCCCGCGGCAGGGTCCTGTGCTCTAGTCTACTGCCTGGTGATGATAGCCAACAACAATTGTATCTGTTATTGCATGTCCAACATTTGCCTTGTCAGGGCCTCATTACTCTGTCATAGCCCTTCAATCACTGCTTCATTTGGGGCACCAGAAGACTCACCCTCCAACTGGGGAGTCATCCTCGTCGCAAAGCATTTAGGCAGCATTTCTACAGAATAAATGGATATCTAGTCAAAACCTTACCTAAGACATCACAAACTGGGAAGATATTCCCTTAGCAAAACTGCTTCGAAGTCATATTCTATCGATACGAACAAATGACTTCTCAAGGTCCTAGCTTAAGACACCTTAGCTAGTAAACTTGAATATCCAACCCCAGTTCAGATCAGAAACAAACTCAAATCAGATTAGGAATGAACAGATACTTGCTCTTGCTATTACCTTGCTCTGGGAAATCATGAAATGATGTTATGCTTCTAACTTGTGCTTATAATATGAATGCTTGAATGTTAAGTTTCATTTCAAATCATGTGTGTACATATGTCATCATGCAGATCTTTAACTTGGCATGTGTGCTTATGCGATGATATGTTATGTATGCAGTGTTATGCATTCTAAAAAAGGCCTTAGTGCATGTTATGAGCGGCATACACATACAATGTTATGCATCCCATACTACATAATATTGTATGTAACGAAAAAGTAAATCGTGCTAATGGGAAGCCATGTGATGATGGTTATGCATCTCATACTATATAACCGTCACATGTTGGCACCTATGGTGGATCCATATACGAAAAAATATTATGCATCTCATACTACATAATATGTCTCGTATACTTCTTATCATGCTATGAGTGAAGTGTTCATGCTTCTATCAAGATCTACTGATGACATATCAGTGTGTGTATGCAACAAAATGATACGATTAGAGTTTTGCTTAAGATAAAGTTGTTCGACTAGCTTGCCAAACCAACCAACCCTCTTGTAAAACCTCCCTCTGATACCAACTATCACAACCCGTATTTTCTCCATATTAAATAATACGTTAGAGTAAGAGAAAATATGTGTCATGATGCCACGCCGTGCAGGGACAACTACATACGCTAAGGCGACTCGTCCTCACATTACTTTATGTAAAAGACTTTTGAAATTATGCTTAAAAATACCTATAACTTCTTTGAGTTTACTGACCGTGTCACTCGGTTGGGTGGATCACTAGTCCATAGGTGAGAAAATATATAAGTTTACGTAGTGGAAAATACTTAGTTTGATTAAGTTGTTATCCTATATGAGAATGAAAGCATAGCATAATATAACGATGATGTAACTTCTGCATTTAATATAAATAAAAAGACTTTTATAGCGCTTAAAAGTAGTAAGATTTGCAGTTAAAAGTTTTGGCATGTCAATATTCTAGAATGCATTTTTGTATACTTAAAAGTAACTATGTGCATCCTAACATAAATCCTTCCCAGAGAGCAAGTATAAACAAGCAATAAGTAACAACAGTAAAGTAACAAGTAAACTGTCATAAGAAGTCTAAGACTATGGGCGTCAACAACTGACATGAACCCATAGAGAACAGTCAGGTCTAACAAAACAACTACATCAACACTCTGAGGTGGAAACAAATGGCCGCAGCAACTCGCAGCGCCAGAAGCACAACTCTTTCAGCTAAACATGCTACTGCTTCGGACCTGAGGTATTCAAAAGAAGAACACCTCAGAAGAAAGCTACAAAGAGTGCAAAAGAGTAAAAGGAAGACCAACAAACCTCAAAGTGAACGTGGGACAACAAATCGGCTGCAACAAAAGTCAGTAGCAAAGCAACGAAAACAAAATAGTAAATCTATCTGAGCAAGAAAGGCTAATCACGTCAACTAGACAGATCAGAGTGTCAAACATCAGAAGTTCATATATTCATCCTTCTTTATTATCCAGGTTATACATCATTTTAAATGAGACTGATCAGATCAATAGGAAAGAGTACTATGATGGGAAAAGGGGTCCACAACGCGCACAAACCTAGCCAAAAGGGGCACTATGCCGAGGGAGAAACCCCAACGCGCACAGACCGACAGCTAAGGTAATGTGCCGGGGATGAAAGTCCACAACGCGCATAGACTCAAGCATAAGGCACTGTGCCGAGGGAAAACCCCAACACGCACAGACCATCAGAGTTTTCTTTTGTTACCTAATTATACGCATAGAGTTTCTTTCATTCATCATAAACTAACGGTCAACAGACGACTTGGACTGTATAAGGACATTGCAAGGGTTAAGCAAGGTGCGGCACGATCAAAACAATGGGACACACAAGGTGTCGCAACGATCAAAATTACTCGATGGTTAAAGAGACACGACCACTACATTTGTTTACCCTCCTTATGGGATAAAATTGGGAGTAATGGTTCGAGGTGAAACACACATCATAATCCAAGAAAAATAAATTGGAAATTCAAAACAAGTTTTTAGGAAATATAAACTTGTCAAACCCACAACATATGGCTAAACATTTGGAAGAAAAGAGCAAGAGGGTGGGCAAGAACACGACTTGCCTTGGTTTCTACTTTAATCAGTCTTCTAATTTACTACACGTCACGGCTCTATCCAAAAAAAGGCGCGGGGAAGCGAAATCTACAAGGATTTTGCCAAAGGAGAGGTTAAGGCCGAAAACCCTAACAAAAAACTTCCACAAAATGAGAAATACTTACCATAATCGTGAAGATCTCAGTGAGAGTTTTTCGGATCTATGCTCGGTTTGCGATTCCGAGCACTATAGCTCCGACGGCGGCGATCCGAAGCTTCACGAACATAGAACTCTGTCGTCACTCTCGCTCTCTGGTTCGGTCAAGACGTAAGTAAGAAGATGAAGTTGTTGGGTATTGTATCCACAATGTACCTGATTTGAAGAAGCCCCTAAGCAAGCTAAGGTGAATAGATAATGTATTTGATGATTTTCTTCAAGATGTGCTTGCAGCGATTCCATGCTAAGTACACATCAAAGTCAGGGTGCAGTGGGTCAAAATACACGGGTCTGCGCAACGTAATTCCTCGTTGAGCATATCAGTGTGTTGGCTCATGTGTACTCTCTCTATTAGAGTGTACTTATTTTCAAGTATAGGGCTGAGATAGATCAAGAGCAGAAGAGGAGCAAAGATGGGTCAAAGACCAAGTGCAGAGGAAGGAAGAAGAAATCTTCCAAGGAAAATTCGACGGGAATCACCAAGTGATTCTCGCCGATTTGACGGGAATCACTAGTGATTCTCGCCGAATCGTCGAGAATCACTCGGCGATTCCCGCCGGCTGCGTCCGGCTGACTCAACGCCTTCAAGAATTCTGCTAAGGAAGAATCGCGGGAATCACCAAGTGATTCTCGCCGATTCGTTGAGAATCACCGTGCAATCCCGTCAATTCCCTCCGGATGACCAGAATTCCAACTGGAATTCTACCAAGGAAAATTCGACGGGAATCGTAAGTGATTCCCGACGACTTCGACGGGAATCACCAGCGATTCCCGCCGAATTTGCCTTAGGTATTTTTTGTCTGCTCGCTGGACCGGTCCTTGTCGTCACGCGCTGTTTCGGCCCGTGCGTAGGGTTGACCTGGTGGGTCCCCCAACGGCTATCTTGGGATGTCTTTGGGTATAAATACTCAAGTATTTTGAAACCCTAGAGACAAGAAGAACAGAATATTTATATCTACGAAATCAAGCCGCCGTCGACCTAGCTGATCGCGGAACTCCACTGCTCGCCGTCGCTGCTTGCAAGATCGTCATCGTTGCAGATCTCAGATCTTCTCTGATCTCCTGACGACAGAAACGAAGCTAAGCTTAGCATCTCACGTATCTATCTTGAGATCCTTTGTCTCTTGATTTTTTGAGCGGGAATATCTTTCCCCTCCGAATCGATTGAGACGATCGATCCAAGTAAGATCGTTGGTAGACCTCGCTAGCTTCATCAAGAAGTTTGGATCTACAAAGCATCGCCGCCGCCGATCTCGGGAAGATCCTCTCCAAGAGAGTGCTTCGGTCGTGGACTCTTCGTCTTCTTCAAGAACGCTTCATCGAACGAAGAGGGACACCGAGCTCTCCAAACGTAGTTTTAATTTCTATACATTCTATTTTCATTTTGTTGTAAGGGAATTTTGATTCCTAGTTGTAAGGGTTGGGTGCAACCCATGGTGAAGGAGTAGTGACTCCTTTGGGTTGAAGGGTTTCTTCCAGAGTGTGAGGATTGGATTTCAATCCGGTTGGTGAAGTGACTGAGTCGTCTCTTGTTGGGAGATTGGTCGAAGGGGGAAAGTGGACGTACCCAAATCGGGGAACCACTATAACTGCCGGTGTGTTTCTGTGTTGTGCTTGTTTTGTTTCTTGTGCAGGTTAATTATTAATTCCGCAAAAAGACTGCAAATCACCTATCCCCCCCCATAGGTGAAGGTAGTTGACACTAGATTGAATTCAGAAGTTGATCTATTTATCCTTAAATATAAGAATATTTACATTTATATATATATATATAAATTCTTTAGTCTAAACAAGAAAGAGAAACAGACGATTTAAGTGCGGGCGTGCGAAAAACAAAAATATAGGTTTAAGATAACTTCAAATCGAAAAGTGCTCAACATTAAAGTTGTAGATCTCGTCGAGACGAACAAATTTCATGTTAACCATTTTTCTTTACGACACTGTTTGACCCTCAAACCGACGCTCGAACGCAGACTGGAACAAAATTCTCGAGATGAATAGAAGACTACTCGAGATGAACAGCGGACTACTCGAGAAGAACGAACAGTACTCAAGATCAGCACAGGACTACCCGAGAACTATGATGCAGACTACTCGAGAACAGCCCAAAACTACCTGAGAACTAAATTGTAAATTGCAGAACAGTGCTCTTTTGTCCTGGTGAATAGTGCCTTTTATAAATATATTCAAAATCAAACTATAAAGATGAATAGTAAAAGATATTTTTGAATAGTGCTTTAATATTAAAATAATCATATTTATATTTTCTTGAACAAGCAAACACGAGTTCAAAATAGAGACCCAAACGCGCGTCGAACTAAACAAAGTTCGCACCCTAGGCGAACACTGATGCTACGAATCCATCGGTGAATACGAAACCAAAATCCGATGTGCCGTTCTCGAGATATAAATTTTCAAAGTCTACGGTGAACATAAATTCTATAAAACTTCGGAAATTTGCCGAGGCTCGAATATCACTCGGATCGCGACAAAACTTGACGAGCATGTCAAAAATTAATTAATTTAATTTCCTAACATAAAATTTTTCATTTTTGACAAGGATTCACGAGTTTGGCTAACTCGACCGAACAGACGTGAAAACGCACTAACGACGACGCGCCGTCAACTCCACGTCAACGTAACGCCCCCTACGTCCAAATGACGACACCAAAAGGATTAAATAATTGTCGGAAAAACCGGGGGCATTATAGTAACCCCGGCCGATTTTTGTCGCATGCTTGCAGAGGCAATGATAGCGGCACAAGCTGTTGCGGTAGTGCAAGTTGTGACCCATATTGCACAGGTAATGACTCTCGTTACCCCAGATATGACGTCGGTCATACCGGGCGGAGGAGCAAAACTGGAAGAGTCGTTGCCTGAGAGAGTGGTTGTTGGGTAGGGAGACCGACAAATGAAGTACTTTCTAAGTTTGCATCCTCCAATGTTCAAGGGAGTCGTCACACAAACTGATGCAAAGGACTTGTTAGCGAGAATTCAAGAAATTATAAGGGCGGCAGAGACTTCAGCGGAGAAGCAATCTCAATTCACGACCTTCATGTTAGAAGGTGATGCCAAGCAATGGTGGGTGAGTCATAGCGGTCACCAGTTTCCTAGACGCACCCCGTCTGAAAGTGAAGGGATAGATACTACTCTAGAGGGGGGGTGAATAGAGTTATCAAATTTTGCACAAGACAAAACTTAATGGTCTACCCAACTCCCTTGGAGTGAAGTGCGGAATGAAAGATTATAGATATAGATTTAACCCTATAGCCTAACACAAGTGATGTGCACAAACTCAAGCTAACTATAATTACAGTTAAGGCTTGGAAAACCTAATCAGCAACTAGCAACCTAGTTATATCTATTCACAGCCACAATGCAGGAATTAAACAAGTGAATCCAGACGACACAAGGAAATTTATAGTGGTTCCCCAAACAACTTGGGTACGTCCACTCTTCTACCCACACGGTAGGAATCCACTCAGGTTTTTGATCAGGTGCCCTGCCACCAACAGGATCTACTTCAGGTAGATCCAGAAACCCTTTAGACTTTTGATCAGGTGTCTAAAAACCAAGCACAGGTTTTTGATCAGGTGCCCTGCCACCAAGGGATACTTTTGAAGGGAGTAATAACCCTGTACAGGAGGGGGAAGAAGGTTAAGATGTCTTCTCTATTTTACAATAGATTAGAGAAGCACAAAAACTCGCACTGAGCTAGAAAGCTCTAAATAATCAAGGCTCCCCCTGGCTCAAAGATGTCCAGGTGAAGTCTTACTTCAGTGCAGAAAAACTCTTCAGAAAGTTCTGAAGGAAAAACTATAAGAAGATAATAAGTAATAAAATTAAAGATCTTCAAGCAGCTATCTTCTTCTTCTTCTTCAAAAGAACTCTGAGTTTGAACTTCCTGAAAGCAGGAGAACTCTGGTTGAAGAGGAGTAGAAGATCTTAACACTTCTCAGTTAGATGGAAATTGCTGAGAGCAGAAAGCTTGATCTTGATGAAGGCTTGAATGCTTGAAAATATCTGGATAACTAGTTAGCTTTCAACTAGCTTCAATCCTTCTTCAAAGGGTCCTTTATATAGCAGCAACAAGCAACGGCTCTCTTCAGTTTTGAATTACTTGTCTTCTTCTGAGACTTGAGACCTGGGCTGCAAATAACACACAGCAAAACAAACTCTGCAGCAGGATATACTATAAAAGGAATGAACCTCTTTCTAAGAAGCTGCAGGATCAAATCAATAACAGAAGGACTAAATAAAGTCACATCAGAGAAATACTCTTTATAGCAAAGAGAAGACTTTTCAGTCTAACGGCTATAAAGGGCTGTCAGCAGATAAAGTAAAATACAAAGACAGCTAATAAGACAAACAACTTTATCTAAAAAGATTTTACTCAGGCAAAAAGAATAGAGCAGATATTGCCTGGAAATATTATCATAAATCAACTGAAACAACTTGCCAGAAAATGTATTAATTAATTAAATATAATAAATAAATACAAAATATAAAGGCAGGCAGAAAGCGTCGAACGACCTTCGGAGATCGTCGACCGATGCACGGAGATCGTCGAACTATCGGGCAGATAGTCGAACGATTCAGATAGTCGACCTATCGAAGAAGATAGTCGAACTACCTCGGCAGATAGTCGACCTATCAGAACAGATAGTCGAACTATCAGATAGTCGATCTATCAGGACAGATAGTCGAACTATCAAGCGCAAATAGATAGTCGACCTATCAAGCAGATAGTCGACCTATCTCAGAAAATAGATAGTCGACCTATCAACAGATAGTCGACCTATCAAAACAGACCAGATAGTCGATCTATCAATAGATAGTCGAACTATCAGATAGTTGAACTATCAGGACAGATAGTCGAACTATCAAAGACGACAGATAGTCGACCTATCAACAGATAGTCGACCTATCAAAGCGGAACAGATAGTCGACCTATCAACAGATAGTCGAACTATCAGATAGTCGATCTATCAGGACAGATAGTCGAACTACCACACCAAGCAGATAGTCGACCTATCAATAGATAGTCAAACTATCAACGCAGACAGAGCGTCGACCAACTGATAGACGATCGTCGATCAGCCGATAGACGATAGTCGAGCGGCGTTCGACTATAGTCGAACGAAAAACTACTTAACCAAATTCTCAATCTGGAAAAGTGAGGACTCTACAGCTAGACTACTAACCATTGACCATAGATAATTCTTGGGTCAAGGGACACAAAGGAGAGGAATAAACTCAAATCAAACTAGGGTACCAACACCGTCCATGGAAGAATTCGGGAGTGCCTTCTTTAAGAAGTATATCCCTTCGTCGACGAGGTTAGCCCTTCAGAGATAATTTTTGCACTTGGTGCAACGGGACAAGACTGTGGATGAGTATGCTCAGGAATTTACTCGTTCTGGTCATTATGCAGGGACGACCATGACTGATGATGAGCAGAGGGAAAACCTCTTCTACCATGGGTTGAGAGAGAATTTGAGGCAACCCCTTATAGCTATGAAGAATGCGGGTTTCAACGAGTTGGTTAAGGCCGCCAGGATGATGAAAATTGATTTGGATAAAACCCAACATCACAAGGGACTTGTAGTGAAATAGGGAGAAGGAATGCCTTCTTAATCGCAAGGGAAGTCTGAAGGGAGTATGTGGAAGAAGAAGCCCCATCCCTTCAGGTCATGAGAGAAGAACAGTACAACGTCGGGGGGATCTTGCTTCAAGGGACTGCCAACGTGTTTCAAGTGCGGCAAGTCAGGCCACATAGCTCATTGTTTTACTCAGGGCAGTGATGAGAAAGAGCCAATGCAGGAACAGTCAGTGCATTCCGGTCTCAGCATCGCGGAGAAAGGGAAAATGGCAGATTTGAGCACTTGACATTTCCAATCCGTAAAGCTAAGTGCCTACACCTATAGGTAGCAGGAAAGCGATTCAACAACCTGATGTGGTGACAGGTATGGGAAAGTTTAAGTTTGTTTATTGGCTTTAGACTTTCGAGACTTTTATGTGTGTTTCCTGTGTATTGGCTTCGTGTTAGTTTTCGGGTACCCCGCTAGGGTATTGTTCGATAAGGGAGCGTCACACTCCTTTCTTGCGGAAATCTTTATCTGGAGAATTGTGGTCGAGCCTTTTTTGGTCAACGCAGAGCTTTGGGTGTGCATGCCTAATGGGTCTTTCATGACCACCGGGACGAAAGGGCGCATTGGATGAATTTTAGACGGAGTTGATTTCGTGTTGGTAGCAGCGGTCCTACCGTTAGCCGAGTTCGATGTAATCTTAGGGATAAACTGGCTTGTAGAGTAATGGGCTAGCATTGACTGTCTGTCAAAGGTAAATATTCTGAGCAGTGAAGGAAAGGCAGAAGTCAAGTTTGAGGGCCTTAGTGGAGTGGCCTTTTCTCTGATTTCGGCCATGCAATTTGTGTAGGTAGTTAACTAGGGAGGAGTAGCTTTTGTAGCATTGTTAGAAGTTCAACTTTCTAAGCTATAAATATGAGAAGTGTCAGTAGTGGAAGAATTCGAGGATGTGTTTCCTTAGGAGCTTCCTGGAGCACCTCCTCGACGGGAGATCGATTTATCGATCGAGTAAGTGCTAGAAGCTAGACCGGTGTCACATCCTATTTTTAGGATGGAACCGAAGGAGTTGACCGAGCTCAAAGTACAGTTATAGAAACTGTTGGAGCAGGATATATCAGACCCATCTTATCTCCATGGATATAGCCGGTGTTGTTTGTGAAGAAGAAAGATGGTAGTATGTGCTTGTGCATAGACTACTATGAACTGAATAAACTGACTGTCAAGAATAAGTATCTGATTACATGGATAGATAACCTGTTCTATTAGTTCGTGGGGTCAGTGGTGTACTCTAAGTTGGACTTAAAGTCAGGGTACTGTCAGTTGAGGATTCGAGATGAGGGCAAACCCAAGACAGCTTTTGGTATAAGGTATGGATACTTCAAGTTCTCAGTGATGTCGTTCGGGTTGATAAACACGCCATCAATATTCATGGATTTGATGAATCGAGTGTTCCAGGAGTCCTTAGACTCATTTTTGGTTGTTTTCATCGACGATATTTTGGTATACTCCAAATTGGAGGCAGAGCATGAGACTCATTTGAGAGTAGTCTTGCAGACTTTGAGAGAGAACCAGCTGTATGCAAAGTTCTCGAAGTGCGAGTTCTGGTTGGATAAGGTGGATTTTTTGGGCCATGTGATTATTGGTGATGGGGTGGTGGTGGATCCAGCAAATGTTGAGGCCATCAGGGATTGGCTAGTTTTGAGCACCGTGGAAGAATTCAAGAGTTTCCTTTGACTAGACGGGTACTATAGAAGATTTGTGGTAAACTTTTCGCAGATAGCTCCTAAAGACTTTATTTAAAGGGCCTAGACACCTAGAGGGGGGGTGAATAGGTTCTAATTTTCTTTAAGAATTTTAGGCAATTAGCTTGTTCTAACATAGCACAGATAAGATAATTCTTAGTACAACAATCATAACTCAGCAATCACAGCCCAACAATCATAGCACAGTACAGTACACCAGATTTATAGTGGTTCCCTAAGGTATGGGTACATCCACTTTCCCACTTCGCTTATCCAGTAAAGAACTGGACTCAGTCCAACTTCCTTCCACTTACTCAGATCCACAGATCTTATAACTCAGAACCAGATTGGTTCCTACAGCTCAGACTTATACAAGTCTTACCTCAGATTCTTCCCAAGAATCCTACCTCGGGCCTCAGCCCTACCTCAGCCTTTATCACTAGGCTTATAACTCAGACTTTCACAAGTCCTACACCTCAGGCACTCATCCCTATCTCAGCCTTTATAATTATAGGCTTACAACTCAGATCTTACAAAAGATCCTACAAGAAAATTGAATGTTTTAAAGGGTACAGAAATTTCACAAGATAGAACTCTTTATTGGTATGATCTTCTTGATCAGTTCATGAATAAACTGAATCTTCATATCCAACCTGACTTAGCTATTTCAAAGCTTTTTGATTGAACAAAATAAGGTTGATCTTCACTTGATGTAGAAGTTGATCTTCAGATAGCTCCCTCCTTAGTTTCAGAATTAGATTTGAATCTTTCTTACAGACTGTTCTGGATCTGCCCTCTTAAGGGTTTCCCCTTTACTTGTTGTCAAACTCTCTTTCCCTTAATTGCTTGATTACTTTCTTAGTTATTTCTGGTTGTCAAGGATCAGTCCCTTATATAGAGTTTCCTCATGATTACCGGTTGATCCGATTTGTAACAACCTTCTGACAGTTCTGACAAAGGTATCAGACCTGTTAGTTATGATAGTTGTCGAGTCACCAGTCATGACAGTTGATTCCTCAAAGAATTTAAAACTCAGCATGAACCACACATCAAACTGCTTCATATGTGTCGACATAAATAGACTAAGTGTCGACACAAGTCTTGATGATGTCGACACAAAACTCCATGTGTTGACATATGCATTCTTCACCTACTCGACACAGCTTCTGTTTGTATGTGTCGACACAAGTTCTGTGTGTCGACACAATTGCTCCTGGTCTCGACATAACTAATGCTGACAGATGGCGTTGAGTGTATGTCCAGCTGTCGTTGAGTGTGTGTCGAGACGTCGTTGACTGTTTGTCGACATAAGTCCTGTGTGTCGACACAAGCCTTCAGACTCAGTATAGTTGCTGTTGTTAGATGGCATTGTGTGTCGTCCAGATGTCATTGAGTGTGTGTTGACACAAGTCTTCTGTGTCGACAAAACTTCTTCTAGTCTTGACATAGCTGATGCAGACAAATGGCGTTGAGTGTGTGTCGACACAAGTCATGTGTATCGACACAAACCTTCTTCAGGTGTCGACACAATTCCTGAGTGTCGACACATGCCTTTATTCTGGTGTCGACATAACTCCTGGGTGTCGACACAGCTTCTGCTTTAGGGTGTCGACAATTCCTGCCTTAGATGTCGACACAATTCTGGGTGTCGATACAACTTCTTCTTCAAGTGTCGACATAATTCCTGAGTGTCGACATAGGCCTTACTTCTAATATCGACACAACTTCTAGGTATCGACACAATTCTTCACAAGTGTCGACACTTGTACTTAGAGAATTTTCTTGCAAACCTTACACCTGCACAATGAAACTCAAACATCCCATCAAATACAAATTGATATATATCATTAGGTAAGATGAGGCTTCTCCAAATCTGGTACAAATTTTTCAGAGTATCCAATAATCTCTCCCTATTTGGAGAAGTCATATTAGTCAAAGATATACATCACTCATAATAAAACACACAAAAAAAGATGTGCATTCATTTCACAGCAGGATAACAAATAACATCAATACTGAAACTGATTTTATTCATTAATCTGAAAATTCTAGGTTTACATGTTTTTCCATAGAACAAAAAAAAATAAAAGATTACATTGTTCTAGACAATAGCCTATTTATCCTAAGATAGACTAGGCTCCTTAATTACAATTCCCATCCCAGCTCTGATCTTATCCTGTACAGTAGGTTCAGTATCATCAGCTAGTTTCTTTCCTTTCAGATCCTTCTTCTTCAGTTCTTCATCCTTTATCCTTTTCCTTTCAAAATAGTGAAAAGGCTTAGGGAAGTACTTGCTAGGCTCTAGAGTATTAGCAGGTAACTTCCCAGCTTTTACACTCCTTCTGTACTGAAGAATAGCTTCTTTCCTGGCTTGATACTTGTTCCACTCTTGCTCAGAATACCATTTACCCCTATCATAGGTCTTGTCATTCATAGCTTTCCAGGCAGTCAAAATAATATTCCTGGAAGTAGGGCTCCACTTGTCAAAATCAGGCTTTAATTCAGCCTGTTCTCTAAACCTTTTCTTGGACAGATGTGCTTCCTTCTGAGCTTCCTTGGCAGCCTTTAACATGTCTACTTTTTCAATGATAATATTCTGTGCCTCCTGTGGAGGGCTATACATTGTCTGACTTTCTTGTTGGACTTTGTCAAAATCAGCTGGAGGGTAAATGACCTGTGCAACCTCAGGCTGATCCCCTTCAATATAGGCAGGTTACACTCCAGACTCAGCAGTATTATCATCCTCACATAGGGGTGGAAATCCAAGTGTAGCTCTGATGGTGTTAGATACCCATTTTGCATGGTCAGAGCTAGCTTTGACTAACATTCTCTCCCCCTTTATTACTTCTCTAGCTATATGATCCCTCGGATCATTCTTTTGAAACCTTATTTGATCAACTAGATATTTTGTACCTTCTTGATAGTAGGCTTTAAATTTAGTCAGGTAATCAGAAATGGTCTTTTGAGAGGCTCCAATGGTTGTTTGGACAACAGCTAGATCTTCTAATATTTGCTTTGATATTTCAGTTTTCAAATTAGTGGAAATACTTCCCATTTTTTTTAGAATTTCTTCATGGGAGTCTTTGAGATTTTCATTAGACCTGAATTGATTTTCTAAAACACATCCTTGCTTGGTGGCAATGTCCTCAACCTCAGTCTTCAGTAGCTGTTGTTGCTCAGCCAAATATACTACAACATTGCCTCCCTTATGAAAACAATCTGTCATCTCTTTCTTATGCAGATTGACTTCAAATCTGATTGATTTAATGTCTTGAGCCAGCTGAAACTGCAGTTCTTTATTTGACGCATCCACATATTTCTCTAAAGACTGCCTTTGTTCATCCAATTTGACTTGCAGTTGGACTAGTAATGAAATGAAGTCCATGCTTGGAGCAGGTGGTTGATTGACTGTTTGTAAGGCCTTTTTATAGCCTGTGCTCTTTTTCCTGATTGCAATCATCCTCCTCATCTTAGCCATAGAGGCTTCCTCATCATCAGAGGGTTGTGATGAGCTTTCTATATCAACATTTTCCTTATTAGAAGGGGCATTCAGTAGCTCCTCCCCCTCAGTTCCTGACAGTTCCTTTTCTATCTGTGATTGCTCCCCCTCAGTCCTTGCAGCTGGTAAATCAGGAAATAGCTCTTCCATAGTTACCTCTTATTGCATCTGTACAGGAGGAACAAGATTAGTTTGGAAAACAAAAGGTTCTCTCTAGACATCCAGATTTTTATCCAGGGCTTTCTCTATAAAGGAGATACTTACTTGCTCATCTTGATCTGTATCTTTTATCTACACATCTTGTGCTTCCTTCTCAGCAATTTCTAATGGTTCTTTGTTTATATCTGATACAATATCCATCACTGTATCAGTAGCATACTCACTCTCTAGAGTAGCTTCAGCAATGCCTCCCCCTTGGGCAGGCAGCTTAGATAGTTCAGTGTATTGTTCTACTGGTTAAGGGTGTTCTCCACCTGGAGTGGAGGCTATATGTTGCTTGGGGTACTGACTGCTCTCTTCTAGATCTTGAGCTCCTTTTTGTTGTTGGTCTTCATCTGAACTGAAGACTACCTCCTCCTCAGAATTACTAGAGGATTCTTCTTGCTGAACAATTTCTTCCTTTTTCTTATCTTTCTTGACCTGTTTCTGTGGAGTAGAAACATCTTTAGTCAATACTCTATCCCATTTGGATAGAATTCTTACATCCATTCTCCTTATATGGTTGATCTTGGATCCTGGTAGTTGGTTCATAACATCTGGTATTGTAGAAGCTAGACATAAGCTTAGTATCCTTCCCAGATTTGGCTTCTTTACTCCTTCTTGGATCTTGTCAAATACTATTGATGTCCAGTCTGTTTTTACAGTGAATATGAACCTTGTCATTAGATTGAACATAGAGACTGAAACTCTATCATGTCCACCAGTCTTATACAGGATCGCCTTGCCTACTATTTCATACAGAAATTTTCCTTGGGAATTCATCACTTTCCGGGTAATGGATGATCCAACTTTGGTATTAGGGTTCAACCCGCACCAACTTAGTACATCTTTAGTCATGGATGGAACTATTTCATCATCATCCTTAACCATGGGAAGTTGGAGTGATTTCCGGATTGTCTTTAGTGTTAGTTTCACTCGGGAGTCCTGAACTGTCGCTTTGATCATCTTCCCTTTAGTGTCCACAGTTGCTGATGAATAGAATTCCAGAACTTCATTTTTCAAAATTCTTGTTGGTTCTGAGACCAAGAACTCCAAACAATTTTCTGAAATTAGGGTAATTACACCATGGATGTCTTATGAGGCTGTCGTGAATCCCCCACGAACAAGCTCATAACCTTCATTCACCTTGTCGTCCTTGTGGGGCGCCATTGACGAGAGGGAGAGAGATAAGAGAAGAGAAGAGAAGTGAATATCTATGTCGACACAAGGTCTAGAGTCGAGAAATCTGAAGGCGTAGTTGACTAGATTTTGTCTTCCCCAATTTATAGTCTACTGGTAAAGGGTAGGTCAAAGGACGCACCTTACTTAGAAAAAATACATGTCGACATAGTTGTACATGTGTCGACATAAAAGACTTAGGTCACAACAAAACTTAATTTTAGTCGACATGTCTATGTGTCGACATACTTGTGTTAGTGTCGACACGGGCTGGTCATGTCTTGGCATACTTGTTGTGTCGACACCTATTCTTCTGTCGACACAGATACTGTTTCTGTGTTGACACATCCTTTTTCTTTGTCGACACAACATACTGAGTGTGTCCTCAATTTGCTTGTGTCGACACAAACTTTGTACTTAGACAAATTTCTTGAGAAATATTATGCTTACATATTCTACTTAGGAATGCTTGAGCTGACCTATTCTAGGTTCAACATACCCAATTCAATTTTAAAATAATTGAATTTAGTTTCATCCAGAGGTTTTGTAAAAATATCAGTAATTTGATTATTTATGTTTACAAATTCTAGACTAATATCTTTCTTCTCCACATGTTCTCTTATGAAATGAAACTTAATTTCTATATGCTTCATTCTACTGTGTGATACAGGATTCTTAGCAATAGAAATAGCAATAGTAGAATCACAGAATAGTGCAATTCTACTTACCTTGATGTCATAGTCTTCAAGTTGATGCTTTATCCACATCAACTGTGCACAGCAGTTGCCTGCAGCTATATATTCTAACTCAGCAGTTGAGATAGCTACACTTGTTTGCTTTTTGCTACACCATGACACTAGCCTTCCACCTAGGAATTGACAAGTTCCTGTAGTACTTTTCTTGTCTTCTTTGCATCCTACAAAGTCTGCATCTGAGAAGCCTGTTAGTAAGAAATCTCTATTCTTAGGGTACCAAAGACCTAGATTAGGTGTGCCCTTAAGATATCTCAAAATTCTCTTAACTGCAGTATAATGAGATTCCTTTGGGCAAGCATGGTACCTAGCACAGACACATGTAGCATACATGATGTCAGGTCTACTAGAAGTCAAGTAGAATAGGGAGCCAATTATCCCTCTATACAAAGACTCATCAACAGGTTTCCCTGTCTCATCTTTGCCTATAGGCATACTTGTTCCCATTGGATTTTTCATGGTGGAGGCTGAGACCATTCCATATTTCTTAATCAACTCTTTGGTGAACTTAGACTGGGATATAGACAATCCATCATCATTCTGTCTTACTTGAAGTCTCAAGAAGAACTTCAGCTCACCCATACTGCTCATCTCATACTTCCCTTGCATAAGTTTGGCAAACTTTCTATAAAGGTTATTTTCAGTAGATCCAAAGATAATGTCATCAATATATATCTGGACTAGAATTATCTTGCATTTAGATTCCCTAAAGAATAGAGTTTTGTCTATCTTTCCTCTAGATAATTTATTCTTAATAAGAAAAGCAGATAAGGTTTCATACCAAGCCCTAGGTGCTTGTTTCAAATCATATAGAGCTTTCCTAAGTATATATACATAATCAGGATAATGAGAATCTACAAAACCTGAGGGTTATTCAACATAGACTTCCTCTTTTAAGTCACCATTCAGAAATGTTGACTTTACATCTATCTGATATACTTTGAACCCTTGATAGGCAGCATAGGCCAAGAACAACCTTATAGCCTCCAGCCTTGCCACAAGGGCAAAGGTTTGATCAAAGTCAATCCCTTCCTCTTACCTGTAGCCTTTTGCTATAAGTCTGGCTTTGTTCTTGATTATAGTGTCATTCTTATCAAGTTTGTTTCTATAGATCCACTTGGTTCAAATGATGTTGTGATCCTTTGGTTTAGGAACCAGTTCCCAGACTTTACATCTTCTGAATTGATTCAGCTCTTATTGCATAGCATCAATCAAGTTTGTGTCTAGCATGGCTTCTTCAAACTTCCTGGGTTCTATCTATGACAAGAAACTTGAACATAAAACTGTGTTCATGTTCTTTCTCCTGGTAAGTACACCTTGACTTGCATCACTAATGATTTGATGAGCTGGATGATCCTTTAGGTGTTTTCTTACTGGAGGAAATCTGCCAACCTCTTGGCCTTCTTCATTTTCCTAATCCTGATGCTCCTCATTATCTTCTTCATCCAGTGATTCTTGTTCTCCCCCTAGACAGCATGCATCCTTTTCTTCATCCAGCCTAGCAGGTGCTTCTTCATTGATAGTCAGCTTGTCCAGCCTATCCTTTAAACCTGTAGAACTACTTGAAGAGCAAGACAATTCACTATTAATTAACTTAGACTCATCAAATACTACATGGATAGATTCTTCTACAACGTGTGTAGTCAAGTTATAGATACTATATGCCCTACTATTATTGTTATACCCAACAAATATCCCTTCTAGGAATTTGGCAGCAAACTTAGTTTGGTAGTGCTTACCATTAACTAGGACATAACACTTGCTACCAAAGATTCTGAGGTAGGAAATGTTTGGTTTTTTGCCTTTCAAAATCTGATAGGGAGTCATCTTATGTTTCTTATTGATTGAGGCTCTATTGAGTACATGACATGCAGTATTTACTGCCTCTGCCAAAAAGTATTCATGGAGAGTAGTGTCACTAAGTAGTGTTCTACTTGCTTCAATTAGAGTCCTATTCTTTCTTTCAGCAACTCCATTTTGTTGGGGTATTCTAGGTGAGGAGAACTCCTGATGGATCCCCAGTTCTTCACAGAACTTTGTCATGTACTCAGACTGAAATTCAGTTCCATGGTCACTTCTGATTTTGACCACTGAATTGTTAAATTCATTCTGAATTTGTCTAACAAAGGTCTGGAAAACAGTAAGAGTTTCATATTTCTTCCTCAAGAAGAAAATCCATGTGAATCTAGAATAGTCATCCACAATAACTAATGTGTATACTTTCCTACTAAGACTATGAACTGGAATAGGACCAAACAAATCTATATGCAAGAGATATAAACATCTCATTGAATCTTTGGTATCAAGTGCATGAAAAGAGGACTTAGTCTGTTTGCCCTTTTGGTAAGCTGAACACACACCCTCTTTAATGTACTTGACTTGAGGACCATTCCTCACCAACCCTATGCTGAACAACTGTCCTATTGACTTATAGTTTATATGAGCTAACCTCTTGTGCCATTTGACACATAGTGAAGCTTTCTCTCTTGTAACTAGTTAAATGGGTGAGATGTTAAACTCATAATCTAGGTTAAGACAATATACATTCCCTTTCCTAGTGTCAGTCAAAATGATCTCTTGATCACTTGACCTCCTTATTTGGCACTTCCCTTTGAGGAAAGAGATGTCATAAGCTAGATCACTAAGTTGACTTATGCTAATCAGGTTATGTTTTAGACCCTTCACATAAGCCACTTTAGTGATAGTAATTGAATCACTAGAAATGTTACCAAATCCTTTGATTATTCCTTTTTCTGATCCACCAAAGATTACTTTGGGTCCATTCTCTATGGGTACATAGACCCTCAACATTCTTCTTGTTTCAATCATGTGTCTAGAACATCCACTATCCAAGTACCATATAGGGGTATGGCCACTTGGATTCACCTACATCAAATAAAGAATCACTTATCCTTAGAACCCAAATTATTATTAGGTCCTAGGTCCTTGTTAGTTTGAAATCCTGCAGTTGTTCTGATAGGTAAACTATTCTTGGTTTTAACACTTATGTTGAACCAGCAATCCATGGAAAAGTGGCCCACCTTACCACAACACCAACACTCAAATCTATTGTACCTTCTTTTAGGTACAGTCTTCACAACTTTGTTGCCAGCAGTCCTATTAAGTGTAGGTGTTAGAGCAGCAAACCCCAAGAATTCCTTTTGAACCTGATGGGCTTGCCAATAGAGTGACCTATTGGCATTTGCACCCTTGCCCATGAGATCTCCATACTCACAGTGACCCTGACTAATATCATGATCATACATGTTTGTAGGTTGCATCACTTTCCTAAAGAAAATAAGGGGCTTTTTAGCTAGTGGATGAACTGGGGCCTTACCTTTTCTATGAGAATTTATGGCCCTAATTCTTCCCTTAAAACATAGACCATTCTTTCCTTTATGAGAAATGAAATTGTCTATTAAGGTCAAGACGGATTTTGGCTTAGAGAATTTAGCCACTAACTCTCTTTCTCTTCTGAAGTTTTGCCTCCAATTTCTTGATATGATTTTCCTTGAAAGAGATTGTGCCCATCTGAATAACAGTAATATTTTTCAGTTTGGTAACCTCCTTCAGTTTTAAATCTATCAACATGGACTGAATCTGATGCAGCCTACTTAAGAGACTCAATTTCCTTGGCCTGCTCCTTGACAAGAAACTTGCTCCTCTTCAGAGCTTGCAACAGCCCACCATACTCAATAATGAGTTTATGTACATCCCCCTCAGAATCAGAACCATCCACTTCTCTTGAAGTTGATGCTACTGATTCTGATCTAGTAAAATAATTAGAAGCTGAGGGAGAATTGTATACCTTGCTTGGACCAGGCTGATCCTAACACTAATCATTTTCTGACAGAGCCATCAGTCCTTTATAGCAATAGTCTTTCACTCCATTTATGGAGTCTAGCATTTGTAGGAATTCTAGTTCCCTAGAATCCTCTTCTGTTGAGAACAGCCTAATATATGCTTCTACATCATCTTCTTCTCCTGATCCTGAAGATGAAGAGTCTGTCCAACTCTTCTGCTTTTGAGTAACAAAGGATTTCTCCTTCTTGCCTTTCACTTGATGCTTCTTCTTATCCTTAGATTTAGTCCTCTTATCTGGACAGTCAGCTATGACATGTCCAGGCCTGTTGCAACAATAGCAAACAATCTTAAAATTTGTTTGTTTACTAGGTTTTGAGGCATACCTGTCCTCCTTGGGAGTCTTCTTTTTCTTATAATACTCATCCTTGGAGAAGGATGTAGATGGCCTGGTTCTCCATTTCTTCTTTTTCATGAACTTTTGAAACTGCCTTGTAAAGGTAGTAAAGTCCTCATCAGAGGTGTGGCTATATGATGTGCTGTTGTTAGGATTTTCTCCTTCTGCCTCAACACTCCTTCTGGGTGGAGAAGGAGACTTTCTCCTACCCTTTCTTGTGCCTTCATCCTTGAAGGCTACTGACTTCTCTTTGTACTCAGACCTACTATTTTTCTCCTCCTCTTTTCTAGTAGTGAGATGCATTTCATAGGATAACATCTTTTCAAATAGTATTGGCGGTGGTGTATCAACAAGCTTGGACACCTCTCTGGTGGTACATATCTTTGTATCCCAGTCCTTTGTTAGTGATCTAAGAAACTTGTCATTCAGTTTATATGTGCTGAAGACTCTTCCATAGGTCATTAGCTCATTTACTATCCCGAAGAACTTCTTGTAATATTCAGGTATGCTGTCAGACTTGGCTTGTCTAAAGCTCTTATATTCTTGATTTAGCATAGATTTCCTATCTTCTCTGACTTCTTCAGTTCCCTCCATGTAGACAATCAAGGTGTCCCACATCTCCTTAGTGGTTTTGCAATGCACCAGATTCTAAAATGTGGCATCATCTATAGCACTTACAATAATGTTCTTTGTTCTTTTGTCTAATGTTACCAGGATGATCTCATCCTTGGTCATTTCAGAATAACTCTTTGGAGTTCTATCATTTGCATCCAGAACTGATACCTTTATTGGAATGAATGGGCCTTCTTGTACTGTGATGTAGATTCTTGGATCAGATACTTCCATGAACAACTTGACCCTTTCCTTACATATGCCAAAGAATTATTTCCTGCAAATAGTCAGTTTCATAGATCCAAATTCCTTCTGATTCTCATTTGAACCCATTCTTGAAATCTGTTAATTGCCTTGGAGATTCACTCAGACTGTTAGGTCTATCTTTGAGTAACCTCCCTCTGATACCATTGAAATACTTGATTTCAAGAGCCTAGACACATAGAATGGGGGTGAATAGGTTCTAATTTTCTGTAAGAATTTTAGGCAATTAGCTTGTTCTAACTTAGCACAGATAATACAATTCTAGACACAGCAATCACAACACAGCAATTACAGCACAACAATCACAACACAGTACATTACACCAGATTTATAGTGGTTCCCAAAGGTATGGGTACATCCACTTTCCCTCTTCGCATATCCAGTAGAGAACTGGATTCAGCCAAACTTCCTTCCACTTACTCAGATCCACAGATCTTACAACTAAGAACCAGATTGGTTCCTGCAGATCAGGCTTATACAAGTCTTACCTCAGATTCTTTCCAAGAATCCTACCTCAGGCCTCAGCCCTACCTCAGCCTTTAACATTAGGCTTACAACTCATACTTTCACAAGTCCTACACCTCAGGCACTCAGCCCTACCTAAGCCTTTATAATTACAGGCTTATAACTCAGATCTTACAAAAGATCCTATAAGAAAATTGAATGTTTTAAAGGGTACAGAAATTTCACCAGATAGAACTCTCAATTGATGTGAGATTCTTGATCAATCCTTAAATAAACTGGATCTTCAGATCTAACCTGACTTAGTTTTTTCAAAGCTTCTTGATTGAAAAAAATATGGTTGATCTTCACTTGATGTAGAAGTTGATCTTCAGATAGCTCCCTCCTTAGTTTCAGAATTAGATCTGAATCTTTCTTACAGATTGTTCTGGATATGCCTTCTTAAGGGTTTCCCCTTTACTTGTTGTCAAACTCTCTTTCCCGTAATTGCTTGATTACTTTCTTAATTATTTCTGATTGTCAAGGATTAGTCCCTTATATAGAGTTTCCTCATGATTACCAGCTGATCCGGTTTGTAACAACCTTTTGACAGTTCTGACAAAGGTGTCAGACCTGTTGGTTATGATAGCTGTCGAGTCACCAGTCATGACAGTTGATTCCTCAAAAACTTTATAACTCAGTATGAACCACTCAGCAAACTGCTTCACTTGTGTCGACACAAATAGACTAAGTATCGACACAAGTCTTGATGATGTCGACACAATACTCCATGTGTTGACATAGTCATTCTTCTGCTACTCGACACAGCTTCTGTTTGTATGTGTGTCTACACAAGTCCTGTGTGTTGACACAACTGCTTCTGGTCCGACATAACTGATGCTGACAGATGGCATTTAGTGTATGTCCAGATGTCGTTGAGTGTGTGTTGAGACATCGTTGAGTGTGTGTCGACACAAGTCCTGTGTGTTGACACAAGCCTTCAGACTCAGTATAGTTATTGTTGTTAGATGGTGTTGAGTGTCGTCCAGATATCGTTGAGTGTGTGTCGACACAAGTCCTGTGTGTCGACCCAACTGCTTCTGGTCTTGACATAGCTGATGCAGACAAATGGCGTTGATTGTTTGTCAACACCAGTTCTGTGTGTCGACACAAACCTTCTTCAGGTGTCGACATAATTCCTGAGTGTCGATACATGCCTTTCTTCTTGTGTCGACATAACTCCTGGGTGTCAGCACAGCTTCTACTTTAGGTGTCGACACACTTCCTGCCATAGATGTCGACACAATTCTGGGTGTCGACACATCTTCTTCTTCAGATGTTGACACAATGCCTGGGTGTCGACACCGGCCTTGCTTCTAGTGTCGACACAACTTCTGGGTGTCGATACAATTCTTCACAAGTGTCGACACTTGTACTTAGAGAATTTTCTTGCAAACCTTACACCTGCACAATAAAACTCAAACATCCCATCAAATACAAATTGATGTATATCATTGAGTAATATGAGGTTTCTCCAAATCTGGTACATATTTTTCAGTGTACCCAACAAGCTCTACCCCTCACTACTCTGACTTATAAGGACTAGAAGTTTGTGTGGACTCAGGAGTGCGATCAAGTGTTTGATACCTTGAAGGAAAGGTTGATGTGGGCTCCAATCCTAAGTCTTCCTAAAGGGACCGAAGGATTTCAGATTTTCAGTGACACGTCAGGTTGCTATTTGGGTTACGTGCTTGTGCAACATGGCAATGCGATAGCCTTTTTGTCTAGACAGTTGAAATCTCATGAGAGAAATTACCCTGTCTATGATTTGGAGTTGGCGGCAGTAATTTTTGCGTTGAAGTTGTGGCGGCACTATGTATACGGTGCAAAGGTGGAGATCTTCACAGACCACAAAAGCCTGAGGTATCTTCTAGATCAAAAAGACTTGAACATGCGGCAATGCAAGTGGGTCGAGTTCCTTGGAGACAACGACATGGTGATTTAGTATATACCGAGAAAGGCCAACGTTATGGTCGATGCCTTAAGAAGGAATCATTCTTGACAAGGGAATTGGATTGAAGCTCATGATGAGTGGTTGGTGCGGCATTTGGAGTCCCTTGGCAGCCATTGTGTTGCAAGAAGCGAGTCTAGCATGGCTCGGTTGAACTGGATAGAGTTGCAGAATGACTTGTCCAATTGTATCCAGGAAGCGACTAGTGTGGATGTAGAATTCTAGCCATTTGTGGTGAAAGCTCAAAAAGGTAAGGGTAATACCTGGGAGATGATTGGTGGGATCTTAAAGAAGGATTGAAGGGTATGTGTACCGCAGTTCGGCAAGCTTCGTGTGGAGTTAATGTTTGAGGCACATTTCACGAAGTGCTCCATTCACCCGGGCAGTACAAAGATGTACTTGGATGTGAAGAAATCCTTTTGGTGGCCTGGTTTGAAGCGTGATGTAGCTTTGTATGTGAGTCAGTGCCAAACTTGTGCCATAGTGAAGGCTAAGTGTCAAAAGCCGGGCGAGTTCCTGAAGTCTCTTCCTATCCCTGAGTGGAAATTTGATGACATCTCCATGGATTTTGTGCATGGCTTACCTCGGTCGTAGCAGGGTAACGATACGATTTGGGTGATCGTGGATTGCTTGAACAAAGTGGATCACTTGATCCCGAATTGAAAGGAGAACAGTGTGGAGAAGCTGGTAGAGATGTATGTTCGTAATATTGTGAGGTTGCACGAAATTCCAAATTGTATCGTTAGTGATCGCAATGGACGGTTTACGTCCACAGACTGAAGGTTAGTACAAAGAAGAGTCTGGGCACAAAGCTCAAGTTTAGTACCCTATTCCATCCTCAAACCGATGGTCAAATGGAAAGGATGAATCGTATAATGGAGAATATGCTGAGAATATGTACCCTTGATTTTGTCAAGAGGTGGTAAGATCAACTTTTCATGGTGGAGTTTGCCTACAAAAACAGTTTCCAAGAGAGCATCAAGATGGTGCCATATGAGGCTTTGTATGGAAGGCGGTGTCGAACACCGATGTCTTGGATAGAGGCGGGAGACACCAAAATTTTGGGAAAAGAGGTGGTAGCTTATGCTTGTGAGTTGGTGTGAATAATTCAAGAGCGCATGAAGGTTACACAGGATCGGCAAGCAAAGTATTTTATTGCTTACCATAGGAAAATGGAGTTCGCGGTAGGCAGCTGGGTATATCTAAAGATTAATTCGTTCAAAGGTGTTTCACGGATTCGCCGACTCAAGAAGTTGAGTCTGAGGTTTTTGGTTCATTCAAAGTCGTGGAACGAATTTGAGAAGCAGCCTATCGGTTGGTGCTATCCTCATATCTGAGTAGATTACATGATGTCTTCCCTATTTCAATTCTAAGGAAAGCCTTGGTGGAGGTAAGTGTTGTGGTTGAGTAAGCGGCAGTGCCGATAGAAGAGGACTTGAGGACAAAAGTCCGTCCTATCGGCATAGAGGATTCAGAAGTTCGACAGTTGTAGAATAAAGAGGTTAAGCTCGTGAAAGTGCGCTGGGATAACTGCGGGCAAGGAGAATTCTTTTGGGAGCGTGAGCAAGCGATGCGGGAAGACTTTTCTGATCTCTTTACATCAGGTATGCTTTGTTGTTTGAGTGCATGCTTAATTTCGAGGACGAAATTCTTGTAAGGGGGAAGGAGTTGTAACACCACAGTTTGTGTACTTGAGCCTCACGGAATTAACGCGCGGCGGTAAGTCGCTATCGCCCGACGGTAGCCTGACATTGAGTACGTTGAGTAGTAGGAGTTGAGTGGATGCATTGAGTGGTAGGCGTTGAGTGTGTCGTGTGCTAGCGCATGACGTTAGCTAGTTACCGCTCAGCAGTAGCCTTCGAGCATAGATTGGAGGTATTGAGTGGTAGGCGTTGAGTGCATCGAGTGCTAGTGCGCGGCTTTAGATAGTTACTGCTTGGCATTAGCCTTCTTGCGTTGAGACAGAAGCGTTGAGTGAGCTACCGCACAGTGGTATTTCTACCGCCAGCGGTAGCACTGCATTATTTATGACCGACGGCTCGAGAAGTTAGCGCGGCGCAGTAGGTAGCTACCATCCGGCGGTATCATGCGAGAGAAGTTTTGTAACGGCTGAGTTTAAGCCGGTTGATCCTTCTTGGGATGTAATCTTATGGCCCAGGATACTTCGTCCAAGAGACTTAGGTAGGGCTGAAAGGTTGTTTTCCCTCATTCTTCTAAATTTGAGTGGGAGTTAGGGTTTGGGAGATAAGATTTAGAGGAGGAAGAAGTACTTTCTCCACCATTAGCGAAGCTCTGAGCCTTCGTTCGTTGAACTAAGGCCAGATCTGTGGAGAGGACTTGAAGGCGGACATTTTCATCCATGCAAAACAAGATCTCCATGGCAAGGAAGAGGAGTCATAAGGTAACGAAATTTCTCCTCTCAGCCTTTAGGATGCGTGCATGGCATCCGTTTTATTCTTGCTTTCTTTCAAGCATTTAGGCATCAAATCTCTCAAATGAGAGGGGTTCAGGTTGCAATGGTTCAAGAGGAGCCACCAGGTCAATTGTGTCCATCTTCGGCATGTTATTGCATTAGAAATCAGCTCCGCTAGTGGATTATGCATGGTGGGTGAAGCCGTAGTCGCGACCGTTAGTCTGACTTGGTGATGTTGCATAACGATCCTTAAGGATTTTGCTAGAAATCAATTTGGTTCAAGATGCCATTTTTTGTGTTTGTCCCCCCTTATTTTTTGTGCGAGAATGAATGGTAGATTAGGGCGGGAAAGGCTATGTTTGTTGATTGATGTGCGAAGGCGTGGTTTGTCTCTATGGTCGGCTAGCTAACCCGTGATGTGCAAGTCATGTGTGGAGAGATTTGTAACATCCCATTTCCTATTAGACCCCTAAACTTTATTAGGTTCGGACATGTGGTGGGTGTGTGGGGTAAGGCTAGGTTTGACACATGGAGTTTGGGTGGATCACATAGGGCCCACTATATGACTCAAGTCAATTCAAGTCAAACAAGCCTAGATTGGGATCATAGGCACACATTGGCCTCACCACTATGCCCTTAACCCTAAAAACAATTTAAGTGAACCAAAAGTCACATCATTGGGTCACCCATTGACCCAAGTTGACCCAAGTCAACCTTAACCCTAATTTTGTCAAACCCATACACATAGGCCTAATTAGCCCAAGTGGGGCCCCAACCCATGTTGGGTGATGTGATAGGGCTCATGATCACCAAGTGGGGCCAGCTCACTCACCAATTTGACCAAGTCAACCCTAAGGTCAAACTTGGTCAACCTTAAGCCTAATGGGCTAAGGCCTTGAGTTATGGCCCAACCCATATTGGGTGATGCCATAGGATCCATGACCATCAAGTGGGGTCAGCCCATTCATAAAGTTGACCAAGTCAACTCAAAAAGTCAACTTGGTCACATGAGACATAAAGAAGAAAATTAGAGTAAATCCCATTTCCAATGGGCTAAGCCCATGAACCAAGGCCCTTGAACAGCCCAAGGGTCTAATTACAACCCTTACCCTCTAGTTTTGGAGGGTAATGACATGCATGGGGGCATTTTGGTCATTTTCCCTAAAATTAAGAGAGAGAAAGAGAGGAAATAAGGGATGGAGGCCATCTGTCCCTCCTCCTCTCTTCCCAAGCATATTTCTGAACTCACACATCAATTCTCAGCCTTTCCAACCCAATTTAATGTCACTTGGATCTCAAGGTGAAGCATCCAAGGCATGGACGAAATTCACATACGCCAAACTCCATAACTAGCCAATACCACCCCCCATTTGACCTCACCATCAGCTTCAGAAGGTCGAGAGGAGTTTAAATCGACATCTGGATCGTAGCTTAAGGTGGTGAATCGGGTTCGGGAGCAAGCTTGCCGGAGAGGAGAAATTCCATGGCCAACCGTCATCGCCCCCGCCGTCGGGCTCTGATCAAGGTCTGTTTCTCACCCCCTCCCCTTGTGCTAGATTTCTAGATCAAATAAGAGAGACATTGGGATCAATTGAGCTAGATCCCATGTGAGCATTTCATGGATTTTCGGATTTTTAATGAAGCTCAGGTTCGCTAGAAACCGCCGCCTCGGCCAAGTCATCGCTAATCGTTAGACCCCACCTCAACAGAGGTGGTGGTGGTGGTGGTGGTGGTCGGCCGGAGAGGTGGTCTTTTGGTCGTGAAACTCCACCTAAAGGAAGTACAGGACGAGATGATCGTGGACATCGGATGGTTGGAGAAGATGAAGGGATGCCACTCATTTTAAATATATTAAACTATAGTGTGTAATTATTTAAATGTTATTTCTCTCACATTATTAAAGTCACATTGCATGTTAAATTAGGCTTCTATAAGCATATTCAGGAATACTCCAACATAAAAAATGTATGTCTAGGGCTTACCTTTATCTTGACACCCTAAACTTGTAATTTGGAGCACTGAAGCTCCCTGTACCATAGTTCTCCTTGGACTGTTCCTAGGCTAGTATAGAAATTCAAATTGATGCCTAGGTCAAACCCTAAGTCCAAATGCAATGAAATTTAGGTCAAGCATATGTTTATGTAAGACTTAGGTCCTTCCCAAAAATCAAAATGTTTGGGTCGATTTTTCTATAGTTTTTATAGAAATATCAATTATTAAATAAATAGAATATATGGAGATTCTCTTTTAAAAATGCCCCCAAATTTAGGTGGCATGGCCATTGGGTCATTATATGACCATGGTAAAAATTTCAGACCATTTGGACCATTGTATATTTGGGAATCCAACATGCATGGTGGAGGTAGATTTGAAAATGGGGTGCCAATAGTAAAAATGGGGAAATGAGAAATTAGCCCATTTGGCCCAATGCATGTCCATGAAAATTTGTACAGAGGCTCACATGGATTAAATACACCTCCCATAGAAAGATTGGGATTTTTGGGATCAAAAATCCCACTAATTTGAATTATTGGAAAATAGGCTCATTTAGAAATAAAAATGATAAATATGGTTACTGACCTTTTAAAATTCTAAAATTTTGATACAATGCCTAATAAGACATTTTACATCTTTGGAAAAAGTTATGAGCTTTTTTGCAAATTATATCTGGTGTATTTAGTATATTTACAGTTTTACCCTTTTGGGATTTAAATTAAAAGTAGGGGTAATACAGTTTGGAAAATTATGGAAAAATGTTTATAGTGTTGTTTCTGTGATATAAACCTCTGTGAATTTATTTAATAATTTTGGATGATTGAGTATGTTGAAAACCATAGTAATGACATTTTTGTAATAATATTCACCTGTAATTATTTTAGGTCAAATCACTGTTTAGGGGTATAAATTTCTGTTCGAGTATTATTGTGATAATTATAATCACCAGTAATTTTCTATGAATTTTCAGTTGAATATTTTAAGTACTTCATTTGGAAAATATAATAATTATGGATTTAATCATAAATAGAAAATGAATGGTAAATCAAATGGAAAAATATGGATTCTTGTTAAATAGTCATTTTTAACCTAGATGAACTCCAGATAAATTACTTAGACATAATGGACCATTGTATATAGTAGCTTATGTTCAAAGTGACCTAGGTCACTTAATTAAATGATTTAATTTATGGTCCTAAATACTTAGAAAGATGATGAAATTCTAGATGGTCAATCTCATACACATGAAAAACCCATGATAAATATTTAGGGGCCTTTGGCCCTTGGAATTGGAAGTCATCTCATACGGGTTAGTATTAGGTGATGGGTTACACGTAGCAAAAGTAACGTATAACTCTAGGACCCATAGGGGATATGATAGATAGTTGTATTGAAAACTGTATTGTGAAGTTGAAACCCTGGTTGGTGTCAAGTAGGTCACTACTTAGTAACGAGTGTTAGAGTGTAAAACCCTGAGGAGTATAACTAAAATGGAGACCGGCGGAAGACCGCTGCTCTCCCAATAGTACCTTAAGTCATTAGGTTCACACCAGAGTAACATGGAAAGTTGGGTATTAATAATGGGTATACATTAATAAGAGTATGTGTCCTTGAGAAAGGGAGCTTTGGGTTTCATGCTCATCTTAGTTCCTAGTGCTCCCGAGACCCCTTCATAGGGCATGCCCTGGGCAGTCCAAGGACTAACCCTAAGTTGTTATGTATAATATGCATTAGACAAGATTAGTTTAATAGGTTAAGGGAACGATGTGACAATCTCACCCATAAAAAGGTTGGAGGGATTCAGGACAGGTTAGTCCCATGAGCTGGAGGCTCTGGAGTTTGATATCACAGCAGGTTTAGTCCTGCGAGCTGGAGGCTCTAGAAAATTGTATATCAGGACGGGTTAGTCCTGCGAGCTGGAGGCTCGGGAAAATTATATTTCAGGATGGGTTAGTCCTGCGAGCTAGAAGCTCAAGAGTTTTACTATAAGACGGGTTGGTCCTGCGAGCTGGAGGCTCGGGTATGATGTAACTTGCACGTATATAGAAATAAACTAGTGGTGGGTCATGCGGTACTGGGCCAATCGTCACACCGATGGCAGAACAGTGAATATGGCGAGGTGTGAGGGTTTGAGGGACCAGTGGGTTGTTTTATACTGTAGTCTGGAGTATGATCCCCGAAAACCCATACTCGACCAAAAAGACTGTCAGGTAGCCAGCAATTAGTACGCAGAGACTCTAGAGTGCACCTAGGACGTGTATAGAGGCATATGGGAGGTCTAGGCTAGGTAGTGTGCATACCTGCCTAGGAGTGGAGATGCCCGCTCCACTATTGTAGTAACCACAATGATAGTAACAGAGAGTTTAGCTAACTCCAAAAAGTGAGAACTAAAGGTCTATGATCACAGAGTCGTGTGTGAGAGTTGCACTTGTATAAATCATAACCTGCATACCATAACTTATGTAACACCCCAGTTTTCTAGACCTTGAAGCTCTAGAAGCTACCACATGGCGATAGTAGCTATCACCCGGCAGTAGCCTTATTTCGTCAGGTGTAGATGGCTCAACAAAAGCCGTTCGTCGAGTTTTGAGAGGGATATCGCGCAACGTTAATTAGTTACCGCGCAGCGGTAACTCCAGGGTTTGCGTCGAGAGCATTGAGTTCTCGAGAAAGGAGTTACCACGCCACATTAGCCTTACCTCCAGCGTTAGCACGGCTTTATTTATTGTCCTACGGCTCGGGAAGCTATCGCTAGGCATTAGCTAGCTACTGCTCGACGGTAACTTGGCATTGAGTGTGTTGAGAGGCAGACATTGAGTGAGCTACCGCGCAGTGTTAGTACTACCACTGCGTTAGCATGGCCATATTTTCTTTGCCGAACTCTCAGGAAGTTACTGCCCGGCGGTAGGTAGTTTCTGCCTGGCGATAGAGCACGGAAGCAGTTGTGTCTTTTGGCTTTTTAGCCGTCCGATTTCACTTACGATATGATCCTAAGGCCCAAGACTCCCCCTCCAGAGTGCTTATATAGGACTGAGTGGGATTTCTCCCTCATTCCTTCTCTTTTTCGAGTTGACTTAGGGTTTGGAAGAGAGATTTGGAGGAGGAAGAAGAGAGCTTTCTTCCGCCATTAACGGAGCTACGGAGCCCCGATTGTTGATCCAAGTCCAGATCCGTGGACTAGACTTGGACACTCATTTTAATCCATGCAAGGCATGGATTCCATGGAGAGGAAGTAGAATCGTAAGACAATGACATTTATCCTCTCGGTTTTTGGATGCGTGCATGGCATCTATTCTTTTCTTGCTTTCTTTCAAGCATTTAGGCACCGGATCTCCCAAATGAGAGGGGTTCGAGTTGTCATGGTTCAAGAGGAACCTCCAGGTTGATTGCGTCCATCCCCGACAAGTTATTGCACTAGAAATCCACTCCGTTAGTGGATTAGGCATTGTGGGTGAAGACATAGTCGCGATCGTTAGTCTGACTCGGTGATATTGCATAGCGAGCCTTAAGGATTTTGCTAGAAATCCGTTGTGGCAAGATGTTGTTTGTGATGTATGTCCCCCCTTATTTTGCGCGAGTATGTGTAATCAGAACCGGACAAGGTTAGCTATGTTGTGACGGTAGATGGTTTCCTTGGGGCACAGGAACAATTCAGTACAAACGATGGATTAGGGCGAGAAAGGCTATGGATTGTGATGTGCGAAGGCTTGACCTTGTCTCCGTGGTTGGCTGGCTAGCCCGTGACGTGAAAGTCATGTGATGAGAGTGTCCCGGAGAGACAAGTTGTAACACCCCCATCTGTCGCATAGAATATAGCAGTAGGTACGGCCGGGGCCCGACGTCATATACCATATACAGACCGAAGGGTTACAGAGTGAAACCATTCTTCCAATCACAACCGTCCTACACAGAGCATCTAGCAGAAGTATTTTAAGAGTTTCAAATAAAATAACCCAACCACAACATGAATGTCATCTAATAAACCAAAAAGGAACGAGCGTACAAAACACACAAAGTACTTGGCCTTATGGCCTTACAAAAATTTACTTAAATAAAATGTGTCTTCCATACAACAACACGCAGGCCGGTCACACATGAGAATAAAGTAAACAATACACTTCGGCCTTCAAGGGCCAGTACTACAACAAGGGCTTTAGCCTGCTATTTGCCACTCGGCTTCGCGGCACCTGCAAGCAACATTCCACCTCACGGTGGCAAACAAAAGCAACGGTCAGCTAAAGCTGACAAAATTATAATGACCCCACCTCTTTTTGCGGGTGGAGGTGCTCCTTCCCTGCATTACATTAGTATAATCCAACGATTAAAGAGAAAGTACCATATTTGCACAATTCATCACAGATGCAGGCTCGCACGGCCATACACCTCGTGCTCTCAGGGCACTTACTCGGTGAACCCGGTCAAAATCCGTTGTCTCACCACCGCCCCCATGACGGCAAACCTCGTGAGCATTATAGTCTTTTTATCCCATAGACTAAGACCCTCCATCTATTCCAATGGTAAGTACCACGTACCTTAGGTCGCTTTAACCGAACCACATAGAGTGGGAACGGTTCCACCTAACTCGTTGCTCACACCGCAATGTAAATTTAAGCCATATGCGCGGGTCAAGCTTCCCCGAGTCCCAAATACATCACACAATAATTATATAACCAAGTTATGTTCAAGTTGGCTCCCAGGCCTACAAGTTGGCAGAAATGCGTTTCCGCCCAGTTTTTCGGGTGCACCTTGGAGTTAGACCCCAAGGCTCCCTGTTGAAATCTACCGCGTAGAAAACCCGAAAAAAAACAACCATCGGCACAGAGTCTTCTCTGGCTATTCATCCATAGCAAAACATCACCTACCCAGACCAACTTGTCTGGGTAGGCTTCACACACCATGCCTATGTATGTACTTCAATTCCGGACTCTACATGCAAAACAGCGAGGACTATTCATGTCAACCCGAAGGAACGCCTCAGACTCACCGCATACTTGCGAGAGCGGGCTTCCTATGCAAAAATAAAAGAGGACTTCACATGTCCAAGTAGAGAATCATTACCCTTGTCGTTCTCTTCGGCACCATGAAGATCTAGTCGGATGGAAAATACCGTAACGACCTCGCCTTCACAGATCTAGACTCAGTTTGCGATTCAGTGCTCCGAATTTCTGCCGACGGCCAGATTTCTCCTCCTCCTTCTTCCTTGCTCTCCCCTCTCTCAAACTCTTTTAGAAAGAGAATAGCCTAAGTAAAATGAGGAAGAAAACCCTCGTCTCCCGGACTTAAACCAATAGGGAAAATCCTGAACCGTTAGATTCCAAAATAGGGAAACGGACGTTCACAATTCGCACTTAAAGTCAAATTACTAGGTCGAACACGACTTGTGAAATGACCATGTCCAAGGCCTTGTGCCCCCAACCTACACTATAACTGTCACCTCCCGAATAGGACACGGGCTTCTGACATGCCCGTGTCACACTTGACACGCCCGTGTCAGACAGTACACACCCGTATTGAGGGGCATATTCTTCCACCGACACGGGACCAAACCAACCCGAATAGAACACGACCCTATGACACGCCCGTGTCATAGACCGTGTGCCAAACACGCCTATTTCCCAAGCTGTGTAGTTCTCTGGACACGACCCGACTAATAGCCCGAGTAGGACACGGACCTGGACACGCCCGTGTCTCAGGCCGTGTTCTCGACTTCTCCAAAATGTTGACTACACTTTGTCGACCACACAGCAAACCCTCGAACCCATGCATGACACAGCCCTAGACACGCCCGTGTCATAGGCTGTGTTACCCCTAGTATGACACAAATTTACCTTAAAATGCTACCGGGTCATTTCTGTGTTTTGGGGCATTACAACTCTCCCCCCTTAAATGTTGGGTATTGCATCCACAATAACCCAGATTTGCATGAAGTCACCCTTGAACTAAGATGAATTAAGTTGTATTTGATACCCTTATTCTAGTTGAATGTTGCAGGTTCTCAGTGCTAAGTGTAGACCAATGTCAGTCTACAGTGAGTCAGGAACACAGGACCATACAGTGTAATCCCTCACTGTGTGATCCAAAGTGTTGACTCATGTGAACTGAGCTCAGAGATAGTCGAACTGAGTTCGACGCCTCGTCGATCTGAGCTCGATGATAATTGCCTTAGTCTCACTGTACTTGAAGTCTAAACTAGGAGGTCTTGGGGGCAGCTTTCAAACCTAAGTTCTAAGCCTTAGAACTATTCTAGTTGACCTTTAAATCTATACAATGAGGTCAAGACACATTCCTAAGGACATAGTGATCCTTACCCAAATCAGTAATAGGGTATTCCAACAATCTCTTCCTATTTGGGTTAGGATTACTATTTACATGAAATATAGGAAATAACAAGCATACAAGCAGAAACAAGAGCAAATACAACATTGCAGAATGATGAAATGCAGCATTGCAGAAGCAAATGAATAATCACAGCAGATTGTAAGAGAGAGATATATCGTTTAGCTTACATAATTAGTCCTTTTTTGCCCTTTTTGAATAAAATTTCTCTGTTGGGATTTTGAGCTTCCTTCTTGGATCTTCTGTCATCATCAGCACCTAGGGAGGTTTGAGATTTGGGCCTAGGGACCACTACCTCTAGGTGCAGCTTCATGTAACTCTCTGGGTCAAAGAATTTTCTAGAAGAATATCTCTCTAGTTCTTTCTTTCTTTGTTTAGAAAAAGTAGTAATATTTGAAATATCTCTTCCTTGTTCTCTTGCTTTCTTTATCTGGTCTAGGGCAGCTAATTCCTTCATCCATACTGTCCAAGAGATAGGATTATTTTCTTGATCTTCATGGGGAACAGGAGGTTCATACCTATTGAAAGTATCAGCAAGAGGAGCTCTTGAAGGAACAATTTCTTTGAGCTTATATGGGAAAGGACCAAAAGTTGAATCAATTGGGCCATGTCCTTACCTTTGATAAGGATACTGTCTTGATTGTCCTCTTGAATAAACTGTGTAACCTATTTGATTTCCTCTATATTGGCCTCTTTTGGACTGGTAGCCTCTTTGTTCATGTCCTCTGGATTGTGATCTGTCTTGAATTTGAGAGGAACTTTGAGTTTTAGCATGAGAGGATTGTGAAGCAGAACTTCCACCAGTTCCTGCATCTGGAGAGGGAGGAGGAGGAGGATTATGGTGAGATGTGCCTTTGTCATACTTCCTCCTCTTCTTCATGGCCTTTAATTTGTTCTTTGAGAATTGCATCCATGGTTCAGTTATTGGGTAGTCATGCAGAATGTAATAAGGAATATCATTATCATTTGTGACTTTCTGTTGAGGAACTCTCTTCAAGGCTTTGCTTCTTGCTTTCCTCTTCCTTGCAATGGTTGTAGAGGAGTCATCAGAATCAGTCCTATTCTCATCACTGTCTGAGCTTTTAGGATTGTCATACAGCTCATCAATCCTTTTAATATAATCTTGTTATTGTTTAGATTGATCAGTTGAAGCAACATCAACAGTAACAGAAGCAGTAACAAATGCTGGAGTAGCACTGACAACAGAAACCGCAATACTAACAACTGGAGCAGCAGATTCTAAAACAAAAGCTGGAACAGCAGGCTCAACAACAATAGCAGGCTCTAAAACACTAGCCTCTGTCATCAACATATTAGCAGTATCAAGACAAACTTCATCAGCAGCAGTATCAAAACTAACTACCTCAGCAGTAGAAACAACACACACAACAATAACAGAAGTAGTAATTTCCACAGCCTTGATAGAATTGATGTATGAAGATATCAAGCTAGGATCACAACTGGAAATAGGCACGGTGGCCTTAGTAAGGTATTCAGCTTCTTGAGCTGGAAGATATCTGCTATGGAGAGCATAAAATTCTGAAAGCAGTGATCTAAAGTCAACTGAACTGAAGGATAGAACTGGAGCTGGGGCTGGAGCAACTGGCACTTCTTCTGAGCTTTGCATGAAATTTGGATCTGGAGCAGGCAGTATCACTTCTTCAACTGGCATCTCCCCCTTCCTGGATTCAGTATAAACTGGATCAAGGCACCCCATAGAAGGGATTGCTTGACGAGGATAGAAGGAGGAAAGCCTGGCAGATAACTCCTTGATAGATTTAAGAAGTAAAGCTATGGAGGTCTCCAGCAAGAGTGCTAGCCTGGGAGCTAACAGCTCATATAGCTTATCTGTAAGGACTGGAAGATCTACTTGCTCAAGGAATACTTGAGTAGAGGTAGAGGAGAAGGTTGTAGAAGTAGATGGTGTTAGAGGAGCTGCAGTGATGTGGAGAAATGATGTCGATGGCAGTGAAATGGATGGTTGTGATATGGGGATGGTTGTGATATGGGGATGGTTGTGATGGATGTCACTGGAATGGAGATGGATGGAGTGAAGGATGGTTGAGCTAGAATTTCTTGAAGCAATCGTTGGTAAGAAGTAGAAGATGATAGGGGCTCAAGGGGTGAGGAATGAGAATCATCCATGAAGGAATCATCTAAGAGGTTAAAAGATGGAAGATGGATGGATGAGTCAATGTAAAGAGGGGGATAGTAATGTAGAGGATGGAATTATTCTTGATGAGTTACTGGTGGTGGTGAAGAAATAGTTGGAGATGGGGTTGAGATGGGAGAGGAGATTGTGATGGGGGATGAATTTGAAATGGTGATGGTATGTAGGGATGGTTGAAGAAACAAGAGGTGGAGATTGTGGAGATGAGGAGGAGGCAGGCAATTCTTCAAGGGGAGCAGTTACCTGAGGGGAAGTGACTGATACAGTCCTTTTACCTGAAGTTGAGGTAGATGTAGTACCCCTGCTGGGTTTGGCAATTTGCCTGTCCCACTTACCAATGAGAGCACATTAGAGTCTCTTGGAGGCATTGATGTGCATGCCATTGGACACAATAAGTTAGGGGCATCTGTTATGAAGAAACAGGCCTAAAATCCTCCCAAAATTAACAAAATTCTTGTTAATCTTTTTCTTAATTAAATCAAAGAATATTTCTCCTCAATTAAAATGTTTCTTATCAACTAAAGCACCCATCAAAAAAAATTGATACCTTGATATTGTATCATGAGCAGAATGCTTGGCTAGATGTACCTTTCTCACAACATCAGCTAAAAACCTATACTCCATTGACAGGTTTTTCTTAAGCAACTTGTTAGGGTTTACTGCTGAGTGACCCATTGTATCCAACATGGAAGAAAATTCCTCTCCAGACAATTCCATTGAATCATGCCCAGTACTTAATTGGAAAACTTCTGTTAGAAGTGCAGGAGTTAGGGATACCTGGGTTCCTGATATTGTTCCAATCACTGTATTTTGATCCAGGTTGTGTGCTGTGTACACCCATTCCTTAATCTCATCTGCAGCCAATTTCATCCTTGTAGTTATGATAGGAACCAACTCTTGTTCCTTGAACAGCTCTAGAATATCCTTGAAGATTTGATCACTTCCTTCGAATGAATCCATGTCGATATCGAAACCAGTGTCGAACTTCGTTGCTGCTGATAGTTTTACTTTCAAGACTACCTAAACACCTAGAGAGGGGTGAATAGGTAATTTTCTTTGATTTAACTTAAGGCAGAATATAACTATAGATATTTCAATAAATCAGATATAACTAAGCTAACACAGCACAACAATCACAAATATACACACATCACAGATTGCACACAGATTTTTAGTGGTTCCCCAAGGTCTGGGTACATTCACTTTCCCCCTTCACCTATCTAGCAGTATGCTAGAGTCGACCTAACTTCTTCCTTTAACTCAGATCCTCAGATCCTACAGCTCAGAATCTAGAAGGATTCCTACAACTTAGGCTAACAAGCCCTACCTCAGCCTTGCCATAAGGCCTACAACTCAGAGAATACCTTCTCCTACAACTCAGGCTAACAAGCCCTACCTCAGCCTTGCCTCAAGGCCTACAGCTCAGAGAAAACCTTCTCCTACAACACAGGCATAAACAACCCTACCTCAGAGAATCAATCTCCTACACTCAGCCTTTATAAATTAGGCTTACAACTCAAATCTATGAATAGATCCTACAGAATTTGATAAGGAGTTTTTGTAATCTCTTACCCCTGTTGAGAGAGAAGGGATAAGAACTTTCTTGATCAGCTTCTTGAAGAGGCTGATGGCTGAAATCAACTTAATCTTAGCTTTCTTCAAAGCTTCTTTAATCTGAACTTAGTTGAATTGATTTCCTTTGAATAAAACTGACTGGCAGCTTCCTTCTTAGACTTCAGAACTAGATCTGAATCTTATTGACAGATTGGTTCAGTATCTGCTTTTTGAGAAACCTGTGATAGCTTCCTTCTTGTCTTCAAGCGGCTGGATCTCTCTCTATCCAAAACCCTTGATGATACTTCTGAATTCTGATTGAATTCAACTTAGACAGAATCTGAATAGAAAACTACTTCAGAACGTCTTCTTAGATCTTCTCACGAAGATCTTCTTCTTTGTTACTTATACTTTCTTGATCAGAGATTAGTGGTGACAATACTTCTTCTCTATGTGTTGTTGTTATCTTGTTATGTTTTTTTTCTTCTTCTGAATCCATCTATTTAAGACTTCATCCTTGGTAACCGGCTGATCCGGTTTATAACTAACTTCTAACAAGTCTGACAGCTTCAGTAAACCTGTCATAACCCACAGCTATCAAGTCTTCAAACAGTTCTTGAGCCTTTGACTCTGTCAGCAAAGCATCGAGTCTGTCTGCCATAAAGTGTCGAGACCATCTGTCAATATGTGTCGACACAAGTGACTTAAGTTTCGACACAGCCTTTGGTGATGTCAACAAAGCTGTCTTCATGTCGACACAGCTCCTTGATACTGCATCTTGAGAATATGTCGACACTGATTATTTGTGTCGACACAAACACTTAACCATTCATCAGCAATCAACTTGGTCTAGACTCAGCTTTGTGTCGACACAAGTCCTTTGTGTCGACACAGTTGATGTAGACTCAGAACATAGTGTGTGTCGACACTGCCTCAAGGTATCGACATAGTTGTTGTCGACTCTGCCTCTGTGTGTCGACACTGCCTCCCGGTGTCGACACAGTCGATGTCGATAATAATCTTCTGTGTGTCGACACTGCCTCCCGGTTTCGACACAAATTCTCTGAAGTGTCGACACAGCTATTTCCAAGTGTCGACACAATCTTTCTGAAGTGTCGACACAGCTTCTTCAGGTGTCGAAATATGGACTTAGAATATTTTTCCTGCTTCATAGCACATTCTTAACCTGCACATATAAACTCAAAATAACATCAAATACACCTTGATGTATATCATTGAGCTAAGTGAGGCTTCTCCAAATCAGGTACACATTTTCAAATGTACCCAACAATCTCCACCTTTTTGGAGAAGTCATAACTCTTTAGTTAATGATATACACCACCTATAAAATAAACATAATGATATATATAAGCATTATATGACAGGGTACTATATAAACAAAACACATATCATAATTATATCACAGAATAAAGATGTAAAAATAAATGATCACAGAACAATGTTTTGTATAGCAATTCAAAAAGTTTGTTACAAAATGTTTACATTGATTTCTTTTAACAAACTAATCAATACATAGTTCTAGAACAAAAACTAGTAAAGCTAGGACTAAGGTTGGGCAAGCTGCTTGATTACTATCCCTTTTCCAGATATTATCTGAGCCTGAGCAGGAGATTCTGTATCTTCCATGGGCTTCTTGCCTTTCAGATCAACTTTCTTCAGTGCTTCAGCCTTGATCCTTTGTCTTTCAAAATAATGAAAGGGCTTGGGAAAATAGTTGCTAGGCTCCTGAGTATCAGGAGGTAGCTTCCCCATCTTAGCCTTTCTCCTGTGTTGAACTATGGCTTCTTGTCTTGCTTCATACTTTTTCCATTCATGCTCATTATACCATTTTCCCCTTTCATGTACTTGATCTTTTATAGCCTTCCATACAGTTAAAATGATATTCCTTGAAGTGGGGCTCCACTGCTCAAAGTCTGACTTTAATTTTGCTTGCTCTCTAAATCTTTTCTTTGATAATAGAGCATCTTGCTGAGCTTTGATAGCAGTATCTGGCATATCAACCTTTTCAATAATCATATTTGTAATAGGTTGTGGAGGGCTATACATTGACTGAACCTGCTCATGTATCATTCCAATATCTGCAGGAGGGTAAATGACTTGGGCAACCTCAGGTTGATTACCTTCAAGTAGAATTGGTTGCACCCCTGACTTAGCCATGTTATCATCATCACACAGGGGTGGATATCCAAGAGTGGCTCTTATGCTGTTAGTTACCCATTTGGCATGGTCAGACCCAGCATAGACTAACACCCTCTCCCCCTTTATGACTTCTCTAGCCACATGCTCTCTCAAGTCATCTTTCTGAAATCTGATTTGTCCATCATGATAGTTGATTCCATCTTTAAAGAATGGCTTTAATTTTTGAAGTTTGTCACTAATCACCTTCTCAGATGAAGTGATGGCAGTTTTAACTTCATCTAGGACAGCTTGTAGCTTCTGATCATATTCTTCTTTTTATTTAGCCCTTGCAGCAGTCATTACAATAACAGTGTAAGTGAACTCAGTGACTATCACATTATGTGATTCAGTCAGATTTTCATTCATTCTTATCTGATTCTCAATGACATATCCTTGTTTAACAGCCATCTCATCCACTTGCTTCTTAATTTCTTCTTGTTATTTGGCAAGAAATACCACAGCATCGCCTCTCTTGTGGAAGCAATCTGTCATCTCTCTTTTGTTCTGATTAACTTCAAATCTTATAGATTTTATCTCTTGTGCCAGATCAAATTGAAGAGCCTTTTGGCTTTCATCCACATACTTTTCAAGAAGCAATCTCTGCGCATCCATTTTAACCTGTAAATTTATCATAAATTTAGTGTAATCAAAATCAGTAGTAGCTTGATGAGTTGTTGTCTAGAGAGCTTTCTTATATCTGTGACTTCTCCTCTTGAAGACCATAAGTTTTCTTTTCTTAGCCTCCCTGACCTCTGCATTTTCAGATTCTGAAGTACTTTCAATATTAACTCTTTCTGGAGGAGTGGTAGGAATTTCTTTCTCAGCACCATATTTCTCCCCCTCAACATGTACTTACTCCCCCTTATAAGCACCTTACTCCCCCTCAACCTTATCAGCTGCCTCTCCAATATCAGTAAACAGCTCTTCAAGAGTAAATTCTTGTTGTGTGAGAGCAAGAGATTGTACTTTCTCAGCAGCAGCAGCACCAGAAATATCAAGATCAGTTTGAGGAACAATGTCCTCTAATAAATTGATTCTTTCCTCCTCTTGTATCTGTTCAGACTCGGGCTCCCCCTGCACCTGGGCATTCTCATCATTATCCTGGACTTGTATACTTTCCAGCTCCCCCTGCACTTGTGCAATTATAGGCTCTTCCTGGACTTGGGTAGTCACAGTCTGATCCTGAACTTGTGCTCTAACTTGCTCTTCCTGATCTTGTGCATCTTCATGACCATGCTCAGGCATCTCTTTTGAAAGAACTCTATCCCACCTGGAGAATAACCTCATGTCCATTCTCCTCATGTGGTTGATCTTGGATCCAGGAATCTGTTGCATTACCTCTGGGATGATTCCAGCCAGGTACAAACTCAAAATTCTAGCCAAGTTTGGCTTCTTGATTCCTTCTTTAATTTTATCAAGCAGTATAGCAGACCAATTTGTCTGAATCTTAAAGATCACCCTTGTCATCAGGCTGAACATATAGGCTGAGATCCTATCATGTCCACCTGGTATGCATAAGATCACTTTTCCTATAATTTCTGATAGGAATTTCCCTTGAGGATTCATGCCCTTCCTGTTGATGGCAGACCCTATCTTTATGGTTGGATCCAATCCACACCATTGAAGTGCCTCCCTTGTTCTTGAGGCAGGTACCTCTTCCTCATCTTATATTCTAGGAAGATGGAGAATATTGCTCAATCTTTTCTGAGTCAGCTTGACTCGTTCTCCATGTACAGTTGATTTGATCTTTAATCTAGTTGAATCCACCGATGCAGCCGTGTAGAACTAAAATACTTCTTTCTTTTATATTTTCGTAGGTTCAGAGACTAGATATTCTAATCAATTGTCTGTAAGAAGAGAAATGACCTGTTTGATCTCCGATTCGGCATCGTTGAATGCATGCCTAACCAACTCATATCCTTCATTGACGTTGTCTTCAACCTTGGGCGTCATTGGAATGAAGAGAAAGCTTGATTGGAGAGGAGAGAGATTGTCGACACAAGGTTTTTGTCTCGAAACTCTGGTGAGTGTGTCGACAGAATAAGTTCTTGACCTATTTATACCCTTCTAATCAATGAAGATCAAAAGGAGGGAAAAAACTGTCTAAAAGTGTCGACACTGTTGAAATGTTTCGACACAAACTTCTATTGACTCGACCACGACGCTGACTACTATGTGTCGACACCAATTGATGATATGTCGACACAGGAGATGCTTAGTAGTTCATTAGAAATTCTGTGTCGACTCTTATTATAAGTGTCGACACAAAATCTGTAAGTATCGACACCAGTACTCTGGTTGTGTCGACACTACATTTCTGGATGTGTCGACTCTTTGTCCCTTAGGTGTCGACACATTTTCTTTGTGTCGACACAATTTCCCTGAATTGTCGACATGAATTCTCTATTTCAACACCTTATCACTGAATGTGTCGACACCATTTTACTTAGCCAATTTTTTTTGGTAAAACTAACTTATGGTCAGCATTCCTAATTCAATTTTTAATCTATTGAATTTAGTTTCATTCAGAGGCTTAGTAAATACATCTGCAATTTGAAAATCAGTTTTAACAAATTCTAATGAGCTGTCTTCTTTTTCTACATATTCTTTAAGAAAATGGTATTTTATCTCTATGTGCTTAGTTCTACTATGTGAAACAGGATTGTTTGCAATAGAAATAGCACTTTTAGAATCACACAATAAAGGTGTTCTACTTACTTGAATACCATAATCCCTTAGCTGATGCTAAATCTATAATAGTTGTGCACAGCAACTTCCAGATGCCACATATTCAGACTCAGCTGTGGATATTGCCACACTAGTCTGCTTCTTACTGCTCCAAGATATCAATCTTCCTCCCAGGAATTGCCATGTACAAGTAGTACTTTTTCTATCTTCACTACAGCCTGCAAAATCTGCATCTGAATAATCTGTTAGTAGAAAATCTCAATTCCTAGGGTACCAAAGGCCTAGATTAGGTGTTCCCTTTAGATATCTCAGAATCCTCTTGACTGCAGTATAATGTGATTCTTTAGGGCATGCTTGGTACCTAGCACAGACACATGTTGCATACATAATGTCTGGTCTACTAGTAGTTAGATATAATAGAGAGCCAATTATTCCTCAATACAAAGACTCATCTACAGGTTTACCTGCATCATCTTTGCATATAGGCATACTTGTTCCCATAGGAGTTCTCATGGTGGAGGATGAATCCATACCATACTTCTTAATTAACTCCTTGGTGAAATTAGACTGGGATGTGGACAAGCCATCATCAGTCTATCTTACTTGGAGTCCCAAGAAGAACTTGAGTTCCCCCGTACTGCTCATTTCAAACTTCCCTTGTATAAGTTTGGCAAACTTCTTGCAAAGGTTGTTCTTTGTAGACCAAAAGATTATGTCATCTACATAGATCTGAACTAAGATTATCTTACCTATAGATTCCCTTAGGAATAGAGTTTTGTCTATTTTACCTCTTGAGAATTTGTTCTCAATAAGGAAAGTAGATAGGGTTTCATACCAAGCCCTTCGGGCTTGCTTTAACCCATACAATGCTTTCCTAAGTCTATAGACATAACCAGGTTTAAGAGAATCTACAAAACCTGATGGCTGCTCTACATAGACTTCTTCTTTCAGATCATCATTCAGAAATGCTGATTTCACATCCATTTGATATACCTTGAAGCCTTGATATGCTGCATAGGCAAGGAACATTCTGATTGCTTCCAGTCTTGCTACTGGGGCAAATGTTTGATCAAAGTCTATTCCCTCTTCCTTCCTGTATCCTTTTGCAACTAATCTTGCTTTATTCTTCACAATAACTCCATTCTCATCCAACTTGTTCCTCAAAATCCACTTTGTACCAATGATGTTGTGGTCTTTTGGTTTAGGAACCAACTCCCAGACCTTGCATCTTCTAAACTGATTAAGCTCCTCTTACATAGCATTAATCCAGTGTTAGTCTTGGATAGCTTCTTCAAATTTATTTGGCTCCAGTTGAGATAGAAAACTTGAGTGCAGAACTGTATTCAGATTTCTACTTCTGGTTTACACTCCATGTCTTAGATCACCAATTATCTGATCTGCTGGATGATCTTTTAGATGTCTTACAGCTGGAGAAAGACTTTCTTCTGGCTGAACACCTCCAGTTTCTTCATTGTGATGCACCTCTTGGTTGTCATCAGCTTCTAGAGAGTCTTGTACTCCCCCTGGATAGTAGCCATCATTTTCCAATACTTCATCTGCAGTTGAGCCTTCGGCAATGGAAAGCTTGTCCATCCTATTGCTTCTACCTGTTTGACTGCATGAACAAATCCTTTGATGATTCCTCTTTCAGATCCACCAAAGATTAATTTAGGCCCATCCTTGATAGATGTGTACTCCTTTAGTAGCCCCTTTTTTCCAATCATGTGCCTAGAACATCCACTGTCCAAGTACCATATAGGGGCATGGCAACTTGGACTTTCCTGCAATATAGAATTACCTTCCCTTAGAACCCAAGTAAGTCTTGGGTCCTTGGTTCAAGTTAGCACCATTCATATCAAAACTACCAGCAGCTCTTCTAACTGGTAGTCTGTTGTTCTTCCTGACACTTATGTTATGCCAGCAGTCTAAGGAAAAATGGCATGTCTTGCCACAGCACCAGCATTCATACTTGTTGTATCTAGGTCTAGATATATTTTTGATAGAAGAATTTCTGTTCTGTGCTGGTACTGCTGCAGCTATACCAACTGGTTTCTTATAACCATGGGGTTTATGAACATGGGCTGACTTATTGGCATTAACACCCTTGTTATTCAGAACATCAATCTTATTATGACCATGAATTTTTTCAAGATCATACTTGTTAGAAGGCTCATGCACCTTTATAAAAGCTACAGGGACTTTAAAATTCAATGGCTGAATAGGTGCATTGCCCTTTCTCTTGAAATGGGCAGCCCTAGTGTTACCTTTATAGCCTATTCCTGCCTTACCCTTTTGAGCCACAAACTCATCTATTAAGGGTAAGACTGATTTTGGCTTAGAGTAACTAGCCACCAAATCTTTCTCTACTTGAAGTCTGACTTCCAGACTTTTAATTAGATCATTTTTATATGTGATTGTACCCATATGAATAACTGTAATAGTTTTCAGCTTGGCAACCTCATTCATTTGTTGATCCAATTCTTTCTCTAAATCAGATGTAGTCATCTTAAGATCTGCAATTTTCTTAGCCTGATTTTTGGCCAGGTTTTTGCTTTTCTTAAGTGCCTGCAATAAATCTCCATATTCATCTATCAACTGATGAATATCTCCTTTAGATTTTGATCCATCCTTATCACTTGATGAAGATGAATCTGACTCTGAACCAGTACTATAATCAGAAATTCTAGAATTACTTTGTACCTTGCTGGGACCAGGCTGATCCTAGCACTTATTGTCTTCTAATTCAGCCATCAGTCCCATGCACTGATGGTCCTCTTGTTCATTGATGGAGTCCAGCAATTGCATAAACTCCTCTTCTTCACTAGCTGCATACAGTCCAATGTATGCTTTAGCTTCAGATTCTGACTCTGAGGAGGATTGATCTGTAAGACTCTTCTCCTTCTTAGCAACAAAGGATTTCTCCTTCTTGCCCTTTTATTGAGTCTTCTTTCTGTCTGCTGACTCCTTTCTCTTTTCTGGACACTCAGCCACCACATGTCCTGGCCTATTGCAGCAATAGCAAACAATTTTTGATGTTGTAGCTTTGCTGGGCTTAGATATGCTCCTTTCCTTTCTTGATGATTTTCTCTTTTGATAATATTCATCAACTGGCTGTGATGTGGAGGGCCTTGACTTCCACTGCTTCTTCTTCAAGAACCTCTGAAACTACCTTGTAAAGGCAGCAAAATCTGCATTTGAATCACTGCTATCTGAGTTCTGATTTTCTGAATTTTCTGAGATCATTTTAGCAACTTCCTTAGGAGGTGATGGAGACATCCTCCTGCTCTTTCTAGTGGCTTCAACCTTGAAGGACACTGACTTTTCTCTATGCTCTCCTTTTGTATTTCTTTCTTCCTCCTTCCAAGCTGTTAGTTGCATTTCATATGATAGCAACTTTCCAAATAAGGTTGGAGGAGAAATGTCAGCTAGTTTGGCCACTTCTCTAATGACATAAATCTTAGTATCCCAATCCTTTGTCAAGGATCTTAGGAATTTGTCATTCAGCTCATAAGTACTGAAGACCCTTCCATAGGACATCAATTCATTCACAATCCTGTAGAATTTCTTGTAGCATTCAGATATACTATCAGACTTCCCTTGTGTGAAACTCTCATATTCTTGATTAAGCATAGATTTTATGTCTTGTCTAACTTCTTCAGAACCCTCCATGTAGATAATCAAGGTGTCCCACATTTCCTTAGAGGTTTTGCAATGAATCAAATTTTGGAAAGTAGAATCATCTATGGCACTCACTATGATATTCTGTGCTCTCTTATCCATAGTTGCCAATATAATTTCATCCTTGGTCATTTTAGAAAAATCTTTAGGAGTTCTTTGATTTGCATCTAGAGTAGACACATTCATTGGAATATATGGACCTTCTTTTACTGTGATATATATTCTTGGGTCAGAGGCCTCCATAAACAATCTAACTCTTTCTTTCCAGATTCCATAAATCTCTTTCCTGCAGATGGGTAATTTCATTGACCCTAATTCCTTGTGATTATCTCTAAAACCCATTTTCTTGATTCTTGATTCTGCCTTAGGGATCTAACTCAGACTGTTAAGTCCTTCTTTGAGTAACCTCCCTCTGATACCACTTGATAGTTTTACTTTCAGGACTACCTAAACACCTAGAGGGGGGGGATGAATAGGTACTTTTCCTTGATTTAACTTAAGGAAAAATATAACTATAGATATTTGAATAAATCAGATATAACAAAGCTAACACAGCACATCAATCACAAATATACACACATCACAGATTGCACACAGATTTATAGTGTTTCCCCAAGGTCTGGGTACATACACTTTCCCCCTTCACCTATCTAGCAGTATGCTAGAGTCGGCCTAACTTCTTCCTTTAACTCAGATCCTCAGATCCTACAGCTCAGAATCCAGAAGGATTCCTACAAAACAGGCTAACAAGCCCTACCTCAGCCTTACCATAAGGCCTACAACTCAGAGAATACCTTCTCCTACAACTCAGGCTAACAAGCCTTACCTCAGCCTTGCCTCAAGGCCTACAGCTCAGAGAAAACCTTCTCCTACAACTCAGGCATAAACAACCCTACCTCAGAGAATCAATCTCCTACACTCAGCCTTTATAAATTAGGCTTACAAATCAGATCTATCAATAGATCCTACAGAATTTGATAAGGAGTTTTTGTAAACTCTTACCCCTGTTGAGAGAGAAGGGATAAGAACTTTCTTGATCACCTTCTTGAAGAGGCTGATGGCTGAAATCAACTTGACCTTAGCTTTCTTTAAAGCTTCTTAAATCTGAACTTAGTTGAGTTGATTTCCTTTGAATAAAACTGACTGGAAACTGGCTTCTTAGACTTCAGAAATAGATCTGAATCTTCTTGACAGATTGGTTCAGTATCTGCTTTTTGAGAAACCTGTGATAGCTTTCTTCTTGTCTTCAAATGGCTGGATCTCTCTCTATCCAAAACCATTGATGATACTTCTGAATTCTGATTGAATTCAACTTAGACAGAATCTGAATAGAAAACTACTTCAGAACGTCTTCTTAGATCTTCTCACGAAGATCTTCTTCTTTGTTACTTATACTTTCTTGATCAGAGATTAGTGGTGACAATACTTCTTCTCTATGTGTTGTTGTTATCTTGTTATGTTTTTTTTCTTCTTCTGAATCCATCTATTTATAGACTTCATCCTTGGTAACTGGCTGATCCGGTTTATAACTAACTTCTGACAAGTCTGACAGCTTCAATAAACCTATCATAACCCACAGCTGTCAAGTATTCAAAGAGTTCTTAAGCCTTTGACTCTGTCAGCAAAGGGTGGAGTCTGTCTGTCATAAAGTGTCGAGACCATCTGTCAATATGTGTCGACACAAGTGACTAATGTGTCGACGCAGCCTTTGGTGATGTCGACAAAGCTGTCTTGATGTCGACACAGCTCCTTGATACTGCATCTTGAGAATGTGTCGACACTGATTATTTGTGTCGACACAAACACTTCACCATTCATCAGCAATCAACTTGGTCTAGACTCAGCTATGTGTCGACACAAGTCCTGTGTGTCGACACAGTTGATGTAGACTCTAAACATAGTGTGTGTCGACACTACCTCTAGGTGTCAACACAGTTGTTGTCGACTCTACCTCTGTGTGTCGACAATGCCTCCCGGTGTCGACACAGTCGATTTCGACTATAATCTTTTGTGTGTCGACACTGCCTCCCGGTTTCGACACAAATTCTCTGAAATGTCGACACAGCTATTTCCAAGTGTCGACACAATCTTTCTGAAGTGTCGACACAGCTTCTTCAGGTGTCTACATATGGACTTAGAATATTTTTCCTGCATTCTAGCACATTCTTAACCTGCACATATAAACTCAAAATAACATCAAATACATCTTGATGTATATCATTGAGCTAAGTGAGGCTTCTCCAAATCAGGTACACATTTTCCAATGTACCCAACAGCTGCTAAGATGGCAACAGAGATGGCCATGTTTACCTGCAAAAATGAACAAACAAGACCAAGTGCAAAGAGGTTTGGAGGGAAAGAAAAGCTCTGCAGAAAGTATGAAAGCGCAAAAGAAGAACGACAGCCGAAAAATGAATTTTATATCAGGGTTCGACGCTGAAAAGGAAAGATCGTTGAACTCCGTTCGACGATCTAGGCTTCTAAAGGAATCATAAAGGTCTTCAACGTCGTCGATCTCCGTTCGACGATATTGGAGAGCGACGAGCTCCGTTCGACGATCTTTGACCGGAAAGAGATAGCCTAGCACTATCTGGAAAATGCTGAACTCCGGTCGACGATTTCTGAGAACGTCGATCTCCGTTCGACGATCTTTGGGAAAAATGTCGAGCGCAGTTCAGAGAACAGAAATAACCTATAGACACTAGAAAAATCAAGTTTTTAACCTAGTCTTGGTCAATTTTAAGGTTTTAAAATCTTGGATTTTATTTTAAGCTTCCTCCATCTAACATTCCTAACTGATTCAGGAAGAAGGTGTGTTTCTTTTCATCTAATGGTTTGGTGAAAATATCTCCCCTTTACAAATCAGTTGGGATATATTGAAGTTCAATTTTATTCTTCTCAACATTATCTCTTAAAAAGTGATGCCTAATCTCTATATGTTTTGTCCTACTATGGAGGACTAGATTTTGGGCTATAGAAATAGCACTGGTGTTATCACAAAATATTTTTGACTTATCTAAGTTGTAACTATAGTCTAGGAGCTGATTTTGAATCCACAATATCTGTGAGCAACAACTACCTGCTATCATGTATTCAGCTTCAGCAGTTGATGTGGACACAGATGTTTGTTTCTTACAAAACTAGGAGACAAGTCTGTCACCAAGAAACTGACAAGTTCCACTGGTGTTTTTCCTGTCTACTCTACATCCAGCATAATCAGCATCTGAAAATCCAGTTAATTCAAATCCTGAATCTTTTGGATACCAGAGACCTAGATTTGGACAACTTTTCACATACCTAAGAATCCTTTTTACTAATGTGAGGTGTGACTCTCTAGGGCTTACTTGGAATCTAGCAGAGATGCATGTAGCAAACATTATGTCAGGTCTACTAACTGTACGGTACAATAAAGAGCCAATCATTACTCTATATGTTGTCTGATCAATAGGTTTCCCTTGTTCATCAGCATCTAATACAGCATTAGTAGGCATAGGTGTTTTCATACATGATGCTTCAGACATACCAAATTTATTAACCAATTCTTTTGCATACTTGGTTTGAGAAATGAATATGTCATCAGCATGCTATTTGACTTGCAATCCTAGAAAGAAGGAAAGCTCACCCATGCTACTCATTTCAAATTTAGAATGCATTAGGTTGGAAAACCTCTCACACAAATTTGAATCAGTAGATCCAAAGATAATGTCATCTACATAAATTTGTACTAGTAGGGTATTGGACTTATGGGTTCTAATAAAAAGAGTTTGGTCTACTCTACCCCTTATAAAATCATTTTTCAAAAGAAAGCATGCTAAGGTCTCATACCATGCTCTAGGAGCTTGCTTGAGACCATATAATGCTTTATGCAATTTAAAAACATAATCAGGATGAGTTGGAGAGATAAAACCTGGGGGTTGTCTAACATAGACTTCTTCCTTGATATCTCTATTGAGAAATGCACTCTTCACATCCATTTGATAGACCTTGAATCCCTTGTGTGTTGCATAAACTAGAAATATTCTTATGGCCTCTAACCTTGCAACTGGTGCAAAGGTCTGGTCATAATCTATTCCTTCTTCTTGTGAGTATCCTTGTACAACTAGTCTTGCCTTGTTCCTTACAATAATTCCTTGATCATCCAACTTGTTTCTGAACACCCATTTTGTTCCAACAATGGAGTGACCCTTTGGCCTTGGCACTAGTTCCCAAACTTTATTCCTTTCAAATTGATGTAATTCCTCTTGCATTGTAATGATCCAGTGTGGATCTTGTTCTGCATCTTGTATGGATTGAGGCTCAATTTGAGATAAAAAAGCAGGTATGCATCAGGTTTTGGTTGACCTGATTTCTGGTTTGCACACCAGCTGAGATGTCTCCAATCACTTGGGAGATTGGATGATCTCTTGATGTTACTAAATCAACAGGGGGTTTTGATTGTTCACTAACTTGTGTTATTATTTCCTCTTGTGGAACAACAACTGGCTCTTCAATGTGGTTCTCACCAAGATGTTGAGTGTCCTCTTCATCTTCACTGCTTTCACCTTTTTGTTGGATAGGTGAAGGTATTGTATCCTATTCTATAATGTGTAACCTGTTCAAATTTTCTGAAAGAGAATTGACCTTCAAAGGTTCTATGGTAGAAGTATTCTTCTCCTTATAAGACATGTTAGTTTCATCAAAAGATACATGTACAGATTCTTCAATTTTAAGAGAAGATTTGTTATACACCCTATAAGCTTTACTGATCATGGAGTATCCCAGAAACACTCCTTCATCATCTTTGGCTTGAAATTTTGCTATGTATTTCTTATCATTATTGTGTATGTAACAAATACAACAAAAAATCTTGAAATAATCTACTTTAGGTTTCTTCCCTTTGAATAATTCATAGGGAGTCTTGCCCTTCAGCTTATGTATCAAACTTCTATTCAACACATAGTTTGAGGTGTTCACTGCCTCTGCCCAAAAGGATAGAGGAAGGTGAGCATCTGTCAATAATGTAATAGCAGATTTAATAAGGGTTCTATTTTTCTTTTTAGCTACCCCATTTTATTGAGGAGTTCTAGGAGCTGAGAAAGTGTGCCTGATCCCTTCACTCTGACAGAACTCTTGCATAAGAAGAGAATCAAACTCTGTCCCATGATCACTTCTGATCAGGGCAATGTGAGTATTGAACTCAATCTGTATGCATTTGAGAAACTCTGTCAAACACTTAAAGTTATCAAATTTCTTCCTCAGAAAGAACACCCATGTAAATCTAGAGAAGTCATCTACAACTGCTAAAGTGTAAGATTTCCCTCCTATGCTTTTTACAGTAATGGGTCCAAAAAGATCCATGTGAAACAGATACAAAATCCTAGGTGAATCACTCTTATTAAGTGACTTAAAGCTATTTTTAGTTTGCTTGCCTAATTGACAAGCCCTACAAAGTCCTTCCTTCTTGTAGGGGCCAGAAGGTAGTCCTATAACAAGGTTATCCTTGGATAGCCTAGCAATGGTTCTAAGGTTTATGTGTCCTAATCTCTTATGCCATAGTTCATTTGGTTTACTAACAGAGTTGAACAAGCATATATCTACCTTAGTTGAATGAAAATCTACAAGATAGATGTTACCTTTCCTTTTACCTGTCAACACAGTTGTGTTGTCCTCTGATCTGATTTTGCATGAGGATTTGTTGAATATCACCTGGTAGCCTTCATCACACAATTGACTGATGCTGATTAAATTGTGCTTCAGTCCTTCCACATAGGCAACCTTCATGAATGTGACTGACCCTATCTGGACTGCACCATATTACTTGGTCTTTCCAAAGTTTGAATCTCCAAATATGACTTTGGGTCCAAGCTTGGCTTTGAAAGATGTTAAATTATCCTTGCTTCCTGTCATGTGCTTTGAGCACCCACTATCCAGATACCATTGCTGGTTTATTGTTGGATAGGTCTTCACCTGCATACATAATAATTTATTTGTTTTTGACCCAGTTTACCTTGGGCCTAGGTTGATAACCTTTAAAATCTGAAATAAATGACATCCCTGGTTGACTCTTATAGCCTTCAGGATGATATCTCCAAGGAGGTATTATCCATTCAGCATAAGGGCTGAAGCCTTGGGATGTAGGACCTCTAGGATTGAATTTTGATTTACCCTTAGAAACTTGTTCAAAGTTCTGATCTCTGTTCGACGATCTCTGAGCTGAGTTCGACGATCTTGGGTCAGATCCTCGAGCTCCATTCGAAGATCAACTTTTACAGAGTTCAGAGTTCAGCGATCGTCAACCTGAGTTCGACGATTCAGCTTGAGATCGCTGAGCTCTATTCCGCGATCGTCGAGCTCTGTTTGATGTTTTCCGTTGAACCTTGTTTTTCTTAGGAATATCAGAATTCTTCCTAGCTACCTCTACAACTCCCTTTCCTTTATCTGAGATAAACTTAATTGGGGTTGTTAACACTATAGGTTGGCTGGATGAAGCACCCAAGCCCAGTGTACTGTTAAGTCTTGAGTTCACTGTGCTTGTGATGTCCATCAGTCTGATGCTTCTCCCATTAAGGGATTCTTCAAACTTCTTTGCCTGAGATAGTTCACTTTTCAGTGAAGCTATCTCCTCCCTACAGCATTCCAACTCCTCAGAGAGTTTGAGGTTATCTGATTTTAAAGTGATATGTTCAGAAAATTGATTTCTGAGAGAGATAATCTCTTTCTCAGACTTTAGCAGGTCTAAAAAAAGTGCCTTAAATTCAGATCTAAAGTCCTCTAAATTGAAATCAAAAGAATCTATTACCTGATCTTCTTCAGTTTCATGTTCAGATTCAGATTCTGACACTTGTTCTGCATCTGAATTATGTTGAGAGGCATTGATAGCCATCATGCAGAACTCCTTCTCTTGAGCATCATCTTCATCATCACTTGAGCTTGATGAAGCCTCTAATTCCTCTTCAGTCTCACTCCAGGTTTCAGCTACAAATCCTTTCCTGGTGTGTTTGTTCTTGATGGAGGAGGACTTATCATTGTTGTTTCTCTTGAAGTCTTTGTCTCTTCTCCAATCTTTCTTATCTTTCTTGTCCTTATTTTGGTTTTCTGGACAGTCAGGCACAATGTGGCTTGGTTTCCTGCATCCAAAACAAATAATTTCTTTATTACTAGACTTGTCATACCTTGGATTTTCATGGCCTCTTGATGACCTTTTCCTGAAATCTTTTCTAGCCATCTTGTAAAATCTTTTTGCTAGTAGACTCATTAACTCTTCATTGCCTGTGACCTTGTGTTCAGGCTGTTCTTCTGTAGCTTTGAAAGCAATTGTCTTCTCCTTCCTTGTTGCTGGAGAAGCTGTCTTTTGCTCTTCCTCTCTATTTTTGATGAGCAACTCATAAGACTTGAGCTTGCCTAATAGAGCTTCAGTGGTGATCTCATTTAGGCTTCTGGCATCCTTGATTGTCCAGATCCTTGAGTCCCAAGTGCTGGGGAAGCACATTAGGATCTTATCATTGAGTTCAGTCAATGAGATCTCCTTGTCCAAAGTCTTCAGTTCACTGACAATTAGACTAAGTCTGTTGTACATGTCAGCAACTAACTCAGTTTCTCCCTTCTTGAAATTCTCATACTGGGTTATGAGATGGATCTTCTATCCTTTCTTTCATCAGCTGATCCTGACACAAGCTCAGATAGCTTGTCCCATATTTCTTTTGCTGAGTTGCATTCAGCCACTTTTTGAAATATATCATCAGACATAGTCTGAGCCAATATGTTCATTGCCTTAGCATCAACAACTTTCCACTTTTTGATTTCTACATCTGTTCCTGAAGGGGGTGGAACAGCACTTGTACTTGTAGTTGCTGGAGGTCTTGGACACACTGTCTGAAAGTGAGGGGATAAGTTGTAAACTACTCTAGAGGGGGGGTGAATAGAGTATTCAAAATTTTATGAACACTTAGTCAGCTCCCTTGGAGTATATTTGCGGAATAGAAAATCTGATACTTGAACCCTAAGAGCCTAACACAGTGATGTGCACAAGTGAGAGAGTTAATCTGAAATTTCAGTTTAACTAAAAGCCTATCACAGTAACTAGCAATCTTAGGTAGTTCTATCACAGCCACAGAATAAACAAATCAGCAAGAACCAGAGAGACACAGGATATATAGTGGTTCCCTTTAAATAGGTACATCCACTCTTCTACCACCCTGGTAGGAATCCACTACAGGTTTTTGCTAAGGTGCCCTGCCACCAATGATCTGATTCAGGTAGATCAAACAGACCCTTTGAGCTTTTGATAAGGATGCTCAACCACAGGTTGTTGATAAGGTGCCCTGTCACCAACGTTCACTTTTGAAGAGGCGTGAACAAACTCTTTTTACAAAGGGGTTGAGAGGGTTAGATTATCTTCTCTGTTTTAAATACAGATTAGAGAAGATTTGTGGATTCTCTAAAGAATCAAAGTCTCCCCCTGGCTCAGTGGAAGTCCAGGGAAAGCCTTTGCTTCAGGATGAAGGAGTTTCAGATAAACTGAAACTAAATCCTCAGAAATCTGAAGACTGATTTTTATCAGGTCTTAAGATTCTGGAGCACTTGAAGCAGATCTTGAGCCTTTTCTGAAGTCTTTGAAAAACTCTAAGCAAATTGCTCAGGAGACTTGAGAATGAAAGATGAATGCTCTGGGCTTTTTGCTTCAGGAAAACTTTTCTTCTTCTTGTAGTGAGATTGTTGAAGAGGTGCTCTGATGATGCTTGAGCGGATGAATAATCTTTCTTTGTGTCTGTTACTATATCTTTTCTGAGAGCAGAATCTCTTTTAAATATGTCTTCACGTTTTCCTTTGAAACGGCTCTATTAATTTGAATTCTCGAGCCCTGCAACAGATTATCTCAAGATAGAATATAGCAATAGGAATGGAATGGCCTATTAACTTTCTGTCAGTCCCAATAAGGAAATAAATGAATAGGGAAATATCTCAGCATAAAGATTTATCGTTCTTGGAAATAGCATACACCGCCAACGGCTAGAATACAGCCTGGCAATATATTTTGTATAATAAGACAAAAATGCTTTATCAAGAATACTGAATCCCGTGATTTATGTTTGACAGAATTTGTAAATAATTCATTTTGAATTTAAGCCATAATTTTAGCAACAAATAACTTCAGAGAATCTTTCTAACCACAAGCTAACACACTTGGAAATAAACCAAGGAATAGCATAAATACAAATAGATAAAATCAGACAGAAAACGTCGAACAGGGGTTCGAAGATCGTCGACCTGCAAACAGATCGTCGACCAATAACAGGAATCTGTCGGAACAGAAATCGTCGACCACAAATCGTCGACCAGCTAATAGATCGTCGACCGGCTAACAGATAGTCGACCAGCGAACAGATCGTCGACCAGCAAATAGATAGTCGACCAGCAAAGGCAAATATCTGTCGAGACAGAAATCGTGAAGCAAGAACACGATCGTCGACCTGATGATGACAGATCGTCGACCATCCTTCAGAGCGTAGTAAGCTTGCTCCGAGATCGTCGACCAACGGTCGACGATAATTGTCTTGACTTCAATGATTCACTAGCCCTGCTATCGTCGACCATTGATCGACGATCGCGAGGCCTCGTTCGACGATGGTCGAACGGAAAAGCCTTAACTACAAAAACATCTAGAACTTCTAACCTAAGCTCTAGGTCAGTTTATAAACTGCCCTAGGGAGACTAAACAAAGTCTAACCATGATCATATATCTTTATATGGATCAAGAGGGGCTGCAAGGGGATCACATAAGCCAAATCACATCTAGGGTACCAACAATCTCCCCCTATTTGGGTTATGTTATCCAATTCAGTTTAAAAGGCTAAAGCAGACAACAACAAATCTAGAGATTAATCAGAAAGATAAAACACAGGCAATACACAGAAAAAATATATCAAGCATAAATCAGCAGAAATGGAATGTATCAAGTAGATTTATCAGCAAGCTTAGCATCAGATGAGTCTTTAGGTATTGCAGCTGGTTTGAAAATAATTTCTCTGTTAGGGTTTGCTGCTTGTCTCTTGGATAGCATTAGATCATGTTCACCTATGATTTTCTTTTCAGCATAACTAGGTAGAACTGCAGCAGGATGAAGTCTCATGTATTCTTCAGTGTCAAAGGCTTCTGGATTGACTTGAATTCTGCTTAGTTCCTTTTCTCTGAATTCTGACATTGTTGAGTAAGCTGTGGGATCTAATCCTTGAGATTTGGCTCTCTCCATCATGCTAAGAGCAATAGACTCTTTGAATCTTGCCATGGAGGCAATCCTTTCAGCTTCAGTTTTGTCTGATGGAGAGGGAGGTCTATCAGTATCTGTATGAGCTGCAATCTCCATATTCCTTTGAAGAGCTGTAGCAAGTTTGCTTGAATCGAGAGGAATCTGCACAGTCTTCTTAGGATCAGTTTGAGCATAGAGAGATCTAGGAGGTGCAAGCTCAATGAACTTTTTGTGGGAATTTTCTGAAAAGACTACTCTTTTTCCTTTAGAATCAGCTGCAGCAGGTTTCTTTAAAGAGGAGGAGGGACCTCTCCTGGGAGGAGAAGGTTTCCTTTCTGGGACTAACTTCTTAGGAGAAGGAGGAGGAGAGAATGTAGGTTGTTGATAAGTCATCTCCTTTATTTGTTCTACGAGAGCATTGTTATTTCTTTTATTTCCTTGTCCTGAACCACTTTGGCTTCCCTGGCCTTGTCTACTTCTTCTCTGATAAGATTGAGAGGGGTTGGAACTGGCTGATCTACCAATTGGAGCAGAAGAGATACTTCCAGAGGCTCCAGCACCAGGAGGTGGAGGAGGGCCTCTGGGGGGGAATTTCTGAACTGGAGAGTCATATCTTTTTGTCCTCTTCTTCTCTTTAGTCTGATTCTTTGACAATCTCATCCAGGGTTGGAATTCCTTGCTCTTAGGATCTATTCCCTTCAGAATGTAATAGGGAACATCCTTGTTAGGATTTGCAGTAGAAGGAGCAGGGGCTTTTCTTTTCTTGGAAGCAGCTCTTTTTCTTTTCTTAGAGGAGTCAGAATCATCAGAGTCATCATCATCATCATCAGAATGAGATGAGTCTTTCCCAGCATAATCATCATAGTTTTGTTCAGATGGATCTTTGGCAGCAAGTTCAGCTTTGAATTTCTTCTCTCTTTCTTCTTTCTCTTTAGCTTCTTCAATGGCATCTTGCCTAAGAAGGGCATCCAGATCAACATTTGGAGCACTTTTCCATAGCTCTGATTCTGGATACAACTCAGGAACTGTCTTGGGGACCAGTTCTGCAATAGAAGGAGTGGATATAGGATAGGTGAGGATAGGAGGAGAAAAGATGACAGTATCTGCAGGGGCAGATGCTTTCTCTAGAGAGATGGCTAGGGAATCCAGATGATAATTAGCCATCCCTTCAATGTACTCAGAGGCAATGTTCTCAGCCACAAAGGCTATAAATTGTTCTAGGTTTAGAGTACCTGAGCTTGAGTCCATTTCAGTCATCTTGGGAGCACTGTCTGCCCTATCTTGCACTTCTTCAATTTCTTCAGCAGCAGCAGCAGCATTTATGGTTGTGCCTGCATGCAAAGAGAGATAGGTTAACAACCAAGTGGGAATAAAATATTCCCCCCAAGGTGAACAAACAACAGGTAATAGATAGGATTACCTGAAGATCTACACAGGATACCACTTTGCATCTAGGAAGGAGGTTATAATTCCTTCTAGATGTTCAGTGACATCAGGGATAGACACCTCTGCAAGGCACAAGAGGAGTGCCATACAGGAAAAGAAAAGAGTATCCTTGACCAAGGGGTCATCAAGGTACTCAGATCTATAAGGGACCATTTTCTCTTGAAAAGAGGGAACAGGAGGAGTAGATGTGAGTGAGGACTCACAGTCTAGGTTAAGATAGGATTCTAAATCTTTATCAGAATCAATAGATTTAGCAGCGTCAACTTGCAATACTGATGTGAGATCATCAGCAGCTGAGATGGAAAGAAAGGGATAAGAAATTAACTCTAAGTTGGAGTTAGAATTAATTAGAATCTTAAATAAAGCTATACCATCAGGTTGAGCAGCAACATTTTCACAAACGTCCATGGGGACTTCCTCAGTTTCTTTTTCAGGAACTTCTTCCTCAGAAGCTAGAATCACTGGAGAGTGAATGTCTTTGTTAGATACAAATGTCAAATTGAAGTCCTGATTATAACCTTTGGAGGAAGAATTTTAAGGTTTACCTTCTGGTTCTTTCTCTTGACTCTCTTGAGGTTCTTCAGCAGATCCTTGAAGGGGAAGAGAGGAATTATCCTGAAGGGTCAGGGCATCACCTGAGACCACTTCAACAGACATCTCCCCCTGCATGACTTCAGTGGGGACTGGAGTCATGCATTTTACAGAAGGGGGCTCAGCAGAAGATGAGATGGATTTGATGGCGTCAGTGAGAGAATTGATGGAGGCAATGAGAGGGGCATTGGCAGCCTCAATCATGCTTTGGATGGAGGGAGTGATGAGCTGTACAAGGTGTGCAAGCATTTCAGGGGATATCTGAAATGCTGATGATGTAGAGGTGGATGGAATGGAGGCAGGATGATCTGCCACATGATCAAATGAGTCATGTGGAGATGGGTGAACATCAACATGAGTGTGGGAGTCATGTTGAGAGAGATGCGAGAGGATGGTAGCAGTCACCATGTCAACACTGGCTGAAGCTGCCAGGTGTTGTGGTGTTGGTGACTGGTGTGGAGATGCAGGTGGAATGAAAGATGCATGTTGTGATGGCACTTCAGATTGAGTGGAGGGTAATGCAGGAGATGTAGATGCAGGGGTAAGGAGGGAGGATGAAGGGATTGCTGAGCCTTCCCCAGTAAGCGGGAGAGCGGGCGAATCAGCCCTTGAGTCTGAAGAAGGGTTAGGATCAACCCTGGCTGACTTCTTGATAATCCTCTGAGATTTCTTGAAAAGCGAGGGGTCCAACCTCTTGCTGGCATTTACTGCAGACGGTGCAGAAACGAGCAGCAGGGGTGCTTTCACATATAGAAACACACCCAGTACCCTTGCAAGGTTTACCTCTTTCTGATTGTTCTTTCTCCTTATTAGTTCAAATAGAACTTTTCCCCAGGCAATCTGTGCCTTATTCACCAAGGCTGACATCAGGGCAAATTGTTGCCGGTTGATGTTGTCATGAGCAGAATGTTTTCCCAGGACGACCTTGCCCACCAGGTCGGCCAGAAACTTGTATTCTGGGGACAAGTTTATCTTCAGCAGCTTAGCCGGAATCCCTTCGGCATGGCCCATCACAGAGAGCATGCGGCCATATTCCTCTGTGCTTTGCTCATATTCCTCAGAACCTGTTGGCAGTCCAAACAGCTCAGTCAACACTTCAGGAGTCAGAGTGACCTCCTCGCCATTTATCTTTCCGGACATCGCTTCGTCGCTGGAGGACGAGGTGTATACCCATTCACGAATTTCTGGTATATGAATCTTAGGAGAGAACGACATAAATTTCTTGAGGCCTTGGTCTTCGCATAGCTTCAGAATATCTTGGATTGGTTGATCGCATCGGCTGAAAGAATCGAAGTCGACACAGAAGCCAGTGTCGAACTTCATTCCGAAGAGAACAGCAGAAGGAATCGCCATTGAATTTGAGAGAAGATGGCGAATCGAGAAGCAAAACAGGGGAGAAGAGAATCGCGCGGGATTAGAGTTCGAGAGCGAATTCTAAGCCAGAAGAAGGAATATGAAAAGACGGAGCGGAAGGACGACGATCTCCAGACCTAAATCGACTATTAGAAACAAATCTGCGATCGTCGATCCCGGAATAAAATCGGTCGTCGAACACAGACCGACGATAGTCAATGTTTGACTAAACAGTAAACATCGACCGCCTACAAGCAAATACCACGATCGTCGATCAATAAATGATGGTCGACGATTCTCCATCCAGCACAGAAAATCTGGCGTCGACCATTGGTCGACGATAGATACCTAAGGAGAGATCGTTGACCAGCTGGTCGACGATTTCTGCCTTACTACAGAACGAGCTGTCGTCGACGGTTGGTCGACGATAGTTCTGACCTGGTCGAAGATCGTCGATCAGTCGTTCGACGATTTTAGACAGAAAACAAAACTAACCAAATTTTCACTATTCTGAACCATTAATCATGCCAAGCTGGTTCAGAAAGAACAAATGCTTTTGTTCATCAAGGGGCTTAGTGAAAATATCTCCTCTTTGCAGGTCTGTGGATATAAATTCCATTACTATCTTGTTCTTTTCCACATTATCTCTCAGAAAATGATGTCTAATCTCAATGTGCTTGGTTCTGGAGTGGTGCACAGGATTTTGAGCAATTGATATTGCACTGGTACTGTCACACAGAATTTTTGTGTTTGAGTGTGTGTACCCATAATCCACCAGCTGATTTTGAATCCACAGGATCTGTGAACAGCAACTAGCTGCTGCTATATATTCAGCCTCAGCAGTTGAAGTAGACACAGATGCCTGTTTCTTGTAAAACCAAGAGACAAGTCTCTCTCCCAGGAACTGACAAGTCCCTGAGGTGCTTTTCCTGTCAACTCTACAACCAGCATAATCAGCATCTGAATATCCAATTAATTCAAATCCTGACTCAGCTGGGTACCACAGTCCTAAGTTAGGACATCCCTTAAGGTATCTCAAAATCCTCTTGAGAAGAGTTAAGTGAGATTCCTTTGGATTGACCTGAAACCTAGCACATAGGCATGTAGCAAACATTATGTCAGGCCTACTTGCAGTCAAATACAGCAGGGAACCAACAATGGCTCTAAAGTTCTTTTGATCAACAGGCTTGCCATTGACATCAGAATCAATAACTGCATTTGAGGCCATGGGTGTGCTCATTGATGAAGCATCAGACATTCCAAATCTTTTAACCAGCTCTCTGGCATATTTTGATTGAGAAATGAAGATGCCATCAACACTCTGTTTCACTTGGAGACCAAGGAAATAGGATAACTCACCCATGCTGCTCATCTCAAACTTAGAGTGCATTAGTTCAGAGAACCTCTTGCATAGTTTGGGGATCAGTAGAGCCAAATATAATGTCATCTACATAGATTTGAACTAACAGTTGTGAGTCCTTATGATGTCTAATGAACAGGGTTCTATCTACTACACCTCTCACAAACTTGTGTTCTAGAAGAAAATTTGCTAAGGTCTCATACCAAGCTCTAGGAGCTTGCTTAAGTCCATATAGAGCCTTTTGGAGTTTGAACACATGAGTGGGTAAGGTTGATGAAACAAACCCTGGTGGTTGTTCAACAAACACTTCTTCCTTTAAATCTCCATTGAGGAAGGCACTCTTCACATCCATTTGGAAGACCTTAAATCTTTTATAGGCAGCATAGGCTAGGAAAATCCTAATGGCTTCTAGTCTGGCTACAGGGGCAAAAGTCTGATCATAGTCTATGCCTTCCTCCTGTCTATAGCCTTGAGCTACTAGCCTAGCCTTATTTCTAACTACTATGCCTTGGGCATCAAGCTTGTTTCTAAACACCCACTTGGTGCCTATGATCCGTTGGCCTCTTGGTCTTGGAACCAAGGTCCAAACTTTACATCTTTCAAACTGGTTAAGCTCCTCTTGCATTGCTATAATCCAGTGGGGATCAAGCTCAGCATCTTTAATGGTTAGGGGCTCAACCTGAGAAAGGAAACAAGCAAACATCACATCTTTGTTGAGTTGATGTCTTGTCTGGACTCCTGCTGAAATGTCTCCAATCACTTGAGATACAGGGTGATCTCTAAGTGTGACAAGATTAGTAGGTTCAACAATGATCTGATCTTCAACAGTTTCAAGATTTAATTCCTCATGTGGAATTTGATCAACTGTTGGAGCAGGTGCTTTAACTTGAGAAAGTTCTACATCAGATTCTGAATCTGAAGAAGCAGCCTGAGGAGTTTGTTGGGGATGATTCTCCTGTGTGAGTCTCAAACCTTCCAAATCCTTACTTACTCCTAGGACTTGCACTGTACTATTAGAGGAAGAGTCCTTCTCCTTATAATACATGACTGTCTCATCAAAAGAGACATGTGCAGACTCTTCTATCTTAAGAGAGGATTTATTAAGGACCCTATAGGCTTTGCTTACTTGAGAGTATCCTAGAAAAACTCCCATTGATGCTTTTGCCTCAAATTTTCTAATGTATTCTTTGTTATTGTTATGAACAAAAGCAACACAGCCAAATACTCTAAAATAGTCTATTTTAGGTTTCACTTGCTTAAGTAATTCATAGGGAGTCTTACCCTTAAGTTTATGTATCAGACTTCTGTTCAATACATAGTTAGCTGTGCTAACTGCTTCAGCCCAAAAGGACAGAGGCATGTTAGCATCTGCCAACAATGTACTTGCAGCTTCAATTAGGGTTCTGTTTTTCCTTTCAACTACCCCATTTTGTTGAGGAGTTCTAGGAGCAGAGAAGCTATGTTTGATACCTTCCTTCTCACAGAATTCTTGCATAAGAAGAGACTCAAACTCAGTACCATGATCACTTCTGATCAAGGCAATCTGAGTAGAGTACTCACTCTGTATACACTTTAGAAAATCTGTAAGAACCTTGAAGTTATCAGCCTTAGTTCTCAAGAAGAATACCCAAGTGAACCTGGAGAAGTCATCTACAATTACTAGAGTGTAGGACTTCCCTCCAAGACTCTGCACAGCAATAGGACCAAATAAGTCCAAATGTAACAAGTACAGAATCCTGGGTGAATCACTTTTATTAACTGATTTAAAGCTATTTCTTGTTTGCTTTCCTAGTTGACAAGCTTTGCAAAGGCCTTCCTTCTTGTAGGGGCAAGAAGGTAAGCCTCGTACAAGATTGTATTTAGCCAACCTAGAAATGTTTTTCAAGTTTACATGACTAAGTCTCTTATGCCAAAGGGTATTATTACTGGTTACTTCATTAAATAAGCATATTTCAGATTTGGAGGAATTAAAATCTACAACATAAACATTTCCAATTCTAATACCTACTAACACCACAGTATTATTTAAAGAAATATTGCAAACAGTGTCAGTAAACCATACCTTGTACCCAGCATCACACATTTGACTTACAGAGATTAGGTTGTGCTTTAGTCCTGAGACATAGGCTACTTTCTTGAAGGTTACAGCTCCTATGGTGAAGCTGCCATACCCTTCAGTCTGTCCACAGCTGGAATCCCCAAATACAACTTTTGGTCCCAGCTTGGCTTTGAAACCTGACAGGTTCTTCTTCTTTCCTGTCATATGCTTTGAGCATCCACTATCCAGATACCATTTGTCATGTATGACTGGATAGGTCTTCACCTGCAGAAAGAACAGTTACACATTGTGGACCCAGGTTACCTTGGGTCCAGTATTCTTTACAAAAGAAAAACTAGATATAAAGGATTTTGCAGGCTTAGATTTATATCCTAAAGGGTGTGATCTCCTAGGTGGGATAATCCATTCAGTTGAAGGATTAAACAACCTGGGGTGGTGATTAGGATTTGAAGTTCTGGAAGTTTGATTTTTATTTTCCAGCTTAAGTCCAGATCGTCGATCAATGGTCGACGATCGCAAGCCATATCGTCGATCATTTATGGTAGAACGATGTTCTGGATTCCACGATCGTCGATCACCGGTCGACGACCTTTGTAAAGCTAGAAATTTTTTCTTCCTATTCTCTTTCTTAATCTTATTCTGAATTCTCTTGCATTTTTCAATTTCCTCAGTATTCTTTATTCCTGATTCAGAAACAAATTTTACTGGAGTGCTAAATCTCTCCTTTGTGAGGAGGATGGGTTCACTAGATGTAGCACCTAAGCCTAGTTTATCATTACCTACCCTAGTGTTTGCTATACAGGTTATTTCAGATAATTTAAGGCTTCTGCCATTTAATTGTTCTTCTAACCTCTTAGATTTCGCTAGTTCTAATTTTAGGAATGTTATTTCTTCTTTTGAGCTTTCTAATTCCTTTTCTAATCTGATTATTTCAGTACCTTCCATGTCTAGTTCCATTATTTTTAGTCTAAGTGACTTAATTTCTTTTTCAGATAAAAGTAAATCTAAACATAGAGTTTTAAATTTTAGTTTGAACTCAGGAGATGAGAAGTCAAATGAGTCGATTACCTGGTCCTCCATAAAGGAGTCTTCTTCATTGTCTCCTTCTTCTTCAGAATTCTCTGCAGCTGACAGAGAGCTGCAGGCATCAATGGCCATGAGGCAGACCTCTTTGGCTTTCTTTTCTTCTTCTTCTTCAGAATCACTTGAGCTAGAGGAGCAGGTATCCTCTTCTGTTTCACTCCAGGTAGCAGCCACAAATCCCTTGTCCTTCTTCTTGTATTTGTGTGATGAGGACTTGGAGTGGTGCTTCCTGTATTCTTTCTCATGTTTCTTCTCCTTGTACTTCTTCTCTGGACAATCTGGAGCAATGTGTCCAGGCTTGCTGCAAACATAACAAATGATTTCTTTAGATGGAGTCTTGTCATACCTTGGCTTGTCCTCATGCTTGGAGAATTTCTTTCTGAGGTCTCTTCTTCCCATGTTGAAGAACCTCTTGGCAATGAGTGCCAGTAACTCCTCATTTGATTGACTTCCTTCAGAGGTCTCAGCAGCCTTAAGAGCTAGAGAATGCTCTTTCTTTATTTGTGTTGGAGTCTTTACTTCAGTTACAGCAGCTCTACTCTTTAAGGTTTGCTCATATGACCTGAGCTTTCCCAACAGAGCTTCTGTGGAGAGTTCCACGGTATTTCTTCCATCCTTGATGGGCCATATCCTTGAGTCCCATGAGATGGGAAGGCACATCAGGATCTTGTCATTGACTTCTGACAAGGTTATCTCCTTGTCTAAAGACCTCAGTTCACTTATTATTGAACTGAGTCTTGTGTACATGGTGTCAATGTCTTCAGCATCATCCTTCTTGAAGTTTTCATACTGAGAGGTGAGATTGGATCTCCTGTCCTTCCTCTCATCAGCTGAGCCAGCAACTATGTGGTTGAGGGAATCCCACATAGCTTTGGCTGAGGTACATTCAGCCAGCTTCTGGAATATCTCATCAGACATTGTCTGAGCTAGGATATTCATTGCTTTAGCATCAGCTGCTTTTGCCTTCTTGTAAGTTTCATTGTAGTCAGGTGGTGGCACAGCACTGAGATCAGCAGAAGTGGAAGCAGCAGCAGGCCTAGCAGGTGGTCCTGTCAAAATAGAAGAAAAGATATCTTCATCAATAGAATTCATGTATAGTCTTATCCTGGCCTTCCATATGCCAAACTTGGACAAGTTGCATACAGGAGGTCTGGTGCTTGAATAATCTTTAGACTGGGCCATGTGTGAAAGTGTTTGTGAATGGTATCAGGAAACAACTTATCACAGGATCTTTTAACTCAGGTGTTAGCCTGTATGAACAGCTAACCTCCCTCTGATACCAATTGAAAGTGAGGGGATAAGTTGTAAACTACTCTAGAGGGGGGGTGAATAGAGTATTCAAAATTTTATGAACACTTAGTCAGCTCCCTTGGAGTATATTTGCGGAATAGAAAATCTGATACTTGAACCCTAAGAGCCTAACACAGTGATGTGCACAAGTGAGAGAGTTAATCTGAAATTTCAGTTTAACTAAAAGCCTATCACAGCAACTAGCAATCCTAGGTAGTTCTATCACAGCCACAGAATAAACAAATCAGCAAGAACCAGAGAGACACAGGATATATAGTGGTTCCCTTTAAATAGGTACATCCACTCTTCTACCACCCTGGTAGGAATCCACTACAGGTTTTTGCTAAGGTGCCCTGCCACCAATGATCTGATTCAGGTAGATCAAACAGACCCTTTGAGCTTTTGATAAGGATGCTCAACCACAGGTTGTTGATAAGGTGCCCTGTCACCAACGTTCACTTTTGAAGAGGCGTGAACAAACTCTTTTTACAAAGGGGTTGAGAGGGTTAGATTATCTTCTCTGTTTTAAATACAGATTAGAGAAGATTTGTGGATTCTCTAAAGAATCAAAGTCTCCCCCTGGCTCAGTGGAAGTCCAGGGAAAGCCTTTGCTTCAGGATGAAGGAGTTTCAGATAAACTGAAACTAAATCCTCAGAAATCTGAAGACTGATTTTTATCAGGTCTTAAGATTCTGGAGCACTTGAAGCAGATCTTGAGCCTTTTCTGAAGTCTTTGAAAAACTCTAAGCAAATTGCTCAGGAGACTTGAGAATGAAAGATGAATGCTCTGGGCTTTTTGCTTCAGGAAAACTTTTCTTCTTCTTGTAGTGAGATTGTTGAAGAGGTGCTCTGATGATGCTTGAGCGGATGAATAATCTTTCTTTGTGTCTGTTACTATATCTTTTCTGAGAGCAGAATCTCTTTTAAATATGTCTTCACGTTTTCCTTTGAAACGGCTCTATTAATTTGAATTCTCGAGCCCTGCAACAGATTATCTCAAGATAGAATATAGCAATAGGAATGGAATGGCCTATTAACTTTCTGTCAGTCCCAATAAGGAAATAAATGAATAGGGAAATATCTCAGCATAAAGATTTATCGTTCTTGGAAATAGCATACACCGCCAACGGCTAGAATACAGCCTGGCAATATATTTTGTATAATAAGACAAAAATGCTTTATCAAGAATACTGAATCCCGTGATTTATGTTTGACAGAATTTGTAAATAATTCATTTTGAATTTAAGCCATAATTTTAGCAACAAATAACTTCAGAGAATCTTTCTAACCACAAGCTAACACACTTGGAAATAAACCAAGGAATAGCATAAATACAAATAGATAAAATCAGACAGAAAACGTCGAACAGGGGTTCGAAGATCGTCGACCTGCAAACAGATCGTCGACCAATAACAGGAATCTGTCGGAACAGAAATCGTCGACCACAAATCGTCGACCAGCTAATAGATCGTCGACCGGCTAACAGATAGTCGACCAGCGAACAGATCGTCGACCAGCAAATAGATAGTCGACCAGCAAAGGCAAATATCTGTCGAGACAGAAATCGTGAAGCAAGAACACGATCGTCGACCTGATGATGACAGATCGTCGACCATCCTTCAGAGCGTAGTAAGCTTGCTCCGAGATCGTCGACCAACGGTCGACGATAATTGTCTTGACTTCAATGATTCACTAGCCCTGCTATCGTCGACCATTGATCGACGATCGCGAGGCCTCGTTCGACGATGGTCGAACGGAAAAGCCTTAACTACAAAAACATCTAGAACTTCTAACCTAAGCTCTAGGTCAGTTTATAAACTGCCCTAGGGAGACTAAACAAAGTCTAACCATGATCATATATCTTTATATGGATCAAGAGGGGATGCAAGGGGATCACATAAGCCAAATCACATCTAGGGTACCAACACTGTCAAAACAGAATTAAAGATGTCCTCATCAATAGAATTCATGTATAATTTAATCCTTGTCTTCCAAAGTGCAAACTTAGAAAGATTGTACACTGGAGGTCTGGTGCTTGCAAAGTCTTTGTTCTGTGCCATGATTTTATATGAAAGTAAATATAATAGAAGTAATAACCCTCTATTAAAGATTGATCTTGTCAGAGATCTTTTGGTTCATGTGTTAGCCTGTAAAACAACCAACCTAGTGAAGATCTAGTTGTTGAATAACCAACCTGCTCTAATACCAATTGAAAGTAAGGGTAAGATCTACCTTTACTCTAGAGGGGGGGGGGGTGAATAGAGTATATTAAAATAAGTTTTGCAAATTAAAAAATTATTGGGCAGTGGAAGACTTGATTTATTTATAGGTGTATTGTGCCTGCAGTAAATAAAACTAAGAAAGCAAGAAACAAAAACACAGCACATAGCAAATAAAACATAGGCAACCAGAAGACACAAGGATCTATAGTGGTTCCCCAATCAACCTGGGTACATCCGCTCTTCTACCACCCTAGGTAGGAATCCACTATAGGAAGAGTTGATCAGGTGTCCTGGGAACCAATGAGCTTTTGACAAGGTGCTCAAAAACCAAACCAGATTTTTTGATCAGGTGTCTTGCCACCACTGAGTTTTGACAAGGTCTCAGAAACCAAACACAAAACTTTTGAAGGGATTTTTGAGTAACCCTTTTACACCAAAGAAAAATAAAAAAGGTAAAGTTATTCTTATCTGTCAACAGTCAAAGAGAAGACTAGTGGATTTATGTTGTCAAAGCTCCCCCTGAGATTTGCAGTTGTTCAAGAAGAGAAGCTTTGCACAGGGTGATAGGCCTTCAGAATAAATGAGATCTCCAGCAAAGAATGATTTCAGCAAAGACTAAAATGTGTTGTGTCTGGAGTTTTGATTGATGAAGCCTTGAAAAACTTGAATCTAAGATGAGAAACTGTAATCCTGTAGTTGTTGTGTGTCTCACAGATCTCAGATGTTGTTCTTAGTTTTCTCTTGCTATCTGTTATTCTATGTGTTGATGATATCTGTCTCTATTGACTGAAAAAGATATATTGAAATCCAATCTTCCATAAAGTCGTTAGCCAGTCATAAATGACTTCCTTAATTGATATCTGTCTCTGGAGGAAAGTCCTAAGTGACATTCTCCTTTAGTCTCCTTGAAACTTGATCCAGATTAATTAAAACGGCTACAAAATCCTTTCCATTAACTGCTGGATATGAATAAATTTGAATTCCATAACTGACTGAATTTGAAATCCTGAAATCGTTGATCTCTCAAGAAAATCATCGATCTGAGCTCGACTACCGTAGACCTGAGCTCAAAGACTGGAACATGACTTGGAACAGAAATCGTCGATATGAGCTCGACTATCGTCGATCTGAGCTCAGAGATCTGGATTTTGGCTAGAGACAGAAACGTCGATCTGAGCTTGAAGATCGTCGAACCGAGTTCGACGACTCATTGAACTGAGCTCAGAGATAGCCGAACTGAGTTCGACGCCTCGTCGATCTGAGCTCGACGATAATTGCATTAGTCTCACTGCACTTGAAGTCTGAACTAGGAGGTCTTGGGGGCAGCTTTCAAACCTAAGTTCTAAGCCTTAGACCTATTCTAGTTGACCTTTAAATCTATACAATGAGGTCAAAACACATTCCTAAGGACATAGTGATCCTTACCCAAATAAGTAATAGGGTGTTCCAACATCCTTGATCGAGTAGGTCAAAGCTTTCTCAGGTCAGATCGTCAAGTCTTCTTCTACAATTCTGAAAAAGCCGCTAAGTTCAGAAGAAGACATAGAGTTCAATATTTCCAGATCTGAGAGAAATTTTTGTTTGTATTTTCAAACCTCTTTGTAAATCTTGTAGGATATTATTCTCCGAGTGTAGGAGCGTTGTTCTCCGAGTTTGTAGGAAGTTTTATCTGCCGAGTGTAGAACCTTTTGGATCGAGTTTGTAGGAACTTGGTTCCAAGGCGTAGGATTGTTTTCAATCCGAGATAGTGGAGTAGCCGAGTCTAGTGATTTGCTAGATCAGTGAGGTAAAGTGGACGTACCCAATATTGGGGAACCACTATAAATCTTCTTATCTTTCTATGATTGCTTGATGTTTTGTGCAAGTTCGTTAAAATTTTTATTCCGCAAATAGATGCACGATTCACCTATTCACCCCCTCTAGGTGATTTAGGTTGACAACTTTCCACTTTCAATTGGTATCAGAGGAAGGTTGGCCATTAAAAGGTTAACACCTTGATCAATTTCCTCTCGAAAGTTGTCACTTGGATATTCAAGCAATGGACAAGGCCAAAGATTTTGCCAAGCTTCCTCTGTGCACAAAGAATAACTTTCCCATGTGGAAAGAGAGAATCAAATTTTTTCATGGAAGCTGTGGATGCCCGGATCTTCATGATTGTTGAAGAAGGTCCTTACGTCCCCATGACTGCCTCAACTATAGATCCAACCAAGAAGGTTCCTAAGAAATTGATGGACCTAGATAAGGATGAGATTGCACTTGTCTCTTTGGACAAGAAAGCTAAAAATATTATTGCAAGTGCAGTCGATGACTCGATGCTGTAGAATCTGATTCACTGCCAATCGGCTAAGGAGATGTGGCAGTCTCTAGTTACTCTGATGGAAGGTACTAAAGAAGTGAGGGATGATAGAAGGTCCCTACTGAACCAGAAATATGAAGCCTTCAGGTAAGGGTCAAAGGAGACCATTGCAGATACCTTTGAAAATTTCTTCAAGATAGTAAATGGCCTAAGAATGTATGGCCTAGTCTTCACTAATGGGGAGATGAATGATAAGTTTCTGAGGTCCCTCACAAAGGAATGGGACAACAAAGTCTGTGCCATCCGGGAGTTTGGCAGACTAGCTGAGACAGACCCATAGAATCTATTTGGCAAGCTGATGTCCTATGAACTGCAGATCAATTCCAGAAAAGCTTAAGAAGAGAAAAGTTGCTTCTCCTCAAAAGAGAAGTCGGTTGCATTAAAGGCTGATAGTTCAAGGAAGGGCATAGCTGCCTCACCAGCACCTGCTCAAGAAGTGAGTGAAGAAGAAAACTCTGAGCCAAGCACCTCAGGCTTAGAACTATCTGAAGGAGAGTTCTCGTTGCTCTCTTAGCAGTTCAAGAAATTCTTGAATAAGAATAAGTAGTGGAGAGGCAAGGATGTTTCATATAGAAGATCACGACAAGACGATGATCAGCGAAAGAAAGGCTCAAGTATCCATGACAGGTATACCTCTAAACAGGACAAACAGATTTCTACTGTCATTGTTTGCTACTGCTGTAACAAACTAGGTCACGTCATAGCTGACTGCCCCCACAAGAAGAAGGAGGGTGGCAGAAGAGAGGAAAAGAAGTCCTCATACCACAATAAGAGGACAGAGGAGAGCCTGTTGGCCAAGAAGGGAAAGACTCTGAGCGACTCTAACTCATCTGAGTCGAGTGAAGAAGAGGAAGCCTACTTTTGGCTCATGGCTCAATCAGATGACGAACAAAAGCCCCAGTTTACTGGGGAGGTAAAATCTCATACTCCTCTCTCTGAATCTGAAAGTTCTGAGCAAGATCATGAGGATAGCTCTTCTGATGATGAGTAGGAACTTATGGCCCAGTACAAGGACTTGATCATGATATACGACAAATGTCACCGAGTCGTGAAAACTCAGGCTAAAGAGATTAAGTCTCTAAAGGCTATTGAGAGCAGCTTGAGAGAAGAAGTTGCTAAGATTGACTCTCTTCAAGAGAACTTCAATTTTGCTATTGAAGAATACAATCAAGCTCTTAAGTACCTCGACCTTAAAGAGGAAATCATCAAAGAGTTGGAAAAACAACTCGAGGCTGAGAAGAAACATGTTGAAAGTTTCTCTAAGCCTAAGATAGTTCTTCCACTCATTGTTGAATTCTCAGCTGAGGCCCAAGGAGCTGGACTAGGCCATGTTACCGCTCCTAGTAAATCTTCTAGGAGAAGCAAGGCTCAATGGAAGAATAAGGCCGCCAAGAAGGCCTTGGCCAAAGAAAAGGGGAAAGCCCCTCTAGATCAGACAGTATTTAATAAAGAAATCTTTCCAAAAAATAAGTTTGATCTGGACTCGTCCTATGGTCACTTGACCAGGCCTACTTATGTAGAGCCAAAGTATCGGTACCAAGGATGGACTCGCCCTCGGAACTTTGGTGAGAGTGTCTTTAAGGCACCTTATGAAGAAGTGATTCTTCAGGGCTATGGTCCTTATAATCATGGCCACAACTTCAAGAAAGCACCTAAAGTAAAGCCCATTGGGGAAAGGCCTCTGAAGGAGAAGAAGTCATGTGATTGCCATCACCATGAAGCTTCCTCTTCCAAGAGTGCTACCTCTGCTAGACCACCATCTCAAAAGGTAAAGCAGGAGTACGTAAGGCAAAGATACAATAGGTTTGACTATTGGTGTTATGGCAAAATTGGTCATTTTGCCATCGATTGTTGGTTTAATATCAGGAAGGTCGCTACTACTCAAGTTAGCAACATGAGATTGACCACTCAGGATGCTAATCTTCATAGGGGGGTGTTCTAACCCGAGACCAAGGACCCAAACATGTTTGGGTTCCTATGGCAAAGTGATCATGAATGCAGGTATGTCCAAAGGCCACCAAAATGCCAATCTGGTACTTGGACAGTGGATGCTCTCGACATATGACCGGGACACGAAGCCTACTCCAGAATTTCACTTCAGTCTGCAACGGACCAAAGGTCATCTTTAGAGGTTCAGACCGAGGTATAACTAAAGACTACGGTATGATCTCTAATGGTAGTGTATCCTTTTCGGATGTAGCTTATGTGGAGGGATTGGAACACGATCTCATAAGCATAAGTCAACTATGTGACAAGGGATACATAGTTGAATTCCACCCTGACAAGTGCTTGATAAAGTCTGTTAACAATATGGAAACGATTCTATCTGGAACTCGAAGCAGGAATGTTTTTTGTTTAAATTTCATTTGTATAGACTCTTCTACACCAGTGTGTCTTTTGGCAAAAGATATTGCGTCTCTTGGTGACCAATGGCACAAGAGGCTAGCACATATTAATTTTAAAACTATTAATAAATTATTCTCCCAGAACTTAGTACGTGATGACCCAAATATCAAGCACGTCAAAGATAGACCTTGTCATGCATGCATAAAAGGCAAGCAAACAAGGGCTAACTTTAAAAGCATCATAGGCAAAAACTCTAATAGGTGTTTACACCTACTTCATATGGACTTGTTCGGTCCACTGCAAATTAGAAGCTTAGGACGTAAGGATTATACGTTGGTAATTATTGATGACTACTCGCGCCTTGCGTGGGTGTTCTTTCTAAAACACAAGTCAGATACCTTCGATATCTTTACAAATTTTGTCAGGCTGGTCCAGAATGAATACAACTGTTCTGTAGTCAAAATCAGAATTGACAATGGAACGGAGTTTAAATCTTGGGCCATGACAGAATATTGTGAAAGCCTAGGTATCTTTCATGAGTTTTCCTCTCCTCGTACTCACGGTAAAATGGAGTAGCAGAGAGAAGGAATAGAACACTCATAGAGGCCTGTAGGACCATGTTGAGTGATGCTTCACTACCGGAATACTTCTGGGCTGAAGCCGTCAACACTGCATGCCACGTGCAAAATCAAGCCCTCATAAACAAGAATCATGATAAGACACCTTATGAACTTCTAAAAGGCAGGAAACAAACAATCTCATATTTTAGAATTATTGGCTGTAAATTCTTCGTACTTAACAATGGTAAGTATCATATTGCCAAATTTAGTGAGAAAAGTTTTGAAGGTATTTTTGTAGGATATAGTAGCCATAGTAAGGCATACAGGATTTTCAATAGAAAAACTCTTGTTGTAGAAAAATCAATACATGTTGTATTTGATGAGACGAGCTTGCTGCAAAGCAAATCATCTAGTGTGCTTGTTGAAGATGCAGGTACAAGGCTTAAAGAAATCAGTTTGGATGAATAGACCGAAGGTAAAGATGAAAAGTTCATCAAGATCACCTCTCCAACCCCTATTGGAGAGGTAGAGGATCAAGATGAAACTATTGTCCAAATTGATGAAGTCATTCCAGTGGCTGAAGATATCCCAGATGCGAGGAATCTAGAGCTCAGACATCTGAAGGATCACCCAATGGACCAGATCATAGGAGATCCACGGGATGGTGTCAGAACTCGTCGAGGTACAACTAACAAGAATCTCTATTTAAGTTTTCTCTCGCAGGTTGAACAAAAAAAGTTTGAGGAAGCAAACTTAGATGCATCGGGGATCTTGGCCATAGAAGAAGAACTAAATCAGTTCAAGCGCTGCAAAGTTTGGACGCTTGTTCCAAGACCCAAAGGTAAGAATGTCATCGGAACGAAATGGGTCTACAGGAACAAGATGGACGAGGATGGGACAATCATAAAGAACAAGGCCAGACTCGTCGCAAAAGGATATCGTCAAGAAGAAGGGATCGACTTCGACCAGACATTCGCTCCAGTGGCAAGGCTGGAGGCCATCAGACTATTCCTGGCTTATGTTGCACTGAAGAGCTTCACTGTCTACCAAATGGACGTGTAGTCCGCCTTCCTGAATGGTGACATAAAGGAAGAAGTGTATGTGGAACAACCCTCAGGTTTTGTTGATCCTAAATTTCCTGAGCATGTTTATTTATTATCAAAAGTGTTGTATGGTTTGAAACAAGATCCTCGAGCTTGGTACGAAACGTTGTCTAGCTTTCTCCTTGAGAACAAGTTCACAAGGGAAAGATAGACAAGACATTATTTCTTAGGGAAATTTAAGGCAAGATTTTGCTAGTGCAAATCTATGTCAACGACATTATTTTTGGCTCTACAGACAATAACCTCTGCAAAAAGTTCTCTAAACTTATGCAAGGGAAGTTTGAAATGAGTAGTATGGGAGAGCTGAAGTATTTCTTAGGACTTCAGGTAAAACAATCTGAAGAAGGAATTTTCATCTCACAGACGAAGTTCACCAAGAAATTGATTAAGAAATTCGGAATGGAGAGTGCAACCTCTATGAGGACTCCAATGGCCTCAGCTGTGTCTCTGGACAAGGATGAGAAAGGGAAACCTTTTGATGAAACCAAGTACAGAAGCATAGTTGGATCCTTGCTCTACCTTACTGCCAGTAGACCAGACATAATGTTCTCTACAATTGTCTGTGCTAGATTCCAAGTGAACTGTAAGGAATCTCACTATGCTGCTGCAAAACGGATCTTGAGATACCTTAAAGGTACAATAAATCTTGGCTTATGATACCCAAGAAGTAATGACATCGAACTAATTGGTTTTTAAGATGCAGACTTTGCAGGTAGCAAAGATGACATGAAATGCACTTCCGGGATATGTCAGTTCCTTGGAAGAAGGCTTATTTCATGGAGCAGCAAAAAGCAAAACTGTGTCGCAATCTCAACGGCCGAGTCAGAATACATTTCTGCCGGTAGTTGTTGTGCATAGTTGCTTTGGCTAAAGAATCAGCTAGAAGACTATAATATGAAGGTCAAAGACATTCCATTGTTCTGCGACTCCTCTAGCGCAATCGCAATCGCAAAAAACCTAGTCTCGCACAGCCGGACAAAGCACATTGAGCTCAGATATCATTTCATCTTGGAGCATGAGGAGCAAAGGGATGTGGATCTGCAGTACGTGCCAACAGATCAGCAAGTTGCAGATATTTTCACGAAGCCGCTGGATGAGACCAAGTTCAATTTCTTCAAAACTGAACTTATAATGCTGAACAAAGAAGGACAGATCAAAGGGAATCAGTTTAAAGCTCAAGAATCGAGGATACCTCAAAAAGGTAAGAAATTTCTCAAGAGGAAGCTAGTTCTCGAAAACTTACTCAACTTCTCAAGAACAAAAGTCTGTCTCTCGAGAAGTCCCTTAAGTTCTCGAGAACTAATAACTCTAGCTCTCGATAAGTAACTCTAGCTCTCGAGAAGTAATGTTTGCTCTCGAGAAGTACTCTAAAAGCTCTCGAGAACTTATTTCCTTACTTCTAGAGAACTATACGACACTTCTCGAGAACTAATCCTACTTCTCGAGAAATGCCCGTCCTTTTTTTTATTTCAGTTTAATTTCTTCTATTTTGAAAACCCGCTTGATTTAAGTCCTAATCCTAGATTAATTAACCACTTAATTGACATTACTAAGATTATATATATAATACTTTAGAAATCCCAAATCAACCGCCACTTCAAACAGTCTTCTCGAAAACTCTTCGTCTTCCGCCGATAGAAAGCTTCGTCGCAGCCATCGTCTTGTGCTCTGTCCATCGCTGCCGTCAGCATCCATGGCACAGAGTTCGAAAATAGGAGTCGGGAGTGAACTTGTCGTCGCAGGAATTGCAGACATTTCTAATGATTTCCAGAACTTGCTCCTTCTCCTGGAAATAGCCGGTCTGATGTTTGTTCTCTCAGAACCCTGCAAGATTTCATTTCCAGATGTAGAGGAATTCTTCAGGAATGCCAAGGTGAGGAGAAATGGTACAATTTTGAAAACAAAAGTCAGGGGGATCAAAATCAAGTTGGACAAAACCAGAGTTTCAAAGCTTCTAAAGATGCCTGTTGTGGATGAAGAGGATGACCTAACACTTGAATATTATGACAGAACTTACTCTTTCTGTGGAGTTTCTGTGGATTTCATCTCTCTAAGTAGAAATCTCTTCAATGATGTAGAAAAACTTCTGGTAGATATAATTGGAAAGATCTTGTGGTGCAGAACAGGGTCCATTAGTTTCATAACTAATGACCTATTTGGTGTTATGACAGCTATTATCTACAGAAAGAAATTTCAATATGGAATGATGGTATTTGAATTGATCAGGGACAACATTCAGGATCTCAAGTTTGCAAGGATAATCTCTTTGTTGCTGAGTGAGATTGATCCAGTCACTTTTAAAATTTCCAAAGGCACTCCAGTTCATCACTTGAAAAAGATTTCATTGGCCTCCATTCATAGATGGGAATTAAAATTGAAGAATTCCAAGCAGTTAGCTAAAGAACTTGTAGCTTCTGCCTCTGAGGTCAGGACCCCATGTCCGTCCTCTCATCATGTTGCTGAACATTCTGGTGTAGCAACTGAGGGGGAGCCTACAGCCTCTGTTCCTGTTGTCAGACCCACTCCTTCCTCTCCAGCCAGATCAGCAAGCAGATCACCCATCATAAGTCCTGACAGAAGCCCAGTAAGCTCTCCAACCAGGTCCCCAGTGGAAATTGCTCCAGATGATACTTTTTCAAATGCTCAAGTCTAGGAAACCCTCAAGAACACAGCTGAAGCCATTGACAGCATGATTGAAGAACTCACTTCAGGTGAACCAATTCCTCCCCTTCACAAAGAAACCATTGTAGAACCATCTAAAGAACCATCTCCTCCACCCTCACCCCAAGCTACTCCAGCTCCAACTCCTTCTCCCTCTCCAAGGAAAGATTCTACTCCAGCTGAACATTCTTCTCCACCAGAGACCATCCTTCTATCTACAGAGGATGAGCCAGAATCTGAAGAGGTGGAAGCCCCTCTCAGGAACCTTGACTTCTCCCTCCCAAGATTTGTTGATGAGGAGGCATACAGTATCTCACACTGTAAGTTCCCAGAGCTCTGTGGTCATAGAAGAAATTTCTCTATGGAAAGCACCTCCTCCACCTCAGATTGCTACACCTAGTTCCCCTCCTACTGCCATTATTTCTGCCACTTTTGCTGTTGCTGCTTCAACTGTAAGTTCAGATATTCTATCTAAGATTGAAGGTACGCTGTCTGCCCAAAGGCAATATTTTGATTAATCCCTCAAGTCAGTCAAAGATCAGGTCACTGCTCTAGAAAAGGAAATGAGCAGAGTATTTGCTGAGATACAACATAACACTGACTCTCTGAAAAGTCTGTTTCAGATTGGTGGCAAAGCCATTGACAACACCATTACCAGTATTGGTCAGGTCATGGACCAGTCTGTCACACTGGCAAATAATCAAATTTAGTTGGAAAAGAAAGCTGAAGAACATGTGATGAAGATTTGTGAGGAAGTTGGTACTTTCAAAGAAGACACCATAGAAAAGCTTTGTGTAGAAATTAGAAAGGGGGAGAGTTTAGTGAAAGAATAAGTGGAAAAGCTTACTGCAGATGCAAATTCTCTCTGGAATGAGAAATTGACTGAGATAAATAAGAATGTTTTAGATCAAATCCAATCAGTGTAATTCCACACTTATAATACTGCAGTCTGGATGCACAATTAAATTTTTCCCAGACTTTCAAGATGATCCTAATGTGATTCCACATCATCTGAACCCCCTTGCTGAAGGAGAATCCACCCAGATGCCTCAACCTCAGATGCCTACCTTCTCTCCTAGGCTAGAAGATCAAGATCCTCCCCCTGCTTCTTATTCCCAGGTTTGGGATGATATTATTCCTCAGGATTTATCAGAAATCAACACCTCGAAAAAGAGAAAGTATGGGGAAGGCCCCTATGCCAGCAGAAGCATCCCTAAGACAGGATCAGAGAAAAGGCAATCCCAAGAGTTTGTAGAAGTCTAGAGCCCTACTTCTAAAAGCTTAATTCTTGAAACTCTAAAATTGGTGATGGACTAAAATGAGAACAGGAATCTCCACTACAACTCCTCTGAGTGGGATTTATATGAGAAGTCCATGACCAAGAGAAGAATATATGATAGGGAATATGGCAAGAATAACCCTAAAGCTCCTTGAAAGCATCCTAGGTACTATCCTAAGCCCTTTAGCTATCAGAGGAGACAGCAGGAGAAGCAGGACAGACAACATCAAAGCAAAAAATTAACTTTTGTTGATATGTTTGGAGAATTCTGATGAAATGGTTGTTGATTAAGAATCTAAAACATTACATATATATAATTTCTAGTTTTGCCTAATTGTGTGTTCAATTAATCTCTTTTTGCATTTTAATTCTATTTCCTCATTTCCAGTTCTTTCTTTATTATTATAATTCACCTTAGTGTAGAGGGTTCTGACTTCTATAAATAGGGGGAGATTATTGGGTATTGCATCCACAGTAACCCAGATTTGCATGAAGTCACCCTTGAACTAAGATGAATTAAGTTGTATTTGATAACTTGTTTAAGTTGTGTGTTTACAGATTACCATTGCTAAGTATAGACCAATGTCAGTCTACAGTGGGTCATGAACACAGGACCATACAATGTAATCCCTCACTGTGTGATCTAAGGTGTTTACTCATGTGTAACCTCTCAATTGGAATACACTTCATTTTCAAACACTTGGATCAAGGATGAGGATAGGATTCTTAAAGAGAAGAAAACTGTAAAAGTCCAGAATTTCTCTAAGTCCACCTCTCGAGAAGTTCCCATAGTTCTCGAGAAGTAGACTTAGCAGTTCTCGAAAAGTAGACTTCACAGTTCTCGAGAAGTTCCTCTAGTTCTCGAGAAGCCGAGACTAGTTCTCGAGAAACTCTCTTTTATATATAGTTCACGAGAAGTCAGTCTTAGTTCTCGAGAAGTCTAATTTGTTCTCGAGAAGCGTGGCTTAAGTTCTTGAGAACTGCCAGCCCTATTTCTCGAATAGTCGAAATTTTCCTCAAAAATCTCTCTTAAGTGTTAGTTCTCGAGAAGTCTTCATAGTTCTCGAGAAGTCCCAACTTTTGGTTCTCGAGAAGTCCAGATAGCTTCAAGAATTTCTCCAAGTCTGAATTCTCGAGAAGTCCTTATATTTCTCGAGAAGCAGAAGTATAGTTCTCGAGATCTCCTATAGTTCTTGAGAAGCTTAACTTTATAGTTCTCGAGAAGTCAGCTTCATAGTTCTCGAGAAGTCAGCTTATGGTTCTCGAGAAATCAAGTTTGTTCTCGAGAAGTATTAGCTCTGAAGTCTCGAAGACTCATTAAAGTTCTAGCAGTATAACTCTCGAGAAATCAAATCTAGTTCTCGAGAACTAATATCACTTCTCGAGAACTGCAAGTCAAATATTTCAGAAAATTATTTTAAGTCCAGATCGGCCAGATTTTTCAAATGGCATGACACATATCGTCATTAATGTCTTTTCTAGCCGTTAAGGGTAATCCAATATAAGGTCTTTTCATTAAGACTTAACCCTAATAAGAATTATAAGGAACGGAATTCCGTATATTCTAAATCTCTAGATCGGTCGTCACTTTCCAAGAAGAACAAATTTTGAAGCCGCCGCCGCCGCTCAGGAATAGATCGATATTTCTGCTTTCGATCCAAGAAGACTTGTTGTTCAAGGGATCATCATCTTCTCCTTGATCGAGTAGGTCAAAGATTTCTCAGGTCAGATCATCAAGTCTTCTTCTACAATTCTGAAAAAAGCCGTCAAGTTTAGAAGAAGACATAGAGTTCAATATTTCTAGATCTAAGAGAAATTTTTGTTTGTATTTTCAAACCTCCTTGTAAATCTTGTAGGAGATTATTCTCCGAGTGTAGGATCGTTGTTCTCCGAGTTTGTAGGAAGTTTTATCTTCCGAGTGTAGATCCTTTTGGATCGAGTTTGTAGGAACTTGGTTCCGAGGCATAGGATTGTTTTCAATCCGAGATAGTGGAGTAGCCGAGTCTAGTGATTTGCTAGATCGGTGAGGTAAAGTGGACGTATCCAAGATTGGGGAACCACTATAAATCTTCTTGTCTTTCTATGATTGCTTGATGTTTTGTGCAAGTTCGTTAAAATTTTTATTCCGCAAATAGACGCATGATTCACCTATTCACCCCCCTCTAGGTGATTTAGGTTGGCAACTTTCCACTTTCATTAAATAAATTTCGTCCAGAAATTAAGGAATATAAAGTACCCAAACTTAAACGCTACCTGAGAAGAAGAGCTAAGGATACTCCTCGAGTATAGTCTGCTCTCGCGCCCATGAAAGCTCCTCACGACCGCAGTTGTCCCATCGGACTTTAACCATCCTAATGTCTTTGATGCGCATTCGCTTGACTTCCGAGTCCTCAAAGCGAATGGGCTTTACCTTCGTCGTCAATGCACTATCAATCGGTACTTGATCGACCGCAATCACTTACGAAGGTTCTTGCACCACCTTCCGCAACACCGATATGTGGAATACGTCATGTAGACCACTCAGTTCCACCGACAGCTTTAATCGATAAGCTGCTTCACAAATTTGGTCCAAGACTTCAAACGGTCCAAGGTACCTCGGGCTCAGCTTCTTCAAGCATCGTACCTGCGAGACCCCCCTTGAACGGCTTAATCTTTAAATACACCCAGCCGCCAACAGTGAACTAAACATTCCGATGCTTGACATTATAGTATTTACTCTGCCTGTCCTGAGAGATCAGCAACCTTTCTCGGATAGTTTGTACCAACGAAGTTACATCTTCCACCTCTTGTCATTTGTACAGCTTCATCTCACCTATTTCCAACCACGACAACGGCATGCGACATTTTCTACCATAAAGGGCCTTGAAGAGTGTCATTTGAATGCTCGCTTGGTAGCTATTATTATAAGCAAACTCCACCAAGTGCAAGTGATCTTCCCACTGCTTCCCGAAATCCAAGACGCACATGTGAAGCATGTCTTCCATCATCCTGTTAACTCTCTCGGTCTGGCCATCCATTTGCGGATGAAAGGTTGTGTTGAAACTCAGCTTGGTTCCCAATATTTGTTCCACCATACTCCAGTCATTGGACGTGAACCGCCCATCTCGGTCACCCACGATGCTGCGGGGCACACTGTGTAGTCGAACAATGTCATCCACATAGAGTTTTGCCAGTTTATCCACTGAATCCTCCTTCCTATTTGGAATGAAGTGCGACACTTTTGTCAATCGATCTACGATCACCCAGATGGCGTCGTTCCCCTTCTGCGATCTTGGCAAACCATGCACAAAATCCATAGAAATATTATCGAACTTCCACTCCGGGACTGGCAAGGGTTTCAAGAAACCTCCGAGCTTCTTGTACTCCTCCTTCACCAAGGCGCACGTCTAACACTTCGCCACATAACGTGCCACGTCCTTTTTAAGTCCTGGCCACAAGAACAATTTCTTCATGTCACAGTACATCTTCGTGCTCCCTGGGTGAATCGAGTACTTGGTATGATGAGCCTCACGCATCAACTCAACCCATGGCTTACCCAAATTTGGGACGCACAGACGACTGTCCTTCCATAACAATCCATCAAAAACATTAAATTGGGAATTTGACCCATCCAAAGACTCATCCATGATTTGCTTCATACTGCTTTCCAACTCCAGAGCCTGCCAAATCCGATCAGCCATGTCATACTAAACTTCTGTCCGGCTCAATTGCGCTTTGGCACTAGTCTACTTGTCAACACATGAGATCTCTAATGCCTCCAACTCCCGAATCAAACGCTCGTCATGAACCGACAACCAGTTGGCCCGCACAGGGGCCCTGTGACTCAACGCATCCGCAACTGCATTGCCTTTTCTAGGAACATAATGAATCTCAAATGTGTAGTCCCCCAGGAACTCCATCCATCTCCGCTGTCGCATGTTTAGATCCTTTTGATCCAATAATTACTTCAAACTCTTGTGGTCGATATAGATATCGACCTTCATAACGTACAGGTAATGCCTCCATAGCTTCAGAGCGAATATCACGGCTGTTAACTCCAAGTTATGGACCCGATAGTTCCTCTTATACACCTTCAGCTGGAACGAGCCATAAGATATCACTCTCCCATACTGTAGTAGAACACAACCAAAACCACTGCCCGAAGCATCACTGTAGATCTCAAAACCTTCGGTCCCAACCGGCGAACATAGAATAGGCGCTGTGGTCAACCGACTCTTAAGTTCCTCGAAAGCTTGCGCGCACTCCGGCAACCACACAAAATTTTGATCTTTCCTTGTCAAAGTCATGAGAGGTAACACTATCTGCGAGAAGTTCTCTACAAAGCGCCTGTAGTAGACGACAAGCCCCAGGAAACTCCGGACTTCCGCTACTGAACACAACACAGGCCACTCCCATATCACAACTATCTTCACCGGATCCACCGCAATCCCTTCTCCACTGACTATATGACCAAGGAATGCCACCGAGTACAACAGAAACTCGCATTTGGAGAACTTAACATACAGCTGGTTCCTCTTTAGCGTCTTTGTCACCAAATGCAAATGCTTGAAGTGATCCTCTTTGCATTGCGAGTACACTAATATGTTGTCGATAATGACTATCACGAAATGGTCCAGGTACTCTCTTAAAGTTTTTTTCATGAGATCCATGAATACGGATGGCACATTAGTCAGCGCAAACGGCATGACGGTAAACTCATAATGCCCATATCTCGTGCTGAATGTTGTCTTGGGGATATCACTTTCCCTTATACTCAACTGATAATACCCGGACTTAAGATCCATTTTCGAGTACACTGATTACTCAACTAACTGGTCGAACAGATCATCAATCTTTGGGATCAGGTACTTGTTCTTCTCCATTAACTTGTTCAGCTCTCGATAATCGATACAGAGTCGCATACTTTTGTACTTCTTCTTAACAAAAGGACTGGTGCGCTCTAAGGCGATGAACTTGGACGCACATAATCCTGCTCCAACAGATCTTCAAGGGTAACCTTCAGTTCTTCCATCTCCTTAGGCGCTAGCTGATATGGAGGGAGTGACACAGGTTTGGCACCTTGCACTAGCTCAATAGTGAAGTCAATCTCCTACTGATGTGGGGCTCCAGGGAGATCATCAGGGAACACATTAGGGTGCTTGGATACCACTTGAATACTTTCCAAAGTAGGCTTAGGCTTCGAAGTCTCCACTAGCATGAATAAAAGCTCTGCACCAGCATGAACTGCCTTAACTACCTGAAGAGCAGACATCAAATTTTTTCTCGCCCCTTTTTAGCCTGCAAATTTCGTCTCACGAGTAGTTCCCTACTTGACCTCCTTGCGGTTGCAATCGATGTATGATTGCTGCTCCGGGAGCTAGCCCATACAAAAATCACATCGAACTCCACTAGGAGTAGTAACGACGCTTGCAAGTCAAACACCTGACTCCGACTCCGTATCTTTACGCCACAGACTCTATCCGTGCGCATTACACACCCATTGGACAACAACATATCCAATTTTTCCTTTACCATCGAAGTAGGTACTCTGATGCGCGATATTAATTCTTCGGATAAAAAGGAGTGCAAAGCTCCCGTATCGAAGAGTGCTCTTGCTGGATTTTCAGAAAAAGGAAAAATCAAGAAAAAGCCTAACCCAACCAATCATAAGCTCACGTGCAAAAGGTAACCAATATATAAAGCTAATTTTAATTTAACTAACTCATACCTATCACCATATCAATCTGCTTTATGGCCTCAAGCTTGCCAAGGTTGTACTCTCTAAGCTTACTCTAGAACTTCTGGTGTTTGCTCCAACAATCTCGGGGAAATTGTCTCGGCTTCCCACATTTAAAACATGCGCCTGGGGTATGACCTGTAGTTACACCAGAAGCACCGAGAGAAGCAGCTGGACCCAAAGTCCTAGCCTTCTTGTTCCACCTTCGGAAACTGGACTTTGAAGTCAGCACCTTGAACTCCGACTTCTTCGCAGTAGATTCCTTTTTCTCTTAGACTCACGCTTTCTGCATTCTGCGGTATGCAACCCGTATAGGAACTGCAGGGTTTGAAACCCTACTCACTAGTATCTGGTGAGTGCTCCCCAACACTACTTCCAAAGATCTAGCTGACTCCACCAAGGCTCGGAATCCCAATAACTTTGGTCCTAGAAGTAGAATTCACAACTCGCCATGCAGGCCATTATAAAATCTATCGACTATAGACTACTCGTTCTCAAACTCAAAGCCTGGGTAGCACCTTATCATAAGAAATGCCTATAAATATTCGTCAACTGAGTGCGCTCCCTGCACCAAAAGCATGTTCAACTGTTGATCCAATGGTCCTCTGAATTCCATATGCTCCATCATACCACCCGGTGTTGAAACCACCTCAGGGACAACGGGTTGCACATTCCTTCCATGTTGTGCTTTCGTCACAGCGAACACCGCTTCAACTACCCTTCTTATGGTTTTGATAGAAAGAGGGGTCTCAGGCACGTCGTTGGGTGCACTATTTTCCTCAAAAAGCAGGCGTTCTGACGGCCCTGCGCATCTCCTGGTAACCTATAGTCGTACAAAGCACCATTTAGTCACCGAACAAAATTGCAAAATGCAATTATAGGAACACACAGGTTCCTCAAACATGTGTATTTTCATTCCTAAGTGGACATTCATGGGTTCTTTTTATGTTATTACGATGACCCACACACATGTGCTCACCACCCCTTAAAAGAATTCGACCACAAATTCCAATAAGCTTGATCGAACCGATAGTTTGATACCAAATTGTAACACCCGTATCTGTCACATAACATATAGCAGTAGGTCTGGCTGGGGCCCGATGTCATATACCACAGACAGACCGAAGGGTTATAAAGTGAAACCATTATTCCAATCACAACTGTCCTACACAGAGCATTTAGCCGAAGTATTTTAAGAGTTTCAAATAAAAGAACCCAACCACAACATGAATGCCCGCTAATAAACCAAAAAGGAACGAGGGTACAAAACACACAAAGTACTTGGCCTTACGACCTTACAAAAGTTTACTTAAATAAAATGTGTCTTCCATACAACGGCATGCAGGCCAGTCACACATAAGATAAAGTAAACAATACACTTTGGCCTTCAAGGGCCAGTACTGCAACAAGGGCTTTAACCCACTATTTTCCACTCGGCTCTGCAACACCTGCAAGCAACATTCCACCACACTATGGCAAACAAAAATAACGGTCAGCTAAAGCTGACCAAATTATAACGACCCCACCCTTTTTTTGGGTGGCGGTGCTCCTTCCCTGCATTGTATTAGTATAATCCAACGATTAAAGAGAAAGTACCATATTTGCACAATTCATCACAGATACAGGCTCGCACGGCCACACACCCCATGCTCTCAGGGCACTTACTCGGTGAACCCGGTCAAAATCCACTGTCTCACCACCGCCCCCATGACGGCAAACCTCGTGAGCATTATATTCTTTCTGGCCCATAGCCTAAGACCCTCCATCTATGCCAACGGTAAGTACCACGTACCTTAGGTCGCTTTAACCGAACCACATAGAGTGGGTACGGTTCTACCTAGCCCGTTGCTCACACCACAACATCAATTTAAGCCATATGCGCGGGTCAAGCTTCCTCGAGTCCCAAATCCATTACACAATAATTACATAACCCAGTTATGTTCAAGTTGGCTCCCAGGCCTACAAGTTGGCAGAAATGCATTTCCGCCAAGTTTTTTGGGTGCACCTTGGATTTAGTCCCCAAGGCTCCCTATTGCAATCTACCGCGTAGAAAACTCGAAAAAAAATAACCATCGGCATGGAGTCTTCTCCGGCTATTCATGCATAGCAAAACATCACCGACCCAGACCAACTTGTCCAGGTAGGCTTCACACACCATGCCTATGTCCGTACTTCGATTCCGGACTCTACATGCAAAACAGCGGGGACTATTCATGTCAACCCGAAGAAACGCCTCAGACTCACCACATACTCGCGAGAGTGGGCTTCCTTTGCAAAAAGGAAAGAGTACTTCGCATGTCCAAGTAGAGAATAATTACTCTTGCAGTTCTCTTCGGCGCCATGAAGATCTAGATGGATGGAAAGCACCGTAATGGCCTCGCCTTCACAGATTTGAATTCGGTTTGCAATTCAGTGCTCTGAAGCTCCGCCGGCGGCCGGATTTCTCCTCCTCCTTCTTCCTTCCTCTCCCCTCTCTCAATTTCTTTTAGAAAGAGAATAACCCAAGTAAAATGAGGAAGAAACCCCTCATTTCCTGGACTTAAACCAGCAGGGAAAACTCTGAACCGTTGGATCCAAAAACAGGGAAACAGACGGTCACGATTCAAACTTAAAGTCAAATTACTGGGCCGAACACGGCTTGTGACACGCTCGTGTCTATGGCCTTGTGCCCCTAACCGACATTGTAACTGTCACGCCCCGAATAAGATACGGGATTCTGACACGCCTGTATCACACTTGACACGCCCGTGTCAGACAGTACACACCCGTGTTTAGGGGCGTGTTCTTCCACCGACACGGGACCAAACCAACCCGAACAGGAGATGGCCCTGTGACACTCCCGTGTCATAGGCCGTGTGCCAAACACGCCCTGGGATATGCCCACGTCCCAGGCCATGTAGTTCTCTGGACACAGCCCGGCTAATAGCCCGAGCAGGACACGGCCCTTGACACGCCTATGTCTTAGGTCGTGTTCTCGACTTCTCCAAAACACATACTGCACTTCATCGACCACGCGGCAAACCCTCGAACCCGAGCATGACAAAGCCCTATACATGCTCATGTCATAGGTCGTGTCACCCCTAGTATGACACAAATTTGGCTTAAAATGCTACCGGGTCATTTCCGAGTTTTGGGGCATTACACAAGTCCCCTTCTGTGAAATTGACAAGAACGCCAAGCATAAGAAAAGCCCGGGCGATGAAGCCCATGAGCAGGTGGGGTCCAGCAAGGGTTCTTAGAATCAGTTTGTTGGTGTGGTGGAATCCTGATGCGAGAAGTCAGAGCTTGTAGTCAAGCCCGAGTTTTGATACCCACATATGGGTGGGGCTTAAGCAAGAGTTCTATGTAGCGGCTTATATGCCATTAGGGTAAATTGGAAGTACCCTTGTGTTTGCAGCTTTAATGCCGATGGGAAAATTGGAAGTAGTCAATTGATGATGTGTTAGAAGCATACGCTTTAGGGTGCCTTGGGTAAAACCCAGGATTACATTCATGATGCATTGTAGGCCCCTTTATATTACATGCTCAACTTAGAAACATGTTTGTTGTATGAGACATCCAAACTTATTGTACTGCATTCACTATACTTGTATAATTGCATACAAAGTGATGACTTGCAGGGTGATGGAGTGCCCTAGGGTCCGCTAGGGACGGCCAGGAGGAGATTTATTGGTTATACAGTAGAGGTCAGTCTTTGCTTACCCACGTTACTACAATTTTTACAGGGCAAGGATCACAAGCAGGAGCGAGCTCTCCGGCCAAAAAGTCCTAAGCCACATGAAGTGTTTCATTTTGTGTAGTAACTATGTTTAGTTGATTGTTATGCTCTATGTTGTCGAGGTAGCCAAGGAATGCTTATGCACATTGATGGTTGATGATTATTATTTCAGTTTTGGAACTCTTATTTATTGTAAGGCCTTAAGGCCGTGTTGATACTCTTATGTTAGTGAATAACTTCTAGTTTTGTTTCTTTGTTTCCGATGCGACTAGCTTGAGTTTTGAGTTGGGTAGTTTATATCATCTTATAATGCTTAAGCTGTGGCGTCTATATGTTGTGAGGCCTCGGTCGGACCTATATTATATGGTCATTATAGGGGAGGTGTTACAATTTGGTATCAGAGGGAGGTTGGTGTACAAGGTAAGGATTCGTGGTCGAATGTCATAATCGAATCACGTTAAGAAGTTATCCACATAGGAGTATCGCGAGACCATGAGTGTCCTAGTGTCTAAGTTTTGCGAATAGACGCTGATTTTTGTTTTACATTGCTTTTGATAAGGGTGCAAGTGACGATGCGGAGACGTCGAGACCACAAGAGGAGACTTTGACGAGCAGTGTTATTGTTCTGGGTCCGATGGGCATGGGTGTCACCCCAACCGACTTTTATCGTATGCTAGCAGAGGCAATGGTAGTGGCCCAAGCCGCAGCGGTGGCGCAAGTTATGACCCGTGTTGTGTAGGAAATGACTCATGCTATCTTGAATGCGACACCAGCCACATAGGGCGAGGGAGCCAGGTAGGCAGAGCCTTTGGCGGAAAGAATGGTAGTCGGGCAAGGAGACTGACAGATGAAGTATTTCTTAAGCTTTCACCCTCCAACGTTTAAGGGATTCAGCACGCTGATCGATGCAGAGGACTGGTGGGCGAGAATTCAAGAACTACTATGGGCAGTAAAGACGCCAGCGGAGAAGTAGTCCGAGTTTGTGACCTTCATGCTGAAAGGTGATGCTAAGTTGTGGTGGGTGAGCCATAGCGGTAGCCAATTCCCTGGATGCACCCCATCCATATAAGAGTTTGGGAATGCTTTCTTGAAGAAGTATATCCCTTCGTCGATGAGGTTGTCCCTTCAGAGACAATTTCTACACTTGGTGCAGCGGGATAAGACGTTGGATGAGTACGTCTAGGAGTTCACTCGTTTGGGTCGATATGCTGGAACGACCATGAAAGACGATGAGGAGAAGGACAACCTCTTTTATCATGGATTGCTGGAGAATCTGATACAACCCCTCATAGCTATGAAGAATGCGATCTTCAACGAGTCGATCGAGACTGCTAGGACATTGGAGAGGGAAATGGAGCGAACCCAACATCGAAAGGGTTTTGCAGCCAAACAGGGAGAAGGAAATCCTTCTCAATCGCAAGGAAAATCTGAAGGAAGTAGGTGTAAAAAGAAGCTCCATCCCTACAAGACTTGGGAGAAGAGTAGTATAACATCGAGGGGTCTCCTTTCAAGGGACCACCATCGTGCTACAAGTGTGGTAAGCCGGGTCACATAGCTCATTTTTGCACTGAAGGTGGCGCTGAGTAGGAGCCAAGGCAAGAGCAGTCGGTGTGCTTTGGGCCCAGTGCGGCAGAGAAGGGAAAAATGGTGGAGTCAAACGCTTCTCGTTTCAAACCCGTGCAACCATGGGCGTACAATATTAGGCAGTAGGAATCGATCCGCTAACCTGATGTGGTGACAGGTATGGGAAAGTTTAAGTTTAATCTTTTGCTTTAGACTTTCAAAACCGTTTATGAGTGTCGCCTGTATTTTATGCTTTGTGTTGGTTTCCAATTACCCCACTATGGTATTGTTCAATACGAGAGCGTTGCACTCCTTTCTTGCGAAAAGCTTTATCCGAGGAATTGGAGTTGAGTTATTCTCAGTAGACATAGAGATGAAGGTGTGCATGCCCAATGGGTCTTCCATGAGCACCGAGGCGAAGGGATGCATTTGTTGGAGTTTAGGGGGAGTTGGCTTCATGTTGGTAGAGGTAGTCCTACTATTAACTGAGTTCAATGTAATTTTGGTGATGGATTGGCTTGCATAGCAGCGTGCCAGTATTGACTGCCTATCTAAGGTGGTGACCCTTAGAAGCGAAGGGCAGTCAGAAGTTAAGTTTTAAGGCCTTAGTAGAGTGGCTTGTTCCCTGATTTCGGCCATACAGTTGGTGTGGGCGGTTAACCAGGGAGGAGTAGATTTTGTAGCATTATTAGAGGTTCGTATTTCCAAGTTATCACTTGGAGAAGTGCCGGTAGTGGCAGAATTCGAGGATGTGTTTCCTGAGGAGCATCCTGGAGAACCTCATCGACGGGAGATTGATTTCTCAATTGAGTTAGTGCTAAAGGCTAGGTCGGTGTCACGTCCTCCTTTTAGGATGGAACCAAAGGATTTGGCCGAACTCAAGGTACAGTTGCAAGAACTATTGGATCAGGGGTATATTAGACCCAGTTCTTCGCCTTGGAGCGAGCCAGTGCTGTTTGTGAAGAAGAAAGATGGTAGTATGTGGTTGTGCGTAGAATATCGAGAGTTTAATAAACTGACCATCAAGAATAAGTATCCAATTCCTTGGATAGATGACCTATTCGTCCAGTTGGAGGGATCAGTGGTGTACTCTAAGTTGGACTTGAAGTCAGAGTACTATCAGTTGCGGATTCGAGAGAGGACATACCCAAGACAGCATTTGGTACGAGGTATGGTCACTTCGAGTTCTCGGTGATGCCGTTCGGGCTGACAAACGTGCCATCTATATTCATGGATTTGATGAAACGGGTATTTAGGGAGTATTTAGACTCATTTGTAGTGGTCTTCATTGATGATATTTTGGTATACTCCAAAACAGAGGCAGAGCATGAGGCTCATCTGAGAGTGGTATTGCAGACTTTGAGAGAGAACCAGCTTTATGCAAAGTTCTCAAAAGAAAAGGTAGCATTTTGGGCCATGTGATTAGTGGTGATGGGGTGGTGGCTGATCCGGCGAAAGTTGAAGTTATCAGGGATTGGCCGATTTTCAGAACGGTCGCGAAAGTCCGAAGTTTCCTTGGACTAGCTGGGTACTATAGAAGGTTTGTGGAAAACTTTTTGTGGATAGCTCTACCCCTCACTTCCCTGACTCGCAAGGACCAGAAGTTCATATGGACTCAAGAGTGCAGTCAAGCGTTTGACAACTTGAAGGAGAGACTGGTGATAGCTCCAATCCAATGCCTCCCAAAAGAGACTGAAGGATTTCAGATTTTTAGTTACGCATCGGGATGCAGTTTAGGTTGCGTGTTAGTGCAACATGGCAATGTGATAGCCTTTGGGTCTAGGAAGTTGAAACCTCATGAGAGTAATTACCCCATCCATGACTTAGAATTGGCGGCGGTAATTTTTGCGTTGAAATTATGGCGGCACTATGTGTATGGTGCAAAGGTGGAAATCTTCACGGACCATAAAAGCCTGAAGTATCTTCTAGATCAAAAAGATTTCAATGTGCGACAGTGAAGATGGGTTGAATTCCTTGGGTACTATGACATGGTGATTCAGTATATGCCTGGCAAAGCCAACGTGGTGGAGGATGCCTTGAGTAGAAAATACTCTAGACAAGGGAGTTTGATCGAAGCTCATGATGAGCAGCTGGTGTATGACTAGGAGTCCCTTGGCATTGAGTGCGTGGCAAAAGCCAAGTCTAGCATGGCTCGGTTGAATTGGATTGAGTTGTAAAATGACTTATCCGATCGTGTTCGGGAAGAGATTTTTTTGGATGTAGAGTTCCAACCATTCATGGTGGAATCCCAAAATGTCAAAGGTAGCTCCTAGGAGATGATTAATGGGATCCTAAGGAAGGACGGAAGGATATGTGTACCGCAGTTTGGCAAGCTCCATGAGGAGTTGATGTTTCTCATTTTATGAAGTACTCCATTCACCCGGGAAGGACAAAGATATAATTGGATATGAAGAAATCCTTTTGGTGCCCTGGTTTGAAGCGGGATGTTTCTTTGTAGTGAGTCGGTGACAAACTTGTGCCTTTGTGAAGGCGAAGTGCTAGAAGCCGGCGGGTTTCTGAAGCCTCTTCCTATCCCCGAGTGGAAATTTGATGACATCTCCATGGACTTTGTGCATGGGTTACCTCGATTGCAGCAGGGTAATGACGCGATTTGGGTGATCGTGGATCGCTTGACCAAAGTGGCTCATTTCATCTCAAATCAGAAAGAGGACCACGTGGAGAAGCTGGTAGAGTTGAATGTTTGTAACATTATTTGTCTGTATGGGATTCCTAAGAGTATCGTTAGTGATTGCAATGGACGATTCACATCCAAAGACTGGAGGTTGGTACAGAAGAGTCTGAGCACGAAGCTCAATTTCAGTACAACATTCCATCCTCAAACCAATGGACAAACAGAAAGAACAAATTGTACAATACGTGACATGCTGAGGATGTGTACCCTCAATTTTTGAAAGAAGTGGCAAGATCATCTCTTCATGGTGGAGTTTGCCTATAACAACAGTTACCAAGCAAGTATAAAGATGGCGCCAGACGAGGCTTTGTATGGAAGGCGGTGTCGAACACTGATGTCTTGGGTAGAGGCGGGAGACACCTTACTTTTGGGAAAAGATGTGGTGACTGATGCTTGTAAGTTGGTGCGGATAATTCAGGAGCGCATGAAAGTTGCTCAGGATCGGCAAGCAAAGTATTTCAATGCTCGCCACAGGAACGTGGAGTTCACTGTATGCGACTGGGTATACCTAAAGATTAAGTCATTCAAAGGCGTTTCGCGGATTTGCCGACTCAAGAAGTTGAGTCCGAGGTTTTTGGGGTCGTTCGAAATTACAAAACGCATTGGATGAGCCGCTTACTGGTTTGCATTGTCTGTAGAGCTGAATGGATTACATGATGTCTTCCATGTCTCTGTCTTGAGGAAAGCCTTAGTGGAGGCAAGCGTTGTGGTTGAGTCGGCGGGAGTGATGATAGAAGAGGACTTGGGGATGAAAGTATGCCCAATTAGCATAGAGGATTCGGAAGTTTGACAGTTACGGAATAAAGAATTTAAGCTCGTAAAGGTGTGATGGGATAAATGCAGGTGAGATGAGTTCTCTTAGGAGCATGAGCAAGTAATGCGAGAGGACTTCTTAGAACTCTTTGCTTCAGGTATGCTTTTTGTTTGTGTGCGCACTAAATTTCGAGGACGAAATTCTTCTAGGGGGGGAGTTGTAACACCTTGGTTTTTTAGACCTTGAATCTTTGGAAGCTACAGCACGACGATAGTATCTATCGCCCGGCGGTAGCCTTATTTCATCAGGTGTAGATGGCTCGATGAAAGGAGTTTGTTGAGTGTTTAGAGGGCTATTACACAGTGGTAGTTAGTTAGCATACAGCAGTAATTCAAGGGTTTGCGTCGAGAGCATTAAGTTCTCGAGAAAGGAGTTACTGTGCCGCATTAGCCATACCGCTGACATTAGCGTGGCTTTATTTCCTATCCTGTGGCTTAGGAAGCTATCGCTAGGCGTTAGCTAGCTACCGCTCGGCGGTAGCTTGGCATTGAGTGTGTTGAGAGGCAGACGTTGAGTGGTAGGCATTGAGTGAGCTACCGCACAGCGTTAGTACTACTGCTGGCGTTAGCATGGCCTTATTTTTTTGGCCAAACACTTGGGAAGTTATAACCCGGCGGTAAGTAGTTACCGCCCAGCGATAGAACACGGAAGAAGTTGCATCTTTTGGCTTTTTAGCCGTACGATTTCACTTAGGATATGATCCTAAGACCCAAGACTCTCTCTCTAGAGTGCTTATATAGGGCTGAGCGAGATTTCTCCCTCATTCCTTCTCTTTTTGGAGTTGACTTAGGGTTTGGAAGAGAGAGTGGGAGGAGGAAGAAGGAGAGAGCTTCCTTCCTCCATTGATGGAGCTCCAGAGCCCCGATCGTTGATCCGAGTCAAAATCTATGGAGAGGACTTGGAGGCGCTCATTTTCATCCATTCAAGGCAAGGATTCCATGACAAGGAAGAGGGGTCGTAATACAATGACATTTCTCCTCTCAATCGTAGGATGCGTGCATGGCATCTATTCTTTTCTTGATTTCTTTCAAGCATTTAGGCACCAGATCTCTCAAATGAGAGTGGTTCGGGTTGCCATGGTTCAAGAGGAACCTCCGGGTCAATTGAGTTCATCCTCGGCATGTTATTGCAATAGAAATCTACTTCATTAGTGGATTAGGAATTTTGGGTGAAGCCATAGTCGCAACCGTTAGTCTGACTCGGTGATTTTGCATAGCGAGCCTTAAGGATTTTGATAGAAATCCGTTGCGGCAAGATGCCGTTTGTGATGTATTTCAACCCTTATTTCGCGCAAGCATGTGTAATCGGAAGTTGACAAGGTTAGCTCTGTTGTGACTGTAGATAGTTTCCTTGGGGCACGAGAATGTTATAGTACAAACGGAGGATTAGGGAGGGAAAGGCTATGGATTCTGATGTGCGAAGGCTTGACCTTGTATCCATGGTCGGCTGGCTAGCCCGTGATGTGCAAGTCATGTGTTGAGAGTGTACCAGCGAGACAAGTCCCCTTCTGTGAAACTGACGAGAATGCCAAGCTTAGGACAAGCCCAGGAGATGAAGCCCATGAGCGGGTGGGGTCCAGCAAGGGTTCTTAGAATTGGTTTGTTTGTGTGGTGGAATCCTGACGCGAGAAGTCAAAGATTACAGGCAAACCCAGGTTTTGATACCCACAAGCGGGTGGGGCCAAGGCAAGAGTTCCGTGTGACGGCTTGTATGTTGTTAGGGGAAATTGGAAGTACCCTTGTGTTTGCGCCTTGAATGCCAATGGGGAAATTAGAAGTACCCGATTGATGATGTGTTAGAAGCATACGTCTTAGGGTGCCTTGGGTGAAACCCAGGATTGCATTCATGCTTCATTGTAGGCCCCTTTATATTACATGATCAACTTAGAAACATGTTTTTTATATGAGACATCCAAACCTATTGTACTGCTTTCATTATTCTTATATAATTGCATACGAAGTGCTGACCTTCAGGGTGATGGAGTACCCCAGAGTCCGCTAGGGATAGCCAGGAGAATATGTGTTGGTTACACAGTAGAGGTCAGCCTTTGGTTACACAATATAGTTCTGTACAAGTCAGAAAGATAATTGGAAATTTTACATAGCTAGGGCTCTTAGGAGAGTGACTACGACTATCACATATTAAATGAGTAGAATTGGGAGAAGTAAAACGATGATTGATCACTGCTGTCCGCGCTTACCTGACATACCCAAGTCATTATGTTGGAAACTTAAAGACCGAGATAGGATAACATCATGGTAATATGAAGGAGTGATTACGGGTCTTAACTGTTACGTGATTAGAGCCCATAAAGTTAGAATTCAACATGTTTGAGTAATTACGTCTAGAACACTGGGGGTATAATGATCCCAGAAAACTTAAAGTCAAGTGAAAAATCATACTAAATCTGAAGACGTATATTATAAGTATGATCCTTTGGATGTGACTCTAATGATTACAAGAATCAAAACAAAAGTATTTGATGATATAATAATCGCCTTTAGAAAGATTCTGGATTTTGAGAACAAACTCATGATTATGAATATGTTATTATCCTTAGAATCAAGTATTATAATAATTCAGAGGATTTAAAATGCCCACTTTGCGGGTTATAAATGCACCATCAGGCCTAGTGAACTTAGAGAAATGATAGTCTCTACAATGCCTAATTTTTGGAGGTTAGATTGAAGATTACTTATACATATTCCAGATACAAATGAGCCAATATCATGAGTATAATGGCTTTAGATGAGTATTCACCCATGTTTGCCTAATAAAGATAACTATATGAACATGTATAGGAAAGCTACTATGAGCATACCTATGTTGAAACTTTGAGAAAATAAAAGATTAATTTGTCAAGACATGCCATTGAAAATGTAACGACTCAGCAAATGGGAATGGGGTGGATGATTAGTTGAAGCGTACTCATAAGTATGACCCCTCGATTATGATTGCATCAAGAACCGAGACCCATACATTGATAACATCCTGATCACCTTAGGAAAATTCATGACTGAAACGATCAATTTTGATTTGCAAAGGTGTATACGGTTAAATTACACGAGGAGTAATGAGTGTTTAATAAGATTCTCTTTATGATGAAATCAATTAATGACAGACCTCGCCATTTTTTTGAAAAGATACACTTATAAAATTTATTAATTAGACTAGATGTGATAAGTGATTGGGAGTCATTTGTATGAATATCAATATCAATAATGATCACTTGATATACGCTTGAAAGGTGAACACTTTGTGAATTATGTATTACTATTTATGTAGAGGTGTGATAAGTCATGGATATGGAAGTAACAAAATGATGATCTCTTCATCACATCATAATCTTGGAAGTTGGTTAATTACAATACATACTAGTGATGGTCTCATGAGTATGAAAATTTTAGTGATTATAAATTAACGTTGAGTGGTAGGCAACAACCTATACGTATAGGAATAGAAAGGATTTCTACATGCATACATAAGTTGGATCTTCGTCATAAATAAAACTATAATAACATATATTTGAAGATTCGGTATGGTATAAGCTAAAAGGCATGAGGCAATTAAAGAAGAGAAATCTAAGGTTTGCGTGCACAATTTTACATATAAGATTATTGATTTTAACGTACTTGGTGATTATTGGTCGTAAGGGACTTCATAACCAACATATGATTAAGGTTTATTTAATGATAATATGTCAAAAAACTTGGAAATATGTCCATATAATTTTGATTATGAGTATCCCAAAATATAACGAAAGTACATTTGGAAGGGGACTGTTATCTCTGATAGAGTTTCTTATAATAACAACCACGAGTCATACAGGGTAGGAAGTGTCGGGTGCCACTATCTTGGGTTCAGGATGAGGATCCACGAGTACTCGGATCAGATTCTATTCAGGATATGGACACGTAGATACGACTGATCAGGGATAGGATGCTAGGAGCTCAGAGTCACAAGCTCAGTATTATGATGCGGGGCATCTAGAGATAGAGTTCCAGGTTAGAGACAGGGTATTTTTGAAGATACGTCCAGTGCACGGTGTCTCGCGGATGCGAAGGCACAAGAAGCTCAGTCCGCAATTTATTGGACCATGCTTGATCCTGGAGCAGATCGGTCCTTTGGCTTACCGGCTGGAGCTGCCGCCAGAGTTAGGGAACTTGCACAACATCTTCCACATCTCCTCGCTTCGGAGAGCCTTGCTACGGCCGGATCAGCACATTATAGTTACAACAGGCCCAATAGCACCCGATCGATCAGTTCGTTTAGAGCCAGTCCGGACCGATGATATAGCGATTCGAGTGCTGCAGAAGAAGAAGATTCCCTTTGTAAAGGTGCGTGGTCCAACCACGGATAGGAGGAACACACTTGTGAGCCAATGGATCTAATGCATGAACGGTACCTGGAGCTTTTTGCCTCAGGTATATTTTAATTATGTTTAAAGTTTCTTAAAATTCTTGTGCTTAGAAACCTCGTGGACCAGAACTTGAATTTTAGGGACAAAATTGTTTTTTTTTGTTTATTGGGATTTGTAACATCCCATTACGTACTAGACACCTAAACTTAGATTAGGTTAGGACATGTGGTAGGTGTGTGGGGTTTGGCTAGGTTTGAACTATGGAGTTAGGGTGGATCACATAGGGCCCACTATATCGCTCAAGTCAACTCATGTCAAACAAACCCAGAATTGGGATCATAGGCACACATTGGCCCCACCACTATGCCCCTAACCCTAAAAACAATCTAATTGAACAAAAAGCCACATCATTGGGTCACCCATTGACCCAAGTTGACCCAAGTCAACCCTAACCCTAATTTGGTGAAACCCACACACATAGGCCCAATTAGCCCAAGTGGGGCATCACTATGGCCTAACCCATTTTGAGTGATGTCATAGGGTTCATGATCACCAAGTGGGGCAAGCCCACTCACCAATTTTACCAAGTCAACCCTAAGGTCAAACTTGGTCAACCTTAAGCCTAATGAAGGAAATTTGAAGACCAGGCCCATTCCTAATGGGCTAAGGCCTTGAGTCATTGCCCAACCAATGTTGGTTGATTCCATAGGGTCCATGACCATCAAGTGGGTCCACCCCACTCATCAAGTTGACCAAGTCAACTCAAAAAGTCAACTAGGTCAACATGAGGCCTAAAGATGAAAATGAGAGCCAAGCCTATTTCCAATGGGCTAAGCCCATGAGCCAAGTCCCATGAATAGCCCAAGGGTCTAATTATGGCCCTTACCCTCTGATTTTGGAGGGTAGTGACATGCATGGGGGCATTTTGGTCATTTCCCCAAAAATCAAATGAGAGAAAGACAGGAAATAAGGGATGGAGATCATGTGGCCCTCCTGTTCTCTTCCCAAGCCTATTTATGAAATCACACATCAATTTTCATCCTTTGCAACCCAATTTCATGCCACTGGGAGCTCAAGGTGAGGCATCCAAGGCATGACCGAAATTCACATATGCCATACTCCACAACCAGCCAATACTACCCCTATTTGACCTCACCATCAGCTTTAGAAGATCGAGAGGAGTTGAAATCGACATCTAGATTGAAGCTTAAGGTGGAGAATCAGGTTCGGGAGCAAGCTTGCCGGAGAGGAGAAATTTCATGGCCAGCCACCATCGTCGGGCTTCGATCAAGGTCCGTTTCTCCTCCCCTCCCCTTGTGCAAGCTTTATAGATCAAATAAATGAGACATCGGGCTCAATTGATCCTGATCCCATGTGAGAATTTCGTGGGTTTTCGAATTTTTAATGAAGCTCGGGTTCGCCGGAAACCGCCGCCTCCGGCGGCCAAGTCATCGCCAAATGTTAACACCCACCTCAACAGAGGTGGTGGTGGTGGTGGTCGGCTGGGGAGATGACCGGATGGCCAGGAAACTCCACCTAAAGTGTGTAATTATTTAAATGTTTATTTCTGTCACATTATTAAAGTCACCTTTCATGTTAAAATTAGGCCTTGTAGATGCATATTCAGGAATACTCACCAACTCAAAAAATGTAGGCCTAGGGCTTATCTTTAAGTTGACACCCTAAACTTATAATTTGGAGCATTGTATCTCCCTATAGGACAGTTCTCCTAGGACTGCTCCTAGGCTATGACAGAAATTCAAATGGATGTCTAGGTCAAACCCTACATCCACATGAAATGAAATTTAGGTAATGAATGTGTTTATGTTAGACTTACGTCCTTCCCAAAAATCAGAATTTTGGGGTGGTATTTTTCTATAGTTTTTATAAAAATATCAAATATTAAATAAATAGAATATAGGGCGATTCCCTTTTACAAATGCGCACAAATTTGGGTGGCATAGCCATTAGTTCATTATATGACCATGGTAAATATTTCAGACCATTTGGACCTCTGCATGTTTTGGAATCCAACATGCATGGTGACGGTAAATTTGTAAATGGGGTGCCAATAGTAAAAATAGGGAAATCGGAAATTTGACCATTTAGCCCAATGCGTATCCATGAAACTTTCGGCAGAGGCTCATAAGGATGAAATACACCTCCCATTGAAAGATTGAGATTTTTGGGATAAAAAATCCCACTAATTTGAATTATTGGAAAATAGGCTCATTTTGAAATAAAAATGAGAAAAAGGGCTACTAACCTTGGAAAATTCTAAAATTTTGATACAAACCCTAATACGACATTTTACATCTCTGAAAAAATTTATGAGCTTGTTTGACAATTACATCTGGTGTATTTAGTATATTTGCAGTTTTACCCTTTTGGTATTTAAATTAAAAGTAGGGGTAATACAGTTTGAGAAATTATGGAAAATGTGTATAGTCTTGTTTCTATGATATAAACCTCTGTGAATTTATTTAATAATTTTGGATGGTTGAGTATGCTGAAAACCATAGTAAGAGAATTTTTATAATAATGTTCACCTGTAATTATTTTAGGTCAAATCACTGGTTAGGGGTATGAATTTCTGTTTTAAGTATTATTGTGATAATTCTAATCACTAGTAATTTTCTATGAATTTTTTGGTTGAATACTTTTGGTACTTCATTTGGAAAATAGAATAATTGTGAATTTAATCATAAATAGAAAATGAATGGTAAATAAATGGAAAAATAAGGATTCTTTCTAAACAATCATTTTTGACATAGATGAACTCTAGATAAATTACTTAGAAATAATGGACCATTGTATATAGTAGTTCATGTACAAAGTGACCTAGGTCACTTAATTAAATGATTTAATTTATGGTCCTAAATACTTAGGAAGATGATGAAATTCTAAATAGTCAATCTCATACACATGAAAAACCCATGATAAATATTTAGGGGCCTTTGGCCCTAGGAATTGGAAGTCATCGCATACGGGTTAGTATTAGGTGATGGGTTGCGCATAGCAAAAGTAACATATAACCCTAGGACCCACAGGGGATATGATAGATGGTTGTATTGAGAACTGTATTGTGAAGTTGAAACCCTGGTTGGTGTCAAGTAGGTCACTACTTAGTAACAAGTGATAGAGTGCAAAACCCCAAGGATTATAAATAGAATGGAGACCGACGGAAGACCACCGCTCTCCCAATAATACCTTAAGTCATTAGGTTCACACCAGAGTTACATGGAAAGTTGGGTATCAATAATGGGTATACACTAATAAGAGTTAGTGTCCTTGAGAAAGGGAGCTTTGGGATTCATGCCCATCTTAGTCCCTAGTGCCCCAAAGACCCCCTTCATCGGTCATGCACTGGGCAGTCCAAGGACTAACCCTAAGTTATTATGTATAATAAGCATTAGATAAGAGTAGTCTAATAAGTTAAGGGAATGATGTGACAATCTCAGCCATGAAAGGTTGGAGGGATTTAGGGTAGGTTAGTCCCGTAAGCTGGAGGCTCTGTAGTTTGATATCAGGGCAGGTTTAGTACTGTGAGATAGAGGCTCGGGAAAATTGTATATCAGGACGGGTTAGTCATACAAGCTGGAGGCTCGGGAAAATTATATATTATGACGGGTTATTCCTGTGAGATGGAAGCTCGGGAGGTTTACTATAGGACGGGTTGGTCCTGCAATATGGAGGCTTGGGTTTGATATAACTTGCATGTGCATAAAAAAACTAGTGGCGGGTCATGCGGTACTGGGCCAATTGTCACACCGAGGGAAATATGGTGACTCTAGCAGGGTGTGAGGGTTTGAGGGGCCAGTGGGTTGTTTTATACTGCGGTCTAGAGGACGATCGCCTAAAACGCATACTCGACCAAAAAGACTGGCATGTAGCCAACAATTAGTACGTAGAGACTATAGAGTGTACCTAGGATGTGTATAGAGGCGTATGGGAGGTCTAGGCCTAGTAGTATGCATACCCACCTAGGAGTGGAGATGCCCGCTCCACTACTGTCATACCCACAACGGTAGTAACAGAGAGTTAAACTAACTCCAAAAAGTGGGAACTAAAGTTCTGTGATCACAGAGTCGTGTGTGTGAGTTGCACTTGTATGAATCATAACCTACATACCATAACATACATACATACTTAGGACATACGCACCATAGATCCTTATCATATAAATTAGTATGAGCTCTTTTATATGATAAGTTATATTTATGAAACCTTAACTTATAAGTTTGTACGAGAATTCGTATAAGTTAAGGTACTTCTGTGATGATAGCATAGTGGTAGTTAGTTTACTTTCTGCTCTGTTCCTTTACTTTATTTACAACACTTCTTTTCTGTACTATTTTTACATACTTTACTTGTACTATATAGAACTGCTAGAGTAGATATATAACTGTTATTATATAACCATGATAGAATAGATCCACTATCACTTGCTTCCCTTTTTATACCCCTTTTTGTCCTCTACTTTATCCTCCCACTCGGTACCTAGGAGTTGCGGGGGTGAGGTGAGGACAAAATAGCTTAGTCTTTATGAATAATGGTCGGTTGTGACCATATCATTTTAGGAGCTCGAGGAGATGGAGCACCAGCACGACCAGCAGGATGAGTTGGCAGGGAATTAGGAGCCGATACCACCGCCTACTACTACTGCAGCTCAACATCAGGTGATGACGAGGATACTAGTTTTAGATTTTGCTTCCGCTTAGTTCTTATTTTGTGAAAGAGAGATTTGATTTGATATGTACAGGGGATAAGCCCTTCTCCCTTTTGTTGTACTCATTATGGACTATGTAATTTTCATTATATATATATATATATGATGCTAGTACTATGATATTGTGGACTTGTTAATTTTAATTACTACTTGTTATGCTTCTTTTCTCGATTGGCCGACAGGTTGAATGATCGTGTTAGTCGGCAAAATCGACGTCTTGTGGTGTTGACTAACCTGTGTGTTAGTGTCACCGTAAGGCGGCGGTTCTTGGCACAAGACCGGGTAACTCTCTGGTAAGAGGAGCGGGTCTTACAATGTCCCGACAAGACAAGTCCCCTTCTGTGAAACTGATGAGAATGTCAAGCTTTGGACAAGCCCGGACGATGAAGCCCACGAGCAGGTTGTGTCAAGCAAGGGTTCTTAGCATCGATTTGTTGTTTGTGAGACAGAATCTTGACGTGAGAAGTCTGAGCTTGCAGGCAAGCCCGGGTTTTAAGACCCACGAATAGGTTGGGTCTTGGCAAGAGTTTGGTGTGGCGGCTTAAATGTCATTAGGGGAAATGGAAGTACCTGTTTGATGTGATGTGATGTGATGATGCGTGATGATGTGTTTGATTCATGCGTTATAGGGTGCCTTGGGTGAAACCCAGGTTTGCGTACATGTTGCATTGTAGGCCCCTTTTTATTAACTGCTCAACTTAGAAATGTGTTTGATTTATGTGAAATCCTAACTTGTTTCTTTACTCTACCTGTTTATATACATTTGCATACGAAGTACTGACCTGCAGTGTGATGGAGTACCCCGGGGTCTGCTAGGGATGGCCGGGAGGAGATGTGTTGGTTACATAGTTGAGGTCAGCCTTTGCTGACCTACACTACAATAAATTTTTATAGGGAAAGGATTGCAAGCAGGAGCAAGCTCGTCGGCCAAAAAGGCCTAAGTCTCATGAAGTGAATTCTCTTTTATTTACTTATGTTTTGTCAAATGCTTGGCTCCATAAAGTGTAATCCGGCTTGCATGTCGAGGTAGTCTAGGAGTGCTAGAGCACATTGCTCTGTTTGTTGTTATTTCAGTTTTTGGACTCATGTTAGTTGTAAGGCCTTAAGGCTGTTTTGATACTCTTGTGTTAGTGGATAACTTCTAGTGTTTGTGGGTTTACGCTATTTGTGTTCTGAGTTTTGAGTTGCGCTGCTCTTTTATATCACTTTATAATACTAAAGTTGTGGCGTCTATATGTTGTAGGGCCCCGGCCAGACTCATATTATATGTTCATTACAGGGGAGGTGTTATATTAATCATGGCAAACACCGCTTCAGCTACCATTCGTATAGTTCAATAGATGGAGGGGTCGCAGGCGCGTCATTAGGCGCACTACTCTTCATAGAGTGCAGACGTTATGACTGCTCCACACCAATCCTAGTAACCTATAATCGTAAAACACTCAATTAGGCGACGAACATATTGCCACAAAGCAATAATAGGAACACTCAGGTTCCTCAGACATGTGTATTTTCATTCCTAAGTGGACATTCAAGGGTTCTTTCATGTTATAACGGTAACGCATATATATGTGCTCACCACCCCTTAAACGAATTCACCCACGAATTTGAATAAGAATGACCGACACTAGAGTCTGATACCAAATTGTAATACCCCCACCCATCACATAGCATATAACAGAAGGTCTGGTCGGGGCCCGACGCCATATACTACGGATAGTTAAAGGAGTTACTTATTGAAACCATAATCCATACACGTTTAACCTAACTTAGAGAGCATTCTAGCAGAAGTTAATTAAATGCTTAAAAGAACCCAACTAATGCAATGTCCACACAGCTATATAGGAATGAAGCACAATACACAACTATTATGGCCTTAAGGCATTACAAGATTCATCTCAAATAAAAATGTTTTACAAACATCGGTAAGCAGGACGGCCACACATGAACTATAAATAAAACGGGTAATTCTCTTTGGCCTTCAAGGGTCGGCTTAGCAATCCTAGGCTCTAGCCCGCTATTTCCCTCTTGGCTCAGCTGCACCTGCACGAAAAATTCCACCGCAATGGTGGAAAACATAGCAATGGTCAGCATTAGTTGACCCAATTATAACAACTTCACCCCTCTCTCGGGGTGGGGGTTCTCCTTCCCTGCAGGCATTAGCATACACACAAAATGGCAATCGGAACGTGCAAACTAAGCACCATTCTCCACAGACATTGGAACGATCGTACAATGCCTGGTGCTCTCAGGACACATTCTCAGTGCACAAGACATCAAGGGTCACACCTCCATCCCTTGCGACGATCAACAATGCTTGAGCTTTTTAGTCTTTCAGGGCCGAAGTCAAAGATAACACCCCTATGCTATGATAAAGTCATGATGATCTAACTAATTCACACTCTAATTCACTCCAAGTCGATCTATATAGGGTTGGGTGCAGTTCAACTATTTCCCATGATCAAATTGACGAACACGGTAGCCTCAATGCGGGTCAACATCCCCTTTCCCATCCGTACGATTCATAACCCCGTTATGATCCTAGAATAGCACTTACAGCTGCTTAAGCTAGGATACACAGGCTCTAAGCTCAACACAATGGCCCCAAGGCCTTCAAGATATAGTCCTCACCAAATGGCCCCCAAGTCTCCACGAGACAGGCCGCCCAATTAATGGCCCTCGGGTCTCCACGAGACATGCCGCACAATCAATTATAGCTCACTAAGAGGTACCGTCGGCGGTAGCGCTACCGCCACTTGGTAGGGGACATGCTACAAATTCTTCCCTTTTTCGGGTGTTTTCCTGTAGATCACCTCAAGTACTCTCACTGCATCCATCTGCACATCCCGTGCTTTCAAAATCTACGCGATCACCACAGAGTCTTCTCTGGAATACATAACATATAAACACCCATCCAAACCAACCTATCCAGATGGGCTTCACACAGTATGCTTATTTCATACTTCGATTCCGGATCTAAATGCAATGCTATTGGAGATACGCAGATCTACCCGTCGGGAGAACCACTTCCACGTGTTCGTGGATCATCTACCCTCATATGCCAAAACGAAGGACTTTACTTGTCCAAGGAAGAGGATTGTTACCTTATAAGTTCTCTTTGGCTCTATGGAGGAGAAACTAGACGGATGAAAACAACTGCAATGGACTTGCCTCCGCGGATCTAGACTCGACTCGCGATTTGGAGCTCCAAAGCTTCAACAATGACGGGATTCCTCCTTCTTCTTCTTCCTTTGCTCTCCCCTCTGTCCACCTCTTAGAAAGAGAATGGGCCAAGGGAAATTAGGTTCAAACCCTCATTTCCTGACCTTATCTCATCAGGAAAGCCTCCTGACCATCGGATCCCACCTAAATAAAATGGAAGGCCATGATTTGGACTTAAAATTGTCCCCCTAGGCATGTACACAGCTTGTGACATGGCCTTGTCATTAGCTGTGTTCCGCAATCACATAAAAATGGCCAAACTCAGAGCTTGACATGGCTATGGACACACCCGTATCATAGGTGGTGTTCCGCGACCACATAAAAATAGCCAAACTCAGAGCTCGACACGGCTCTAGACACACCCGTGTCACAGGTCATGTTCCTTCATGATTTCCAAATTGCTTAGAAAGACTTGTACACAGCTTTGGACACACCCATATCACAACCCATATGAAACTATAAGGGATCCAATACGCCTCCAAATCACTCCCAATTTATCCCCAATTTCCATAGGACTTCTCTAAGGGTATTATAGACATATTGGGCAATTCATATTCGGGTTTTTGGGTGTTACAATTCTCTCCCCCTTAAATGAATTTTGTCCTAAAATTAAAGAATGGATAGGTACACAAAATTAAATGGAACCTGAGTGGAATAGACCGAGATACTCCTCAAGCATGATCTGCTCTTGGTCCCACGAAAGCTCCTCAAGACCACATTTGTCCCAGCGGACTTTGACTATTTGGATCATTTTGTTCTGCAGCTATTTAACTTCGTTGTCCTCAATACGGATAGGCTTGACCTTAGTCTTTAGCTCATTGACAGACACTTGATCAACTGCAACAAATTGAGTAGGCTCCTACACCGCCTTCCACAATACCGATATGTGAAATACGTCATGCAAACCACTTAGTTCCGTTGATAGCTTTAATCTATAGGCGACTTCACCAATGCGCTCCAATATCTCAAACGGCCCAAGGAATCTCTGACTTAGAATTTTTAAGCATCGAATCCTTGATACACCCTTGAATGGTTAGATCTTCAGGTAAACCCAAACTCCCATGACGAACTCAACATTTCTGTGTTTGGAATTATAATACTTATCCTGCATATCCTGAGATATCAGCAATCGCTCCTAAATTATTCGAACAATAGAAGTCGCATCCCCGAATTCCTTCCACTTAAACAGCTTTGGTTCGCGACCACATAAAAATAGCCAAACTCAGAGCTCGACACGGCTCTAGACACACATGTGTCACAGGTTGTGTTCCTCTCTGATTTCCAAACTTCTTAGAAAGAACTGCACACAGCTTTGGACACACCCATATCACAACCCATGTAAAACTATAAGGGCTCCAAAATGCCTCCAAATCACTCCCAATTTATCCCTAATTTCTATAGGACATCTCTAAGGGTCTTATAAACATATTGGCCTATTCGTATTCGAGTTTTTGGGCATTACAAGACCCTGTGCAGTAGTTCTGGGCTCACCCACGGGATCTGCCTCGCTTCCATGGTAAACCGACAAAAGAATTCCTTGAGGGTCCCTCTATCTCTCATTTTGGAGGATCCTGGAAAGATGGGAGGGATCCTTTATAATGCGGCGGTTGGCTATAAACTTGTCTAGGAACTGCTGGGTGAACTGGGTGAAGTTCCGGACGGTGCCTTCTTTAAGCGAGTGGTACTACGTTCTTGCTTGCCCCTTCAGAGTGGCGGGGAAGACTTGACAGAGCATCTGGTCGGGTGCATTGTAGATGTGGAGGATTGTAGTGAGATTGTTTACATGCTCCAAGGGATCCTCGGTTCCATCGTATGATTCGATACTCAGAAGCTTGAACTCTGTGGGGACCGGTTGTTCCAACACCTCAAATGCTAGGGGCAATCCATTCTTTATCGGGTAGTGGACTTACGCCCCTCGATGGGATGCTTGGCCGAACTCTTCTTCAAACAATTCTCTTACCTCTTCTCAAGTCAAACCACTTACTAAATCCTTCGGAGCTCCTATCCCCGGGTGTTGGTGGAGGGGACTATCTGTGGTGTCCCAGGCTTGATGGGCAGGATGTTCAGTGCTGGCCTCTTGCAAGGATTTGAGATCTCCCTCCTCCTAAGTATGCATCAGGTTCTCTAGCAGTGGTATTCTTGTGGGTGTTAGTGCGACGATCATGCCCCTTAGGATGGCAATCATTTCCACAAGAGTCTCCTCCAAATGGGCATTTCTCTTAGTGTAATCTGGGGAGCAAATGACTTCTTCTTTCTGCAGTGAATTGACGAGGGAGTATGACTAGCCAAGCTCGACATGTTCTCGATGTGCTGATCCCTGAGTCGTTTGAGTGCTGGGCTCGACCAACTTTTCTAACATGTGCGATGATGTGGGGCGTGTTATCTACTATGTCTCCTTGAAGCTCTTGGGAACCTGTGTTCCCACAGGTGGCGCCAATCTGTTGGAGAATTGCGTGGCGCTCCCGGTAGACCGGGCTTGCTGAACTGTCTTAGTCCGAGAGCGGCCGTGTGTGACAACAGTCAAAGATAAACTAGGTGTTTGAGCAAAGACTTGATGCAGTGGAAACCCGCAATCGGGGTGAAAAACCACGCAATCAGTAAGGTGACGGCCTAACTTCCACTATATGAGTGTTTTTACATGGCTTCGGAGAAGAGCGAGGGCGACAGGCCGCCCCTCGTTACACTTAATGATAGAGAGAGAGAAGAATGGGGGTTGGTTATAACTCACCGTCTCCTCCGTCTTCCGGTGCTTGTTTACAGGTGGTTGGTATGTGCGCTCCTGTTCTTCGGAATTGTCCCGGCGTGCTACCGAAGGCGGCTTCACACTTCTCCTTCTTGACTTGCGTGCTTGTCAACCTTATCTTGTCTCCTCCACCATCACCTTGACACCAAGCAATGGTCTCAAATGTTATTCCTTGTTTCGCAGTAGCGGCGGTCTTGGACTTTGTTCCATTTCTTGTGGTGGCATCGGTATTGGATTTTCTTCCTTTTCTCGTTGTGGCAGCTGTCTTGGACTTTACTCCTTATCTTGAGGTGATGGCGGTCTTCTACTTCGCACCTGCGAAGAGGCGGAAGAAGGGGAGTGGAGTGAGAGAGTGAAGTTAGTCCAAATGGAGAGAAATTCAGTCTATTTATAGATTTAGGAATGGGCGGTCTTATAATTTTTCCTAATAACTACCGGTTTGGCCAATAGAATCACTTGAAAACGATCACGCAGATTACCACTTTAGGAATTGACGGGCTTGCCCCAGGACAAAAGGAGGCCTGCTCGTGAAGAATGGAGACCCGCTAGAGGCGAGACAGGCGGTCGGCCGCTGCCCCTCCACATGGGGCATGACCGGGTTATTGGAATCAAAACTCGGTCTTAACGAGAGTTCGGACCCAAAGGTGTAGCTAACACTTACTTCTCCCAAACTTGAGCTCCTAACCAGCCACTTGGAAAGAAAAAACTAACCTTAGGCTGCAGTGTGGAGGTCCCGCCACACACCCAGAAGATCTCTAGAGCGCTTCCCCTCTCAAGCCAAAAGCTGAGCTAGGCACCTTGGAGGGCTTCACAGCCGAACCAAATTAACACAAGAAGGAAGAAGTCAAAAAGAACTGGATCACCTCCAAAGGTTTCCATAGGTTCTATTTATAGAATCCCAAGCTTGGTTTGCAAACAGCATAACTCCACTACTCTAAAAGGCTATACGCAACCCAAATTGGTCTGCCAACATCGTTTCTCCGCTGTCTTGAAATGCTATTTGTAGACCTTCAATGGTATCCAACTAACTTTGCCTCTGCCCCGCATTGGGCGAGTGGTCCATGAAGGCACCACTTGCCTGAAGAAGCTAATGCTGGGGTGAGCCGAGCATTCGCCTCCACAGCTCCTCAAATGGCGAGTGTGGGATTCGCATATCATTCGCGTAATTTGATGGGAGCCTTATCGCTTGTTTGGCGAGATCCTTTCCGTTTGTTTTAGCGAAAGCCCTTTAATCTCTCTTGGAGAGTGCAGGTCTGCTTGCCCCACTCGCCTACTTTGACTAGCTTGAACCTGAGGGTCCTTGGCTTCGTCGGGGGGTGGGGGGTCCCACTCAGTGAATACGGGGTTGTACACAATCTCCTCTCTTTTCCAGCTAGTTCTATACTCGAAAAGAAGAGTCCAACTCCCGGTATTCAGTGAGTGCTTATTTACCTGGAAGAGAATCTTTAGTGGGTCCCTCCATGACTCTATATATATCCCAGGACCTGGCCTTAACATGATATCATTTGCTCATAGATAGCACATTCCCTAAGCTCTCGTCGCTTTGACGATGTTTGCAAAACTGACCTCGAAGCCACTCTCGCAAGATATGTCGGATCGCCTCGCTAACGCACAAGAGAAAACCAACTCATATTCTTCCAGATATGCCTTGTGGGCTATCATCCAAGAGGCCTGCGGATTCGCCATACCGTCCGAGAAGGGCCAAGACGATTTGACGGAACCTCACGGTGGATGAGTCCCCCTCTCCGACCCCAACCTCACACCGTGAGAACCTTGTCAACCTAACAGAAGTATTTTACTCACCTCCACCCTGTCGATAACCCAAAAAGGCCTATTATACTGAGTAATTGGTCCATCCGCAGGAACCACTAAAAGAAAGCGATATTTGGGTCCCCATGGCGAATACTGAGGCATCCTGACCCTCTGATGGGAATGACCGACTAGTTCAGAAGAAATTCCCCTCAAGTTGCCCTGGCCAAACCCCCACTCGCTTTTGGTAATCGACTTGCTAACTTCTCGCATTCCTTAGTTCATGTCTAGCTCACATTATTCCTTGCAGCTACTCCCTTCGGGACTACAGGCCTGGTCAGTACAGCGCCAAGGATTATGGTGGTCGAGAACCCTCACGATCTCGAGTCAGGTTCTCGGCCTTCTACTGAAAAGGCAACTAACACCTCCAAACAGCCGAGATCCATTTCTCGGGGCAAGCGTCGCTCCATCCGGGACTGGAGAAGTCACGCCAGTCCTTCTCCAAGGGACCCATCGAGGGGAGACCTAGTCCTTCTCGCCAGCAACCAAGCGAAGGTACCGTCCCTGCGCAAGGTAAGTAAGGATGCATTTCCACTTTTCGCTATAAATCGATTCTATTAAAAGCTGAATTTCCTTGCCATGTTATCGGGGGGTCTCAACGAACGACCTTGATGCTAATGAAGAGATATCGCCACCCCCATCTCCTAGCGAGCTTACAGACTTTCTCGGTGACCATAGCAATGTCGAGTCAATGAAGGAGCGGATGGTGGAACTATTTGGAAAGCTCATCTGGGTGCAGCGGGTGGCCTCCGATCGGGCGGTCAAGCATCAGGCAGCCACCGAGCAATGACTAAAAGTTCTTGAGAGGGACTACTCGCACCTCATCAGGGAGATGGAGCGTTAAGGAGGCGGTTGCGAAGAGGCCTCTCCTGGAAGGCACATCGTGCGAGCAAGGGACCATATATGATTGGTCCACCAGGAGCTGACCGTCGTGAGTGCGTACTACTACCCGCGAGTGCCCCCGAGGCTGGGGAGGCGAGGTAGGGGCCATTGGTAGTGGATCCAGTGCTGAGTCCGTCAACACTCGTCTCCTCTCACCCAAGTCTTCCATTATCTTGCCTGCTTCAAAGTTTATCTTTCCTTTCTACTTTATAATAAAGAAACATTTAAGTTTGCTCTCGCCTGGCGAGTGGCCGTTTCATAATAATGTTTTCGCTTTACACAATGTTTGATGTCTTGCCGAATGCTGAATTCCCGCATTGTGTCTATCTTTTTCTTTATGCCCATCTTGTTGTGCTTTCTACTTACCCGGGATCTTTCTTGGAGGCATTCACCATTCGCAGGTGAGAGGAGCAGCGACGGGGCCGGACGGATTACGAGGCGTCAAGATGATGGGATTGATATCTGCACCTATGGAACCTCATAATTTCCGAATTTTTATATAAATAGGCCCCCTACCTACTGCATTTACTATCGTTTTGATTCTGAGTCTTCGTCTTATGCCTCACACACCCACGAATTCAAAGCCATGCACCTACAAAACCCTATCTCCCCACACACATTAACGAGATGCCAGGAAAGACTGAAGATCGTACTTGGTGTGCGCATGGCTTTATTGAACATAACTTCCCCCATGCAAGTTGACCGAGGAAGAGTATCTCTCTACTGTCGTCAACTACATGCCATCGGGGTTCGTTGTGTGTAATCCAGATAGCTCTGAAAAAATAAACTTCCTGCCGGAGGGGGATCTCGTCATTCCCCTTAAGGACTTCGAGGTGGGATTCTGCCCGCCCCTATATCATTTCCTAAGGTGCGCAAAACCCTTTGGTATTTCGGAGTGGTTCCCACCCAGCTCAATCCTAACTTTTTCACCATCTTGGTAGCATTCGCTTACTACATGCGCGAGGAGATGATCGAGTTCAACCTCTCAGTCTTTCGAAAACTGTTCAACTTCAGAGCCAAGAGAGGGATAGTCTTCTTCTAAGGCAAGACCATCAAGACCAGCAGCCTCGCCAATAAAAACCACTACAGCCCCCAGGAGTTTATCTTCGTATCGGGGAACTTCAGAAACGTTCCCCTCTCTCCTCTCCAATACGAAAAGGCGACTTACAGGACACCCTCGCTCGGGGGCCATGAGATTGCCCTGTACGTATTCTTTGGCACAAAGAACTTCAATGTCAAGTACCTGCGGCAGATATTGACTCCCTCCTGCCCGTTCTCATAAGCGAAGGTACCTTTCTATCCTCTTTACCTTTAAATCCCTTCCATAGACTAGTAAAGCTTACCCTATTGTCCGCACAGGTAAGAGAGAGGTCCCCCTTCACCATCCTCATGAGAAAACCGAGTCTTTCGCCCCCAGTTTGTCTCTCGTACAATCTGCAGCCTCAGGCTGCAGGGAGGATTCAGGTACTTGGTCTCAACCTAGCGCACCGAAGCAGAAGCCAGACGCTCCTCCCCTAACATCTTCCAAGAAAGAAAAAATAACATCAGCGCTTGCCAAGGGCAAAGTCGTCGTTGAAGCCCCCACAAAGAACCGGGCCGCGATAGATACGATGAGCACTATCGCCGGTGCTGCTACCAAGATCGCTACTCTGATAAAGAAGGATCCTGGGGGACCGGTGCCTAGAGGGAACTGGAATATCGGCCTCGGCGAGAAGTACATGGATGAGGCAGGCCAACCCCTACTTCAACGGGACCACAAGGCCAACCGGGCCTCCATCTCAACGCTTCTCCCATCATGGATAGAGTAGGATTCCACCAACGACGGCACCTTCTCATTTTCCTTTGGGCTATACAGCCGGGAGGATGACACCATCTTCGACGATGAGTCGACCTGGACCCTTACACATGAGAATGCACGGGCTCAGCTGTGCGCCCTCGATCTCGTGCACATGTCATCGCGCCGCAACCTCTATCTTGAGCGGAAACTATGAGACATTTTGAGGTCGCGGGATCTCGCCTTGGCGGAGGTTGCCTCACTAAAGTACCAGCTGGAGGCTTCCAAGGTGCTTCTCGCTAGTCGCACAGCATGAGGGGTGAGTGAAACTTCATTAGTATTTCACACTTTCGCTTCATTATATACTAAACCTTTTTAATACCCCCTCCGCAGGACTCCACGAATGCCAAACTGTTGCATGCGTGAGTGGCTAGCCTTGAGTGCGAGGTCACATGGTTATAAGCTGAGAACAAGTGCCTGCAATAATCCCTCATCCTGTCACCTCCTGACGAGAAGGGAAAATGACATCAGTACGCCAACTATGGCAGTGTCCAGTCGTGCTACCTCTGGGGGTGGTCGTACTGTACAGCCTAGGCCCCATCATACTACCCTATGTACTCTTGGATTTGAGCGACATCCGATGATTTAACATTTTGGCCAACCAGCGGAGGAAAACAAAATGAGGAAAATATAATGGCCGGTCACCCGTAGTACTCATCTCCACGTCGCCATTAGTCGTTGAACTTTTCACACCGGTTTGATCGGTCTGCGGAAGTGACTGACCCGCCATAATTTACCGCAAGCAACTTATAAGCAATCAATCTATCAGCTTGCTAACATGCACCAGGTCTATAACGTCTTGCTCTACGATGCTTAAAATAATTCGGGCAAACGGTGCTTGGATTGACTTTTGACAAGGAGTGTGGGAGCACTTTATTTGGGGCTAACTTAGGAGGAACATCTCAACTCCTGTTATCCCCAACTAAGGCTCAACCTATCAAATAATTGCCTTTAAGGGCATGACCCATGCTAAAAATAGTAAATTGCAGAAACAAAAGTTTGGTAATAGAAGTTGTTGTTAATATAAGCTGCAGAATTGAAATGATGTAATGAAATAAGACCTGTATGAAACTGGAGTAGTAAGTACTAAAATGAACTGGACTAGTACGAGATTGGAGTAGTACTTAAATGAAATGAATTGGAAGTAAATAGATAGGACGAGTACGAGATTGGAGTACTGAAAAGAAAGTACTGAACTAAAATAAGTACAAGAACTGGACCAGTACGAGACTGGAATAAAACATAAAGAAAAGGTTAGTAGTCCAATAACTCCATTCAGGAGGCTTTAGTTACATCTCCGTTCTTAGGAGGAAAGTTCAGTTCTATCTTCGTTTTTAGGAGGCTTAGTTCAGTTCTATCTCCGTTCTTAGGAGGCCTCTTTGGGTTTCACCCATTATTAAGGTCCGATAACAGTTTGGTTGCGCCCATTTTAATTATGACTTAATCAGACTTGGAGGATTTATTAAGAGTTACACCTTTATTATTCGTCGGGAATAACTAGCAGTTCAATCGCTCACACTCTCATTTTCCGAGACTGTCCAAGCTCCCCAGGAGTCTTTATAACAAAAAAGAAAATAAGACGATCAACAGTTTCACGAAACCCCAAAACACTCAGAGCTTGGTCACTTGCCTCGATCACTCTCATCAGTAAAAATAATTGAACTTATTATTTAATTAAAAAGGTGGTCGCGCACTCGAACTTTCATTTCGAGAAAATCAGACGCATTAATTTCTGAGCAAGACCCTAGTGCTCCAATAAAATGGAGAAACTTTAATTTTCATCTCCAGGTCCCCAAATTTTTATACAACCTTTGGGGAGGCCTAAAATGAGAATAAAAAATTTTTTCAAAAATTTTCGAGCAATTTTGTGTCTTTAAATTGGCCAAATAAAATTTATTTGGACTTTTAAAAATACCAATTCAACTCCAAAAATTCTCAAACTTTTTGTGATGGAATCCCTCATCAAGGGGAACATGTTTTATGTTCAACACTTTTTCTCTAGGAGCCCATGTTTTTTTTATAAAAAATGTGCAAAGATTTGGCTTAAAAATTGGTCTACATATTGCAGATCAGGCTTGATCCTACAACTGATATTGAGCTAAACAAGAGAAAGGAGTCTTCTGACCCAACAACGGATTAGAGGTGGATCAGTTGTGGGGCTGCGGAAAATTATACAGCGCATAATTTTATGTAGTTGTTGTCGTCAGATCATCACCATCATATCAGACGGTAGTTGTTAGTCGTCGGCGGTGCAGAAGATAAAGCTTCTACCACCACCGGCCGGCGACCCAGAGGCGTCGATGCCACATCTGTTCAAGTCGTCAGAGGCTGGCAAACACCTGGATGGTGGTCTGGTGGCCTACCGTCGACAACCATCATCGGAAGATGCAGAACCAAGAACAGGGTGGAGGGTGGCTCTGTTCCCAGTGCCACCATGACCCCGCCTCTCTGGTGACTATCTAGGCCACAAAATTGCCCTCATCTAATGTACCATGGGTTGTTCCATTCTCTGGTGGTACTCTGACAGCCTGGCGCCATCAACCGCCGCCATAAAAACAAACATAGAGAAAACTCTATTTTCGAGTGCCGCTGGAGCGGGGAATTCCGACGGCACCTCGGCCTTCCACCATCTAGGAAGGTTGTCCCAGGTGGTTTAGCCCTTCCCCAGTTCTACCACCAGTGCTGGGCAATTCTAATCACTTACGGCCACCATCCGACCTGGAGGTTAGCTCGGGTGGTGCCGGCAGCGCTCCGGCCGCCAGGGGACACATGCAGGACATCAAAAACTTTAGGAAGGAGGAGGAAGAGAGTTTCCACCTATAGTGGTGTGGCTCAGGAGGTGTCTCCCTGAATTGCCATTAAGGTGGACGAGGGAGGAAGGGCTCGGGATGGCTTTTTTGGAGAACTAGGGTTCCTGTCAAGTGTGGGAAGCTTGTTCTGATATGGTAGGGGAAGGAAAAAGGGTTCATGGTCTTATATAGACTTGGGGGTGGCTATTATCTTGGAGGAGGTGTAGGATTAATCCTAATGGGAGGAGGTGTTCATCTCTTTCCCTCCACCTAGTTGGACACTTGCCAAGCATCTGGGTGGCCCTTGTAGAGCCATATATCAAGCATCAGGGAAGGGGGAAGAGCTTGATGGGCTTGGGCCTTGGGTTTTAAGAAGTAAAGAAGGGAGGGGGAATAGGTGGACTTTTGCTAAGGGCCTACAAACCATGGCCTTGCTGGTTTGGTGGCCCAAAGAGTGAGAGGGGGTAGATCCTTAATCATTAATGAAGAGGAGGTGTACACCTCTCTTAAAAAATTCCAAAAATGGATTTTTAGTATGGTTTGACTAAATTCAACCCTAGGGTGGGTCCCCCTTATATGTCAATGTCAAATTAGGTCCAAGTCATTGGGAGTCGGATCAAAGTTGTGGTGTTGTGTCATAATTTGTGTGCGCACGCTTTTCAGTGCATAACTATTCTTGATTTCACCACGGGTTGACCATCTATCACTGAAATTGACTAGGACGAACTCAGTTGACTTCGTAATATCAAATGAGTCCAATGCCACTGACCAGGGTCGAATCAGAGTTCGTTTGCTAATTATCCAAAATCTGCGCGTTGCAGCGTGTTAAAACAGTCAAAATGCATATATTCGTCATTAGACTTCAGATTGTTACGCAATGAATTCCAATGCATTTGTATTGACTATACAAAACCATAGGAACTGACAGAACAAAAATCAGAGTTCTCTAGGTCATAATCCAAAAACCCCGTTTTCGTGATGTTTTACGAGAAATGGCTATACCAACAATATGACCTCGAAGTTTATCGGGATGAGTTCCAATGCGTTCGTATTTGTTATACGAAGTCATAAAAACTGACAGAACTCAAGTCAGAGTTCTATAGGTCTACATACCTTATCTAGGGTAACCCCCCCCCCCCCCCACCCCCCACCCGGGTGTGGGCCGTGGGTAGAGGTCTGGGTCACTTTTATTAGGCCCACTAGGGTTCTGGTGGCCCAATTAAAGTCGGGATGTTACACCCCGCTCGCGCATCTAGGTCCTGACTGCTATACTCTTAATAAGCGTCATTCTCGCCGAACCATCCCCTTCCAAAGTGTTTCACCATATCCACTGAGGGTCTTCCAGACCTGTCAGCTAGGTGAGAGCCTGAAAGTAGGATCAGCTCGGGATATAGTTCCAAGATTTTCACAAAATCCATCTAGGGCCTTTCAGGCCTGCCAGCTAGGTGAGAGCCTGACAGCGAGATCAGCTCAAGGTCAATATTTCGAACTACCATCCCTGCCAGCTAATAGGAGCCTGGTCAGCGGGATCTTCTCGGGGTCAATATTTCGAACTACCACCGAGTGACTTCCAGCCCTACCATCTAATGGGAGCCTGATCAGCGGGATCTTCTCGGGGTCAACATTTTCCACTACCACCAAGTGACTTCTAGCCATGCCACCTAATGGGAACCTGGTCAGTGGGATCTTCTCGTGGTCAACATTTCAAACTACCACCGGGTGACTTCAATCCCTGCTAGCTAATGGGAACCTGGTCAGCGGGATCTTCATGGGCCCAACATTTCGAACTACCACCGAGTGACTTCCATCCTTATCAGCTAATGGGAGCTTGGTCAGCAGGATCTTCTCAGGGTCAACATTTTGAACTACTACCGAGAAAATTCTAGCCCTGCCAGCTAATAGAAGCCTAGTTAGCGGGATATTCTCGGGGTCAACATTTCTCACTACCACCAAGTGACTTCCAGCCCTGTCAGCTAATGGGACCCTTGTCAGCGGGATCTTCTCCGGGTCAACATTTTGAACTACCACCGAGTGACTTCCCTCCCTGCCAACTAATGGGAGCCTGGTCAGCGGGATCTTCTTGGGGTTAACTTTTCGAACTACCACTGAGTGACTTCCAGCCCTACCAGCTAATGGTAGCATGGTCACCGGAATCTTCTCAGGGTCAACATTTCCAACTACCACCGAGTGACTTACAGCCCTACAAGCTAATGGGAGCCTAGTCAGCGAGATCTTCTTGGGGTCAACATTTCCAACTCTTCATTCACTCACACAGTTCATTCACGAAATATCTCAAGCAACAAAAGAATCAATAAACAAGAATATGTTACACAAGGTTCAAGAATAGAAGCGTTTCAAATCATCGCCACTCCAGGTGTGAATTAGGGATTTTTATTCAACATTCTGGAGGTGATACCCCCCCCCCCCCGAATTTAGTGCTTCCTCGACAATGTATGGATCTTCCTAATTTGGGTGAAGCTTTCCCACCATTGCTGATCTTCCCATGGAATCCATCTTTTTTAGGATCAGGTCTCCTTTTATGAACTGCTTGATTCTGACATGCTTGTAAAAGTACTTGGCCATATGTCATTTGATCTCCTCCTGCCTGATGGTGGCCACATCACGGAGTTCCTCTACCAGATCCAGCAAGAGTCATATACCCTCATCATTCTTCATCCTCCATTCCTCTTCTCCTTCCTTGGAAGCTACTACTCACAGTGACCTGACCACAAACTCCACGGGCAGAACAACTTCACAACCATGAGAAAGTTTGAAGGGGGTCTCTCCGGTGGTCATGTTGGGGGTTGTCCTCAAGGCCCATAATACCGAGGGATGTTTTTCTACCCAACTTCCTTATAGGTTCTCCACTTTTTTCTTTAACAGGTTCACAATGATTTTGTTTGCCACCTATACCTGCCCATTGCTCCGTAGGTGATGGACGGAGGCAAACTTGATGTTTATCCCCAGCTTAGTGCAGAAGCCGATGAACTCTTTGCTGGCAAACTCGGGTCCATTGTCAGTGACTATGGCCTGTAGGAGACCATGTCAGCATATAATCTCTCCCCATATGAAATTATGAGTAACCTGGGTGGTCACTTTAGCCAGCACCTTTACTTCCAACCATTTTGAGAAGTAGTTGATCATGACTAAGAGAAACCTCCTCTGCCCACTTGCCTGGGGGAAAGTTCCAACCAAATCCATCCTCCAGATGGTGAAGGGCCAAGGCATCGTGATGCTACTAAGCCTATGGGCGGGAAAAAGTTTGAGTGGAGATTACAAAAGACACTTTTGACATTTCCTTGCGAATTCCATCGTATCCTTTCTCAGGGTCGGTCAGAAGTACCCCTGTCGTGCCACCCTCGCCTCCAAGGTCCTGCCTCCTGAGTGGCTGCCGCATTCACCGGAGTGCACCTCTCTCAGTATCTTTGGAACTTCTTCCAACATTACACACTAGGCCAGGAGCCCTGAAAGTGTCTTCCGGTGCAACCCTACCTCGTGCATCAAATTATAAGTTGATTTGTGTCTGAAGAATTTTCCATCCTTGATCTCTTCCGGGAGTTTGCCTGTGGTTAAAAATGTTATGAAGGGGTATGCCCATGAGGTGCGTCGGTCCACCTCCATCACTTTACCCTCCTCAATTGACGGGCGAAATAGTTCTGCTAATGTACCTCCGGCCCTGGGTTAGAACTTGGATAACCCATTAGCTATGACATTCTCCTCCCGGGGAATGTGCTGAATGAAAAATGCTCGAAACTCCCCGATAAGCCCTCTCGCCTTGGTCAAGTACTTCATGAGTGTGGACTCCCTCGACAAGTAGTCTCCTTTGATCTATGACGCCACCACCAATGAATTAGTGAGCACCTCCACATCTTGCACCCCCAGCTCTTTGGCCAGGCGCAACCCTGCTATCACAGCCTCATACTTCGTCTGGTTGTTAGTGACTAGGAAATGTAGGGCCACAATATGCTCTATCGTGCCCCCTTAGGACTTACCAACACTACTCCGCTGCCCAAAGTGTGCTTTCCCGACACTCTGTAAACCAACACCTTCTTAGCAACCTAATGCTAGGGACTTCCCCCCCCCCCCCCCCACCTCGACGATATAGTCGGCCAGGAAATCGGCTACCGCTTGTGCCTTGATAAAGAGTCGTGGCACAAAAGTAATGTCAAACTCGCTCAACTTGATGGACCATTTGTCCATCCTTCCTGAGTGTTCAACCCCTTCAAAGATCTCGTGAAGGGGGTATTCCACCACCATATTGATCGTGTGCGCTTGAAAATATGGTCTGAGTGTACAACCCCATATTCGCTGGGTAGGACCAAGATGCCCCAAGGACCCGGACTAAGCTAGCCTTAGGCTTGCTTTGGGCTGAAACCAGATAAGATAAGTAAGTAGGCAAGAAGGTTCCCACCGAGGGCAAACGAAAGGGCTTGTTTCTTGGGTTGGCGGGAGCCCCTCTGACTCTTGGCATTGAGTGATACTTCTCCACTCAATGACCCTTAAGGTTCCTTCCTAGAGCAGGCCAAAGGTCTTGCGCCTCGGGTTGGAAGGAGCCCCAACTAGATGCCCTTAGGTATGCATTTAGCTCCTCAGAACAACGGAGTTTGGTTGTTGGCATGAAAGTGAGGGTTAGATCTAATATACTCTAGAGGGGGGTGAATAGAGTATATCTGGAGATTAAAACTTTTTGCTGAAAAAGATACCTTATTCTAAAACTTGGGTGATATATCACAGCACAGCAGATTAGACTAATAAAAATAACAGTATCCTAACTAACACAGCCACAACAAGAACAAAAAAAGGGCAACCAAACAACACAATAACTTTATAGTGGTTCCCCAACCTGGGTACATCCACTCTTCTACCACCCTGGTAGGAATCCACTCAGGTTTTTGTTCAGGTGACTTCCACCAATGAGCTTTTGGTAAGGTGCTCAAAAACTAAACCTCAAGTCTTTTGGTTAGGAGACTTGCAACTAGGAATCACTTTTGAAGGGAGTAGAGAACCCTTTTTACAGAGGGGGTGAGAGAGTGATTGTGTCTTCTCTTTCTCAAACAACTGAGAAGACTTGTATATTTGATGGTGACAAAAGCTCCCCCTGAGATACTGAGTTTGTTCAGGATTAAATGGAGCTTTGCTTCAGGGTGATAGGCCTTCAAGCTTTCAACTTCAACCAGAAGAACTTCAGGAACTTCTTAACAGATGCAGTAGTAGTTGTCCTATTGAAGATTCCTGAGAGAATGACAGAAGAAGACTCTTGATTTGGATGATTGTTCTTCTTCTTCAGAAATTTGTTCTTCTTCTTGTCTAGCAGTAGTTGATTTATTGACTGATTGATTTTTTTGTGTCTCGAGTATTATATATCTTTATTACTCTTCTGTCTTGTGTGTTGTATATTCTACAGGAAGAAGGGAAATCTATATCTTTATATTTTTCATGTTGAAGTCCATTTGAATTTTGAAATTCTTCCTGTAATTAATGTTGACGGCCTTTGAATTATTTGGCATTGATTTATTTCCCCAACTGACCCTTAGAAAAACGGCAGGCAATAATCCTGATAAAGACCATAATTAATGCTCTTGTCTAACGGTAATATTCAGAGAATATTAGAGCATTAATTACTCAGGAATCATTGCAATAAAATAGGAACAGAAAAAGGAAACAGCCAAGTTTGGATTCGTCGACCTGAGTCCATAGTTCGTCGAGCTGAGCTCCAAGTTCGTCGAGCTGAGCTCCAGGTTCGTCGACCTCAGAATGGCTAACTGCTGCTTAACAACTTTCCTATTTTGTGCACCAAGTTTGTCGATCTGATGTCCAAGATCGTCGACCTGAGACCTGAGAACTGATATCATCTAGCTGAGGTCCAAGATAGTCGACCTGTGTTTTGATTCTAGACTTAGACTGTTTTCTGGTGCTGAGTGTTGAATCATCATTCTGGCATTGAGTGTGATGTTCTCTAGCGTTGAGTGTTGAATCATCATTCTGGTGTTGAGTGTGATGTTCTCTGGTGTTGAGTGTTGAATCATCATCCTGGAGTTAAGTGTGATATTCTCTGGTGTTGAGTGTTGAAACATCTGATTAGTCGATCTGGGATCAGAGAACAGAGTTCGTCTAGCTGAAGCTCTAAGTTTTTCGACCAAAGTTTGACTTTGTCCAGAGTTCGTCGATCTAAGAACCAAGTTCGTCGAGCTCAGCTCAGATAATTGTCTCTGAGTTCGTCGAGCTGAGCACGACTTTCGTCGACCTGAGATTGACGAACGTAGAACTCTTTTTCTAAGTCTTGAATTTTCTGTAAGTCTTGAGTCTCTGGCAGGGTTGGAGACTGGTCCTTTGTATTGTTGACTCTAAGGACTTGACCTAGACTCTAGGACACAACCATGACCCTGGCTATACATGTTGGGTCATATCCTGACTTAGTGAGCCTAGCCCAAATCCAACTAGGGATCCAACATGGCAGACCAGCCTAGGGTATTTTAGTAATTTTAGAGCAACGGATTTACGCTTTTTGCAGACCAGATACTGAAAATCTATAAATAGACCCATAGATTTCCTCAGAAAGCAAGCTTTCATAATTTCTCAAATCATCTAGTTCTTTTTGAGGTACCCCTAGCCCAACAATTGGCTTTGGAGGGGAAGCACTCAGAGCACTTTCGAGTTAGTGGAGGAACCTCCCAGCTGTGATTTTGGGTCAGTTCCAAGTTCTTTGTTACTAGTAAGGGATCCGAGTTTGGGAGAAGTAGGTGTTAGCTACACCCCAAGGTCCGAACTCTCATTGAGGCTTGTTTTTGGCTTGAATATTTTTGGAGCGGTGAGCATGGACCATAGCTGGTACAAGAAAATCTCAAGCTAAGACTCATGGCTGGAGGTGAAGGCAAAGGAGTTGATTCCGGAGATTCCCCCTATCAGGGAAGTGAGGTGACGAGAGGGATGTTGGACGACATCAAGAGGGAAGTCTTACAGACCATCCACCTTGTCCTCTCTGTGAGAAGCGAGTGGGCGATGCCGTCAGTTCTGGTGATTGTGGACCCATCTTCGGGAGAGAACACTCCCAGACAGTGTCCCAGGAAGGAAAAGCCGGCAGAGGTTGGCGAGAGGGATGTCGCGGGGCGGGAGCTCTTCCCCGGGCAGACTAGCGCTGCCAGAGTCAGAGCCAGACATGTCCTATTATACAGGATGGGAAGACCCGGTACTACATGTGCAGTGGTTCGAGGATGCCATTTTCATAAGGCAAATGTTGGACGCCTTCAATTGTAGGCTCTATATCATCACTTTGAAGGAGAAGTCTAGGGACTGGTTCCACCAGTTGCTGGCAAGCTCAATATTCTATTTCGAGGATTCGTGGCACGGGTTCTTACTGAGGTTCTCAATGTCAAAGAAGAGGAAGAAGAGCATGGAGTGCTTGTTTTCCATCAAGAAGAGGCCTGAGGAGACGCGGGGATGCTATGTTGACAAGTTCCAGGAGGAGATTCTGCAGGTCCATGAGATGCTGGGGTACACAGTCATACTCGCCTTCACCCTCAGGCTGAGGCTAGGGTTCTTTATCATGGAGCTGAAGAGAGTGCCCCGTATATTTTGAAGAGCTGATGGAAAGGGAGGCGAAGGAGATAGAAATCTAGGAGGCCAACCCGACATTCACCAAGAAGTTGGCCAAGTTGGTGGAAGAGGACATAAAGGAGCCTGTGAAGCAGAGTGAGCAGAGAGAGGGGAGAATAAGAGAAGAGCCCCGGGGTCAGGGGCACCAGGGGCAGCACAAAGGTTGGGGGAGCAGGGAGTCGAACAACCGGTTGGGCTGGAAGCCCCAAGAACGACACCCCCAGGGTCAGGGAGAAGGATTCCAAGATAGGGTTAACTTTCGGAAGCAGGTAAGGTTCAATCAGTTAGTGGGGAGACAGGGGTAGAGGATCCCTCTCCCGCAGCAACAGGAGGCGATGGAGGTGTCTCGGAGAGGAGGAAGAGGAGCTAGAGGAGGAGGAAGGAGAAGAGAGGGTTGGGCGATATTGCCTTTTTGTTACTGCCATCAGGAGGAGGGTCACGCGATAACCACCTGCCAAGAGTTTCTTTAGGTGAGAGAAGCAAGAGAAGGGGTTCAGTAATAGCTACCGGTGGGGATTGAGGAGGTTCTGCCATGAGGAGGAAAAAACAGGTGCAAGGACCGGATAGACGTGGGGGCCCGAGAAGGGATCAGAGTGATCCATGGGGGAGTGGGGATAGAGGCTACCTGTAAGGGGAGCTTCCAAACCATGTATCGAAGGAGCATTGCCTCGACCTACCAGACTCCCCCCAGGAGGAAAAAATCACTTTCTCGATGAATGATATGCCAGACTATGAAGACTCGTTCTGCAATGCCTTGGTGATCTAGACGGCAGTAGAGAATTTCACAGTGTCCAGGATCCTGGTAGACAACAAGAGCTTTTTGAATGTGATCTTCAAGAAGGACTTTGATGCGATAAAGGTGGAGGCCCGGAGGGTTCTAACCTCGGATGGGCCGTTGTTTGGGTTCTTGGGGGAGAGAAAGGAAGTTGAAGGAGGGGTGGGAATGCATGTAACATTGGGAGGGGTGTCGAGGAACTGTCGGTTCGTCATCGTTGATGCCCTAAGTTGCTGCAATGCAATCTTTGGGCACCCTCTCATCAGCACCTTTAATTGTGTCCCCTCCTCGTTTCATCAATGTCTCAAGTTTGGTAGTGGGGGAGTGCAGGTCCAAATCAAGGGGGACTCGAAGGTGGCAAGGCAGTACTATGTGACTGCTGTCAATACAATTTCTTAGATGGCTGAGGCGGATGAGCTGGAGAAGGAGATAGAGGCACAGGAGGAGGTTGTAGAGAAAAGAGTGAGCCAACTGGAGGCCAGAGAGGAAGCTATAGGAGAGGAGTCGGGAGAGGGATAAGTTGGAGTTGTGGTCCCCGGAGGCGGAGAGGTGGAGCTACGGGAGAGCCTGTGGGAGGCGATGGAGGTGGAGGAAGCAGAAGGGGAGGAAGAGTTAGGCCAGGAAGGTGAGACAAGGATCGCTGGGGAGCAGTCTCGGCTAGAGTCGGCTGAGGAGGTCATAGAGATGGAGGTCTTCACCAAGGCCAGCCAGGTGCAGAGGGTGCAGATCTGCGGCAGCCTGAGCCCTGAAGACCAGGCAAGGATGCGGGAGTGCATCCTGAAGAACGTTGACATCTTCACCTAGAGCGTGGAAGACATGTCGGGCATTGATGCGTACGTTGCATGCCACCGGCTGAACCTGGATCCCAAGATGCGTCCCATCCGCCAGAAGATAAGAACCATTACCACCAAGCTGGAGGAGCCCATCCGTGAGGAGGTCAAGAAGCTTCTCGATGCTGGTTTTATATCGAAGATCCAGTATCCAGGATGGGTTTCTAACGTGGTAATGGTAAAGAAGGGGGAGGGGAAGTGTCGCATGTGTGTGGACTTTTATTTATTAAATAAATCATGCCCTAAGGATTGCTATCCCATACCTCGGATCGACGCGCTAGTTGATTCAGCCATTGGTTTTTCTATTATGAGTTTTTTGGATGCTTTTTCAGGTTACCATCAAATTCGCATGCATACCCCCGACATCAAGGAAGTCTCCTTCATCACAAGGGAGGGGTGCTTCAGCTATAAAAAGATGCCCTTTGGGCTAAAGAATGCAGGGGTTACCTACCAACACATGATGGATCGGGTTTTAAAAATCCATAAGGGTAGGAACCTTGAGTTCTATGTTGATGATCTCATGGTGAAGAGTAGGGATGTGGGTTCACACCTACTAAACATGGAGGAAACATTCGCTACCCTGCGAAAATTCAAGATGAGGCTAAACCCCCAGAAGTGTGTCATTGGGTCAAGCCGGGGCAAATTCCTTGGATACCTTCTGACCCCAGTAGGGTTAGAACCTAACCCAAACAAGGTGAAGGCCATCATGGAGATGGAGTCGCCGCGCAATGCCAAAGAGGTTCAACGCCTGATGGGAAAGCTCGTCGGGCTGAGTAGGTTTCTCTCTCGAGCCGGGGAAAAATGGTCTCCCTTATTCAAGGTGCTTCGAGGGAACCAGAAGTTTGAGTGGACAAATGAGTGTGAAAAGGCATTCTGGGCACTGAAGAACCAAATCTCCCAAGCACCGCTCCACCAAAGCCAGAAGGAGGGGGAGGATCTAGCTTTATATCTTGGGGTGGGGGTAGAGGTTGTAAGCTCCGTGTTGGTCAGGGAAGAGGGAAAGAAGTAGTTGATTATCTATTATATTAGCAGGATCCTGAAGAAGGCGGAGCTCCTCTATCCCATCCTCAAGAAGTTGTCTTTCTCCCTGATCATCTCGGCCAGGAAGCTAAGGATGTATTTTCAAGCCCACTCGATCAAGGTGGTGATTGACCACCCCTGCATAAGATTTTCGAAAGGGTGAAGCACTCGGGACGGTAAGCCAAGTAGTCCATCGAGCTCAGTGAATTTGACATCTCATTTGTGCCAAGGCATTCCATCAAGGCAAAAGCGGTGGCTGATTTCTTGGTTGATTACGTGGTTGAGTTCAAGGGTGAGAAGTCACTGCCACAGGAAGCATAGAAGATGTTAGTTGACGGAGCTTTGGGGAAGCATTCCCTTGGGGGAGGGGTAGTACTAGTAAACCCTCAGGGGGTCACTATAGAGTAGGCCATGGTCTTGCACTTCCCCGTCACCAATAACCAGGCGGAATATGAGGCCATGATAGCAGGCCTTCGTCTGGCAAAAGAGCTGAGGATTCATGATGTGGAAGCGTTCATAGATTCATTGGTGGTGGCATCAAAATTCGGGGTGAGTACGTGGCTAGGGAGCCCACTATTACAAAGTACTTGTCCAAGGTAAAGGAAATCATAGGTGGGTTCCGGACATTCTCAATCTGACATGTTCCAAGGGAGGAAAGTGCGGCGGCTGATCAATTGGCTAAGTTTAGACCCCGGGGTGGGGGAACTTTGGTCGAGCTTTTCCATCCAGCAATTGACAGGAGGGAATTGATGGAGGTGAATTGGTGACGCTCGTGGTGGATCCCTTCATATCTTTCCTGATTGCTGGCAAGCTCCCTGAGGGGATCAAGGACACAAAGGGTTTCATGCACAAGTTGGCGCACTACCTAATGCATGAAGGAGGTCTCCATCGAAAGGTATTGTCCGAGCTCTTGGCGCGATGCGTAGTAGAGGAATAGATCCCAAGAATTCTAGAGGAAGTGCACTCCGGTGAGTGTGGCAGGAACTCGGCGGGCAGGATATTGGAAGTCGGGGTGGTTAGGCAGGGGTACTTTTGTCCCTCCTTCGGAAGGATACGGCAGAGTATGCAAGAAGATGCCAAAAGTGCCAGCTTTACGACCCCTCCAACTCTTGCCCGCTCAAAGGCTCTGAAGCGCCATGGACCTTTGCCATCTGGGGGATGGATTTAGTTGGGCTATTTCCTCCGACAAGCGGGTAGAGAAGGTTCCTTCTAGTCATGATCGACTACTTCTCGAAATGGCTAGAGGTCAAGGCGCTTGCCAAGGTGTCCTCCCAAGTCACCAGGAATTTCGTTTGGGGAGAGATCATATGCCAACATGGGCTTCCTCAGGCTATCGTCACGGATAACGGGCCCTAGTTTGCAAGCGAAGAGTTAATTAGCTTCTGCACTCAGTTGGGAATCAACCTTAGGTTTTCCTCCATCCACCACCCTAGGAGCAACGGCAAGGTGGAGGCGACAAACAAAATCATAGTGAACCTGCTCAAGAAGAAGGTGGATAACTTGAGGGGGAGTTGGGTGGAGCAACTCCCCTTGGTTTTGTAGGCTTTGCAGACAACCCCAAACACGGCCACTGGAGAGACACCCTTCAAGCTTTCGCATGGGCATGAGGCGGTACTGGCCATGGAGTTTAAAGTTCAATCCCTGCGAGTCGCAACCACCAGCAAAGGAGACGAAGCATGGAGGGAGGAGAATGAATGGGAGCTGCAGCTCTCATTGGATTTGATGGAAGAGCTTCACAATGTGGCCGCCATCAGGCAGGAGGAAATCAAGCGGCGGATGGCTAGGTACTTTGACAGGCATGTCATAATCAAGCAATTCGCAGAAGGAGATCTAATCGTGAAGAAAGTTGACGCCTCAGGAAGGTCGGCGGCCGTTGGTAAGCTCAACACCAACTGGGAAGGTCCCTACATAGTAGAAAAGGCCTTGGGGTTAGGGGGATACCACCTCCAAAATATGGAAGGGGTACCCATCGACCACGCCTGTAGTGGCGATGATATGAAACGCTTCTACCCCTAGGATGGTAAATTTGTGTATACCTTTATGATATATTATTATAAGAATTATTTCTTTTTAGGTTATGATGAGTTTACAGTTTTGATAGCACCGAGTAGACCCGCTGTCTAGGCTCCCACTAAGACGGTAGGGTCGAAGGCTCGCTCAGTATCGGAAGAAGTAGATAGTTTGCAAGACCCCGAGAGGATCCCGCTGCGCAGGCTCTCAATAGCTGGTAGGGCAGGAAGGCGCACTCGGCCCCGGGTAGACCCGCTGTCCAGGATCTCACTAGCTGGCAAGGTCATAGGCTCACACGGGGGGTAAGGGCATACCCTTAGAGGATCCCGCTGCTAAGGCTCCCATTAGCTGGCAGGGCTGGAAGATGCACTCGGCCCCGAGTAGACCCGCTATCCAGGATCTCACTAGCTGGCAGGGTCGTAGGCTCACTTGGGGGGAAGTAAAAGAGTTTGATAGTTTGCAAGACCCCAAGAGGATCTCGTTGTGCGGGCTCTCATTAGCTGTCAAAGCTGGAAGTGGCACTCAACCCCGGGTAGACCCGCTGTCTAGGCCCTCACTGGCTAGCAAGGTCGTAGGCTCGCCCGAGGGGTAAGGGAATACCTCGAGAGGATCCCGCTACTCATGATATAATTAGCTGGCAGGACTGGAAGGCGTACTCTGCCCCTAGTTGACCCGATGTACAGGCTCTCACTAGATGGCATGGTCGTAGGCTCCCTTGGGGGAAAGGAAAAGAGGTTGATAGTTTTCAACACCCTGAGAGCATCCCGCCGCGTAGGCTCTCATTAGATAGCAGGGCTGGAAGGCGCACTTGGCCCCGGGTATACCCACTGTCCAGCCTCTCAATAGCTGGCAGGGTCGTAGGCTTGCTTGGGGGGTAAGGGAATACCTTGAGAGGATCTCGTTGCTCAGGCTCCCATTAGCTGGCAGGGCTTGAAGGCGCACTTGGCCCTGAGTAGACCCGCTGTCCAGGCTCTCACTAGCTGGTAGGGTCGTAGGCTCGCTTAGGGGAAAAGACAAGAAGTTGATAGTTTGCAAGACCCCGAGAGGATCCCACTACGCAGGCTCTCATTAGCTGGCATGGCTGGAAGGTGCACTCAGCCCTAGGTAGACCTGTTGTCCAGGCTCTCACTAGCTGGCAGGGTCATAGGCTTGACGGGGGGTAAGTGAATACCCGAGAGGATCCCGCTACTCAAGATCCCATTAGCTGGCAGGGCTGGAAGGCGCACTCGGCCCCGAGTAGACCCGTTGTCCAGGCTCTCACTAGCTGGCAGGGTCCTAGGCTCGCTTGGGGGGGAAAGGAATAGGGTTGATAGATGGTAAGACCCCTAGAGGATCCCACTGCGTAGGATCCCATTAGCTGGCAGGGCTAGAAGGCGCACTCGACCCCGAGCAGACCCGCTGTCAGGCTCTAATTAGCTGGCAGGGCTGTAAGCTCGCTTAGGGGAAAGGAAAAAGGGTTTGCAGGTTCAAAGGCCCGCTTGATTGTGCGAGGCAGAATGTTTCGGATAATCAGATCTGGAGCTACTCTCGTTGACAGGCTCTCACCTCACTGATGGGGGAGTCAAGCCCATGACGAGCATTACGAAGTACTTCGCTAGCAAGTTCTCAAGTAGTTAGCACCTATCCTGAGTAGAGATTTGGTAATCCAGATCTCTCTCAGCAGGGCTCCCGGCATGTCCCTCTCGGCAGGGCTACCGACATGTCCCTCTCAGAAGGGCTCCCGACATGTCCCTCTCGTCAGGGATACTGGCATGTCCCTCTTGGTAGGGCTCCCGGCATGTCCCTCTCGGCAGGGCTCCAGGCATGTCCCACTCGACAGGGCTCCCAGCATATCCCTTTCAGTAAGACTCACGGCATGTCTCTCTCGACAGAATTTACTTAGTCAATTTTTCAAATGGGCGGGGGTCATCACCTAAGAGCCTAAGGCTTACGCAAAGGCAGGGACTCATACACGGATAATAAAATGCGAGATGTAAAGAAAAGTATGAAAAATAATAACCATTTCGGCAAAAAGACAGATCTTTTCATATAATATAAAAGTTGTTACATTGTCCTGGGGGATCTTGCCCCTTGTAAAAGTTTACAAAAGAAAGAGAAAATTATAAGGTAAATGCAAAAATGCCGAAGCCCTCAAGCAGAGCCGCAAGAGGTCCCGCTGGAGGTCCCGCTGGATGTTCTGCTAGATGTTCCGCTGGAAGATCCGCCGCCGGATCCATCCCTTTGGCCGAGTTCAGGTACGTCCTCACCCGGAGAGTCTCCTTATCTCGCGGGCTTAGAGATGGGCTCAAATATCCAGGGTAGGACCCTGCGCGCAGTAAGGATCTCTCCACCTTCATTCAGAAGGCCGGACCCCCACAGAACCTCAGTCAACATCCTCGTTGAAGCCTGCGCGTTCTCTTGTATCATTACATCTATCTCATATGGCAAATAGTGATGGTACATGAGCCTCTCGTCCAGTGATGGATGGACCAGGGCCTACGCCTCCTGCAGGCGCTTCATCTCGACCTTCAATAGCTAGTTCTCGCAATTGATGTCGGCCACCTTGGCGTGGAGCAACTGGGCTTGGGCGGAATCCTACAAGAAAATCTTTTAAGCGGGAAAATACAATGAAAAGGCAGAAGGCACCGAGTGTAAGACCCCCTTTTTTTTCTTTTTAAAACCCGGGGTCTTAGGCCCAGAGTCGCCGCTTTGCGGTGACACCTTCACGTCCTGAAGGGTCATCACCACAAGGCGCCGATTCTGCCGGCCAATTTGATCACAGAAAGGTAGCATAATAATTGAAGTAAGAGCAAGTCCACTGAAAGTAAACCACATATATAAAATAAAATCTCCACGAAGGGAGTGTCCACAGAATAACAATAACCAGAGTACTATAAATGCGGGCTTATGCCCGATACATCATGTCCTCACTACAATCTCTCATGCGGAAGCTAAAACAGAAACTATTCTGGGCCGAGACTCACGGTCCTGGCTGTATGAATTCCGGAGCTAGACTGCCCCATCTCCAAGCGCACCGGTCTCTGGGGCCGCTCCTCCGTGTTGGGCTCCACGATCCCCTGAATGATGCGGTTCGAAAACCGTTAGTCATAAAGACTAAGCCCTATCATCCCCTACCCCTTCCCCCATGGCTCCTAAGTACCGAGTGGAGAGGAAGAAAGGGAAGGACATGAAGGTGGAGATTTAATCAAGAAACAAATGGCATCAGAACTAATCTAACAATTCTATAATAATATGACAGAAACAGAAAGTAAGAAAGGTAACCTTAACTTATGTGCGAAAGTGCATAAGCCAAGGGATCTTCTGCAAGGCTCCCATCGTATAGAGTGTCCCATACCACTTATACGTTGGGGTGTCGGTTATCAAACAACAGCATGTATATATATTGAAATTAACCTTTGATTTATAAACTTGCCCACACAAGCTTATAGACCAAGGGGTCGTTTTGCAGGTCCTAACGTATAAGCGTCCCATACCACTTATACTTTAGGTGTCAGAGTTAAATGAATCGATTATGCTATGACATGCAAGTGGGTATAATGAAACATCCAAGTGCAACTCACACACCCGACTCTGTGCACACAGACCTTTAGTTCCCCCTTTCGGAGCCGTTACCTCCCAGGATACCTCCGTAGTGGCAGACGGAAGTGGTGGGTTGGGCCTCGCGCACCTCTAAACCAGTAAAGCACTACCGGTCAGACCTATCGTACACCTCAACGCTTGGTGCACTAAGCGTACGCCTGCATACTCTTGCCGGCTGGCGCACCGGACTTTTGTTGGCAAAGTGCTAACCACACTTGCCGAGTCAGCGTATTGGCGTCGGTGCATCGACCCTCCAATACTGAAGACCCACCACCTTAATTTTCATTCCCTTTTATGCACATGCAAGTTTAATCGTAAGCACACAAAGCCAAGCCGAAGCTCCCCGGACCAAAACGTCCGTCTCCAAACCAACCGAGTCGAAGCTCCCCGGACCATCCCGTCCGTCTCTTAACCATCCGAGCCGAAGCTATCATCAATCTTCCTATGCCAACAGTGTTTGTGAAGGGTACAGCCCTAGTTACTAAGTTACTCTTGTCGGTTTGTTATTACAGTTTACGTTAGCCCAGGACTGCCCCCGGTATTCCCCGTGAAGGGCTCTCAAGGGGCACTAGGAACCAAGACGGCGGCATTACGGCCCGAAGTTCCCTTTCGCAAGGCGCTTAATGTTATTGGTTGATCTCCCTTAACCCGATTCCCTTCTCATATTACGATAGACTGTCCTAGGGTGATTTTAAACCTTCCACTCTTCGGGGAAGACGATCTTTCGTCGAACCCGAGCACCCCTTAACTCTAACTATCACCACTTCTCACTACTCTTCATACCATCCTATCGTGATATCATCCACAATTGTCCACCCAGACAAAATGATTAACTCCAATGACTTTCTCGGATCATGTCTTATTTCAATTCACAAATTTGTTATATGCAGACCGACCTAGACTATATGACGAACTAGTTATGCAATGATCCCAAACTTATCCAAATGCCCTTAATTATTTACTGGAGACTTATCAGGGTATAAATGGCCTAAATCCAAAATGTGGTAATTTTCCTAATTTATCTGACATTTAATTAATTTTCCCAAAAATCCCAAGGGCTACCAGTTTGAACACGAACTACCCTAAGTTCTCATGCAAGATGTCCAGCAAATTTTTTTATAAATATTATGTTATCCCAATATGGTAAATCCAAGATATCACAATTTTTCTATCATCAAAAGGGCACTAAAACTATTTTAGAAATAATCTCTATCTTTTGTTATTTATGAATCAAGTACAGAAAATATCCATCCAAAAATTGTAAATTAATTATTTTAAGCAGATAAGTCATTCAAAATAACATTGGCCAGGTTTCATAATTTTCCAACATGTATATCATCCATAATTAATTTTTAAAACATAAAACCCCTTTCTAACATCTGTGAATGAAGTACTAGAATTACTCAACTAAAAATCATACAAAAATTCAGGGGCAACTATTCTGACCTAAAACATTTACCTCGGAGATTTCATGAGGTTTCAATGAACAGAAATTTCTAAACAATTAAAAAATCATTTAAGGCCATAGCAAGCTTTACAAATGAAGTGCTAGCAATAATCAACATAAAATTTCAGAAAAATTGCTATCAGTTCTACCTGATCCAAAACTCACTCTACCCGAATTTCACAGCTTTTAAGTAAGGTTTATTGACTGGATTTACCTATTTGATATTTTACCCTAAAACTAAGATTAGGGTTTTAAGGTATCTACTTGTCTCCAAATTCTCCAAGATTCCATCCAGACAATTCTTATCAGGCCTTTGTCAATTCCACAAAGTTTCAAAGTAATATAAGAGCAATTGCCCCCATATCCTTCATAATCCTCAAAACCCTCCATCTAGGGTTTGAGTTTGGATCCTAGGGTAAACCAATCCTAAACAACACCATTTTCTCCAAGGGGGTTATAATAACTCTTACAAGTCAGTGGTCAAGATATCAACCTCTGTTGAGGTGATTTGACCTTTCCAAACTCTTAGTGCACTTTTTACTAAAAGATGTCTCACTAATGCCTAGTTATGGGTAGAAGATTTCCTACCCAAAACTCTTCCAAACTAGTTGGAATTTTGTATAGATCTAAGTTTTATAGCTAGGGACCACTCACCAAAATTTGGGAGGGTTTGGAGGTCATTTGACCACTTAAATAAATTTCTCTAACTTAATTAAATTAAAACAAAAACTTTAGGCAAAGTATCTCCAAAAATTCCCATTTTTGGTCTGCCTTTAAGTTTTGCTAAGGTTAACCCCCTGCCCAAATTTCAGATCATTCGGATGAGGGACGAAGAGTGGGCATCCATTTTAATTTCTGCCCAACTCTAGGTACAACCTCCACTAAAACGGGTTCTGCGGTCAAACCGCTTACCCAAACGAGTTGAAATCAATTTTAAGTTAAACTAGACTCAAAGGGCTACAACTTTCGTGACTGGTCATTTTTCCTGAAACGGCCTCTAGGTGCCTTGTTTTGCAGCCTCAAAGTGTACTCAGATAATTTATCTTTCCATTATGTATTATATACATAATTTATATATTATAAAATTGATTTTACTGTTCATCTTCTACATGAAACCGAAAACAGAACTCAAAAAACCATTTTCCTGTAACATTTCCGTGATCCGTCGCCGGCCGTCCGGTCACTTCCCTAGCCAGCCACCACCACCACCACCTCCGTTGAGGCGATGACTAGCGATCGGCGGTGGTTTGGCCGCCGGAGGTGGCGGTTCCGGCGAACTCGAAAATACATTTTTCATGGTTTTCCATGAAAACGAGAGATAGATCCGGCTCCGTTGAGCACGAACCTCCTTTCTAAGAATCCTAAGATCTACCATGAAAGAAGAAGCAGAGGAGGACCTTGTTCGCGGTTTGGAGGCGAGATGAACGACGGGGTGCCATGGCGCGGTGGTGGCGTTGCTGAACTTCTCCTACAGCAAGAACAAACGTCTGAATTTGTTTGATTAAGCGTGTAAACTTCTCCTCTTGCTCCAAGTGGGCTTTTATAAGTCAGCAAGTAGGGAGGTGAAAGGGTAAATCCTTAATGGTCATGAAGGCTCCTCCTAATAACATTTCGGTTACGGTGAAGGGATAAGAAACGGTGGAAGATAAAAAGGTATGTCCAGTTGGCGGTTTCCTATTGGACCACATCTCCTTATTTTATTAAGAAATTACAGTAGGAAACGGCTCATAATTTATTCCCACGCGTGTTAGAATAATTTCGGGCCTGAACCGTCGTTTCGGTCAATGTCACGGGCATGACACATAGGTCACGGGCGTGACAGGCCCGGGTGACCAATTCTGGGGTCGACGATCGTCAAACTGAGATCGACGATCGTCGAAGGGTGGTTACGCCCTGGGTCACGGGCATGACACCTTGGTCACGGGCGTGACACGCCCGAATGGCAAAATCTGAGGTCGACGACCGTCGAACTGAGATCGACGGTCATCGAAGGGTGGTCACGCCCTAGGTCACGGGCGTGACACCTTGGTCACGGGCATGACATGCCCGAATGGCAAATTCTGAGGTCGACGACCATCGAACTGAGATCGACGGTCGTCGAAGGGTGGTCACGGGCGTGACACCTTGGTCACGGGCGTGACATGCCCGAATGGCAAAATCTGAGGTCGACGACCGTCGAAATGAGATCGACGGTCGCCGAAGGTGGTCACGCCCTAGGTCACGGGCGTGAAACCTTGGTCACGGGTGTGACAGGGTCGGGTCAAAAATTCTGCGCCCGACGATCGTCTCCCTGAGATCGACGATCGTCGAAGGAGTCACGCCCTAGGTCACGGGCGTGACCTATTGGTCACGGGCGTGACCAACCCGTGACCCGAAATCTTGGTCGATTCATTTCAATTTTTGGGCTTCCTAAGGTTCTGTGACGACCAATCGACTCCTAGGGGTCTATTCGGAAATGGGATATTACAAATCCCAATAAACAAAACAAAAATTTCGTCCCCAAAATTGAGGTTGAGCCTACGGGGATTTCTATCGGAATAAATTAAACTTGTAACATCCCATACGATTTTTTTTTTCTATTTGGTACAAGCGACTACTTGTTTGATAAACGATGGCAATCTCCCCAATAAACAAAAGATTAGCCCCTACTTTCCTGCGCATGCCTAGGTTCTCATTTTTCCTTATCTAATCTTACCGGTTTTGTACAAGAAGATAATTTATAGTATACCAAGAGGTGGTGAGGTATACCTGACTGAACAACTCCGGGTACTTTTGCCTCATCAGGTCCTGCGGTTCCCAGGTGTGCTCCTCCTGACCGTGGTTTCTCCACAGAACCTTGACTAAGGGGATCTTCTTGCGGCGCAAGATCCGTACTCCTTTGTCGTCGATCCGGACCGGCTCCAAGTGAACAGATCGGTCTGATGCTACCGGCCCTTCGGTGGTCAAAATCTGCTGCTCCGGGCGTAGTAGAGCCCTTCTCAGCGATGAAATGTGGAAGACGTCGTGTAGAGCTGCCAGCTCTGGTGGCAACTCTAGCCTATAGGCTAGGGGTCCGATCCGCTCCAGGATCCGGTAAGGGCCCATATACCTAGGACTGAGCTTCTTCCTCCGACTGCGCACTCGTGAGACTCCGTGCATGGGCCAGATCTTCACGAACACCCGATCCCCGATCTGAAACTCCACCTGACGATGCCGAGCGTCATACTACTTCGCTTGTCTGCTCTGCGCCTCTAACATCCGGTCCCGGATCAATCTCACCTGAGCCTCGGTGTCTTCCACAAACTCTGAGTCTAGAATCTTCGGATCCACGTCCTGCAGCCAAGATAACGGTGTCCTACACCTTCTCCCATACAAGGCCTCGTAAGGAGCCATCCGTATGCTTGACTGGTAGCTGTTGTTATACGAGAACCCCACCAATGGCAGCATCTTCTCCAAGGGCTCTCTGCGGTCTACAATACATAGTCTCAGGAGGTCTTACAGCGTCCGATTGGTACGCTTCGTCTGCCCGTCAGTCTGGGGGTGGAAAGTCTTACTGAAAGTCAGTCGGGAGCCAAGGTAAGCCTGCACCAATCTCCACTCTCTGGATGTAAACTGACCATCTCGATCAGATACGATCGTCCTTGGCACGCCGTGATAACGAACATACTGCTCTACGAACTTCCGAACCAACACTCCAACAGAGTCATCCTTCCTGATCGGAATGAACCTAGCCACCTTCGTCAGACGGTCCACGATCACCCAGATCGAATCGTTTCCCGTCCGTTATCGAGGTAGGCCATGGATGAAGTCCATCGCGATGTCCTCAAATTTCCACTCCGGCACCGGGAGTGGCTGCAATAAACCAGCGGGATGTCTACACTCTGCCTTCACTAACTGGCACATCCCGCAGTGGGTCACGAAGTAGATGATGTCCTTCTTCATGCCCGGCCAATATAGATTCTTCTTCAAATCTACCGTCATCTTTGTTATCCCGAGATGTATAGAAAATCTGCTATGATGAGCCTCGACCATGATATCCTCCCGAATCTGGCCTCCATCCGGTATGTAAGTCCGACCTCTGAAACATATCAGTCCATCTCGCATCGAGTAGTCCCCAGCTGAACCTGCCTCCAAGGCCCGGAAAATCAGCTCTAGCTTGGCATCCTGCCTCTGCCAATCCCTGACTCTGTCATGAATATCATAGGTGGTGCTCGTAGCGGCCAGGTACTCCTCGTATAGCTCAGTGTCTTCGGACGATACCAAGGTGATGTGCTTATCTTCAAAGCTCCGCAATATCTCTAAAGACATGACCTGGGGCCCGGCTTCCGAAGTGCCACATTCCCTAAACTAGGTCCGAGGGAACCCAAGCCAATACTAATTTGCCCAATAAACAAACGTTTAGCCACCAATAAACAAAAGATAAGCCCCTACCTACTTTGGGCTAAGCATCTTTGATATTACCATGTTATCTCCGTCCCAGTTGGGTGCACAATCCCTAGGGCATCAATTTTCGACTTAGGGTTTCAACCTGAAACTTATTGATATACTTCATACATAAAACTCTCTGAGTCACATTTACGACAACTTTATCCGGGTCAAAATGTTCCCAATCCCAAATGGGTATCTTCCGAACTTGAATTCCAATCCGACCCTCAGTGTTTGTCTCGGTGGTTGCCTCCAGGTAATTTTTATTACCGGTATTGAGGGTTAAGACTACTTGTCTTTTACCATTCTGCTAATGTACTATTGGTCTCAATTCTCCTTAAAGTAGTCTACCTCTTTGAATAATCGTTGATTGGGATAGTAGGGACACCTGAGTTTACGTCTTAGGTAGTCATTCTCGTGCTAAACTCCTCCTTTATTCTCTTTGGGTATCTCCTTACCTTAACCAAATTCATACCCAAGGTCTATTTTGAACTAGGGCATACTATAGATTGTCATGGTTAGTTACGAGTCCTAGTTGGTTGATTATAAATCGTTGGTTAGAGGATGATAAGACGAGATCTTCGCAGCCGGAGGTATTCCCTGCTGGAGGTAGGGTAGGCCACAGGCTATAAAGAGAAATTCAAATTAATGACGAAGTGGACTTTCACATGTGATTTCCCTTATGGGCACACCACTGCTTCCGCTGCTTAGTTTGTCCCCAAACTAAGCTCGAGCGGGGGTGACTCGGGGTTAGTGGACTGCTACTTTTCCGATCGAGGTCTCGCTCTGATACCACTTGTAAGACCCCCTTTTTTTTCTTTTTAAAACCCGGGGTCTTAGGCCCAGAGTCGCCGCTTTGCGGTGACACCTTCACGTCCTGAAGGGTCATCACCACAAGGCGCCGATTCTACCGGCCAATTCGATCACAGAAAGGTAGCACAATAATTGAAGTAAGAGCAAGTCCACTGAAAGTAAACCACATATATAAAATAAAATCTCCATGAAGGGAGTGTCCACAGAATAACAATAACCAGAGTACTATAAATGCAGGCTTATGCGCGATACATCATGTCCTCACTACAATCTCTCATGCGGAAGCTAAAACAGAAACTACTCTAGGCCGAGACTCACTGTCCTGGCTATATGAATTCCGGAGCTAGACTGCCCCATCTCCAAGCGCACCGGTCTCTGGGGCCGCTCCTCCATGCTGGGCTCCACGATCCCCTAAATGATGCGGTTCGAAAACCGTTAGTCATAAAGACTAAGCCCTATCATCCCCTACCACTTCCCCCATGGCTCCTAAGTACCGAGTGGAGAGGAAGAAAGGGAAGGACATGAAGGTGGAGATTTAATCAAGAAACAAATGGCATCGGAACTAATCTAGCAATTCTATAATAATATGACAGAAACAGAAAGTAAGAAAGGTAACCTTAACTTATGTGCGAAAGCGCATAAGCCAAGGGATCTTCTGCAAGGCTCCCATCGTATAGTGTCCCATACCACTTATACGTTGGGGTGTCGGTTATCAAACAACAGCATGTATATATATTGAAATTAACCTTTGATTTATAAACTTGCCCACACAAGCTTATAGACCAAGGTGTCGTTTTGCAGGCCCTAACGTATAAGCGTCCCATACCACTTATACTTTAGGTGTCAGGGTTAAATGAATCGATTATGCTATGACATACAAGTGGGTATGATGAAACATGCAAGTGCAACTCACACACCCGACTCTGTGCACACAGACCTTTAGTTCCCCCTTTCGGAGCCGTTACCTCCCAGGATACCTCCGTAGTGGCAGACGGAAGCGGTGGGTTGGGCCTCGCCCACCTCTAAACCAGTAAAGCACTACCGGTCAGACCTATCGTATGCCTCAACGCTTGGTGCACTAAGTGGACGCCTGCGTACTCTTGCCGGCTGGCGCACCGGACTTCTGTTGGCAAAGTGCTAACCACACTTGCCGAGTCAGCGTATTGGCATCGGTGCATCGAGCCTCCAATACCGAAGACCCACCACCTTAATTTTCATTCCCTTTTATGCACATGCAAGTTTAATCATAAGCACACAAAGCCGAGCCGAAGCTCCTCGGACCAAAACGTCCGTCTCCAAACCAACCGAGCCGAAGCTCCCCGGACCATCCCGTCCGTCTCTTAACCATCCGAGCCGAAGCTCTCATCAATCTTCCTGTGCCAACAGTGTTTGTGAAGGGTGCAGCCCTAGTTACTAAGTTACTCTTGTCGGTTTGTTATTACAGTTTACGTTAGCCCAGGACTGCCCCCGGTATTCCCCGTGAAGGGCTCTCAAGGGGCACTAGGAACCAAGACGGCGGCATTACGGCCCGAAGTTCCCTTTCGCAAGGCACTTAATGTTATTGGTTGATCTCCCATAACCCGATTCCCTTCTCATATTACGATAGACTATCCTAGGGTGATTTTAAACCTTCCACTCTTCGGGGAAGACGATCTTTCGTCGAACCCGAGCACCTCTTAACTCTAACTATCACCACTTCTCACTACTCTTCATACCATCCTATCGTGATATCATCCACAATTGTCCACCCAGACAAAATGATTAACTCCAATGACTTTCTCGGATCATGTCTTATTTCAATTCACAAATTTGCTATATGCAGACCGACCTAGACTATATGACGAACTAGTTATGCAATGATCCCAAACTTATCCAAATGCCCTTAATTATTTACTGGAGACTTATCAGGGTATAAATGGCCTAAATTCAGAATGTGGTAATTTTCCTAATTTATCTGACATTTAATTAATTTTCCCAAAAATCCCAAGGGCTACTAGTTTGAACACGAACTACCCTAAGTTCTCATGCAACATGTCCAGCAAATTTTTTATAAATATTATGTTATCCCAATATGGTAAATCCAAGATATCACAATTTTTCTATCATCAAAAGGGCACTAAAACTATTTTAGAAATAATCTCTATCTTTTGTTATTTATGAATCAAGTACAGAAAATATCCATCCAAAAATTGTAAATTAATTATACTAAGCAGATAAGACATTCAAAATAACATTGGCCAGGTTTCATAATTTTCCAACATGTATATCATCCATAATTAATTTTTAAAACATAAAACCCTTTTCTAACATCTGTGAATGAAGTACTAGAATTACTCAACTAAAAATCATACAAAAATTCAGGGGCAACTATTCTGACCTAAAACATTTACCTCGGAGATTTCATGAGGTTTCAATGAACAGAAATTTCTAAACAATTAAAACATCATTTAAGGCCATATCAAGCTTTACAAATGAAGTGCTAGCAATAATCAACATAAAATTCCAGAAAAATTGCTATCAGTTCTACCTGATCCAAAACTCACTCTACCCGAATTTCACAGCTTTTAAGTAATGTTTAGTGACTGGATTTACCTATTTGATATTTTACCCTAAAACTAAGATTAGGGTTTTAAGGTATCTACTTGTCTCCAAATTCTCCAAGATTCCATCCAGACAATTCTTATCAGGCCTTTGTCAATTCCACAAAGTTTCAAAGTAATACAAGAGCAATTGCCCCCATATCCTTCACAATCCTCAAAACCCTCCATCTAGGGTTTGAGTTTGGATCCTAGAGTAAACCAACCCTAAAGCACACCATTTTCTCCAAGGGGGTTATAATAACCCTTACAAGTCAGTGGTCAAGATATCAGCCTCTGTTGAGGTGATTTGACCTTTCCAAACTCTTAGTGCACTTTTTACTAAAAGATGTCTCACTAATGCCTAGTTATGGGTAGAAGATTTCCTACCCAAAACTCTTCCAAACTAGTTGGAATTTTGTACAGATCTAGGTTTTATAGCCAGGGACCACTAACCAAAATTTGGGAGGGTTTGGAGGTCATTTGACCACTTAAATAAATTTCTCTAACTTAATTAAATTAAAACAAAAACTTTAGGCAAAGTATCTCCAAAAATTCCCATTTTTGGTCTGCCTATAAGTTTTGCTAAGGTTAACCCCCTGCCCAAATTTCAGATCATTCGGACAAGGGACGAAGAGTGGGCATCCATTTTAAATTCTGCCCAACTCTAGGTACAACCTCCACTAAAACGGGTTCTGCGGTCAAACCGCTTACCCAAACGAGTGGAAATCAATTTTAAATTAAACTAGACTCAAAGGGCTACAACTTTTGTGACTGGTCATTTTTCCTGAAACGGCCTCTAAGTGCCTCGTTTTGCAGCCTCAAAGTGTACTCAGATAATTTATCTTTTCATTATGTATTATATACATAATTTATATATTATAAAATTGATTTTACTGTTCATCTTCTACATGAAACCGAAAACAGAACTCAGAAAACCATTTTCCTGTAACATTTCCGTGATCCATCGCCGGCTGTCCGGTCACTTCCCTGGCCAGCCACCACCACCACCACCTTCGTTGAGGCGATGGCTAGCGGTCGGCGGTGGTTTGGCCGCCGGAGGTGGCGGTTTCCGGCAAACTCGAAAATACATTTTTCATGGTTTTCCATGAAAACGAGAGATAGATCCGGCTCCGTTGAACACGAACCTCCTTTCTAAGAATCCTAAGATCTACCATGAAAGAAGAAGCAGAGGAGGACCTGGTTCGCAGTTTGGAGGCGAGATGAACGACGGGGTGCCATGGCGCGGTGGTGGCGTTGCTGAACTTCTCCTACAGCAAGAGCAAACATCTGAATTTGTTTGATTGAGCGTGTAAACTTCTCCTCTTGCTCCAAGTGGGCTTTTATAAGTCAGCAAGTGGGGAGGTGAAAGGGTAAAGCCTTAATGGTCATGAAGGCTCCTCCTAATAACATTTCGGTTACGGTGAAGGGATAAGAAACGGTGGAAGATAAAAAGGTATGTCCAGTTGGCGGTTTCCTATTGGACCACATATCCTTATTTTATTAAGAAATTACAGTAGGAAACGGCTCATAATTTATTCCCACACGTGTTAGAATAATTTCGGGCCTGAACCGTCGTTTCGGTCAATATCACGGGCGTGACACATAGGTCACGGGCGTGACAGGCCCGGGTGACCAATTCTGGGGTCGACGATCGTCGAACTGAGATCGACGGTCGTCGAAGGGTGGTCACGCCCTGGGTCGCGGGCGTGACACCTTGGTCACGGGCGTGACAAGCCTGAATGGCAAAATCTGAGGTCGACGACCGTCGAACTGAGATCGACGGTCGTCGAAGGGTGGTCACGCCCTAGGTCACGGGCGTGACATGCCCGAATGGCAAATTCTGAGGTCGATGACCATCGAACTGAGATCGACGGTCGTCGAAGGGTGGTCACGGGCGTGACACCTTGGTCACGGGCGTGACACACCCGAATTGCATAATCTGAGGTCGACGACCGTCGAAATGAGATCGACGGTCGCCGAAGGTGTTCACGCCCTAGGTCACGGGCGTGACACCTTGGTTACGGGCGTGATAGGGCCGAGTCGAAAATTCTGTGCCCGACGATCGTCTCCCTGAGATCGACGATCGTCGAAGGAGTCACGCCCTAGGTCACGGGCGTGACCTATTGATCACGAGCGTGACCAACCCGTGACCCGAAATCTTGGTCGATTCATTTCAATTTTTGGGCTTCATATGGTTCTGTGACGACCAACCGACTCCTAGGGGTCTAGCCGGAAATGGGATGTTACACCGAGAACCCCACATAAATCAGCCATCGGGCAAAGGGAGAGAAGCTGTTGGGAACCCTCTAGATCAGCCTTCAGGGTGGCCACCTCAGTAACGACAAAATCCCTTGATTTTAGCGCGTTGATGTAGTTGCGCTCAAGGGAGATGTCCCGGCGCGCAGACATGCGTGAGAGCTCTAATGAGCGCATCTAGGCTAGAGCGGAGTCGTAGGCGAGAGACTGGGTGGTCTGTCGGTCAAATATGTTGGCATCCGCCCGGCCGTAAAGCTTGAAGCCTAGCGCGAATGCTTCTCCAGTGATCGTGCCCCCTCCGTCCAGGAGGGTAGGAGGGTTGAGATCGAGGCCCGGTTGGCTTCGGGGTCCTAGTGGAGCAGCGACCGGCTCTCTTCATCTAAGAACTTCTTGCCAAAGCCAAAGTTCTAATGCCCTTTTGGCACCGGCTTTGAGGGGGTCTCTGCGGGGGTCTCGGAGGCCAACCCAATGACACCCGTTTCGCCAACTGCAGACGGGGTCTCGACAGGGGTCTCAGCAGGCGTCATGACATTGGACTTTCCCTTGTCCGTCTGGGATGGCTTGGATTTTTTGTAAGGTGTTGAAGGAGCATCGGGCTTCCGCTTCCTGGCACTCGACTTGGAAGAAGAACCAGGCTCCTTCCAGCAGGCAGAGGCAGTGGCCTTGGCGAGAGCTAGGGTGATGTTGATACCCCTAGTCTCATCAAAGGGCTGATGGTAGGGAATTTCCCGTTCACCTACGAAAGCCTTAAATATTAAACCTATATAGCAACACGAAAGGTGGCGGGATGGGACAAAATAATACCTTCATCGGGAGGGACTGGCTGGAGAGAGTCCAGGTTTCGCCAAAGGAACTAGACGTTGAAGGTCTTTGTTCCGAAGAATTAGAGAAGGGCGCCCTCGCGCCCCCAAGGGCGGGAGGCTTGTAGGTCGCGTCATAATATTTGACTGACGCGAGGGGAATGTTGTCGAAGCTCCTGGATATAAAAACAAATTTATGGGCCCAGTTGTGGTTCTTGTTGGCGAGACCATTGGTCTTCACCAATTACCCAGAAAATAAGACATAGCCGCCCATGGAGCGGAATTTGAACAGCTTCCAGAAGATAGACTGGTTTAATTCGATCCTTTCTGCCCGCATATAGCAGATGAATGCCATCAGGATCACAACTGAGTTGGGGTTGAGCTGGGCTGATACCACCCTATAGTACCAGATGGCCTAGCGCACTTTCGGCCAGAGGGGGAGGCGTAAACCCACCTTGAAATGCACCAAGGGGATGGAGAGCTCCTCGACCAGCATGAAGTTGACCATTTCTTTGTTCCCAGGGTTCCGCGCAACGAACTCTGGAGGGATAAAGTCTGTGACAACCGAAAGGTACTCCTCCCGAGTCAGATGGCAAGGGGGAAAGTTATGGTCTAGGAAGGTTTGCGCACACTTGGTGCGTCCTTCGGTCTCTCTAGGCATTTTGTAAAGAAGGCAAAAAGGGGATAGAAAGCAGTTGGCGAGAGGCTAGAGTTCGCAGAGAGTTGCGAGAGTAAGGGAGCAGAAAACAAAAGGTTTGGAATCATAGTGTAGTAAATACGGTTGGTAGTTTGGCCTATATATAGAAAAATTCGGTAATTATGGGTTTTTTTCCTAAGGCGGCAGAAGTGCGGTTAGTAAATCTCGATATTTCGACTCTTCATATTCCGCCCCGCATCTCCTACGCTTCCCGTACCTGCATAGGATGAGAGCCTCTGGGAGGGATCTCGGGTAAGAGCACAGCAGCAACAGGTATAAAAAGGATAATAAGCAAGGCGCGAGAGCTAAAACATTCGGCAGGGCTATCGCAAGAGTATAAAGAATAAAAAAGAAACGCAGGGTCAAATATAGAGGGACACTCGTCGGGCGAGAGCCATGAAATAATAATAAGAAGAAATATTTAATCAATCTGATGGTGCGGGTGGTGCAAGGGTACATCGCGGGAAGGGTAGGCCGAGAGGTTGGGGTAAGAAGAAGCGAGACTGGTTGAACTCAATATTGCTCCCACCACCAGCGACCATGGCCACGCCTCCCTGCCCTCGAAGGCACTTGCGGATTAAAGTAGGTTGTCAAGACGGTGAGTCCCAGGTTGGCCAAACGTAGCTGATCTCGAATTCGCAAAATGTATCATTTGGGGGAGGTCTCGGCAGTAAGCGTGTCCTGACGCTCCGTCTCGCCGATGATGTGGGTGTAGTCCCGCTCAACCACGGCTAGCCGTCACTCCATTCCTGCCTTTAGCTTGTTAACCACTAGGGAATCGGCTCACCGTATCCTGGCAAGTTTTGACAGGATCTTCGCTACTCTTTCCCTTTGCGCCTTCCCATCCCCGACTGCATTAAGAAAGTCTTCCATCTCTCCGGAAGATGGTAGGGGCGAGATCGTCTCCTCTTCATCACCTTCTGTATTCTCTGGCTCCTCTTTGTCATCTTCCGCGTCCTCGGACTCCGGGCCTGGAAGAAAAAGTTCAGTCGGGTCGGGGTAAAAAGGTGCAGAGATAAGGTAATTTCTCGCCCACCTGAAGTATGGTGGGGTCTGTTGGCCAAGTGTTGGCGAGAGGGGTCGGGCTGTCCCTCAGGGTTTTTTCCAAAGAGTGGGTGGAGCGGTTTGCCCCGCCCCGAAGGGTATGACCTGTGCACGAAGGTATCGATCCAGACCAAGGGAGGGATGGTGGCTCTATCTCTCGCTGGAGGTCGAGACCCAAGCGTAAGTGCAGATTGCTCAGTGACAACCCGTCGGGGGGAGAGGGTGGATCGGCTGCTAGGTTGACGGGATCTTTGCGTGTGGGAGTTTGGAGCCTCTGGTAGGCTCGGGTTTTCGATGACGAGAGCTGCAAGAAAACAGGTTGTCGAAAGGCATGTGGGCTGGTTAAAGCGAGAACCGGGCAAGAAAGATACTCGGGGTACTAGTGGGGGGATCAGCCTCCAAGGTTAGTGCCACAATCACTCTAGGGAGCTGGATGGCTTCGGTATCTGTCGGTGGAGGGCCGGAGGCACGCCCCGGAACCACCTTCTGTAGAAAAGACCGTACATTAACATGGTGAGCCTACTCTAGAGGTTCGCGCAAAGGCACCAAGCAATAAAAATACCTCCGGCAGGGGAGAAGTGTTCTCGGTACGGTTGGGGGTCGAAGTGGCCGAGGCTAGATCCTCCTTTGTGCGATCCTGCCTAACCGACTTGGCTTTCTTCCTTTTGGATTGGGAGGGATTTCTGGACGCCCTTTTCCTATTATCCAAGTCACAACCCCGACACAGTTAGCGTGAGCTCGCGCCTGGGCCATGACAAGACGATCCTGAAGCCCCTGCGAGAGAAGCTTCTCAGCATGCTTGGCATGCATCTTTGAGGCTTCTCGGGAGCTCAAGCGGAAGACATTGGCAATAGTGTTTTGGAACCCCTGTTTTAATTTGGGCTAGGTTCACTTCTTAGGTTGTGTTGACCCATGACGTATAGTTAGGGTCACTATTTTTTCTTTCTAAGTTTTAGGCCAGTTCCCCAAGTGTCAAACTTCATAGACCTGCCTGATGTGGACTTCATATTCAAGACTTTGAATATTTTCAGTTGTCTTGAAATTAGTTCAACGTTCATCGAACTCTGCTCAACGAACTTAGAGCTCTGGTCGACGATATTCATCAGAAGGATATATTCTGTGGTCGACATTTTCTCCCAGACAGGTCGACGTTCTTGGAGCGTAGAATCAGCTGTTTATATTTAGTGTTTGCTTCGCAGAGCTCAGGACGACGAACAGGATTTCTAGGGTCGACGTTCTCTGAGTGCAGGTCGACAAAATCTGTTCTCTGGTCGACAAATTCCTAAAGTTGTCTGTTCTTTGTTCTTTCCTTATCTGTTCCCTTTTTATTATTATTTTAAGTCATAAATTCCCTGAGTAATCAATGCTTATATTCCCTATGAATATAGTCGTTCCTGGCTGCATTAATTATGGTATTCATCAAAGGATTTATTTGACATATTTCTCGGGACATTTACGAAAACGAATAATGACAGAAATGCTAGACGTTTTCCTTCCCAGTTTTCCAGTAAGGCATTAATTGCAGTTATTCAAATTTTTAAGGAAGATTGGTTGTTGAAGAGAATATAGAGAGAATATCTTTTCAAAAAGAAACAGAGACTGAGGACAACAATACAATTCTTTTAGAGCAAAAAAAACTGCAGAGAGATATTCTTAGCAAGAGCAGAAACTTCACAGCAGCTCTCAATCCCCATCTCTCACTTTGCTCTCAAGAAGATAGAAGAAGAACAACCCAAACTGATCAAGAGTCTTCTTCATCTTCTCCTTCCAGGAATTTGCTGAGACAATATAGATCCATCTGTCTAAAGTTCCTGGATCTGCTTTACATAAGCTAAAGACCTACACACTCCTGAACAAATCTTCTCAATCCTGAACAACTCTACATCTCAGGGGGAGCTTTGACAAGATCTGGAATCCACACAAAGTCTTCTAAAAATGCTTTTGAGAAAAGAGAAGACTAACATCACTTTCTTTCCCACCCCACTATTATGGGTTTTAACTTCTTTCAAAAGTTAGTCTTGTTCACAAGTCACCTTCCAAAAGACTTGAGTTTGGTTTTTGGGCACCTGATCAAAAGCTCAAAGGATTACAATATCTCCCTATAAATAGATATTGTGATGGCATTCACCTGATCAAAACCTTTAGTGGATTCCTACCAGGGTGGTAGAAGAGTGGATGTACCAAGTTGGGGAACCACTACAAAATTCGTGTGTTATCTGTGTGTTTGTTGTTTTGTTTTTGCTTGTGTTGTGGTAGTTTAGTGTAGCTTTTCTTTGCTCCTGATAATATCTCTTAGCTATTACTATATCACCTATTCTATCTCTTAACTTTATATTTGTAAAAAGTTACAAAGGAATTTTATTTAAAATCTATTCACCACCCCCCCCCCCCCCGCTAGAGTTAATCAGAGCTTAATCTCCCTTTTCTTTCAATTGGTATCAGAGGGAGGTTAGTCATTTTTATTTAAAAGGCTAACACCTGGACTAACCAAGATCCTAAGATAATCTCTGATTAAATCTTGTTACTTTCATATTTTATACTATGGCACAAAACAAGGATTATGCTAGCACCAGACCTCCAGTTTGAAACTTAGCAAAGTTTGCCATCTGGAATGCAAGAATAAAACTCTATATGAACTCTATTGATGAATACATATTCAATTCAATTTTGACAGGACCACCAACTCCACTGGCCTCCACTACATCTACTTTAACAAATTTGAGTCATGTTCCACCTCCAGATTGGACAGATGCATAAAGGAAAGCTAAGATTGCAGATGCCAAAGCCATGAACATCCTAGCTCAGACTATGTCTGATGATATATTTCAAAAAGTGGATGAGTGCACTTCAGCCAAATCCATCAAGGATTCTCTAAATCAGATGGTAGCTGGATTTGTAGATGAGAGAAAGGATAGGAGATCCAATCTCATCTCACAATATAAGAACTTCAAGAAGGATGAAGCTGAGTCAGTGAGTGATATGTACAACAGGCTTAGCTCAATCATTAGTGAGTTAAAGACCTTGGACAAGGACATCACTCTGACAGAAGTCAATGATAAAATCCTCATATGCTTCCCTAGCTCATGGGATTCAAGAATCTGGCCAATTAGAGAAGCCAGAAGCATGACAGAAATCTCTACTGAATCACTTCTTGGAAATCTCAAATCCTATGAGCAATTAATGAAGACCAAAGAAGCAGCAGGTTAACAAAAGACTTCAACACCTATCAGGAAGGAGCACAACATTGCATTCAAGGTTGCTGAAGAATCTAAAGGGACTCCAGTAAATGAAGAACTGATGAGCCTCTTTGCCAAAAGATTCTTCAAGATGGAAAGGAAGGACTTCAGAAGAAAGTCATCAAGGCAAGATGATAAGCCAAGGTATGACAAGACTCCATCTAAAGAAATTGTTTATTTTGGATGCAGGAAGCCTGGACACTTCATCTCAGAATGTCCAGAAACTCAGAAGAAGGACAGGAGAAGAGAAAAGGATTCTAGAAGAACACATCACAGTAAGCCCACCTCTAATAAACACAAGAGGAAGGAGAAAGGGTTTGTTGCAGAAACATAGAGTGATACTAAGGAAGAGTCATCATCCTCTAGCTCCAGTGATGATGAAGAAGAAGAGAAGGCAAAGGAGGTTTGCCTAATGGCAATAGATAATTTCAATAGTCAGTCAGAGGCTGAAGCTCCAGAAGATGAAGAAATTCTATCTGCAGAGGACCAGGTAATAGCATCCTATTATTTTGATTCAGAAGAATTTAAAACTGAATTTAAAAATCTGTGCTTAGATCTAATAGGCTCTGAGAAGGAAATCAAACTTCTCGGAGAATGATTAAGGCTCTGTTTGGCTCCACGTTTTAACTCCAGTGTGTCGCGGCTTATCATGCTGCTCCGCCAAACAGAAAAAGCCGTCCGGATTTTGCAGTCACCGTCGCCAACAAATCGCGAAATAATAGCGATCTGAAGTCGCGATATTTTCTCACGACTCCAGATCACAGAAATTTCGCGATTGTGCTGCGCTACCCTAATCCGCTCCATCGCATCCATCTCCGGCGATTCTGAACTCCTCCAGCGCATCCATCTCCGGCAAGATGGCGAGGAATCTACTTCTTACTCCACTCCGGCAAAGGTTCTGGCCTTATCATCTTCCTCCAGAGGTGTTGCCAATCACCGGCCAGGCATCGCTACTCCGCTGCTCAACCCTAACCTGCGCTCCGCTGACTCCGAACTCCTCCACCGCGTCCATTTCCAGCAAGGAATCCTCTTCTTCCTCAACTCCGGTGACGTTTCTGGCCTCCTCATCCTCCTCTAGAGGTGCTGTCGATCACTTCCCCCTTTCCATCTGCACGAGTTACCCAGGCAATCCATCCAAGTGCCGCCCCTTTCCTCCTCTCGGCCGAACACAGCGAGGAGTATCTTCCTCAACGCCTACTACGTTCCTTCTCAGGAAAACTTCTCACCGGGCAAGGTATAAATTTTTGCACTAGTACATGTTAATTTGTTTTGGTGTTAGCACTAGTATATGTAAATTTTTGCATTAGTATATGTCAATCGGTGCTAATGTGATTGTTGCACTAATATCTCATAGTTAATGTGATTTTATTTTTAAAATTTAGAACTCTATGCATATGCTCCCATTTGTGTGTATCTTCAAAAAAATGAACTGTCCACCGCACAGCTATTTTGCCAAATAGATTAAACAACTTCTCTGTTTGAAACAGCTCTACAAAAGCTGTTCATCCAAACAGTTTCATAGATTTTGGCACCACTCTGCAAAACAGCTGATTATTCCACCACTGCTTCTCACCACTGCTTCTGCAGTCGCTGTAGCTGAGCCAAACAGAGCCTAACTGAAAAAGATAAGTACATTGCTGAAAATGATAAACTAACAGATGAACTTACCTCAGCAAATGAACAAATTGCTTTCTTAAAAACTGAATTAAGCAAAGCCAAGAAATTAGAAGAATCATTTAATGGTAGAAGCTTACAACTGTTAGACATAACTAGTACTATAAATGCTAGGGCAAATAACAGTAAACTAGGACTAGGTGCATCATCTAGTGAACCACCTATAATTCAGAAAAATAACTTATCTAAACCTATAAATTTCATTTCAGATAAGGGTAAGAAGAATACTGAACAAGTAGACAAAGTAAATGAAGTCTTAAAATAAATGGAACTTAAACAAAAATCTAAGAATAAGAAGAAAAATAACTACAATAATGTTCAACAGATTTTGTCAAACTCAGATTGACGAAATATATACAGTTCATCGACCTCAGAACGACGAACTCCGAACGCCAACTACAATAATAGTTATTCTTGGATCCACGATCGATAAAACCAGTCTTGTTTGTCGACCAGAGATCAACGATATTGGTGCCCTGAGAATGAATATCTTCATTCTTCGAGCAGAGATCGAAGATCTTATCCCAATTCGTTGACCTTAGGTCGACAAACTTACCAGAGTTCATCGATCCCAAATTAATCTTACAGAAACTTCAACTCTAACAGAAAGTTTAATAATAACAATAACCAACCTTGGGAAAATATCAATCCATTCACCAAATGGATAATTCCTCCCAGAAGAATTCATCCCTTAGGTAATAAAAGCCAACCTAAATATTTTTACATTTCCAGTTTTCTTAAGAAAAGATACAAAGACCCAAGGTGACCTAGTTCAAGAACATCTAACTTGTTTCCTTCCAGGTGAAGAACTATCCTATCACTCAGAATAAGTGGTATCTGGATAGTGGGTACTCAAAGCACATGACTGGATGCAAGGACAGCCTAATCAATTTCAAGGCAAAGCTGGGTCCAAGAGTGATCTTTTGAGATTCCAGCTTTGGACAAACTGAAGGCTTTGAAGACTTCAACATTGGAGCTGTCACTTTCTAAAAAGTGGCATATGTAAATGGTCTCAAACATAACCTAATATCCATAAGTAAGTTATGTGATGCAGGTTATCAGGTTTGCTTTACTAATTCCAAATGTATTATTTCTTCAAATAACCAAATTGTTTTAACAGGTTGTAGACAATGGAATATTTACCTAGTAAACTTTAACTCTGCTATTTTAGAACTATGTTTATTCAATCAAGTTAGTAATAACAATATTCTATGGTATAAGATACTAGGTCATGTTAACCTTAGAAACATCTCTAAGCTATCTACGAACAACCTTGTCAGAGGATTGCCTTCTGACCCCTACAAGAAATAAAGCCTATACAAGGCTTGTCAAGAAGGCAAGCAAAGTAAAAATAACTTTAAGTCAATTAATAAGAGTGACTGACCTAAGATTCTGTACTTGCTATATATGGATCTTTTTGGACCCATTATTATATAAAGCTTAGGAGAGAAGTCTTACACTCTAGTTATTGTAGATGACTTCTCTAGATTCTCTTTGATGTTCTTCTTGAAAAACAAGTCAGATAACTTTAAAGTCCTTACAGACTTTCATAAGAGCATAAGGATTGAGTATTCTACTCCAGTTGAATTGATCAGAAGTGATTAGGGTACTGAGTTTGAATCTCTTCCCATGTAAAGATTCTGTGAGGAGGAAGGTATCAGGAATTGTTTCTCTGCTCCTAGAACTCCTCAACAAAATGGGGTAGCAGAAAGAAAAAAATAGAACCCTCATTGAATCTACAGGAACATTGCTTGCAGATGCACACATGCCCCTATCCTTTTGGGCAGAGGATGTGAGCATAGCAAACTATGTGTTGAATAGGTGTTTGATACACAAACTTAAGGGTAAGACCCCCTATGAATTTCTCAAAGGGAAGAAACCTAAAATTGATTACTTTAGAATCTTTGGGTGTAGATGTTTCATTCATAACAATAATAAGAAACACATTAGAAAATTTGAAGCTGAAACTACAAAGGGAATTTTTCTTGGATATTCCCAAGATAGCAAGGCTTATAGGATATTCAATAAATAATCTTTAAAATAGAAGAATCTGTATATATTTCTTTTGATGAAGCTAACATGTATTATAAGGAGAAGGATTCTTCTACCACAGATTTATTGTAGGTACCACTTGTGTGAGAAATTGTGTGAGTTAAACCTTACACAAAAGGTCATATCACATCCTCCTCCATAAGGTGATGAAGATAGTGAAGAAGAAATTTTGGAAGTGGTTGAACCTCCTCCAACAGCAGACATTATTCCACAAGAGGAATTAATTCCAAATGTTGTTGCTGAACCAACTCCACCCACTGACCTTGTCACACTAAGGGATGATCCTAGATCTCAAGTGATTTGGGACATGTCAGTAGGTGTACAGACAAGGCATCAACTAAACCAAGATGTGATGCATGTATGTTTCCTCTCTCAAGTTGAACCTCAATCCATAAATGATGCAGAGCAAGATCTCTACTGGATTATTGCAATGCAAGAGGAGCTCAATCAATTTGATAGATACAGAGTTTGGGACTTGGTTCCAAGGCCCAAAGGCTATCCAATAATTGGAACCAAGTGGGTATTCAAAAAAAAACTTGATGCCCAAGGTATAATTGTGAGAAACAAGGCTAGGCTTGTTGCTCAAGGCTATAGGCAAGAGGATGATATTGACTATGATCAAACCTTTGCTCTTGTTGCAAGGCTAGAAGAAATCAGGATTTTTCTTGCTTATGCTACTTTTAATAAGTTTAAAGTCCAACAAATAGATGTCAAGAGGGCTTTCTTGAATGGAGAACTAAAGGAAGAGGTTTATGTTGAACAACCCCCAGGTTTATCTCTTCTACTCATCACTCATATGTTTTTAAATTGCATAAAGCTCTTTATGGTCTAAAGCAAGCTCCAAGAGCTTGGTATGAAACCTATGCTAGCTTCTTTTTAGAACACAAGTTCTCTAGAGGCATGATAAATAGGACCCTTTTTACTAAGATGCATCATGATAAAATTTTAGTATTACAAATATATATAGATGACATCATATTTAGCTCTACTGATCCCAAACTATGCAAAAGATTTTCTGATCTAATGCATTCAAAGTTTGAGATGAGTAGCATGGGAGAGCTATCATACTTCCTTAGTCTACAAGTGAAGCAATCCCCTGATGGCATATTCATATCTCAATCTAAATATGCAAATAAGCTTATTAAGAAATTTTGGATGGCTGATGCCTCCTCTATGAAAACTCCCATGGATACCAATGTTATGATTAACTCTGATGAACATGGAAAACCAATTGATCAGACTAAGTATAGGGCAATTGTTGGATCCCTACTTTATCTCACAGCAAGTAGACCAGACATCATGTTTGCTACATGTCATTGTGATAGGTTCCAAGTGAGCCCTAAGGAATCTCATCTAATTTTCGTTAAATAGATTTTAAGATATATAAAGGGTTGTCCTAATCTAGGACTCTGGTATCCAACAGAGTCCGCATTTGAGCTTACTGGATTTTCTAATGCTGATTATGCTGGATGTAGAGTGGACAGGAAAAGCACATCAGGAACAAGTCAATTCCTTGGTGATAAGCTTGTGTCCTGGTTTTGCAAGAAGCAAACATCTGTGTCCACATAAACTGCTGAGGCTGAATATATGGCAGCTGGCAGCTGCTGTTCACAGATCTTGTGGATACAAAACCAACTCTTGGATTATGGTTTCAATCTAAATAATCCAATCATATTTTGTGATAGTACTAGTGCTATATCCATAACACTATCTAGTGCATCATAGTAGGACAAAGCATATAGATATAAGACATTATTTCATAAGAGACTGTGTGGACAAACAAAAAATTAATCTTGAATTTATCTCCACTGATTTGCAAAGGGTAGATATTTTCACCAAGCCCTTGGATGAATTTAAACATTTGTTCTTTCTGAATCAATTAGGAATGATAGATGGAAAGGCTTAATTTTAAATCTATCCTTAGTGTAAATGGTCTGGAAACAATTCGTCGACCTGAGATCATCGATTTGCAAATTTTTCGTTGGGAGTTTGTCGACTGAAGATCGACAAAATCTCTGTATGAAGTCAGTTTCGTCGACCTGAGATCGACGATCCTGCTTCAGGGAATATTTCTGAGGACGATGAAATATCTCCATATCTTCAGTCTGAGATCGACGAATTTATCTCTTCATGAAATTTTTAGTCGACCTGAGATCGAAGAATTTTCTTTTTTGCAGGACGGAGCTTGATGTTTCATATTCTGAAAAACCTTATAACTAGGTTTTCTTCGAGCTCCATCCCGCGCTTTCAGTTCTCTTACACTTGATCTATCTCTTTCTCTATTGCAGGTGATCATGGCGATTCCAGCAAGCGCTCTCGCAGTAATGAAATTCGACATGGGTTTTGACATCAACTTCGAGTATTTCCAATACTCAGATCAAATCTTCCTTGATATTCTGAAGTTGTTTGAAGATTTATAGTTAAAGAATCTGATGACTACCAGGATGAAGAATGCGCCGACTGAGATCCGAGAATGGGTTTTCACTCTATCGACTCAAGATGCTGATACGCTGATTGGAATAATATCGGGTAATGCCATTTCACTTACTCCTGATGTTTTAATTGAAATTTTTGGTTTATTGAATGGAGAAGAGGACTTAGAAATCGATTCTGCTTAGTTTGATGAAATGTTGAATCGAATGGGTTATTCTGGTGACAACCCTAACAAATTGTTGAAAAAACATCTATCTGCAGATTATAAGTTTCTGGCAGATGTTGTAGGAAAAGTTCTGCTAGGCAAGCACACTGCCCACGATTACATAACTAGATAACAGTTCCTTATGAAGTGTGTAGTGGCAAACAAGAAGGCCGTGAGCTGGGCCAAAATTATGTTTGAATTTATTGAGAAGAAAAACACAAAGAAGGAAGTGTGTTTTGGATGGATTTTGGGAATTTTTCTTCAGGCCAAGGCTGCTGAATCACTGGTCTCCCCGTCAATATTCATAAATGCCTCCAAGAGTCTTACCTGTGCCATGTTTAGCAGGTGGGAGAGGAACATCCCTAAGACATCCAGGGCTTCCTCTTCCAGACCTTCTGAGGGTACAAGGGCTGATCCAGCCACTCCCCACCCTGCTGAGGATATTTTCATTCCCCCTCCACCTCTTCTTACTCAAACTACCTCATCATCCCTCCAACTTTCTTCCACATCCCAAGAACATCAACCTACACCTCATGTTTCTCCAATTCATATTTCCTCACTAGCTCCCTCTCAAGACCATCAACCTTCACCACATCAATCTCCTCAACATCAACCTTCACCTGTTCAATCTCCAGTACATGCTATAACACCAGAGCATGCTACTCTTCCTCTATCCCCTCCTCCATCAAATCTTACTGACATTCCCCTTCTCAATCTGTCATCTTTACCATCATTCAATCTGCTATCATCACCCCTTCATTCCCCATCTTCACCAGATGAGCAAATGCCAGACTCCACATCCTTCCATCCATCATCATCAAACCTCAACCCATTTGTCTTTATTCAAACCCCAATTGAATTCATGAACATAGTTTCACCCTCCATTTCATCTATTCTGCAATCCATCACACCTCTCCTAAACCAACTCATAGAAGAGGCTATTTCACCTCTTGCTTCTTCTATTTCATCTCATGCTTCTCAAATTTATTCCTTCACTGTCCCTCCTTCTTCAGTCAGGGGCCTGACTCTAGTGCTTACTGAACCCAGGCAGGGGGAGATACTCCATGAAGAAGTAGCTCCAATAGCAGCAGTAACAGCAGCAGAGATAGACCAGGCTACCATAATGACGGTAGTATGCGCACCTGGCTGACCTTTAATCTGAAAAAAACAAAAGTGTGAAATCAAATTAGTACCTAAAGTAGCCTCTGATTTCAGAATCCTCTTTAGAAAATTGGCTATGGAGAAGAGTTTGTTGATACTGAGTTACCAGATACAGATCTCACAAAATTTTTGGACACTTGATTCTGAGACAGTTGATTTAGTTCCTTCTTTGGATATTCCTTCTAGAGACTGTTTCATTTCTCTAGTAATTGAACTGAAGTCAGTTTTAGATTCTTTTGATCTCTTATATAGAAACGTTCTTTTATTTGTTTCTCCCAAATATTGCATAGATATTATTTGTTATACAGCTCCAGTTAGTACAGAAACTCTTCAGGAAATTTAGGCAAGCTTTGTTACTAACATAGTTGTGGAATCTGTTGGCCCAACTTATGTTATGGATCATAGTCCTATACCAAGTCTAGATGATTTAATTACACAGGATATTGCACTAGAGATTGAACAAATGCAAAAAGATCCTAAGATAAATGTTTTTCTTCTGATTGATAAATACACAGATGATTCACAGATGCTTTCAGAGATTGGTGTCCCTCGTCAGGCTGTTCTACCTCCACCTCTTCCTCAAGTAAACAAACAAATTTCACAGGAAATAATAGAAACAATAGATGTTTTATATGACAATCCACGAAGTTCTTTTAAAGATGACCTAGTTTATGATTCTGATGATTCTTAATCTGATAATGACAAGAGATCCAAATCAAAGAAGAGGAAAGCTCCAGCAAAGGCTGCTCCCAATCCCAATCCTGATAATGATGTTCCATATTACATTCTACACAATATTCCTCTCACTCCAAAAACTCCTCAGTGGATGAAGTTGTCTAGAAATCAAGCTAAGCACAGAAGAAGAAGAAGTGTGGATCCTCTCCAGTGAATAAATTTAGGAAAGAACCACCTCCTCCTCCTCCTCTAGCTGCTGGTGCAATTAGAAATCTTAGGCAGAGACCCTCATAAGTTACTAAAACCTTTCAGAGGCAAGACAGACCTCATTAATCTTCTGGAAGTAGATATCCCAAACAGCAACATCATCACTCTTCCAGAAGCCATGCTTATCGTCCTGCCAAGCATCTAAGCCCTCCAAGAATCCCTTCATCTCCTAAAAGAGACATTAGTCCTGAAGGCCCTCCTATTGTATCCTATGATCCTGAAATTGATCCTAATACAAAGATGGCTAGGTTTAATGAGCTGGTTTCTCTATCTCAGATCAGGAAATCAAGAGAGGAAGGTAAGGATACTTCCCAATTCTCTACTATGTCTTCCTACAGGAAGAAAGAGCTTTAGAGATATCAGGTGGGGAAGCTTTTCAATGCAGATGAATACATGCATCTCAATCCTGAAGCTATTGTTCCAAGGGCAGTTGCTCAAAAGACTCTTGGTGATGCAGACATGAAGATGACTGTCAAAGAAGCAATTAATCCTAATAGGACAATCATTTTTCCAAAATCTTCTGCCCCTCCCAAAGACTCTTAATTTTCTTTTTTCTCTACTATCTGTTTTTTTAACAATATATGTACCATAGCTTTAATATTTTGCTGATAGCTTTTTCATTCTATCAGCTCTATATTTTCTGCTATGCTTTTGTTTATTTTTTTAAGTAACCTCACCCAAATAAGGGGAGATTGTTGGAACCCCTATTTTGATTTAGGCTATGTTCACTTCTTAGGTTGTGTTAACACATGATGTATAGTTAGGGTCACTAGTTTTTCTTTCTAAGTTTTAGGCCAGTTCCCCAAGTGTCAAACTTCATGGACCTGCCTTATGTGGACTTCAGATTCAAGACTTAGAAGATTTTCAGTTGTTTGGAAATTAGTTCGACATTCATCGAACTCTACCCGACTAACTTAGAGCTCAGGTCTACGATATTCATCAAAAGGATATATTCTGTGGTCGACATTTTCTACCAGACAGGTCGACGTTCTTGGAGCGCAGAATCAGTCGTTTATATTCAGTGCTTGCTTTGCAGATCTCAAGATGACAAAAAGGATTTCTCAGGTCGACGTTCTCTGAGTGCAGGTCAATGAAATCTGTTCTCTGGTCGATGAATTCTGTAAGTTGTCTGTTCTTTGTTATTTCCTTATTTGTTCCCTGTTCATTATTATTTTAAGTCATAAATTCCCTGAGTAATCAATGCTTATATTCCCTATGAATATAGCCGTTCCTGGCAGCATTGATTATGGTATTCATCAGAGGATTTATTTGACATATTTCTCGGGACAGTTAGGGAAACGAATAATGACAGATATGCTAACCGTTTTCCTTCCAAGTTTTCCAGCAAGGCATTAATTGCAGTTATTCAAATTTCTAAGGAAGATTAGTTGTCGAAGAGAATATAGAGAGAATATCTTTTCAAAAAGAGATAGAGACTGAGGACAGTAATACAATTATTTTAGAGTGGAAAAATTGCAGAGAGATATTCTTAGCAAGAGCAGAAACTTCATAGTAGCTCTCAATCCTCATCTCTCACTTTTCTCTCAAGAAGATAAAAGAAGAACAACACAAACTGATCAAGAGTCTTCTTCATCTTCTCCTTCCAGGAATTTGCTGAGAAAATATAGGTCCATCTGTCTAAAGTTCCTGGATCTGCTTTACACAAGTTGAAGACCTACACACTCCTGAACAAAGCTTCTCAATCCTAAACTACTCTACATCTCAGGGGGAGCTTTGACAAGATCTGGAATCCACACAAAGTCTTCTCAAAGTGCTTTTGAGAAAAGAGAAGACTAACATCACTTTCTTTTCCACCCCACTGTACAAGGTTTTAACTCCCTTCAAAAGTTAGTCTGGTTCACAAGTCACCTTCCAAAGACTTGAGTTTGGTTTTTGGGCACCTGATCAAAAGCTCAAAGGGTTGCAATATCTCCCTATAAATAGATATTGTGGTGGCAGTCACCTGATCAAAACCTGTAGTGGATTCCTACCAGGGTGTAGAAGAGTGGATGTACCCAATTGGGGAACCACTATAATATTCTTGTGTTGTATGTGTATTTGTTATTTCCTTTTTGTCTTGTGTAGTGGTAGTTTAGTGTAGCTTTTCTTTGCTCCTGATAATATCACTAGGATATTACTATATCACCTATTTTTTCACTTAACTTTATATTTGTAAGAGGTTGCAAAGGAATTTTATTTAAACTCTATTCACCCCCACCCCTCTAGAGTTAATTAGAGCTTACTCTCCCTTTTCTTTCACAGTGGTGGCCTGAGGAAAGGCCCGACAACACATATATATAGGGTTAGGGTAGGTCCCACAAAAGATTCCCTTCCAGGTCAGCAAGCACTCAGCGAATATCTGGGGTTGGACGTGTCTTTCCGAGCACAGGGCTTGCTCATAAAGAGCAGGGATTGTGTACAACCCCATATTCGCTAGGTAGGACCAAGTTGCCCCAAGGACCCGGACTAGGCTAGCCTTAAGTTAGCTTTGGGCTGAAACCAGATCAGATAAGTAAGTAAGCAAGAAGGTTCCCGCCCAGGGCAGGCGAAATGGCTTGTGCCTCGGTTTAGCAGGAGCCCCTTCGGCTCTTGGCGTTGAGTGATGCTTCTCCACACAATGCCCCATAAGGTTCCTGCCCAGGTCAGGTGAAAGGGCATGTGCCTCGGGTTAGCGGGAGCCCCTTCGGCTCTTTGCGTTGAGTGATGCTTTTCCACTCAATGCCCCCTTAGCCTTTTGGCTCCTGCCTGGGGTAGGTGGGAAGGCTCGCTCTCATGATAAGCGGGAGGCCCGCAGGGATCAATGGAAAGGCTTCCTCCAGGAAGGGTCCAGAGGTGAAATTATTTGGATGCCCTTAGGTCTGCATTTAGCTCCTCAGAACAACGGAGTTTGGTTATTGGAAGACTAGCCTAGGGTATTTTAGTAATAGCAGCGAATTTACGCTTTTTGTAGACTAGATACTGAAAATCTATAAATAGACCCATGGATTTCCTCAAAAAGCAAGTTTTCATAATTTCTCAAATCATCTAGTTCTTTTTAAGGTACTCCTAGCCCAACAATTGGCTTTGGAGGGGAAGCGCTCAGAGCGCTTTTTGGTTAGTGGATGGACCTCCCAGCTGGGGCTTTGGGTCAGTTCCAGGTTCTTTGTTACTAGTCAGGGATCCAGGTTTGGGAGAAGTAGGTGTTAGCTACACCCCAAGGTCTGAACTCTTGTTGAGGCCAGTTTTTGGCTTCAACACTGAGTTTTCTAGCTGAGACAATCAAAGAGAAAGCCAATTTCTCTAGGATTGAGTAACGAAGCTCAGCTTTCTTTAAGATCCTGCTGACATAATAGATGGGTAGCTACTTCTTACCCTCTTTTCGTACCAGGACGGAGCTCACTACCTCAGTTCCAAATCCAAGATACAAAGTCAGGTCCTCCCTTTCCTTGGGTCCCTAAAGGAGTGGATCCCGGGAGAGCTGACTCTTCAATACCTAGAATGCCTCCTCGTATTCTTTTGTCCACTCAAACTTTTGATTTTCTCATAACACCTTGAAGAAGAGTGAACACTTATCCCCTGCCCGGGAGAGAAACCTACTTAGCCTGAAGAGCTTCTCCGTCATGCGCTGAACTTCCTTGGTGCTACGTGGTGATTCCAACTCCATTATGGCCTTTACCTTATCAAGGTTGGGTTCCACCCCAGCTGCGGTGATGAGATGGCTCAGTAATTTCCCCCTACTTTCCCCAAAGAAACACTTTAAGCGGTTCAATCACATCATGAAATTTCGCAAGGTAGCGAATGTTTCCTCCAAGTCAAGCAAGTTGGATTCCATACCCCTGCTTTTCACCATGAGGTCATCTACGTACACCTCACAGTTCCTCCCGCTCTGCCTCTTGTAGACCCAATCCATCATTTGTTAGTATGTTGCTTTTGCATTCTTTAGCCCGAATGACATCATCTTATAGCTGAAGCACCCCTCTCTCGTAATGAAAGAGACATCCTCAACTTCGGGTGGGTGCATCCTAATCTGATGATAACTTGAAAAAGCATCTAAAAATCTCATCATATAAAAACTGAGGGCTGAGTCAACCGGCAGGTCGATTTGAGGCAGAGGATAACAATCCTTGGGGCATGATTTATTTAAAAGGTAGAATTCTACACACATACTCCATCGCTCATCCCCTTTTCTAACCATCACAAAATTGGAGACCCAGCCTGAAAACAAGATCTCTAATACAAAACCTGCTTCAATGAGCTTTTCGACCTCCTCTCGGATGGGCTCTTCCACCTTTGTAGTAATGGTCCTCCTTTTTTGGTGGCTGGGACGCTTCTTGGGGTCGAGATTCAAATAATGACATGCCACATCCGTGTTAATTCCTGACATGTCCGCCTCACTCCATATGAAGATGTCGATGTTCCTCTGGATACACTCCTATATCCTATCTTGATTATCGGGGCTCAGCCCACCACTGACTTGCACCCTCTTTGACTTCCCTGTCTTGGTGAAGACCTCTATCTCCACCACCTCCTCCACTAGCTTTAGCCTAGGATACTCCCACTCATTTCCCCACTTCTCCCCGTGAGCAAGTACCTCTTCCACCTCTGCCTCCTCAACCTCCATCGCCTCGACTCGGCTCTATTGCAGCTCCACTCCCCTATCATCATGGACATCATCCATCTCTTCCTCTTCTCCCTGCACCTTCTTCGCCACTTCCTCCGTCACCTCTGACTTCTCAGCGGCTCATCCCCCGATCACCTCCACCTCATCTCCTGCCTCCTCCTACACCTCCAAATCTCTTGCCAACTCTTTCGCCTCCGCCATCCAAGCTATGGTGTTGACTGTTGTCATATAACATTGCCTCGCCACCTTTGGGTCTCCTCTGATCCAGACATAGATCCCCCAATTTTGAACATGAGACATTGATGGAATGAGGATGGGATGCAATGAAAGGCGTTGATGAGGGGACGCCAAAAGATGGTGTTATAGCTGCTCGAAGCATCCACGATGATGAATAAGCAATGACTCACCCCAATATCATATGAAGTCTGACTCCCCCTTCAACTTCCTTCCTCTCCCCTAAAAATTCAAACAACGGTCCATCCGAGGCCAACACCCTTCTAGCCTTTACCTTCATCTAATCAAAGGCCTTCTTGAAGATCACATTCACGGAGTTCCCTTTGTCAACCAGTATCTGGGATACCGTAAAGTTCTCGATGAACATCTGGATCACCAAAGCATCACAGAATAGGTCCTCATAGTCTGTCATGTCTTTTAATAAGAAGGTAATCTTCTCCTCTGTGGGTATTGGGAGGTTGAGGTGACACTCCTTCTGTATATGGCCTGGAAGCTCCCCTTGTGGCTGGATTTGATTCCCATTCCCCTATGAATCACTTTGATCCCTCCACGGGCCCCTACGCTAGCCATGTCTTCGCACCTATCCTCCTCACCTCCCGGCAGAACTTCCTCTCTCCTCACTGGCTGCTGCTGCTGAGCCTGACCTCTGGCCTCCCTCATCTCCAGGAACTCTAGGTAGGTGGCTGTCGTGTGACCTTCCTCCTAATGGAACTCACAAAAGGGCAACACCACCTAGCCCTCTTCTCTCCTTACTCTTCCAACTCATCTTCTCACTCCCCTCCCCCAGGCAATTATCATCACTTGATGCTGTTGCGGGAGGGGTGCCCTATGGCCCAGCCTCCACGTTGGTGGGTTGATCTTCCCCTGACCTCCGCAAAAATTCCCCACCCCTAAAATCCTCTCCCCTACCCCTAGGCAGGTATTTCTTAGGGCCTCCAAGCCAACTGGTTCTTCTGCTCCCGATGCCCCCAACCCAGCTGTTGTCCTTGGATCCCCTAACCTCGGGGCTCTTCCCTCCTTCTCTCTTCCCGCTAACTTCCTGCTCCCTAATTCCTGCTCCTTCGCCTCATCTTCGGCAACTTGGCAAGCTTTTCGCGAACTCTAGGTTGGCCATCTCACTCTCTATCTCCATTGTCGTCCTCTCCATCAACTCTTCGAAGGAATGGGGACACCCTTTTCAGCTCCATGTTGAAGAACCCCTACCTAAAGCCCAGGGTGAATGCGAGCATTAGGGTATATCTCAGAACCTCCTGGATGAGAAGGATCTCTTCCTAGACTAGAAGGATCTCTTCCTGGAATCGATCGACGTAGATTTGTAATGCCTCCTCTAGCTTCTGCTTGATCGCAAGCATACACTCTGCTCCCTTCTTCTTCTTTGATATCAAGAACCTCAACAGGAACCTGCGTTGCAAGGCCTTAAAGCAGTAGATGAAACTTGTGGGAAGCTGGTGAAACCAGTCCCTGGCCTTCTCCTTCAAAGTGATGTCGAAGAGTCAACACTTGAAAGCATCTGACATCTGCGTGATGGAGACAGCATCTTCGAACCATTGTACATGTTGCACCAGGTCATCCCTGCCAGTGTAGTAGGACATCTTCGGCTCTATGAACCCATTTGGAACTGGGCTGAAATGATCAACTTGCTAAAATTGCTCCCCTCACCTGCCTAGTGAGTGGGACCTTCTTGCGTCCTCGGCTCACTGACCTTGTCAGCACTCGCCTGCCCTGGGAACAGATCTCGCCCAGTGATATACCTCTCTTTACTCTCCACCGGGGCATCCTTCCTGGGTAATTGACTAGATGTATTCTTGCCCAGAGATGGGACCGCAACAACTAGAATCAAAGTTGTATCCCACTCGTCCCTTGCGGAGAATGCATGGTGGATGGTTTGTAGGACCTCCCTCTTAAACTCTTCTAGCATCCCGATCGTGACACCACTCATCTGTGGTGGCGAGCCGCCCGAGCCAGCTCCTTCATCCTCGCCTCTAGCCATGAATCTTAGCTCAATATTTTCTTATGTAAGCTACGCTCCATGCTCACCACACCAAAAATGTTCGAACCAAAACTTAGTCTCAACGAGAGTTCAGACCCAAGGGTATAGCTAACACTTACTTCTCCCAAACTTGAGCTCCTGACCAGCCACATTGAAATGGAATACTAAACCTAGTGTATAGCATGGAGGTCCTACCACACACCCAGAAGATCTCTAGAGCATTTTCCCTCCCAAGCCAAAAGCTGAGTTGGGCACCTTGGAGGGCTTGCACAGCCAAACCAAATTAACCCAAGAAGGAAGAAGTCAAAAAGAACTGGATCCTCTCCAAAGACCAGAAGATTTATCGAGCACATCGCAGAGGTAAGTTGAAATGTATTGGATTGGAGATGTCAAGAACTCATCTAGGTTAGATCATCCTTTAACACAAGTATTTTCCAAGTAAAAATGTGCATTACGAGCATGATATATCAAAACACCAATCACATACTTGCTAACCAGAATTCGTTATAATTATTATCATGACACTTATTACTCATGCTCAATATTCTATGATTCTTCAAATTATTCATCAAATAAGATGCAATTCATATATGTGTGAATCCAATTAATCCAATTCATATAATTCTCAATAATTGTCATTATTATATTTGTTAATTATTCCCAAAAATTCAACATACTTCGAATTATACATCAAACAAGAAATCCATTCATCTAAGTGAATATTCAAATAAAATTATCTGCGATCACAATCTCATGATATTCCAAATATATTAACCCTAAAATATTAACTTATCAGATTGGGCATTCAAAATTTAAATTATTTGACGAAACAAACAATCAAGGGTGAATTCACAAAAACATAAGATCATGCAAGGCAATTAATTTTTATGTTTGCAAGAGAGAAATGATCTCTACTTGCCTGAAGGAGGCTGAATCTGGCAGAGGTGGCTAAGCGAGGCTAGAAAAATTGACACTGCTCAAGCGAACCTGTACAAAAACGAAGAAAGCGATATAGCAAAAATACCACGATGCTAACACAGGCAATTATATTACAAGGACAAAAACACGAGAGAGAGAGAGAGAGCGATTTACCTCCCTCAAAAGTGAGGGGAGAAGAGATTCCCCACGGAGACGGAGACTTGGCGACGCTCGTCTAGGGGGAAAACCCTAAATCGGAGAGGGCTTCACACAATTCCAACCAACTGAATCGAGGGGCGGCGCCAGAAAACATGAACATATTGCAGTTAGACAATTATAAGGGGGCAACATCATGAAACACACGATATACAAAATTTTGGATACAAATAATCCCAAAGTAAAACAAGAAAATTTGAATAGAGGAGGAGAGGATGAATCTTACCCAAGAGAAGTCCAATCCGAGCTCAAGGAGGAGAGGGGAGAAAACCCTAGATGTTCCCTCCCACAAATCTCGGTCAAGACGGAGAGATAAGGGCTGATGGAGGAAGGGGTGGTTGTTGTGGTCCTTTGGAAGAAGAACCAGCGGTCTGAGGAGTTACTGCAGGAAGTTGTCGGCCCTAACAGAAGTGGAGGTGCCGGCAAAAGTAGAAGGAGAGGGATTCATTGACGGTAGAAGGAGGGGTGGTTGGAGCGGCGGCTGGAGACGGGATCAGGAGAGACGGCTCCTTGTGCGTGGCTTGCGTGAGGCGAAATCGGGGAAGGGACATCTCAGGTTATATGGGGGGTAGATTAGGTTTTATTTTATTATTATTATAAAATTGGGTTGTTACAGTCCTTCGAAGAACTCCTCTCCCAGATGGGCGGGCAGTTCGAGATGTGGGGCTCTTGGTTCCAACCAGCAACATATAGCATGTGGGAATCGAGGAAAGTTGAAAATGCTAGTGGGATACATGTGGTGATGTTGTATAGAAGACACATGCGGCATCAAGCCAGACAAAGATTGAAGTTTGCAAGCATAAGATTCCTCCAGATGGAAACAGAGGTTGTTGGCATCGAGCATTAGGAGTTTGAGAAATATAGAAAAACAGGGGAAGGATCTATTTATGCGTAGACAAGGCAGATGGCGGAATTGAGGATGTGCAGTGTTCGGTGTCTGCAGAATAATGAGTTGTTGGATAGTGTCAGTTGGATGTGCGTAGTTGATTATCATGGGCGAGTAGTGGAGGTCAACGAAGCAACAATGAAACGACATGGTGGTGACTGGGGAAGATGAGCTAGGATACTCTGGATGGGATTGGCGGGTCAGATAATTGGTAGAGGAATTTATAGGGTACGATGGAGGTGATGTGTGTTATGGATGTTGTCGATGCTTCTGTCAACTGCGGGTCTGTGTCATGGAAGACAACAATGGTTTTAGCTCTAATACCAAGTTGTTATGGGCATGTCGGTGAGGAGGTCTGAGGTGGGGAAGATACTACAGAGTCGAAACTGCGGCTGCATAAGCGAGGCTTACTCAAGGGAGATAGAACTTCCATGATCTCTTTTAGGGTTTAGGAATTTAAAACTTCATTCATTGATTCCTTGATACAAAACTGTAAGACTCAATATATAGGACCCCCAATGAAATGACTGTAATTATCACAAAGTGCATAAAATAATAAAAGACCTATAATACTTTAACTACAACTCAACTCGGGCAACTTTACGCGATAAAACAACTTGATTTAAATAATAATAACAAAACATGATAACTGCTGCGGATAGGATTTATAACAATTTGACACAATTGTGATTTTGCATGTTCTCTAGATTTAGCCTGTTTTTTAATTATTATTTTGGTTGTTATTTGGGTTAACAATCTTAGAATAATCAAGTCAGTTTTAAGGCTTATTGTTGATTTTATACTATTTATTGATGTTTTGGACATTTAACTGCTTTTATTAAAGAGCGGTGTTATGGACACACCTAAATTGGCTATTGACAGCCAATGGTTATGTACAACCCAAGATAGCTATGAACAACCAAATCACACTATGGACAACCCAAATTGTTATTTGCAACTAATTACTAATAAACAAGTCTTTTAAACATGTAATAAATTTTAAAAACATTAGTGGTAGAAATTAATTCATTAAACAGTCTATTACAATATGAATAAATTTCAAAAATATTAGTGGTAAAAATTAACTCATTCAATTTCTTTATTTCCACATTTCTTCAGCAACCCCCTGTCTTGAAAAAAACTATGTGAATATTAGATTATATGCAATGTGAGTAAAAGAAGTAGAAAATATAAATTTTATCTATACATAGACTACTTAAGATTAGTTGTTGGTCTTCACAAAAATTCAAAATGTGTTCAATAATCTGCACAAGAAACATTACAGAGAAATTAATAATCACATTATTTGTAGGTATTGCTTATGTCTATTAATTAAAAAACAAGTGTACCTCATTTTCAAGGATCCGTCAAATTAACTATTTCTTCAGTTTTTTCCCATATTATCGATTCTCTGATTCTTGAAATGAATGTCAAGTCTCATTCTTTGGATTGTACTACAAATCCAATAAAAATAGTTTTTTGACTCGCCGGAGGGGAAGAGTGCAAAGGTAAAAAAAGTGAACAATTGAAATTTTGAGTAATGGACAACTGCAATATTATAACAAGAAGCAATCATTAGCCTCATGTCCGACATTGTCATCCACTTGTCCAAAGGAGCCGGTTCTGTAGTGAAATCCAATGATAAAAGTAGTTCTGTCTGTCTCATATTTCGAAATAGGTTGTTGTACAAAAATTTAAAACTTTTTATTTTATTTGCGAGATCTCTCCAAACTTGTAGCCAATTTTCACCCATTTCAAGTGCCTTACTCACCACTCGATAACCACAATGGCCATCGCCAATCACATTTACGGCATCGACTATATAATCAGATATATATGACGACATTTCCTTTTGAATGCATTCAACAAATGTGTTGATCCATGCCTTTCTTCTTGGAATGAATTTCTTACTTTATGTTGGGGACATTGTTCCACTAATAAAACATGCTTAAATAAAGTTAATTCTCTTTTAGTATACTTGTAATCATCTTTGAATTTTTTGTAACTTCTACGTGGTCTTCCTTATAATTTTAAGGGCATTATTGGTTCTTTGGTTTGAGTGGTTGTTGGCCCCATTACTTCCCGCAACTTTCGGTTCTTTTCTTGCCTCTAAGAATCAGAAATATTATTGTACTTTTGTAGTAGACCGTCTAATTCCATTTGTATGATGTTAATGGGTTCATCCTCCTCCTTTATTTTTGTAGACTCATATGTTTTAAAGTAAGTTTACGTCAATGTTTATGAACCATCCACATAGGATATGTCAACGCTTGTTTAATGTAAGTTACTAATTCGTGGGCACATGGCAATCCCATTGTGTTCCGCATTTTATGCAAACATTTAGTGGCTTTTACACAACCATGCTTAGACAATTCTTCTTCTTTTTGATTAAATCTAATGTTGTAATTGAAACATAAACAAGCAACTCTATATATAGTGATCCTCTATAACCGGTGTTGACTTGTATTGAACTTTTCCCAAACGGTGTGTTGTAAATTAAGCATTTGATCAAACGTTTTCCATATTGATGTCAATTTACAGATGAATACCTCTAAAAAAAATTTAGATAACTGTGACCGCTCTCCACTCGGTTAGTGGTAGTATTTCAAAAATGCGTTAACTTATCTATCCATGCCGAAATAAAGTTTTCCTTATATGGTTCAAACCAGGTACTCACCACAAAATTCAAAACTTTTGGATATTTCTCAGAATATTTGCTTACTAATAAGTTGAAGCACATATTGTAATCATGAATTGTATCTGCCCTAACCAAATTTTTCCATTCAGACAAAAATAGCTCACATTCTCTCTCACTTTCAAAGAATTTCTTGTCGTGAGCTAATATATTGCGACTAATATGAACTTGACACAATATAATTCTTGCTTGAGGAAATACAACTTATATGATATCCATCAAAGCAATCTCCCTATAAACTATTAAAATACTAGGTAAGGTAGTAGAGTCTAACACATTTTTAAAACTTTTCAAGGCCCACTTGTAACTACATTCTGTTTCGTTAGACATGAAAGCAAATGCGGCGAAAAAAGTCAAGTTTGTAGAAGTCAAACCAACTATAGAAAGTAAAGGCATTTTTTACCGATTAGTCTTATAAGTGCAATCCATGATGAAAACATCCGGAAGCATCTTGCTTTGTTGAATGGAAGTTGGATGAGCAAAAAACAAACTGTTCAAAGCATCATTAGCAGGATTGACATGATTGTAACTCGTAAAAGCAGCATCTCTAATACATCTATATAAAAATTGAATTGGAGAGTTACCAAACAATTCCTTCTTATACAATCTAACTTTCTTATTATAAATAGTTCTCAAGATTGAAGTGTTGGAAGGATTCCTTTTTTTCAAAGTGGACAATATTTTCCTTGGCTTCACACCTATTGCGTACATCTCCTCCACGATTTTTTTCATGTTAATTTAATCTGCATGCATAACTATGTGCCTCAAGATGAACAAAACCATGGTTATGTATTCCACATTTAACTTCTAATTTCCATTCACAACGTTTGGAGCTACTTTTTCATAAATTCTACTTCGGCCTATTTTTGTGGACACGCGAGGAATCTGATCTATCACAGCCTAGAAATATTCTCGGTCTAGCTCTTCCAATATGTTTATCAGCCTTAGAACTACAACCACAAAACTCAACCCTTTAGCAATATTGCGAGCCAATTCTATCAATTCCGCTTTACTAGGAAAGGTGCACTCAGTAATAAAATGCAACCTGACATCTATGTTATTGTTTATGCTTGAGTCACTCAGAACAAACGTATGTCCCAGATTCATCTTATCCTATACGAAAATCAAACGAAAACAAAAAACATTACACTACATAACTCCAAAGGTAAACAAAAAAACATTGTCATTTTACCATTAATTTGATCTGAATCAGCAGAAGGTTGAATCTACTGCCCAAGATCCTGCTATATATTGGGGGAAATTATATTGTCAATGTAACAGTGGAGTCAAACCTGAACAGTCAGAAAGAGAACACAAATTTATTAAAAATGGGAAAAATTAGAGAACTGTGCAAAGAGCTTGTGCAATGAGTTGTGCAAATGTTCAAAGAGTATGTCAGGAGGCCGACCTAAGAAGTTCAACAATTTGTCAGAGGAGCAGGCCTTAGGAGGTTAGCCTAAGAAGCTCTAATGTAAAGGGCTCTACTGCAAAATGGCTAATCTTAGAGGAAATCACGGAGAAGCAGACTTAGGAAGAAGAATGGGATATTTGGAGGAGCGCGAAGACCTTGCCAGAGGAGCAAACAGAGCCTTGCTGGAGGAGGGCACAGAGCGTGGGCGGAGGAGCGATATGGGCATGTCGGTATTTAGGCAAATAGCAGAGATGGACATAGAGGAGCGTGGAGACCAGGCCGAAGGTACAAACTATGCAAAGAGCTTGGCCTAAGGAGCGTGGAGACCTAGCCGGAGGAGCAAACTGTACAAAGAGCTCGTCGAAACATTGCGGAGATGGAAACAGAGCTTAGGGAAATAGCAGAGGCGGCGGTGTGGGGGGCCGAAGAAGTCCGGAGGAGCGCAAAGTTCTGAGCGGAGGATAAACAAGATCTTGGCCAGAGGAGAAACCAGTTTCTGGCTGGAGCAGCGTGCAGAGACTACTAGTGAAGGAAATGGCGAAACAGCAATGGGTTGATCGGTAGGACTGTGCTTAGGGTTTTCTTTTAGAATTGAAAATTGGTGTTTTGAAGTATTTATTTTGATTTGAATGGTGTGTCATGGCCCCAGATTTGAACTCTGTTCCATTGTCACTTGTGATTTTGAAGACTGAACAATTGTATTCATTCTGGATCTGCCTGACAAAAGTAGTGAAAATATCAAAAGTATCTAACTTGTATTTTAGAAAGAACACCCATGAAAAATGAGAGCAGTCATCTATGATAACCAGTGTATAATCCTTACCTCCCAAAATTCTAATTTGTAGGGTACCGAAGAAATCCATATGAAGTAGGTGTAAACACCTATTAGAATCTTTGCCAATAATGCTTTTAAAGGTAGTCCTAGTTTGCTTGCCTTTTACGAATGTGTGATAAGGTCTACCTTTAATGTACTTAATGTTGGGTACATCACGTACTAAATTAAGAGAAAATAATTTATTAATAGTTTTCTAGTTTATATGTGTTAATCTCTTGTGTCATTAGTCACCAAGAGACACACTACCTTTTACCAAAAAGCACACTGGTGTAGAAGAGTCTATACAAATGAAATTTAAACAAAATATATTTCTACTACAAATGCCTGATAGAATCGTTTCTAAGTTATTTACCGATTTTATCAAGCACTTGTCTGCATGAAATTCTACTATGTATCATTTATCACAGAGCTGGATTATGCTTATAAGATTATGTTCTAATCCTTCAACATAAGCCATATCTGAGAAGGATACACTACCATTAGTGATCATACCATAGGCTCTTGTGATTTCCCTATCAGAACCTCCAAAGATAACCTTTGGCCCATTCATAACTGGAGAGTACTTCTGAAGAAGGCTTCTTGTCCCAATCATGTACTAGGAGCATCCACTGTCCAAATACCAGATAACCGATTTGTTGGCCTTTGGACATACCTGCAAAAATAGAATTAGTTTACCCTAGGAACCCTAATGTGTTTGGGTCCTTAGTTATTTGTCAGCATGCTCCCCCTAGGAGTGTTAACATTACGAGTGATCTGCCTCGTATGATTAACTAGAGGACTTTTAAAGTTTCTGGGATTAAACCAGCAATCTACAGCAAAGTGACCAACTTTACCGCAACACCAACAATCAAACCTATTGTACCTTTTCCAAGTCTCCTGCTTGACCTTTTGAACGTATGGTCTTGCAGGGGCGGCTGATCTGGAGGTAGAAGCCTCATGATGATGGCACTCACAAGCCTTTTTCACCTCCTTTTCCTTGGGTACTACTGGCTTGGCCATAGGTTTTTTATTAATATTATGGCCTTGAACGTATGGACCATAGTATTTCAATTATATTTCCTCATAAGGTGCCTTGAGTACACTTTCACCAAAGTTTTGGGGGCGGGTCCATCCTTGGTATCGTGACTTGGGCTCTAGATAAGTAGGCCTGGCAAGGTGACCGTAGGATGAATCAAAATCAAACTCGTTTGTTAGGAAGATTACCTTCTTAAATGAAGTTTGATCTTGATGAGCTTTCCTCTTCTCCTTGGCTAAAGATTTCTTAGCAGCCTTATTTCTTCTTTGAGCTTTATTCCTCTTAGAATATTTACTAGGAGCAGCCTCATGGCCTAAGCCAACTCCTTTGGCCTGAGTTGAGAATTCAATAATAAAAGGAAGGACTGTCTTGGGCTAGGAGAAACTTTCAACTAGTTCCTTTTTAGCGGCAAGTTGTTCTTCCAATTTCTCGATGATTTTCTCTTTCAGATTTAGGTTCTTGAGAGCTTTATTATATTCTTCCATTGTGACATGGAATTCCTTTCTGAGTGAGTCCATCCTTGTGACTTCCTCCCTCAGATTGCTCTCCTCAGCCTTAAGAGATTTGATCTCCATGGCTTGAGTTCTCGCGATAAGCCCTGATTAACTCCTTATATTGAGTCATGAGTTCAGACTCGTCATAAAAAAAAGCAGTCCTCATGATCATGGTCTAAAGCATCAGATTCTGAGAGAGGGGTGTGAGAATTTACCTTCCCAGTGTATTGGGGTTCTTCATCCTTGTCTGTCTGTACCATCAGCCCAAATTATTCTTCCTCTTCCTCACTTGACTGAGATAAATCAGTGTTACTGAGAGTCTTGGCCTTCTTGGCTACAATGCTTCTTTCAGATTTATTTTTACTATAAGAAGACTTCTTTTCATCTCTTCTTCCACCCTCTTTCTTCTTGTGCGGGCAATCAGCAATTACGTGTCCTGGCTTATTACAATAGTAACAAACAATGTTAGATGAAATATGTTTGTTCGGTTTAGAGTTATACCTGTCATTGCTACTTGAGCCTTTCTTTTAACGATCACCATCGTTACGTGATCTTCTGTAGGAAAGTCTTTGCCTTTTCATTGCTTCTTCTTACACAGGAACTTTTTGAACTATCTAGAGAGTAGGGAGAACTCTCTATCTGATAGCTCTGAGCCCGAGGAGCTCGACTTCGAGTCTTCTTCTTAACTTTCTTCTTGTTCATTAGCAAGAGATGCAGCTTTAACCTTTCTTGAGCTGTCTGCCTTTAGTGCGACAGACTTCTCCTTTGATGAGGATTTGCTTCCCTCTTCTTCAGCTTTTCTTGTATTAATTTAAATCTCATATGACATTAGCTTCCCGAAGAGGTTCTGAGTATCAGTCTTAGCTAGCTTTCCAAACTCCCTTATGACACATATTTTGTTGTACCATTCTATAGTTAAGGATCTTAGGAGCTTGTCGTTTAATTCTCCGTTAGTGAAGACTCGGCCAAAGTTCATCAGGTCGTTGACGATCTTGAAAAAATTTTCAAAGGTGTCTGCTATAGTTTCTTTGGGTCCATGCCTAAAGACCTCATACTTTTGGTTCAAAAGGTATCTTCTATCGTCCCTTACTTCTTCAGTGCCCTCCATCAAGATGATCAGAGACTGCCACATCTATTCGGAAGATTTGCAGTGAATGAGATTTTGTAGCATAGAATCTTCGACTGCAATTGCGATGATATTTTTAGCTTTCTTGTCTAGAGAGACAAGTGGGGAGCTTAGCAAAATCCTTGACTTTGTCCATGCTTGTACACACTTAAGACAACTAGGAGCAAATTTGTTCAAGGTGTTAACCTTTTGATGAACAACGTCCCTCTGATATCAATTGAAAATGTCTAGTTGTCTACCTAAATCACCTAGAGGGGGTGAATAGGTGAGTTCTACGTCTTTTTGTGGAATAAAATTTGTACGAGAGATGCGCAGAAAATAAACAAGCAAACAATAGACGATACCATAAATTATAGTGGTTCCCCAACCTTGGGTACGTCCACTCTTCACCTCACTGATCTAGCACCACGCTAGACTCAGCTACTTCACTATTATCTCGGATTGGAAAACAATCCTACAACTCGAAACAACGTTCCTATAATTCGGAGTAAAACCACTCATACAAGAACTCGGAGAATAACTCCTACAAAACTCGGAGAATAACTCCTACAATCTCGTAGAATAACTTCTATAAGAATAAAATGAATTTAAAATGAAAATACACAAACTGTCTTCACAGATCTGGCCTAATCTCAGCTTCTTCCTTCTTGAAAAATCATAAAGCTCTGTCAGAAAAGTCGAGGAAGAAATCAGAGAATACTTTGATCTGAGAGCGTAGGATCACCACGATCAAGGAGAAGATTTGCAGAAGTTGAAAAGCTTGATCGATTGAATCCTTCTTGTCTAAATCTTTGATATCGAGAAAATCGGCGATGAAGAACACGTCTAGTTGGCGGCAGCGTTTCAATTTAGAATGTAAAAATGATTCAGAAATCAGTAAAAATGTTCTTAGGGTTGTCGATTCTGACAAGACCTTTTATAGGCTTAAGATAACTGTCAAAATATCATTAATGACAATCCACATGGACTAATCAAAAGTTAATGATATTTGGAATAGAATCCATCTGAAACTTAGCGAAATTTCAGAATCCTGAACTCCAATTCTCTAGAGAGATAAGTATTACTCGAGAAGAGTTTCTGTTTCTCGAGAAAAGGTATAAAGTTCTAGAGAAGAATTACTTAAGGAAAGTGTAGAAAATGAAATCTGGCTTCTCGAGAATGAAAAGACTTTTCTTGAGAAAGAATTTTTGTTACTCAAGAACAAGAAGCCAACTCGAGAAAAATATTTCGGTCTCCCGAGTAAGAACATCTGGTTCTCGAGAAATACGTTGGCCTTCTCGAGAAATATCTTTGGCCTTCTCGAGAAAAGGATTTAGAAAAGTTTTGAGCTTAATTTTAAGTTAACTTGAGGAAGAAACGAGTCCTACTCGAGTACTGCATGGCTTTCTCGAGAACTACATTCGGCTATCTCGAGAACAGCTTCCGCTACTCGAATACCTGACTAAGCTAACTCGAGAAATAACTTCAATTTTATTCGAGTACATTTAAGCCTTTCTCGAGAAAAACACTTACGGCCTGTTCGTTTCAATGACATTGTTATTAAAGTATTGGCTTTAAGAAAATGAAAGTCATTTCCGTTGTTCGTATCAACAATTGTAGAGTGGAATTGGCTTTCTGCTGGAAAGCCGCAGATATTCACACAAAACTAAAAACTCATTGGTTTAATGTCTATCACCAGGTGCGGATATTGAGATTGCCAACATCGTCTTTTCAAAAGAAGAGTGATTTTTTCTGCATAAATGCGATTTTTTGGATCAGACATGATTTTTTTCGCTCGAACGCGACTTTTTTGCACGGATGCGATTTTCTGGCAAGGACGCTATTTTTTAGACAGGATGTTATTTTTTCGCCTGGACGTGTTTTTTTCGCCCGGACGCGCTTTTTTCGTCCAGACGCATTTTTTCGCCCGGACGCGAATTTTTTGTCTGGGTGCAATTTTTTCGACCAGACGCGATTTTTTCACTCGTGGGCATTTTCTTCGCCCGGACGGGTTATCTTCTCCCGGACGCGTTAATTTCGCCCGGACGCGATTTTTACGCTCGAGCGTGATTTTTTGCACGGATGCTATTTTTTCGCCCGGGCTTGATTTTTTCGCCCATGCTTGATTTTTTCGCCAAGGCTCGATTTTTTCGCCCGGGCGTGATTTTTCGCAGGGACGCGATTTTTTCGCCGGTGGATGTTTTTTTTCGCCCGAAAGAGATTTTTTCACCCGGGCGCAATTTTTTCTCTCGGGCGTGATTTTTTCGCTCGTGGGCGTTTTCTTCATCCGGACGCGATTTTGTCGGTTGGACGCGATTTTTTCACCCGGACGCGATATTTTGGCCCGGGTGCAATTTTTATGCACGGACGCAATTTTTTTTGCCTCGGGAAGTTTTTTTTCTCCCGGGGCGATTTTCTCTCCCGGGCGCGATTTTTTCGCCCGGGCGCGATTTTTTCGCCCGGGAGCGATTTTTTCGCCCGGGCGCGATTTGTTTGCCCGGGCGCGATTTTTTCGCCCGGGCGCGATTTTTTCGCCCGGACGGGATTTTTTCACCCGGGCGCGATTTTTCCGCCCGGGCGCGATTTTTCCGCCCGGGCGCGATTTTTCCGCCCGGGCGCGATTTTTCCGCCCGGGCGCGATTTTTTCGCCCGGGCGCGATTTTTCTGCCCGGGTAGTTTTTTTTGCCCGGAAGTATTTTTTTTCACCCGGGAGCATTTTTCCCGCTCGAACGCAATATTACGCTATTTTCGGCCGGACGCGACATTTTTGCCCGGACACGCTTTTTTCCGCCTGAATCGAGAATTTTGCGTCGGGGCAAAAAAATCGAGTCCGGGCTAAAAAAATCGCATTCGGGCAAAAAAGTAGCGTCCGGGCAAAAAAATTGTTTTCATGCGAAAAAATCGCGTCCAGGCGAAAAATCACGTCGGGTACATTGAAATTGCTTGATATGAATCTTTCATTGAAAATGGGAAAGAAGAAAACCCCGTTCGAAAATCGTGTCGGGGCGAAAAAATTGTGTCGGCAAAAAATTTGGGTTTAGGCGAAAAAAATCGCGTCCGGGCAAAAAAATTGCGTCGGGCAAAAAAGTCACGTACGAGAGAAAAAGTCGCGTCCGGGATTAAAATGTCGCGTCCGGGTGAAAAAGTAGCGTCGAAGCGAAAAATTTGAGTTCGGGCGGAAATATCGCTTCCGTGCGAAAAAATTGCGTCTCAGCGAAAAAATCGTGTTCGGCCTAAACATTTCACGTTCAGGCCGAAAAATTTATGCCCGGGCAAAAACATCGCGTCATGACGAAAAAATCGTGTCCGGGCGATAAAATTAATGTCAAACGAAAAATCCGTGTTTGTTATTTTTAATTGAGAGCATTGAGCAATGTCAATCCCTATGATTGAAAATCTTTCTGCAAACGAACAATAAAAGGTGATTAATGTCAATTCCTATGACAGAAAGTCATCATGCGGCCGAACAAAAGAATTGGATTTAAACTCAATATCAATTCTAATGTGTATTGATATTGGATTAAAAGCCAATACTTCAATATCAATGTCGTTGAAACGAACGGACCCTTTGAAAAATTTTGTTATTCTAAAAAATGATTTTCTTCAAAGAACTCAGCAACTAGTATTTCTCCCATAACTTTTGTACTTGAAAATGAAGTGTATCCCAATAGAGAGATTACACATAAGTCAACACCATGGATCACACAATGAGAAATTACATTGTATGGTCCTGTGTTTAGTGACTCATTGTAAACTGACATTAGTCTACACTTGGTAATTATAACCTGCAAACACTAAACTTGAAAAAGTTATCAAATACAAACTTAATTCTTCTTAGTTCGAGGGTGACTTCATACAAATCTAGGTTATTGTGGATATAATACCCAACAATCTCCCCCTATTTATAAAAGTCAGAAGCCTCTACACTAAGGTGAATTACATCAAGATAAACAAATAAAATAACTAATAAATAGAATTATGGAAGAAATATTGTGAAATAGAAGATTTAGATCATCAAAATTTAAAGATTTATATATATATAGACATTATCCAGGAAAAAAAATCTAATTCCACAAAATCTCATATATGAAACTTCTGATCATCTTCAATTACTACTTTCTCTGTTGTTGATGTTACCTCTCTTTCTTTTCTTGCTGCCTTTTTTGATAGTTGTAAGGTTTAGAGTAGTACTTGGCCGGTTTGGGAGGATCCTTGGGATTATTCTTGCCATATGTAACACCCTTATCCGTCGTATAGCATATAGCAGTAGGTCCGGCCGGGGCCCGACGCCACATACTACGGACATACCGGTTGGTTACTTATTGAAACCAATCAACCAATCACAACGTCCTACACAGAGCACCTAGCAGAAGCAATTTATTAAGTTGCAAAGATAAAAGAACCCAGCCAAGCATGAATGTCCACTACAAAAAGCCTATAGGAATGTTTACTACACAAAAATTGGCCTTAGGCCTTACAAAAGTTTGCTCAATAAAAGTGTCTTCCAAACCTCGGCACGCAGGCCGGTCACACATGAGTACATAAGAAAAACACTCAAAATTAGGCCTTTAAGGGTTGGCATAGCAACTCGGGCTTTAGCTCGCTATTTACCGCTCAGCTCCGCAGCACCTGCAAGCAACAATCCACCGCACAGTGGTAAACAAAAGCAACGGTCAGCTATGCTGACCAAATTATAATGACCCCGCCCCCAACACGGGGCGGCGATGCTCTTTCCCTGCACATTATTATCATAACAAAGCAGTATAGTGTAAACACACTTCATCACAAGCGTAGGCACGCACGGCCACACACCCCATGCACTCAGGGCACATTCACGGCGAACCGGCCAACGTCACGTCAATTTAATCCATAGACATTCCCGTCTAACCACCGTCCCTTGGACGGCCAACCATATGAGCACAGGGTTCTTGCCACCGGATTCCTTCTTCGCTTGAACATTCTTCATGTCTTTTTCTAAGGACTGCGCCGAGTTGACCAAGGTCATGAAACCGTGCGCCATAGGCCCCGAAAGTAACAACCTCAAATCATCTCTTAACCCTTCATAGAAACGGTTCGTCTTGCGCTCCTCATCGGCAAAGGTAGCGCTTGCGTATGATCCCAAACGAGTGAACTCGTGGAGATACTCATCCACGGTGTTATCTCCTTACACCAACTTTTGAAACTCATTTTCCAATGCGATCCTCTGAGCTGAGTTGAGGTATCGAGCCATAAACAACCTCAAAAATTCCTCCATAGAGACATCAGCCAACTGCCTTCCCCTCAGGTGGTGTAGCTCCAGCCCTTCCCACCATAACCTTGCGTCCCCGTCCAGCAAGAACATCGCAATCATGGTCTTCTGCCACTCTTCAGTCTCCGTTGCTGTCAGCACTCTATTGACTCTCGATAGCCAATCCTCTGCCTGAGTCGGGGTTCCCATTCCCGAGAACACTGGCGGATGGAAACCCATCACATGCTTAAGTTGTTTCTTAGTTGCTCTCTGAGTCAACTCCGGCTCCACCATCACCTGTTCAACCCTCCTAGGCTCTGCCACTTGGAGTGGTACTTGCTCCACAGCAGGAGCAGGCTGCTGCACCTGCCTCGCAGGCTGCGCATTTATCATTGCAAGTACAGATTCCGCCACCAATCGAATGGTCTCGGCTAAAAGATGTGTTGGAGGCGCATCATTTGGTGCGCTGCTTGCCTCAAAACTTGGCTGTTCCGACGGTCCAGCACCACTCCTGGTCACCTATAATCGTGCAAAACGTTGATAAGCGACCAAACAATATTGCAAACAGCAATTATAGGAACACGTAGGTTCCTCAAACATGTGTATTTTCATTCCTAAGTGGACATTCATGGGTTCTTTTCATATTATAACGATGACACACGCATGTGCTCACCACCCCTTAAAGTTAATTCGCCCACGAATTCATTTAAGCTTGACCGAAACCGGTAGTCTGATACCAAATTGTAACACCCCTATCCGTCGTATAACATATAGCAGTAGGTCCGGCCGGGGCCCAATGCCATATAATACGGACAGACCGGTTGGTTACTTATTGAAACCAATCAACCAATCACAATGTCCTACACAGAGCACCTAGCAGAAGCAATTTATTAAGTTGCAAAGATAAAAGGACCCAGCCAAGCATGAATGTCCACTAAAAAAGCCCATAGGAATGTTTACAACACAAAAGTTGTCCTTATGGCCTTACAAAAGTTTGCTCAATAAAAGTGTCTTCAAAACCTCGGCACGTGGGCCGGTCACACTGAGTACATAAGAAAAACACTCAAAATTAGGCCTTCGAGGGCCGGCACAGCAACTCGGGCTTTAGCCCGCTATTTACCGCTCAGCTCCGCAGCACCTGCAAGAACCAATCCACCGCACGGTGGTAAACAAAAGCAACGGCCAGCTCTGCTGACCAAATTATAATGACCCCGCCACCAACATGGGGAGGCGACGCTCTTTCCCTGCACATTATTAGCATAACAAATCAGTATAGTGAAAACACACTTCATCACAGGCGTAGGCACGCACGACCACACACCCTGTGCACTCAGGGCACATTCACGGCGAACCGACCAACGTCACATCAATTTAAGCTATAGACATTCCCGTCTCACCATCGTCCCTTGGACGGCCAACCATATGAGCATTTTGTCTTCCTAGCATTGGTCACGTCAATTTAAGCCATAGACTCTCGAAGACCCTCATCTATGCCAACGATTCCACCGAACAACATTGATCGGGTACGGTTCCGCCTGACCTGTGCTCATACCGCAACGATAATTTAAGCCATATGCGTAGGTCAAGACTCCCCGAGTCCCGTTTCCATCACACAATTCACATAACCCAGTAATGCTCAAGTTGGCTCCCCGGCCACCATGTTGGCAACATTCCGCATTTACCCAGTTTTCCAGGTGCACCTTGGAGTTAGTCCCCAAGGCTCCCTATTGCTATCTACCTCGTAGAAAACCCAAAAAATAACCATTCACACGGAGTCTTCTCCAGTTTTTTACAATGCAACATCACCGATCCAGACCAACTTGTCCGGATAGGCTTCACACATCATGCTTATGTCCGTTTTCGCATACAGACTCTACACAAGGGGGACTTTACATATCTACCCCAAGGAGCGCCTCAACTCATCGCACACTCACGTGAGAGGGCTTCCTATGCAAAGGAAAAGAGGACTTCACATGTCCTAGGTTAGAATCGTTACCCTAGTATTTTTCCTTGGCGCTATGGAAATCTATGCAAATGGAAAGCACCGCAATCTCCTTGCCTCCGCAGTCTTAAGTCGGCTCGCGATTTGGAGCTCTGAAGCTCCGCCGGTGACCGGATCTAGCTCTCCTTCTTCCTCCTTGCTATCCCTTATCTCTAGCTTTTTGAGAGAGATAGCCCAAATAGAATGAGGGTTTTCAAAGCCCTATTCCCGGTTTTAACTCATCAGGAACAGCCCCTCGCCGTTGGATCCCAAACCAAGAAAACGAACGGCCATGATTCAGCCCAAAATTAGAAATCCTGGGCCGAACACGGGTTGCAACACGGCCGTGTGCATGGCCGTGTCACTCATTCGCCGTCACCAGGAATTCCCGACCAGAACACATCTTGTGACATAGCACCTGACACGCCTGTGTCACATGTGACATGCCCGTGTCAGGTCCCGTGTCACGACCTGTGTGCAAAATCCATGATTCTCCCAAGAAGGATACGGCCATGTGACATGCCCGTGTCACATGTCGTGTGCTAGACATGCCCTGGGACACGCTCATTTCCCAGGCCGTGTAATCTCCTTAGTATAAAACCGCAGACTGCCCGAGCAGGACACGGCCTTGGGACACGCCCATTTCCCAGGCCATGTTTCCTATCTCGACACTCAAGGCTTGCAAATCATCAACCTCTTTCCCAAGTCGTCGACCCCGAACACGACACGGCCCTAGGACACGCCCGTCTCCTAGGTCGTGTGCCCTCTACCAAGTCCTAGACTTTGCTCAAAACGCTGCCCGTTGCTCTTTTGAGTTTTGGGGCGTTACAACTCTCTCCCTCTTAAAAGAATTTCGCCCATGAAATTACTGAAGGAAAGATAAACAAAACCAAAATCGTTACCTGAGAGAAATAACTCTGGGTACTCCTCCAGTATGGTCTGCTCCCGTTCTCGAGAGAGCTCCTCACGACCGATATTGTCCCAACGGACCTTGACCATCCTGATCTCCTTGTTACGGAGTCGCTTAACCTAAAGTCTTCAATACGAACGGGCTTGACCTTAGTCGTCAACCCTTCGTCCACCGGCACTTGATCAACTGTGATCACCTGTGAAGGCTCTTGCACTGCCTTTCGCAATACAGAAATGTGGAATACATCATGTAGTCCACTCAACTCCACTGATAGCCTCAAACGATAAGCCACTTTGTCACAACCTGCATTTTTTCCCAACAATTTAATTATATCAGAGCAAGGGGAAAATACGCATTGTGATGCCACGTCGTGCAGCCCATGTGGGTGCGGCAGCCTCTGAGCTTACGGGCCGGGCCGTTACAAAAAGTGCACTTTTATTGTAACGCCCCTAGCCGATCCAACATGACAGTGTCACGGTGCCGCTCTAGGCGACGCTATCGGGCTGGATCCCAAGCACCCCAACCCCTCTCCAGCCCACTAGCGGGTTGTTGGTGGCCACAACCTCCCTTTGATGAGCGAACTCGACAGTTAAGTTGGGCCGTACGGGGACTTCCTAGGAGGTCAACCATCCCAGTACTACTCTCGCCCAATCACGCTTAACTATTGGGATTGGTGACCTCCTAGGAAGTCCCCGTACGACCCAACTTAACTGTCGAGTTCGCTCATCAAAGGGAGGTTGTGGCCACCAACAACCCGCCAGTGGGCTGGAGAGGGGTTGGGGTGCTTGGGCTGCAGCCCGGTAGCGTCGCCTAGAGAGGATCCGTGTCATTGTCATGTTGGATCGGCTAGGGGCGTTACACGCTTCGTCGACCCGCTCTAGAATCTCAAAGGGTCCAAGGTATCTTGGGCTCAGCTTCTTCAAGCTTCTCACCCATGAAATACCCTTGAACGGCTTTATCTTCAAGTACACCCAATCTCCAACCGCAAACTCCACATTCCGGTGCTTGGCATTGTAGTACTTAGCTTACCTGTCCTGAGCGATAAGCAAATGCTCTCGAATGATTCGCACCAAAGAAGTAGCACTCTCCACCTCCTGCTTCTTGTACAACCTTGCCTCACCCATTTCTAGCCACGATAACGGCGTGCGACACTTCCTACCATACAGGGCCTCGAAGGGCGCCATTTGAATACTCTCCTGGTAGCTGTTATTGTACGCAAACTCCATCAAATACAGGTGGTCTTCCCAATGCTTCCTGAAGTCTAGAACACACGTGTGGAGCATGTCTTCCATAGTTCTATTGACCCTCTCGGTCTGCCCATCCGTCTGTGGATGGAAGGCTGTGCTGAACTTCAATTTAGTCCCCAGCATCTGCTGCACCAACCTGCAATCATTGGACGTAAAATGCCCATCGCGATCACTCACGATGCTGCGAGGCACACCGTGTAGTCTGACTATATTATCCACATATAGTTTCGCCAGTCTCTCCGCCGAATCATCCTTCCTATGCGGAATAAAGTACGACACCTTTGTTAACCGGTCTACGATCACCTAGATGGAATCGTTCCCCTTCTGTGACCTTGGCAAGCCATGCAAAAAGTCCATCGATATGTCGTTGAACTTCCACTCCGGAATAGGCAAGGATTTCAAGAATCCTCCAGGCTTTTGGCACTCCGCCTTTACCAAGGCACATGTTTGACACTTAGCCACAAACAGTGTCATATCCTTCTTGAGCCCTAGCCACCAAAACAGCTTCTTTAGGTCCCGGTACATCTTCGTGCTCCCTGGGTGTATTGAGTACTTGGTATTATGAGCCTCGTACATCAACTCTGCCCGTAGATTTCCCGCGCTTGGGATGCACAAATGATTGTCCTTCCTTAACAGCCCATCCTCAACCGAAAACTGGGAATTTGACCCATCCAATGCTGCCTCCATAAGCTCCTTCATGCTACCATCCAACTCCAATGCCTACCGAACGTGATCAGCCAGGTCATACTGAACTTATATCCAGTTCAACATTGCTTTGGTGCTAGTCTTCTTGTCCACGCAACAGATCTCCAACGCCTCCAACTCCTGAACTAGTCTCTCATCATGCACCGACAACCAGTTGGCTTGGGCGGGAGCCCTGTGACTCAACGCATCCGCAACTGCATTGCCCTTGCCGGGTACATAATGAATCTTGAACGTATAGTCCCCCAGGAACTCCATCCATCTCCGCTGCCTTATGTTCAGATCCTTCTGATCCAACAGGTACTTCAGGCTCTTGTGGTCAGTATAAATATCGACCCTTACGCCATACAAGTAGTGTCTCCGCAGCTTAAGCGCAAATATCACGGCCGTCAACTCCAAGTCGTGGACCGAATAAGTCCTTTCGTGCACTTTTAGCTGACGCGATCCATACGCTATCACACTCCCAAGCTGTAGCAGCACGCAGCCCAAACCACTACCTGAGTCATCACTATAAATCTCGAAGCCCTTGGTCCCACTCGGCGAACTTAGCACTGGCGTCGTGGTCAACCATCCCTTCAGCTCCTCAAATTCTTGCATGCACTCCTGCGTCCACAAGAACTTTTGATCCTTCCTTGTCAACTTCGTGAGAGGTAATGCTATCTACGAGAAGTTCTCTACGAAGCGCCTGTAATAGCCAACAAGCCCAAGAAAACTACCGACTTCTGCTACCGAAGACAACACAGGCCACTCCCGTATCACAATAATCTTCGCTTGATCCACCGCTATACCTTCCCCACTGACAATATGACCAAGGATTTCAACTGAGGGTAGCCAGAAATCATATTTGGAGAATTTTGCATAGAGTTCATTCCTCCTCAGCGTCTCCAACACCAGATGCAAATGCTTGAAGTGATCTTCCTCGCACTGCAAGTACACCAATATGTCGTCAATGAAGACGATCACAAAATGGTCTAGGTACTCTCGGAACGTCTTGTTCATCAAATCCATAAACAATGATGGCACATTCGTCAGTCCAAATGGCATGACCGTGAACTCGAAGTGCCCATACCTTGTGCTGAATGTTGTCTTTGGGATATCACACTCCCTTATCCTCAGCTGATAATACCCAGACTTCAGATCCGACTTCGAATATATCGACGATCCGACTAATTGATCGAAACGATCATCAATCCTTGGGATCGGGTATTTATTCTTCTCCGTTAGCTTGTTCAACTCCCTGTTGTCGATACACAGCCGTAAACTCCCATCCTTCTTCTTGACAAAGAGGATCGGTGCACTCCAAGGCGACGAGCTTGGATGCACATACCCTTGATCCATCAACTCCTCTAGTTGAACCTTCAACTCTGCCATCTCCTTAGGTGCCAACCTATAAGGTGAACGTGACACAGGTTTGGCACCTGGCACGAGCTCGATCATGAAGTCGATCTCTCGCTGCGGTGGGGCTCTGGGAAGATCGCCCGGGAACACGTCGGGGTACTCACATACCACTAGGATACTATCCAAAGTGGCCTTAGGCTTTACAGCCTCCACTAACGTAAAGAACAGCTCTGCTCTAGCACAAATCACCTTCACCACCTAAAGTGCAGACATCAGCATCTTGCTCGACCCCTTCAGTCCCGCAAATGTTGTCTCCCGCCACACACCCAGCTTGACCTCCTTACGGTTGCATTTGATACAAGCCTTCTGCTCTGAAAGCCAATCCATACCGAAGATAACATCGAACTCTACTAGAAGCAGCAACGACGCTAGCAAGTCGAACTCTTGGCATCCAATATGAACCTTTACGGCGCATACTCTGTCCGCACGCATCAAACACCCATTCGGTAGCAACATATCCAATTTATCCTTCGCCATCAAAGAAGAGGATCTGAAGTGCGATACAAAACTTTCGGACAAAAAGGAGTGTGAAGCTCCCGTATCGAAAAGTGCTCGTGCCGGACTACCGCCAATCAGAACAAAGCCTATACAAACAGTATTAAGCTAACAAGCACTAGGTAACAATATTTAAAGCTAACCTGCTATAAATTAAACCGTACATGTCACCACGTCGGCCTGTTTGATGGCCTCCTACTGGCCTAAGTTATAGACTCTCGGTTGAGTCGGAGCATAGTGGGACGCAGTTGACTCCACCGCCTTGCCCTTCTCTTCATAAGTGGCTCCTTGCTTTCTCTCGGACTTCGGAAGTCCGCTCCAACAATCGCGGGCAAAATGCCCGTCTTTCCATAACTATAATAAGTGTCCGGGGTTCGGCTGGTATTTGCCCCCGAGGCACCTGAAGAAGGGGCTGGACCCGACGTCTTAGCCTTCTTGTAGAACCTGTGATATCTAGACTTCTAAGTAGTCAGCACTTTAAACTCCAATTTCTTGCCACTTGATTCCTTCTTCGCTTGAACATTCTTCATGTCCTTTTCCAAGGACCGGGCCGAGTTGACCAAGGTCATGAAACCCTGCGCCATAGGCCCCGAAAGTAACAACCTCAAATCATCTCTTAACCCTTCATAGAAATGGTTCATCGTATGCTCCTCATCGGCAAAGGTAGCGCTTGCGTATCGTCCCAAACGAGTGAACTCGTGGAGATACTCGTCCACGGTGCTGTCTCCTTGCACCAACTTTTGAAACTCATTTTCCAACACGATCCTCTGAGCTGAGGGGAGGTATCGAGCCAAAAAAACCTCGAAAATTCCTCCATAAAGACATCAGCCAACTGCCTTCCCCTCAGCTGGTGTAGCTCCAGCCCTTCCCACCATAACCTCGCGTCCCCGTCCAGCAAGAACGTCGCAATCGTGGTCTTTTGCCACTCTTCAGTCTCCATTGCTGTCAGCACTCTATTGACTCTCAATAGTCAGTCCTCTGCCTGAGTCGGGGTTCCCATTCCCGAGAACACTGGCAGATGGAAACCCATCACATGCTTAAGTTGTTTCTCAGTTGCTCTCCGAGGAACCTCCGGTTCTACCATCACCTGTTCCACCCTTCTAGGCTCTGCCGCTAGGAGCGGTACTTTCTCCACAGTAGGAGAAGGTTGTTGCACCTGCCTCGCAGGCTGCGCATTTATCATTGCAAGTACAGCTTCCGCCACCAATCTAATGGTCTCGGCTGAAGGAGGTGTTGCAGGCGCATCATTTGGTGCGCTGCTTGCCTCAAAACCTGGCCATTCTGACGGTCCAGCACCACTCCTGGTCACCTATAATCGTGCAAAAAACCGATAAGCGACCAAACAATATTGCAAACAGCAATTATAGGAACACACAGGTTCCTCAAACATGTGTATTTTCATTCCTAAGTGGATATTCTTGGGTTCTTTTCATATTATAATGATGACGCACGTGCATGTACTCACCACCCCTTAAAGTTAATTCGCCCTCAAATTCATTTAAGCTTGACCGAAACCGGTAGTCTGATACCAAATTATAACACCCCTATCCGTCGTATAGCATATAGTAGTAGGTCCGGTCGGGGCCCGACGCCATATACTACGGGCAGACCGGTTGGTTACTTATTGAAACCAATCAACCAATCATAACGTCCTACACAGAGTACCTAACGTAAGCAATTTATTAAGTTGCAAAGATAAAAGAACCCAGCCAAGCATGAATGTCCACTACAAAAAGCCCATAGGAATGTTTACTACACAAAAATTGGCCTTATGGCCTTACAAAAGTTTGCTCAATAAAAGTGTCTTCCAAACCTCAGCACGCAGGTCGGTCACACATGAGTACATAAGAAAAACACTCAAAATTAGGCCTTCGAGGGCTGACACAGCAACTCGGGCTTTAGCCCGCTATTTACCGATCGGCTCTGCAGCACCTGCAAGCAACAATCCAACGCACTGTGTTAAACAAAAGCAACGGTCAGCTATGCTGACCAAATTATAACGACCCCGCCCCCAACACGGGGCGAGATGCTCTTTCCCTGCACATTATTAGCATAACAAAGCAGTATAGTGTAAACATACTTCATCACAGGCGTAGGCATGCACGGCCACACACACCCCGTGCACTCAGGGCACATTCACGGCGAACTGGCCAACGTCACGTCAATTTAAGCCATAAACATTCCCGTCTCACCACCTTCCCTTGGACGGCCAACCATATGAGCATTTTGTCTTCCTAGCATTGGTCACGTCAATTTATGCCATAGACTGCCGAATACCCTCATCTATGCCAATGGTTCCACCGAACGACCTAGATCGGGTACGGTTCCGCCTGACCCGTGCTCATATCGCAACGAAAATTTAAGCCATATGCGCAGGTCCAGACTCCCCGAGTCCCATTTCCATCACACAATTCACATAACCCGGTTATGCTCAAGTTGGCTCCCCGACCACCATGTTGGCAACATTCCGCATTTGGCCAGTTTTCCGAGTGCACCTTGGAGTTAGTCTCCAAGGCTCCCTATTGCTATCTATCTCGTAGAAAACCTGAAAAACAACCATTCACACGGAGTCTTCTCTAGTTATTATGCAATGAAACATCACCGGTCCAGACCAACTTGTCCGGATAGGCTTCATATATCATGCCTATGTCCGTTTTCGCATACGGACTCTACACAAGGGGGACTTTACATATCTACCCCAAGGAATGCCTCAACTCATCGCACACTCGCGTGAGAGGGCTTCATATGCAAAGGAAAAGAGGACTTCACATGTCCTAGGATGAGAATCGTTACCCTAGCGTTTTTCCTTGGCGTCATGGAAATCTATGCGGATGGAAAGCACCGCAATCTCCTTGCCTCTGCAGATCTGAAGTCGGCTCATGATTTGGAGCTCCGAAGCTCCGTCGGTGACCAGATCTAGCTCTCCTTCTTCCTCCTTGCTCTCCCTTCTCTCTAGCTTTTAGATAGAGATAGCCCAAATAGAATGAGGGTTTTGAAAGCCCTATTCCCGATTTTAACTCATCAGGAACAGCTCCCCACCGTTGGATCCCAAACCAAGGAAATGGATGGCCACGATTCAGCCCAAAATTAGAAATCCTGGGTCATGCATGGGTTACAACACGGCCGTGTGTATGGCCGTATCACTCATTCGCCGTCACCAGGAATTCCCGACCAGAACACGGCTTGTGACACGGCCGCGTGTCACATGTGGCACGCCCGTGTCAGGGCCCGTGTCACGGCCCGTATGCAAAATCCATGATTCTCCTGAGAAGGACATGGCCATGTGACACGCCCGTGTCACATGTCGTGTGCTAGACATGCCCTGGGACACGCCCGTGTCCCAGGCCGTGTAATCTCCTTAGTAAAAAATCGCCGACTTCCTGAGCAGGACATGGCCTTGGGACATGCCCGTATCCTAGGCCGTGTTCCCTATTTCGACGCTCAACGCCTGCAAATAGTCGACCTCTTGCCCAAGTAATCGACCTCGAACACGACACGGCCCTGGGAAACGCCCGTGTCCCAGGCCGTGTGCCCTCTACCAAGTCCCAACTTAGCTCAAAACGCTGCTCGTTGCTCTTTTGAGTTTTGGGGCGTTACACCATATTCTTTGTCATAGATTCTCCTCTTTGTCAGATATTTCTCATACAAGTCCCATTCATGGGAACTGTAATGATCATTTCTATTCTCATTAAAATCTACAATGAGTTTTAGAGTGTCAAGAATTAGTGACTTCGAGGCAGGGCTCCACACTTCAGCAAATTCTTGTGCTCTTCTTCTTTCAGCTTCTGGATTTGGAGTGGACTGGCTTACAGAGAAACCGTCACCATATTTCCTTTTCTTAGGAGCTGGAATTTCTAGAGGTTTTTTTTGAGTCATCTCTTGTTCTGACCAAACTTGGGAGTACTCTGCAGGAGGGGCTTCATAATCTTTAGGTCTAGGAGAGAATGAGGGCATCTGGGCAGAAGGCTGTTGGACAGTAGGATTGAGATGAGGAGGAGGAACAGCATTTGGATCAACTTGAAATTTAGGAAAGATCTGGTTGTGCATCCAAACTGTTGTATCATAGGAATGAAATTTAATACCAATAATTTGGGTTTGGACATCAGTATTTATCTCTTTATCTTTGCTTCCCAAAGAGTCTTCATGGCTCCATCAGACTTTTCTAGATATTCCTTGACTAATTTCTCCCCCTTTCTGACTTCTACAGATAGGGTGCTTATAGTGTCTTCTTTGAACTTGCAACCTTTTTCACACGTCTTGAAGTTGTGCCCTTCAGCATTTTTTTCTAACTGAATCTGTTTGTTTGCCAATATGACTGATTGGTCCATTACATGACTAATACTAGTAATTGTGTGATCTAAGGCTTTCCCACCTATTTGGAATAGGTGTTTGAGGGAATCAGTATTATGCTGAATTTCAGCGAATCCTCTACTCATCTCTTTCTCTAGAGCAGTTATTTTGTCTATGACAACTTTAAGAGAGTCGTGCAAATATATTCTTTGCTGGGCTAATAGAGATTCAATCTTACCTAGAAGGGTATCTTCAGGAATGGATATAGTTGGAGTAGGTAGAGGAGGTAGGATTGGAGCTATCTAGGGAACTATTTATTCAATGAGCATAGTAGATGTGGAGGACTGTTTTCTTTTAGTAGTTGTTATTTTATCTTCAACATCATCACTTATCAAAGTGGGAATGTTGAAGTGTAGGCTTTGGAGAGGTGGTTCAGTTACTTGAGGAGATAATTCTTTATCATCAGAAATTGAAGCTATCTCTTCATCTTGCACACCCTTAATAGGAAACTGGGGCTGAGAAGATTCTGGTTCAGATGGATTTTCTGGTTGAGATGGTTCTGGTTGAGATGGATTTTCTAGTTGAGAATATTGTCTTAAGGCAGAGGGGAGAGAGCTTATTTAGAGGTGAGATCCTCTATCATCCTATTAATGTCAGCTTCTGTAGATATTACTTGATCATCTACCTGGGCATCAATAAGAAGTTCTTGATCAAGCGGGGAATCATCAATAAGACCTGCGCCATCTTCTTGGACAGAAGTGTCCTTTGCAGCAGCAGATGGAGCTGTATCTTCTTTTATGGCTATATGTTCAGCATCTGGCGGAGTTGAGACTTGGGCTTGAATATCAAATAGGACTGGGGTTGGATCTGGAACTTGAGAAGACTGTACTGTCACTCATACAGATGGAGCAGGCTCCCCCTCAATAATTGGATCAAGTGTGCCAGTTATTTGATGAGAGAGGGGAGATGGGGTCCTGACTTCATCTATAACTGTCCTTGGAGCTGAAGGGGCTTGGCCTGGCCTTTGAAGTTTGATATCCCATCTCTGGATGGAGGTAATTGAAACCTTCTTCATGTGATGAATGGTCATTCCCTTAGCTAAGGTAAAGACATCTGGCCTTAACTGATTTAGATAGAGAGACAGAATTCTTCCATTGTTGGGGCTTTTTATACTCTCTTTGATCTTGTCAAAAATCATCATCCCCCATTGGAATTTCTTTCTAAAGATTACTATTGTCATCATTTCAAAGAACTCAGTGGTGATATAGCTTATTGAACTGGTGCGGCAGTGAAGAACCTTTCCCAAAATATTAGCAAGTAGTTTGCTTTCTACATTCATATGCTGTCGGCGAACTGTGATGGTTTAGTCGGGAAGGCCACAGAAGTTGAAAGCCCTTTCATAATCTGTGCCTTTTAGGTCATCTTCCTCATCAATCAACAGCAGATGCAGAAGTTGAGAAACAGAGGTAGAAGTCATCTTGATTTTGATGTCTCGTACCTTGGCTTTCATAATTTTGCCATTACACTTGACCTTAGCATTCTAGAAAAACTCTTCTACATCAGAGATGAGAACTTTGCAAGGGTGTTAAAGAAGGAAAGTTAGTCCAGCAGTGTCGAGCAAGATGAGAATATTTCTGAAGTCATCGGAAATTTCGGCGATTCCGGTTGAGATAAGTTCACTATCGATGCCTATCTTAGATGAAGGAGCCGTTGATTGAAGAACTGAATCGTCTGCTAGCCAGCAAGAGGAGGAGCAAGGTTGTTCATGAGAGAAGCGGCGGAGACAGAGAAGACAAAGGGTTTTCTCGAGAAAAGGGTTTTGAAATTCGGGATTTTGGCTTTTTCGGACTTAATCTATTTATATAAATCTTAAATCGTGATGATTAAAGAAATAATAATAATAAAATACCTGAAGTATGGCGGTTGAGGTGCCTGGGTGCCAATATCAAAAATTTGAACTTTGAGATAAATTCGGCATATGATTTCTCGAGAGACATCATTTCTCGAGAGGAGGCACATATGTTCTCGAGAAGATGAGATCTTGTTCTCGAGTAGAGATATCCTTTTCGAGAGGCACGTCTGAAGTTCTCGAGAATAAATGAAGTGCTCGAGAAATTTTTCTCGGGAAGGAGTTGTGGTTCTCGAGTATTGAGCTAAGTACTCGAGTAATAAAATTCTTCTCAAGAAGTGGAGTCTAGACATAGAATTTTCTTGATTTTTGAAGGGTAATCCGATTCTTGAACTTGCTATGAGGCCCTTTTCTTCATCCTTCCTTGTTGAGCATGCTAAGTTCTGTTTTGAAGAACGATAACTTCTCCTCGTCCGGTGGCTTCGTGAATATGTCTGCAACCTGCATGTCAGTTAGAACATACTGGATATTGATGTCTCCATGCTCCACATGTTCCCTGATGAAATGGTACCTCAGCTTTATGTGTTTTTTCCGGCTGTGAGAGACTGGGTTATTGGCTATTGCAATTGCACTGGAGGATTCACAGAAAAGTGGGATGTTCTTGACCTTCAAGTTATAGTCTTCAAGTTGATTCTTGAGCTAGTGTAATTGTGCACAACAACTGCCGGCAGAAATATATTCTGACTTGGCCATTGAGATTGCGACACAATTTTGCTTCTTGCTGCTCCATGAGATGAGTCTCCTTCCAAGGAATTGGCAAGTCCCAGAAGTGCTATTTCTATCATCTTTACTACCTGCAAAATCTACATCTGAAAATCCAATTAGCTCGCTATCATTACTTCTTGGGTACCATAAGCCAAGATTTGGTGTACCCTTAAGGTATCTCAAAATCCACATTGCAGTAGTGTAATGAGATATCTTAGAGTTCACCTGATATCTACCGCACACACATGTTGAAAACATGATGTCTGGCCTACTAGCTGTAAGGTAAAGCAAGGATCCAATTATGCTTATGTACCTTGTTTCATCAAAAGGTTCCCCTTTCTCATCCATCTCTAGAGACATAGCTGAATCCATTAGAGTCCTCATAGAGGTTGCATTCTACTTTCTGAATTTTTTAACCAACTCTTTGGTGAACTTCATCTGAGAGATGAAAATCCCATCCACAGATTGTTTCACTTGAAGTCCTAATCAATACTTCAGCTCTCTCATACTGCTCATTTAGAACTTCCCTTGCATAAGTTTGGAAAACTTCTTGCAAAGGTTTTCATTAGTAGAACAAAAAATGATGATATTGACATAGATTTGCACTAGAAAAATCTAGCCTTTTACTTCCCTAAGAAATAATGTATTGTCTATCTTTCCCTAAGAAATACAAATTATCATTTGTTGTAACTCTCCGAGTTCTAACACCATCACAAGGGTCTCTTATGATTTGATCAATTGGGTGATCCTTCAAGTGTCTGAGGTCTAAAGTCCTTGCATCTGGAGCTTCCTCTATCACTGGAGTGACTTCATCAGCTTGAATGACATCTTCATCATGGTGATCAACCTCTATAATTGGGGTTGGGGTGGTGATCTTTATGAACTCTTGACCTTTTTCTTTAACTGGCTCATCCAACCTTAATTCCTTTAGTCTTGAACCTGCATCTTCAACAAACACACTAAAAGAGCTGCTTTGTAGTAAGCTCGTCTCATCAAATACAATATTAATAGATTCTTCTACGACCAAGGTTTTCTTGTTGAAAATCTTATATGTCTTACTATGGCTACTATATCCTACAAAAATACCTTCAAAACTCTTTTCACTGAATTTTGTTGTGTGATACTTCTCATTGTTAAGTACAAACCATTTACTACCAAAGATTCTAAAATATGAAATAGTTGGTTTCTTGACATTTAGTAGTTTGTAAGGTGTTTTATCGTTGTTTTTATCTATGAGTGCTCTGTTTTGCATGTGACAAGCAGTGTTGACGGCTTCAGCCCAGAAGTATTCTGGTAATGAGGCATCACTCAACATGGTTCTGCAGGCCTCTATGAGTGTTCTATTCTTTCTCTCAGCAACTCCGTTCTGTTGAGGAGTACGAGGAGAGGAAAACTCATGAAAGATACCTAGGCTTTCACAGAATTCTGTCATGGCCCTAGATTTGAACTCTGTTCCATTATCACTTCTGATTTTGATAACTGAACAGTTGTATTTATTCTGGATCTGCCTGACAAAAGTAGTGAAAATATCAAAAGTATCTGACTTGTGTTTTAGAAAGAACACCCATGCAAAACGAGAGTATTCATCTACGAAAACCAGTGTATAATCCTTACCTTCCAAACTTCTAATTTGCAGGGGACTGAACAAATCTATATGAAGTAGGTATAAACACCTATTAGAATCTTTACCAATAATGCATTTAAAGGTAGTCCTAGTTTGCTTGCATTTTACGCATGCGTGACAAGGTCTATCTTTAATGCACTTGAAAGAGAGGGATAGATCTGACTTAACTTTAGAGGGGGGTGAATAAAGTATTTTAAAATTATTAACTTGTTTTTATAGCGGATTAAAAGTTAGTGATATATAAGTATAAGAGAAAATCACAGCACACAAACAAAAAATAAAGGCAAACTAGATGACACAAGGAATTTATAGTGGTTCACCAATTAACGTGGGTACATCCACTCTTCTACCACCTTGGTAGGAATTCACAACAAGTTTTTGATCAAGTGCCCTACCACCACAGGTTTTTGCTCAGGTGTCCTGTCACCACAAGATCTATTTTTCTAAGGGAGATCTAGCAACCCTTTGAGCTTTTGATTAGGTGCCCAAAAACCAATCTCAAGTCTTTTGATCAGGTGACTTGTGAACCAAAAAGCTTAACGTTTGAAGGGAGTTAAAACCCTATAAACAGTGAAAGAAGAAATGAAAATGATTTTGTCTTGTCTGTCTTAAATCTTTGAGAAGACTAGTGGATTATTAATGATGTCAAAGCTCCCCCTGAGTTATGTAGATGATCAGGAGATGGAATCTTTTGCTTCAGGGTGTAGGCCTTCTTTGTAAGCTTCTACTTCTAGTAAATGTCTTTGAGAGATATGAGCCTTTAGTCTCAGATTGAATATAAGTTTCTGGAAGAAAGCTTGAAGAAGAGAAAGCTAATTCTCTGAAAAGTATTTCTTTAGCTTTCTGTAACTCTGAGAAAACCTTGTGTGCCTGTCCATAACCCTTAAGGCAGAAAAACTTCTTATAATATTATATGATCAGGAATGCTAGATAAATTCAAATAATATAATTCATTCTGAACAGCTGGAGCATTCCCTAGAATGGTAACTGCCTTGGAAAAGGATTAGCATTTAACTCTGTGATTAAGTCCATATTTAATGCTGCCTCTAAACGGCTATATTCATAAAAATATTGAGCATTAAATATCAGAGTTATAACTGCCTGTAATTAAGCCTTGATAAAAATTCTGCCTTCAGAATATAAAATATCCTGAAATTAAGCCTGATCCTGCTTTAAATAACTACCTAAAGCACTGCCTGGAAATCGTCAGAGCAAGAAATTCATCAACCTGAGCTTGGAGATCGTCGAGTTGAAACTGCTTATTCGTTGACCTGAGCTCGGAGATCGTCGAGCTTAGCTTGGTTGTCATCGAGCTGAAATGTAGATTTCGTCGACTGGAGCTCAGCTTTCGTCGAGCTCAACTTAGATTTGGAACTATGAGTCTGTCAGGTTGAGCTTGACTTTCGTCGAGCTGAGTTTGACTTTCGTCGAGCTGAGTTCGACTTTCGTCGAAATGAATTGCAGAACTCTGAAATCTTCTAAGGCAACTAACCCTGGAAAAACCTATGACCCAGACTATACATATTGGGTCAGTATAAGCATCCTAATAGTAGTCCTTGCCCAAATCCAAACTGGGGTTCCAACAGCACTTAATGTTGGGTGCATCACATACTAAATTAAGAGAAAATAATTTATTAATAGTTTTGTAGTTTATATGTGCTAATTGAAAGAATTGATTTCAAGATTGTCTAAATACCTTGAGGGGGGTGAATAGGTTCAATTCTAATTCAACTTAGGCAGTTAATAAATTAATCTCAACACAGGTATAAATTTTACAGCTACCACAGCATACAATCAAACAATCACAGCATATACATAGATTTATATTGGTTCCCCAAATGATGGGTACATCCACTTTCCCCCTTCGCTTATCTAGCAGTATATTAGATTCATCCAAACTTCCTTCCACCTTCTCAGATCCTCAGATCTTACAACTCAAAACCCAAACTGGTTCCTACAATTCAGACTTCAACAAGTCCTACACCTCAGGCTCTTCCCAAGAACCCTACCTCAGAGTGAATCCACGCTCCTACCACTTAGGCTATCAAGCTCTACCTCATCCCTTATTGGAGTTAGAGACCGGGCGGTCTGTCGGTCTGGCTTGGCGGGTTATTGACCGGGCGGTCTGGCGGTTTGCCTTCAGCGATTTGGTTGCTGTGTTGAGGTCTGAGGTCCAACCGGTCTAGCGGTCTGTTACTGGCGACTAGGAGACCGGGCAGTCTAACGGTCTCACATGACGGCTTGTCTCTCTCTCTGGCAGTGGCCGAGCGGTTAGCCCATCTGTCTAACCGCGCGGCTTGTTCCGGTCTGTTGTTCTAGCCGCCCAGATTTTTTGTATAGTTTTAGTCCCACATCTCTTATTTGTATTCTCTCTTCTCTCCTCCATTCTATATAAGGGAGGCCATACCTTTGTAATAGATACCTTTTTCTGATAATAAAATTTCAGTTATACCATTTCCAGCTTGTTTTAGTTCGCTTCTTACATGGTATCAGAGGAATCGATCCTTTCCTCCTGATTCTGTGCTCCGCCCTGTCCGCGCGGTCTCCTTGTCGTTGCCCTCTGTGTGCGCGACCTGTTGCCTTGTTCGCTGCGATCTGTCGCCTTGTTCGTCGCGACCTCTTGTCGTGTGCCTTGCCCTCTCTTGTGCTTCTGTTCGAGCGGACTGTCTGCTTGCCGCTCGACTTCTTCCCCTCTGCTTGTTACTGCGGCTTGGTCGTGGTCTTTCTGGCCGCTAGTGTTTGACATCCTGACCGCTGCAGTTCCTCTTCTTCCTATCCGCGCGGCTTGTTTTCTAACCGCGTGGCTTCCTGTTGGTTTGCTCTTATGGCTCTTTCTGATGCTTCCACTGCCACCACTCCTGCCGCCACCCCTATAGCCAATCCGGCTCCGCCTCTACCTCCTACTCCTTCCGGGAACCTTGGCACCGTTTCCAAGCTTGTCGGCTCCAACTACCTGGATTGGAGCGTCTCTTTCACCTTTCTCCTTCGCTCGCAACGCAAACGCCACCATCTCGTTGATGACCCTCCTCCTACCACTTCACCTCTCTTTGATGACTGGGATGCGAGTGACGCTCTTGTGTGTACTTGGCTCGCTAACAGTCTATCCGATGAGTGCCTTCACATCATCCATCATGATGAGACGGTGAAGGCCGCTTGGCTTCATCTTGCTGCTTTGTATTCCAAAGGGGCTCAGACGTCCCGCATCTATATGTTGTATGCGGACCTCTTTGCCCGGCCTACCTTGTCTCCTGCTGCTGCCTACCAACAAGTTCAAGCTCTTGGGGCTGAGATTCTTCAGAATCGCCCCTGAAAGTGAAGGGATAGATACTACTCTAGAGGGGGGGTGAATAGAGTAATCAAATTTTGCACAATACAAAACTTAACTGTCTACCCAACTCCCTTGGAGTGAAGTGCGGAATGAAGAGATTATAGATTTGATTAAACCTTAAAGCCTAATACAAGTGTTGTGTACAAACACAAGCTAACTGTAATTACAGTTAAGCTTGGAAAAACCTAAACAGCAACTAGCAGCCTAGTTATATCTATTCACAGCCACAGTACAAGAAATATAATAAACAAGCCAGACGACACAAGGAATTTTATAGTGGTTCCCCAAACAACTTGGGTACGTCCACTCTTCTACCCAAACGGTAGGAATCCACTACAGGTTTTTGCTAAGGTGCCCTGCCACCAATGATCTGATTCAGGTAGATCAAACAGACCCTTTAGACTTTTGATCAGGTGTCTAAAAACCAAGCACAGGTTTTTGATCAGGTGCCCTGCCACCAAGGGATACTTTTGAAGGGAGTAATAACCCTGTACAGGAGGGGGAAGAAGGTTAAGATGTCTTCTCTATTTTACAATAGATTAGAGAAGCACAAAAAGCTTGCACTGAGCTAGAATGCTCTAAAGAATCAAGGCTCCCCCTGGCTTAAAGATGTCCAGGTGAAGTCTTGCTTCAGTGCAGAAAACTCTTCAGAAAATTCTGAAGGAAAGAGCTACAGGAAGAAAATAAATAACAAAAAGAAATCTCTTCAAGCAGCTATTCTTCTTCTTCTTCTTCTTCAAAGAAACTCTGAGTTGAACTTCCTGAAAGCAGGAGAACTCAGGTGAAGAAGAGATGAAGATCTTAACACTTCTCAGTTAGATGGAGTTTGCTGAGAGCAGGAAGCTTGAGCTTGATGAAGGCTTGAGTGCTTTTGAATATGTGTGTAGCACTTCTGTTCACTAAAACTAGCTTGAATCCTTCTGCAAAGGGTTCTTTATATATTAGCAGCAAGCAACGGCTCTCTTCCATTTGAATTCTTTGTCTTCTTGTGAGCCTTGAGACTTGGGCTGTAAATATCAAGAAGACAGAAATATCTCTGCAGCAATACATTCCATAAAAAGGAATAAATCTCTTTCTAAGAAGCTGCAGGTTTAAATCAAATAAACAGATGACTAAATAAAGTCACATCAGAAACTAACTCTTTATAGCAAAGAAGAAGACTTTTCAGTCCAACGGCTATAAAGGGGTTGACAGCGGATAAAGTAATTTAAATGACAGCTAATAAGACAAACAACTTTATCTTAAAAGATTTGAACTCAGGCAAATAGAATGAAGTAAATAATGCCTGGAAACTTTATCATACAGCTTGAAATATCGTGCCAGAAAATGTATTAAATAATTAAATATAATAAATAAATACAAAATTCAAAGGCAGGCAGAAAACGTCGAACGATCTTCGAAGATCGTCGAACGACGCACGGAGATCGTCGATCTATCGGGCAGATAGTCGAACGATCCAGATAGTCGAACTATCGAAGAAGATAGTCGAACTACCCCGGCAGATAGTCGGCCTATCAAAACAGATAGTCGAACTATCAGATAGTCGATCTATCTAGGACAGATAGTCGAACTATCAAGCGCACTGAGATAGTCGACCTATCAAGCAGATAGTCGAACTATCAGCGCAGAACAGATAGTCGACCTATCAAGCAGATAGTCGAACTATCAGCGCAGAACAGATAGTCGACCTATCAAGCAGATAGTCGAACTATCAGCGCAGACTAAGCGTCGACCAACTGATAGACGATCGTCGATCAGCCGATAGACGATAGTCGAACGGCGTTCGACTATGGTCGAACGAAAGAACTACTTAACCAAATTCTCAATTTGGAAAAGCGAGGACTCTACAGCTAGACTCCTAACCATTTACCATAGATATTTCTTGGGTCAAGGAGCACAAAGGAGAGGACTAAACTCAAATCAAACTAGGGTACCAACAATCTCCCCCTATTTGAGTTAAGTCTCTCAACAGCTAAAACAACTAGCTATAGAAAAACTAAAATACTACAGAAAAAGAATAGCAACAAGATTGGCAGATAAGCAATTTAGATAAACCAATATATCACATATATCACAGCAGTTTAAATAAACTATTAAGAGTTTTTAGAGTCAGGTAAAGGGTCAGATGAACTAGAGACAAAAGAAATTTTTCGCAGAGGATCATCTGATTCCTTTTTCGACATCTTCAAGTCCTGCATTCCAAGAATCTTTAGCTCTGTTGCTCTGGGGACCACAGCTTCAGGATGTTTCTCCATATACTTTGCTGGGTCAAAGATCTCAGGATTAACTTGGAATTTCTCAAACTCTTTCTTTCTATAAGATGACATGGTAGTGAAACCAGTCACATCTTTTCCTTCAGCTCTTGCTTTTCTAATCTGGGCTGCCCCTACAAGCTCTTGAAAGCGAGCCATCCTAAAATTAGGATCGAGCTCGGGATTTTCATATACTGGCTCTGGAGAAGCAGCAGCTATTATATCTAGATAAAAACATTAGAAAACTTAGCAAAAGGGACTTGCTAGAAGGTTTTTTAAAACACTGTAAACTATTTACCTTTTGAAACACTCTTCTCAGATTGAACTGGAGAAGGAGGTGGGGAAAAAGTTGGTCTTTGGGCCACAACCTCCTTCAACTGTCTTTGAGATCCATAAGACGATTTGCCTTGAAAACTTTGATGACCTTGTCTTGGATGTGGCTGAGCAGATACAGATTTTCCATAGGCAGATTGATTTGCAGGTAGATTCCCAGAGGCTCCTGCACCGGGAGGTGGAGGAGGACCTTTGGGAGTCCATCTGGAGACTGGAGTATCATACCTTTTAGTTCTCTTCCTTTCTTTCTGCTGGTTTTTCGAGAACCACATCCAATGCTTAAAATCTTTAGATTTGGGGTCAATGCCCTTCAGGATGTAGTAGGGAGTGTCATTGTCCTTGTTTGGAGGAGGAGGAGGAGCTTTTCTCTTCTTAACAGCAGATTTCTTTTTCTTTGAATTTTCAGAAACATCTGAATCATCATCATCATCAGAATTTGATGATGGAGGATTCTCATAGGGATCATAGGCTTCTGAGACAGCCTTTTCTTTAAGCTTTAATGCCGACTTCTCTTTTTCTTCTTCAATGACATCCATAGCCATAAGAGAGTCTAAATCTAAACCAGGAGAATCATCCCAGATGGATGACTTCTCAAATTGCAGATCTTTCTCTTTTTCTTGTAGAGATTGAACTCTTAAGTCCCAAGCAGCCCTTGCTTGAATTTCTTCCAAATTTAAAGCAGGAGAATCAACTTTGATTTCCTCTTGATTTTCATCCTCTTTATCATTTAAAAACACATCCAATTCTGGATCTATTTGAGTATTAGAATCACTTGGAGCAGCCACAGAACCAATTGCTATTTTCTGGGCAGTTACATCTTCTTTAATAATATCTGTAAAGTTACGAATACAGATCTGCTAAATAAACTTGAATCATACCTTCAAGGTATTCACAGACTATCAAATTAATAGATTCATCAACAAAGCGAATGAAAGCTTTACCTTCATATTTAACCATTTCCCAGCATTCATTCAGATAATTAGTTACAATTCCTTCCAGGAATCTAACTATCATAGGAGTGGTAATATCTTCTAAGCACACTTTCACAGCAATTTCTGATAGCAGGATACCATCTGATATTTCCTTCTCAGTCAAGACTGGAGCTAACACTTGCTTAGCTGGAGCGATCTCTTCTTCAGCTGGAACAACCACTTCCTCAGCTGGAGTTGCCACTTTCTCAGCTGGAACAGTTTCTTCCTGATCAGTCATAGCAACATCTTGAACTTCTGGAACAGTCTCTTCCTCAGCAGGAGCTGTTTCTTCCTCAGCAGACATAACAATATCTGGAACTTCTTCTGGAGCAGATTCTGGCTGGACAGATACGACAACATCTGGAGCTATCTCTATATCAGCTGCAGGAGAAGCAGGAAGGTCTGAGACATCTTCATTGGACATCTCCCCTGCCTGATTTCAGTAACAACTGAAACCAGGCCCCTAGAGGTAGATGGCTCAGCAGAGTTAGAAATGGATTGGATGGAGGCAGTGAGACGGTCAATGGAGGCAGCAAGGGGAGCGATTGCCTCGTCAATCATGATTTTGATTGATGGGGTAATCAACTCCACAATGCGGGAGAGGAATTCAGGGGTAATTTCAAAAGATGATGAATTTGAGGTGGATGGAGCTGCAGCAAAAATGGTAGATGTGCTGGGATGAGAAATATTGGGGACTGGGGATCGAGCTGGAGATACAGCTGGAGAGTGAGCAGGGGATGGAGAATGAACTGGGGAATTAACGGGAGATGCGTGAGGAGTAAGAACTCTCTCTGATCCTAACAAATCGAAGCTAGGAGCAGATATCCTAGCCAGATATGCAGGGAGAGGGGAGGCTGGAGGAGTCAGAGAAACAACCATGGTTGTTTCAGGTGCAGCAGAAGAGGAGGGTCGTACCTCAGCAGAAGTTGATGGTACTTCAACTGAGGTAGACGGCAAAACAGAGGAGGAGGAAGGGATAGCTGAGCCAGCTTCACTAGGTTGAGGAGCGACTGAAGCAGTCCTTGTGTCCTCAGATTGCGCTGGAGCAGACTTCACGAACGTCCTCTTCCACTTGGAGAACAGATGGGGGTCCATCTTCTTGCTGGCATTGATGGTTGTTGCGGCAGAACTCAGCAACTGGGGAAATTTCTCCTTCAGGAAAATACCTATAACCCTTCCCAGGGTAACTTCCTTCTTTCCATTCTTCTTCCTGATCAAGTCAAACAGAACAGCAGCCCAATCGATCCTCTTTCGATTGACAATTGCACACATAAGTGCAAATTGTTGCCTTGTTATATTATCATGGGCGGAGTGCTTGCCCAGAATCACTTTTCCAACAATCTCAGCGAGGAACTTTATCTTGAATGGAAAATTTACCTTAAGCAACTTGGAGGGAATGCCTTCAGCATGTCCCAGCTCGACGAGCATCCTTCCAAACTCCTGAGCATCTTGCTCATAGTCTTCATCACCAATAACTAAACCGAAGACATCAGAAAGAGCGGCCGGAGTCAGGGTAGCTTCTACTCCGCCGATGGTGCCGATCATCGCTTCGTCTGTGGAAGACGACGTGAAAGCCCATTCTTTTATTTCAGGAATGTTGATCTTGATCCTCTCAGACATCAGCTTCTCTAGACCTTGATCTTTGCAGAGCTGCAGAACCTCTACTATGCTGGCATCGCAAACGCTGAAAGCTTCGAAATCTACACTGAAACCGGCATCGAACTTGACGACGGCAAGAACAGCTGGGGAAATCGCCATTGATCTGCTGGAGAAACGCGAGAAGGAGGAGGAAGACGCGAGAAAGAGGAGGAAGACGAAGGAGACGGAGCAGCAGAAAATCGCAAGCGGGAAAGCAGAATGCGAAAGGGCACGCTCCGTCGACGATACAGCAACAGATCTTTTAACCTAGGTCGACTATCGGCTTTATATTGAACCGGATATAGTCGGTCTATTTAAAAAAATCTTGAACCGATAGTCGAACGGCCGTTCGACGATCGGCTCAGAAGCAGAGTAGTCGGACAATCGTTCGACTATTTCTGGCTTCTCAAACAAAAGGCTGTCGTCGTCCGGAGATCGACGATGAGCCCAAGCCGTTCGACGATGGTCGAACGTCGATCGACGATCTTCAAACAGATAAGCTATCATTAACCAGAGGTCGACGATAGACTTAAACCGTTCGACTATCTTCGAACGTCGTTCGACTATCTTCAAACAGACCTCAACATAGGCAGATATCGTCACACTTAGTCTCGTCCATTGATCATGCCTAGTTGGACTAAAAAGAACAGATGCTTCTGTTCATCTAAAGGCTTGGTGAATATATCACCTCTCTGAAACTCAGTGGATATGAACTCAAGACAGATCTTGTTCTTTTCCACACAATCTCTCAGGAAATGGTGCCTAATCTCAATGTGCTTCGTTCTAGAGTGGTGCACTGGATTTTGTGCAATAGAGATAGCACTGGTACTATCACACATGATCTTGGTGTTCTTGTGTGAGTAACCATAATCCACAAGCTGGTTTTGAATCCACAGGATCTGTGAACAACAACTAGCAGCAGCTATATATTCAGCCTCTGCAGTTGAAGTTGAGACAGAAGCCTGCTTCTTACAGAACCAAGAGACCAATCTCTCTCCCAGGAACTGGCAAGTTCCTGAGGTGCTCTTCCTGTCAACTCTGCAACCAGCATAGTCAGAATCAGAATATCCAATTAATTCAAACTCTGACTCAGCTGGGTACCAAAGTCCTAGATCTGGACATCCTTTCAGGTATCTCAGGATTCTCTTTAGAAGAATCAGATGAGATTCCTTGGGGTTGACCTGGAATCTAGCACAAAGGCATGTAGCAAACATTATATCTGGCCTACTTGCAGTTAGATATAATAGGGAACCAACAATGGCCCTATAATTCTTTTGATCAACTGGCTTGCCGTGATCATCAGAATCAATAACTACATTAGTAGCCATGGGTGTAGGCATTGCTGAAGCATCAGCCATCCCAAATTTCTTTACCAATTCCTTGGCATATTTGGATTGGGAGATGAAGATACCATCAGCATCTTGCTTAACTTGGAGACCAAGAAAGTAAGACAGCACACCCATGCTACTCATCTCAAACTTAGAGTGCATCAAGTTGGAAAATTTTTTGCAAAGTTTGGGATCAGTGGAGCCAAAGATAATATCATCTACATACACCTGAACTAACAGGATTGTGTCCTTGTGATGCTTAACGAAAAGGGTTCTGTCAACTACTCCCCTAGTGAAGTTGTGCTCTAACAGGAAACTAGCTAGAGTCTCATACCAGGCCCTAGGGGCTTGCTTTAGTCCATAAAGAGCTTTTTGCAACTTAAAAACATGAGAGGGCTGTGTTGATGAAACAAACCCTGGTGGTTGTTCAACAAACACTTCTTCCTTAAGCTCACCATTTAGGAATGCACTTTTGACATCCATTTGGAACACCTTAAACTTCATGTAGGCTGCATAGGCCAAGAAGATCCTTATTGCTTCTAGCCTTGCAACAGGAGCAAAGGTTTGGTCATAGTCTATACCTTCCTCCTGTCTGTAGCCCTGAGCTACAAGCCTAGCTTTATTCCTTACTATTATTCCATTAGCATCTAACTTGTTTCTATACACCCACTTGGTGCCTATGATCAGTTGGCCTTTAGGTCTTGGAACCAAAGTCCAAACTTTACATCTCTCAAACTGATTGAGCTCCTCTTGCATTGCAATGATCCAGTGGGGATCTAGCTCTGCATCTTTAAAGGTGAGGGGCTCAACCTGTGAGAGGAAACAAGCATGCATCACATCCTGTCTTAATTGATGTCTTGTTTGCACACCAGCTGATATGTCTCCAATCACTTGAGATGTGGGATGATCTCTAAGTGTGACAATATCAGCAGGTGGGATGTGATCTTCAGCAACAGTTGGGATTAATTCCTCAGGAGGAATTTGATCTACTGTTGGTGGAACAGCAACAGCTTCAACAGCTTCAGCAATGTCTTCATCACTGTCTGATTCAGTGATCTGAAGAGTTGAAAGTTGAAGGATTTCTTGAGGGGCATCATGTACCTGCAAAGAACTGGAGGGAGGAGAATTTTCTTTCTCCTTGTAAAACATCTGAGACTCATCAAAAGTCACATGCACAGATTCCTCTATCTTACAGGTTGATTTGTTATAAACCCTATAAGCTTTGCTTACTTGGGAATATCCAAGCATGATTCCCATTGAAGCTTTTGCTTCAAATTTTCTAATATATTCTTTATTATTGTTATGAATATAAACAGTACAGCCAAAAATTCTAAAGTAATTAATTTTTGGTTTCTTTCCTTTAAGCAACTCATAAGGAGTTTTACACTTAAGTTTGTGTATCAAACTTCTATTCAAGACATAGTTAGCTGTACTAACAGCTTCTGCCCAATAGGATAGAGGCATGTTAGCATCTGCCAACAATGTACTAGCAGCTTCAATTAGTGTTCTATTCTTCCTCTCAACTACCCCATTTTGTTGGGGAGTTCTAGGAGCTGAGAAGCTATGTTTGATACCTTCTCTCTCACAGAATTCTTGCATGAGAAGAGAGTCAAACTCAGTACCATGATCACTTCTGATCAAGGCCACATGAGTAGAGTACTCAGTCTGCACACAAAGTAGAAAGTCTGTAAGGGCTTTGAAGTTATCAGACTTAGTTCTCAAAAAGAAAACCCAACTGAACCTAGAGAAGTCATCTACAATTACTAATGTGTAATACTTCCCTCCTAGACTCTGTACATTTATTGGGCCAAAAAGGTCCAAGTGTAATAAATACAGGATTCTAGGTGAATCACTTTTATTAACAGATTTAAATGAATTCTTGGTTTGCTTGCCTAGCTGACAAGCCTTGCACAGACTCTCCTTCTTGTAGGGGCAAGAAGGTAAGCCTCTAACAAGGTTGTGCTTAGATAACCTAGATATATTTTTCAGGTTTACATGACTAAGCCTTTTATGCCATAAAGAATTATTATTAAGGGTTAATTCATTAAACAGGCAGATTTCCGAGTGAGATGAATTAAAATCTACTAAATATATATTGCCTATTCTATTACCTATTAAAACAACATTATTATTTAAAGTAATATTGCAAGAGGAGTTAGAAAAAGAAACCTGGTAGCCAGCATCACATAGCTGGCTAACTGAAATCAGGTTGTGCTTCAGTCCACTGACATAAGCAACTCTCTTGAATGTAACATCTCCAATTGTGATCTTGCCATATCCTTCTGTCTGACCACAGCTGGAGTCTCCAAAGATAACCTTTGGGCCGAGCTTAGCTTTGTATTTTGACAGAAGCTCTTTGTTTCCTGTCATATGCTTAGAGCATCCACTATCCAAATACCACTTATTTTGAGTGATTGGATAGGCCTTCACCTGCAAAACAACTATTTAGACAGAGTGGACCCAGGTAACCTTGGGTCCTTTGTTTTTCACATAAGAGAAACTGGAGATATAAGAAAATGCAGGCTGAGGGTGATAGCCTAGAGGGTGAGATCTCCTAGGTGGGATTCTCCATGCAGATGATGGGTCAACAAACCTAGGGTTTCTATTTCCATTTTGGTTTCTATGATACTGATTATGATTTTGAAAATCATATGGAAATCGTCGATCGACGTTCGACGATGGGCGCTCAGATCGTCGAGCTTCGTTCGACCATGGAGCATCCGATCGTCGAGCGGCGTTCGACGCTCTTTGCATTTCTTTGAAAAATTTCTTTCTCTTCTCTCTCTTAGCCTTATTTAATGTTTTATTTACAAGGTTTACTTGCTCAGTGTTCTTCTTTCCACTAGCTGAAATGAAGTTCACTGGAGTTGAAAGGTTATTTTTAAGCAAGACTGGGGGTTCACTGGGAGAAGCTCCTAAGCCTAATTTATCATTACCTGACCTAGTGTTGGTCATGCTGGTAATTTCTAATAGCTTAAGGCTTCTACCATTAAGGGACTCTTCTAGTCTCTTAGACTTAGCTAATTCTACTTTAAGAAATTTGATTTCTTCACTACAAGTAGTGAGTTCTTCCTTTAACCTAACATTTTCGGAGGCTATTGATTCAGAGTCAGCTAGCCTATTTCTAAGTTCTTTTATCTCTTTTTCTGAACTAATTAGATCTAAACATAGAGATTTAAAATCTAACTTAAACTCTTCTGAAGTAAAATCATAAGATGAAAGTACCTCATCTTCAGTAGGCATTTCTTCATCTGAGTCAGAACTCTCTGCAGCAGAGTGGTTGCTGCAGGCATCTATTGCCATGAGGCAAACTTCTTTTGCCTTCTTTTCTTCTTCATCCTCACTAGAGCTTGAGGATGAGGATTCTTCATCAGAATCACTCCAGGTTTCAGCAATGAAACCTCTCTCCTTTTTCTTGTTCTTGTAGGAGGATGGCTTGGAGTGCTTCCTGTGCTGCTCCTTTTCTTTTCTCTTTTCTTTGTTTTTCTCCTCTGGACACTCTGGCAAGATGTGTCCAGGCTTCCTGCACCCATAACAAATAATTTCTTTAGTTGGAGTACGATCATACCTTGGCTTTTCTTCATACTTTGAAGATTTTCTTCTGAATTCTTTTCTCCCCATTTTGAGAAATCTCTTGGCAAACAATGCCATGAGCTCCTCATTTGATTGGCTGCCTTCTGATGCTTCAGCAGCTTTAAGAGCTAGAGAATGCTCTTTTCTTGTTGGAGTGGGGGTCTTGGCTTCTGCTTCAGCTTCCCTTGTCTTCAGCACTTGCTCAAAAGATTTGAGCTTGCCGAGAAGGGCTTCAGTTGATATCTCATTGGTGCTTCTGGCTTCCTTGATTGGCCAGATCCTCAAATCCCATGTGCTGGGGAAGCACATAAGGATCTTGTCATTGACCTCTGTCAATGAGATATCCTTGTCAAGGGTCCTCAGCTCATTGATGATTGAGCTGAGCCTGGTGTACATCGCTTCAACTGATTCAGCATCAGTCTTTTTGAAGTTCTCATACTGTGAGATAAGGTTGGACCTCCTGTCCTTCCTTTCATCAGCTGAACCAGCTACAATCTGGTTCAGTGTGTCCCACATGGCTTTAGCTGAAGAGCAATCAGCAACCTTCTGGAACACTTCATCAGACATAGTCTGAGCTAGTATGTTCATTGCTTTGGCATCAGCAATTTTTGCCTTCTTGTATTCATCATTATAGTCTGGAGGAGGCACTGCACTCATATCAGATGATGAGGCAGTGGCTGCAGCAGGTGCTCTTGGGGGACCTGACAAAATAGAAGCAAAAATACTCTCATCAATAGAGTTCATATAAAGTTTGATCCTTGCCTTCCAGATGCCAAACTTTGCTAAGTTGCATGCTGGAGGTCTGGTGCTAGAATAATCCTTAGACTGGGCCATGATAGTGAATTTCTATAAACTCTTGGTATCTATCAGGATCTTGTGACTTAGGTGTTAGCCTATACAGTCAGTCAACCTCCCTCTGATACCAATTGAAAGTGAAGGGATAGATACTACTCTAGAGGGGGGGTGAATAGAGTAATCAAATTTTGCACAATACAAAACTTAACTGTCTACCCAACTCCCTTGGAGTGAAGTGCGGAATGAAGAGATTATAGATTTGATTAAACCTTAAAGCCTAATACAAGTGTTGTGTACAAACACAAGCTAACTGTAATTACAGTTAAGCTTGGAAAAACCTAAACAGCAACTAGCAGCCTAGTTATATCTATTCACAGCCACAGTACAAGAAATATAATAAACAAGCCAGACGACACAAGGAATTTTATAGTGGTTCCCCAAACAACTTGGGTACGTCCACTCTTCTACCCAAACGGTAGGAATCCACTACAGGTTTTTGCTAAGGTGCCCTGCCACCAATGATCTGATTCAGGTAGATCAAACAGACCCTTTAGACTTTTGATCAGGTGTCTAAAAACCAAGCACAGGTTTTTGATCAGGTGCCCTGCCACCAAGGGATACTTTTGAAGGGAGTAATAACCCTGTACAGGAGGGGGAAGAAGGTTAAGATGTCTTCTCTATTTTACAATAGATTAGAGAAGCACAAAAAGCTTGCACTGAGCTAGAATGCTCTAAAGAATCAAGGCTCCCCCTGGCTTAAAGATGTCCAGGTGAAGTCTTGCTTCAGTGCAGAAACTCTTCAGAAAATTCTGAAGGAAAGAGCTACAGGAAGAAAATAAATAACAAAAAGAAATCTCTTCAAGCAGCTATTCTTCTTCTTCTTCTTCTTCAAAGAAACTCTGAGTTGAACTTCCTGAAAGCAGGAGAACTCAGGTGAAGAAGAGATGAAGATCTTAACACTTCTCAGTTAGATGGAGTTTGCTGAGAGCAGGAAGCTTGAGCTTGATGAAGGCTTGAGTGCTTTTGAATATGTGTGTAGCACTTCTGTTCACTAAAACTAGCTTGAATCCTTCTGCAAAGGGTTCTTTATATATTAGCAGCAAGCAACGGCTCTCTTCCATTTGAATTCTTTGTCTTCTTGTGAGCCTTGAGACTTGGGTTGTAAATATCAAGAAGACAGAAATATCTCTGCAGCAATACATTCCATAAAAAGGAATAAATCTCTTTCTAAGAAGCTGCAGGTTTAAATCAAATAAACAGATGACTAAATAAAGTCACATCAGAAACTAACTCTTTATAGCAAAGAAGAAGACTTTTCAGTCCAACGGCTATAAAGGGGTTGACAGCGGATAAAGTAATTTAAATGACAGCTAATAAGACAAACAACTTTATCTTAAAAGATTTGAACTCAGGCAAATAGAATGAAGTAAATAATGCCTGGAAACTTTATCATACAGCTTGAAATATCGTGCCAGAAAATGTATTAAATAATTAAATATAATAAATAAATACAAAATTCAAAGGCAGGCAGAAAACGTCGAACGATCTTCGAAGATCGTCGAACGACGCACGGAGATCGTCGATCTATCGGGCAGATAGTCGAACGATCCAGATAGTCGAACTATCGAAGAAGATAGTCGAACTACCCCGGCAGATAGTCGACCTATCAAAACAGATAGTCGAACTATCAGATAGTCGATCTATCTAGGACAGATAGTCGAACTATCAAGCGCACTGAGATAGTCGACCTATCAAGCAGATAGTCGAACTATCAGCGCAGAACAGATAGTCGACCTATCAAGCAGATAGTCGAACTATCAGCGCAGAACAGATAGTCGACCTATCAAGCAGATAGTCGAACTATCAGCGCAGACTAAGCGTCGACCAACTGATAGACGATCGTCGATCAGCCGATAGACGATAGTCGAACGGCGTTCGACTATGGTCGAACGAAAGAACTACTTAACCAAATTCTCAATTTGGAAAAGTGAGGACTCTACAGCTAGACTCCTAACCATTTACCATAGATATTTCTTGGGTCAAGGAGCACAAAGGAGAGGACTAAACTCAAATCAAACTAGGGTACCAACAGCCCCTTTTCTGCGGATCTGGCTCAACAACACAAGCAATTCCAGGAGCTTCTGGTTGTGTGTTATCTACTCCGTCTTCCTGACACTTATGACATGATCCGCCAACAAATTCTGGGTGAGACGGAATCTCCTACTTTAGATGCCACCGCTGCTCGCATCGCCGCTGTCACCTCTCTCCTTCAGCGCCCGCTTCTGCCCGCTCCTTCTCCTCCGGATAACTATGCTCATCAAACTCAGCGGAGTGGCTCTGGTAGTCACAGTCATCAGTCTGGCGGACGTCCTTCTTCCCGCTATCTCTGCTCTCACTGCGGCCGCACTGGACACACTCTTGACCGCTGCTGGACAAAGCATCCCCATCTTCGCCCCTCGGGTGACTCTTCCGCCTCTTCTTCCAAGCCGTCTACTTCCATGGTCACATCATCAGGTAGTGCCCATGTGGTCACTCAAGGTAAATGGCTTATCGACTCCGGTGCAACTAATCATATGACGGGCAATCCTCAGTGCTTCTCCCTCCTCGAACAGCATGATCGGTTGCCCCCGGTCCTCATTGCAGACGGTTCTTCCTCCCCGGTTCATGGGTCTGGAGTGGTTCATGTTACTCCGTCCATTCGGCTAGAGGACACTCTCTATGTGCCCAAGTTTCCGTGCAATCTGTTGTCGGTTACTTCTTTGTGCAAGCAGCTTCAATGTTCTGTAACGTTTACTCCATCTTCTTGTTCTTTTCAGGATCCGAGCTCCCAGCGGACGATTGCTACTGGGACTGAGAGCGGCGGCCTCTACTTCCTCGACAACGTTTCCGCTTTGTCCGCCTTCTCTTCTTCTTGTACGGATCTTCTCTAGTGGCATCTCTGTCTCGGTCATCCTCCACCACGGCTTCTACATCAGCTTCTGCCCCACCTCCCTCCCTCCACTACTCCTCTCCACTGCGAAGCATGTCAACTTGGCAAGCATCATCATTCCTCCTTCCCGCCGAAGCAAGGTCGGTGCTCTACCCATCCGTTTGATCTAGTCCACTCCGATATCTAGGGACCTGCTCCTACCCTTACTATTGGTCGGGGTAGTTCTTATTTTGTAACCTTTATTGATGATTTTCTAGATGTACTTGGGTGTATCTCTTACGAGATCGCTCTGAACTTTTTAATGTATGGACCTCCTATTATCATTTAATCAAAAATCAGTTTGGTGTTGGTATTAAAATTTTTCGCTCTGATAATGCACAAGAGTACTTAAGTCATGCTTTTACCTCCTTGTGTGTGCAATATGGCGTTATTCATCAGACAAGTTGTGTCTATACATCCCAACAAAATGGGGTGGCAAAACGCAAAAACCGTCACCTCCTCGATGTTGCTCGCACATTGATGACTCAAATGCATGTCCCTCGCTCATATTGGGGCTATGCTGTTCTTCTTGCCTGTTATCTCATCAATCGCATTCCCTCCTCCATTCTCAAGGGAAAAACCCCTTTTTCCATCCTTTATCCAGGCAAGGAGCCTTTTCCTCTCCCTCTCCGAATCTTTGGGTGCACTGCTTTTGTGCATGCCCCATCTGCCACCCGTGATAAGCTCTCCCCTCGCTCCACCAAATGTGTCTTTCTGGGGTACTCAGCCACTCAGAAAGGCTACTGCTGCTTTGATCCTGTTCTTCAAAAGCAGTTCATCTCCGCTGACGTTACCTTCTTTGAGAATGCCTCCTACTTCTCGGATGACTCCTCTTCTCTTCCCCCCACCTCTGATTCTCCTGTTATTCCGTTCGTTCCCTCGTCTCCTACTGCGATATCCGCTCCTCCTCCGTCTCCGCCCACTCCTCTCCCTCCGCCTCTCTCTCCGCCTCCATCTCCCTCGTCTCCGCTGCCGTCGCTCTCTCCTCCTGGGCCAGCTCTCTCTGCCACGGATGCTCTGGATGCCGAGGAGCCCGCCGACCTGGATCTTCCTGTAGCTCTTCGCAAAGGGGTGCGGACGTGTACCCTACACCCCCTTGCTGCTGTTGTTTCATATGATCGTCTTACCCCTTCTCGCAGGGCCTTTGCACTAGCTATCTCTGCTACTACCACACCTCGTTCCTACCAGGAGGCCCTTGTCATCCCTCACTGGAAGCTGGCCATGGATGAGGAAATGGCGACCCTCACAGAGCGGGGTACCTAGACTCTTGTCCCTCCTCCCGTTGATAAAGATGTTGTTGGCTGTCACTGGGTCTTTGTAGTCAAATTTGGCCCAGATGGCACTGTGAACCGTTACAAAGCTCACCTGGTGGCTAAGGGCTTTACTCAAACCTATGGGGTTGACTACTTTGACACCTTCTCTCTCGTGGCTCGTCTCAGTACTATACGGGTCCTTCTCTCTGTGGCGGTCAACAAAGACTGGCCGCTTTCCCAGCTGGATATCAAGAATGCCTTCCTTTATGGTGATCTTCAGGAGGCCGTCTACATGGAGCAACCTCCAGGGTATGCTGCTCAGGGGGAGACACGATTATGCCGGCTACAGAAGGCAATCTATGGCCTCAAGCAGAGCCCTCGAGCTTGGTTTGACAAGTTCAGCGGCATCGTGGAGGCCGTTGGTTTTGCTCGCAGCGCTGCTGATCACTCTCTATTTATTCGCAAAACCTCTTCGGGACTGGTGGTTCTTACAGTATATGTTGATGATATTCTTCTCACTGGTGATGACCAGGAAGGGGTAGCCTTGACAAAGCGGCATCTTCGCCAACATCTAGTCACGAAAGATATGGGTTCTCCGAAGTACTTTTTGGGGATCGAAATCTCTCGGAAGCCCAACTCTTTAGTCCTCTCTCAGCGTAAGTATGCTCTTGATATTTTAAAAGAAGCAGGATTGACTGGGGCCAAACCTGCCCGATGTCCCATGGCTATTGGAGAAGACAAAACCTGGACAGATGGTTCGCCTCTTCTTTCAGATGCTTCGCGGTACAGGCGTCTAGTTGGTAAGCTCATATACCTCACCGTGACTAGGCCCGACATTTCCTATGCTGTGGGCAAGATGAGTCAATTCATGCAAGCTCCCAGGGAGTGCCATCTACAGTCCGCCTTGCGGATCTTGGAATACGTCAAAGCAGCCCCTGGGAAAGGATTGCTCTTTCAGAAGAATGATCATCTGCGGGTTGAAGCCTACTCAGATGCGAGTTACGCTGATGACAAAGGGGACCGCAAGTCTACCTCCGATTTCTGTACCTTTATTGGGGGCAATCTGGTAAGCTGGAAGAGCAAGAAGCAATCTGTTGTCTCCAGGTCCAGTGCTGAAGCAGAGTATCGGAGTATGGCATCGACCACTTGTGAGCTAAAATGGCTACGGGCTCTCATGTTGGATTTAGGAGAGGTCTACAACCATCCTCTACCTATGTTCTGTGACAACAAGGCTGCTATATACATCTCCAAAAATCCAGTCTTCCATGAGAGAACCAAGCACATTGAGGTCGACTGTCATTTCATTCGTGAAGAGATTCTGAAGGAATAAATTTGCACTCCCTTCGTCACGTCTGAAAAAGAGCTGGCTGACATCTTCACCAAGCCAGTATCCGCCTCGTTTCTTCATATATGTGACAAGCTGGGCATGATCGACATATATGCTCCAGCTTGAGGGGGAGTGTTGGAGTTAGAGACCGGGTGGTCTGTCGGTCTGGCTTGGCGGGTTATTGACCGGGCGGTCTGGCGGTTTGCCTTCAGCGGTTTGGTTGCTGTGTTGAGGTCTGAGGTCCAAGCGGTCTAGCGGTCTGTTACTGGCGACTAGGAGACCGGGCGGTCTAACGGTCTAACATGGCGGCTTGTCTCTCTCTCTGGCAGTGGCCGAGCGGTTAGCCCATCTGTCTAACCGCGCTGCTTGTTCCAGTCTGTTGTTCTAGCCGCCCAGATTTTTTGTATAGTTTTAGTCCCACATCTCTTATTTGTATTCTCTCTTCTCTCCTCCATTCTATATAAGGGAGGCCATACCTTTGTAATAGATACCTTTTTTTGATAATAAAATTTCAGTTATACCATTTCCGGCTTGTTTTAGTTCGCTTCTTACATCCCTTATCACCATACCTACAGCTCAAAGAACTTAATCTCCTACCTCAGGCAAAAAACCCTACCTCAACCTTTATAATTATAGGCTTATAACTAAGAGATTGAAATCTCTTACACTCAGATCTAAAAATAGATCTTACAGTAAATTGTATAAAGAATTACTTTCTTCCTTTACCCAGATAGAGAGAAAAAGGAGTGAGGCAATCTTGATCAGATCTTGATTAATCTGCGTTGGAGAGAGCAACCAAGATCTCACACAAGGGAATAAGACTAGAACTTCATTCATTCATTCCCCTCATTACATGAGTTCATGGGCTTATATAAGAGTCTCAATGACATGAGCGTAAATAACCCGGAAACATAAACATAAAGGAGTAAACCCGACTAATAAATGAAATGACTCGTCTAATACATTTGACTCAATATAATACTGGACTCGATAATGATAATAAAACTAGGTACTTAACGTATAAGATCCCTAATAGATCTGTAACATACCATCCATTCTCAAAATCGAGCTTGACCTCAAACTCGAGCTTCACATGGATAACCATATCATCTGGTATCTTAATCTCTCTCCATAATAGTGTCTGGTAGTGTGCCGCATCGTTGGGAGCTTCGGTGAGGAGTTGCGGTGCCGTCAGAACAACGAACAATGCCTAGACTGTGTCTGATGGAGCTGTCGAAGTGGCAGTGAGCAGTAACAACAGAGGAGCCGGAGGGAGGACGATCGCTAACAGAAATGGATCCAGCAGAGTCAGGGGAACAAGTGCCAGACCGCATGAACCGGACCTTAATTAATATCCTGTTCATGCGGTTGTAGCCGCTTGACCGGTGAAAATAAGTCCTCCCAAACGGTATCTTATTCTTACAAATCAAGTTTTGATTTTGTATTCTTTAAATTAATTGGTACATATTTATGTGCATTTTTATGATCCTAAAATGAGCTTAAATTTCTACATTTTGAATGAAAATGATTCCACATAAAATTTTATTTGTTATGAGAATTGGTATGCGTAGAGTGAAATGATTTATTCTTTCTTCAGTCCATTGCAGCAATGAATCAGATTTAACTTTGCTTAGCTTATTCAAAGCTTCTTAAAAGAGAGAACCTAGGTTGAATCTTCTTGAGAAGTTGATGTAGATTCAGCATCTTCCTCCTTGCAGACTTAATTCTACAAACACTGATAGATCTAATGAGATGTTGTCCCCTTCTCTAATTTAGAATCAGAATCTTTTTGCTGTATAAAATTCTGTGAATTCTTTTAGGGGTATTCCTCCTTCTTGGTTTCCCTCTATATTTTCTCTCTATCTCATTGTCATCTTTTTCTTTTATAGCTCGGCTCTATTTATAGATCACATCAGAGGAAACCGGTTGATCCGGTGGTTGACTGACATCTGACAGTTCTGACATGTCCAACAGGCCCTGACAATTCTAGAAGTTGTCAAGTCTTTAGTCTTGAGATTTGGCACTTAGAGTTATTTAACTCAGCTGAATGTGTCAATACACAAGGATAGTATGTGTCGACACAGATGAAGTATGTGTCGACACAATTGCATGGGTGTCAACACACTTCCTTTGGTGTTGTCAGGAACCATCAGAAACAGTCGACATAGCTCTTCATTTAGTCTCTACACTACCTTTGTAGAATGTGTCGACATACTTTAGAAACAATCGACACAACTGATGTATACTCAAACTCTATAAGTCAACACAAGTCTTGTTTGTCGACACAGCCCTTCGACTAATGTCAGCACTTCATATCTAAGTGTGTTGACACTAGTTCAAAGTTTCGACACAGCTGTTGTCGACTCAAATTCCATGTGTCGACATAAGTCCTGTATGTCGACATAACTTTGCTTCTAGTATCGACACTTCTTCTTCAACGATGTCAACACATCAAAAATGTCTCGACACTTTTGTACTTAGAATATTTTCTGCATTCATCTGCCTGCACAAGTAAACTCAATACACCATCAAATAAAACCTGATGTATATCATTGAGTCAGGTGAGGCTTCTCCAAATCAAGTACACAATTTCCAATATACCCAACAATCTCCCCCTATTTGGAGAAATCATAACCCATAGTCAATGATATACACTTATATAACAAAAGTAAAAAAGCATGATGTATTCAGACATTTTAAATAGAGTTATTCAAGAGCAGATCTAGCATATTACACACAAATATTCAAAATGAAATATCATAAGGAAACCATGTAACTCAGAGACATAGATATATAGACTATTGTTAGCCAAGAAGTTTTTTATCATATAACCAAAGTAAGATTACAAGGTTTATGTTTTTTTAACAACAAAAGGTCTATATAGTTCTTCTAGAACCTAGTCAATTTAAAATTAAGGTTGATCTGGTTCCTTGATGACAATCCCTTTGTCTGTCTGAATAGTAGCTTTGACTTCAGCTTCAGCATCAGTAACAGGCTTCTTACCCTTGATGTCTTTGGCCTTAAGTTGAGCAGCTTTCAGCTTTTGCCTTTCAAAGTAATGGAATGGTTTTGGAAAATACTTGCAAGGTTCTATGGGTTTTTCAGGGATTCTTCCAGCCTTCAAGTCCTTCCTGAGTTGGTAGATTATTTCTTGTTGTGCAAGATATTTATCCCATTCCTGTTTGGAATACCACTTACCCCTATAATATTGATTTTCAGCAACAGCATTCCATGTAGTTAAGATGATGCTTCTGGAGGTTGGGCTCCATTTCTCAAAATCAGGAATAGCTTCAGCCTATTCTCTGAATCTCTTCTTGGATATTTTTGCTTCATGCTCTTTAAGCACAACTGGATCAGGCATTTCCACTTCTTTAGAAATGAAAGGCAATTTGTCCAGTGGAGGGTTGTACATATCTTGAACTGCCTGTTGAAGTTCTTCAAACTCAGAAGGGGGATATATGACTTGAGCTACTTCAGGTTGCATCCCTACCAAAAGTGCAGGTTGGCATCCAGATTCAGTAGTATTATTGTCATCACATAAAGGTGGATATCCCAAGGTAGCTCTGATACTATTGGATACCCATTTAACATGATCAGAGCTAGCTTTGACAAGCACTCTCTCCCCCTTTATGACTTCCTGGGCACTATGATCTCTGAGATCATTCATTTGAAATTTGATTTGATCTATCACATGATAATTTCCAGTAGTTTAGTATTCCTTGAATTTTTTGAGCTGAGTTAAAATAGTAGTCTCAGAAGTCTTTATGGCAGTATTGACTGCTGTCAAATCTAGTTTTATTTGAGCTGCTTTGGCAGATTCTTTGTTGTCCATATGTGTTTGTATGGCAGTGGTCTATTCAGCCAATTTATTCAGAGTGATGGAATGTATTTCCATCAAATTCTCATTCATCCTTTTCTTATTTTCAAGAACAAAACCTGGCTTGAAAGCCAGGTCATCCACTTCAGTTTTAGTATTTTGTTACTGTTGGGCAATATATACTACAGCATTGCCTCCCTTATGGAAGAAGTCTATCATTTCTTTTTAAAGCAGATTTACCTCAAATCTTATAGATTTGATGTCCTGTGTCAGGCTGAACTGCAGCTCCTTGTGGCTTTCATCCATATATTTTTCAAGTGCAAGTCTTTGCTCATTAATTCTGACTTGTAGTTGTACTAACAGAGAACTAAAATCCATTGTAGGGGTAGTAGATGAGGATCAAGCTTTGAAGGCTTGCTTATAAATTGAACTCTTCTTTCTTAGCTCCATGATTTTTCTTTTCTTATGTACTGAGGCTTCTTCCTCATTTTCTTAATCAGATGATATCTCAAGTTCCACTGTAGTGCCTGGAACATTTATTCTAGTCTGGGGGTTAGGTCTGGAACCACCCCTTCAACCCTTGCAGCAGTGTGTACAGCAGTAGAAATATCTTCCTCGTGTACCTCTCCTTGCTCTCCCTGGAAGTTAGTCTCTAATTCTTTAATTACATCGGTCTCAGGAGCCTGAGGTTTCTCTTGCAGATCAGGAATATACACATTATGTGCCTCTCTTCCAGAAGGGTCAGCAGTTGTGTGGACAGCATTTGTGCTGATCTCCTGAACCACTTCCATAACAATGAGGTTTACAGTCTACCTATCTAACTTAGCAACATTGTTATCTCCCCCTGGGATTGATAACTCTTGATTATCTGTCAGATGGACAGTCTCCCCCTAGATTTGAACTTCAGTTCCAGGTGTGTGAGTTTAAGACTTCCTAGGTAGGTCAATGTTATATTTATCAGAACTGAATTCAACCCTTTCTTCTGAGTCACTAGAGGACTCCTCAGCTTGCACTATATCTTTCTTTGATTTTAGGACCTGTTTGGCCTTCTGCTTTGGTGCAGAGTCTTCCTTGGACAACACTCTGTCCCACCTAGACAGGATTCTTACATCCATTCTCCTCATGTGATTAATCTTTGATCCAACAATTTGGTTTAGCACCTCAGGTATGCTGACAGCCAGATACAAACTTAATATTCTCCCCAGGTTCTGCTTCTTAATGCTTTACTTAATCTTGTTAAATATAAAAGTACTCCAGTTAGTCTTTACCTTGAAGATGATTCTGGTCATTAGGCTGAACATGTAGGAAGAGATCTTATCATGCCCCCCAGGTTTGTAGAGAACTACTGTAACACCCCAAAAACCATAAGTCCCAAAATGGGGTCAGGCGTGGTGACCCGGCCTAGGACACGGGCGTATCCCAGGGCGTGACCTAGGGCGTGTCCTTTACAGTGGGCGTCGAGTTGAGTTCTCGAGATAGCACGGTCAACGATCGTCGAGAGGCGACACGGCTTAGGACACGGGTGTGTCCTAGGGCATGTCCTGCTCGGGTGAATAACTGGGTAGCATTGAGTGGCGAGCAAAGCCTGTAACATGGGCGTGTCACAGGGGAGTGTTTGGCACACGGCTAAGGACATGGGCGTGTGCTATAGCCGTGTTCTTCTCGGGTGATCTGGTCCTGTGTTGAAGGAGTGACACGGCCAATCACACGGCCGTGTGCTTTCTAACATGGGCGTGTCAGGTGTTTGACACGGGCGTGTCTAAGCCCATGTTCTGGACTGGGTGAGTTGGTTCTGTAGTCTCTTAAGGAACACGGCCTATGACACGGGCGTATCACAACCTGTGTCAGTCCTGTTTAGATGCTTTTCAAAGCAGATCGAGGTTGTTCATTCCCTTCTATTTTAATCCTGTGGTCCAGGCTTCTCCCAGCTGATATAAGTCTGAGAATTGAGAGTTTATCTCTCATTTATGCTTAGCTATTCTCTTTCTAAGAGATAAAGATTGGAGAGAACAAGGGAGAAGTAAGAAGAAGAGATCCGGCCACCGTTGGAGCTTCGACGATCGGAATTACGAGCCGAGTCCAGCTTTGTGGAGGCGAGAGTGTTGCGGTGCTTGCTATCCGGCTAGAATTCCATGGCTCCCAAGCGATCGTCAAGGGTAACGATCTTCCTTCTTGGACATGTGAAGTCCTTATTTTTGCATATTGGTGGATTTCCCCCACCAAAAGGTGGCTGTTGTGGGATTTCCTTGGGTTGATTCATGTAATCCCCAATCTTGCATATAGACCCGAAAGTGTGTAGTACGGGATAGGCATGTTGTGTGAAGCTCATCCAAACATGTTGGTCTGGATTGGTGATGTTGCATCTTGCGCACCGGAGAAGACTCTGTGTATAAACGTATAGTTTAAGGAGTCGATGGGTTGTGCCTGTGAAGGGTAGTAGCAAGAAGTACTGGAATGAAATTCCAAGAAAAAAACCCGCGTGATGATTGAGCTGTATGCTATCTTTGGGTTGAGTTTGGGTGCAGAAAGTGAGTTCTGCTAAACCCGCCAAGCGATTGCGAGGAATGCTGGCACTGTCTCCCCTTTTTGGATTGTGAAGAAAGTCCTTGGAGGACATGATGGCTATTGAGAGCTGTGAGCTCTAAGAAAGGCAACAGGGAAAGTGAAACCGACCCACGCCTTTAGTTATAGCCTCGGATACGCTGTACTTGGTGATGGCAAGGCGACTTGAGCAATGGGGGGTGGTTGATCCGTACCTGCGTTATGTTGACTATACAAGAGAGCATCAAGGCAGTGAGCTTTCGTCAGTGGCATAATGAGAGTCTTAGGCATGCGCACTGTAAAGACTAAATGCTCAATACTATTGGGTTTTAGCCCGTGAACGATGGTGGGACCCTGGCTCGCAGGTACACCAAGAATGTGCCATGAGTGCGCATATCGTCGGGCCGCGTGGCTGACGGTTGTGATATGTTGTTTGTGCGTGACAATACTTTGTTTGATATATATGCTTGTGTAAAGCTATGACTGCAGGGAAGGAATACCACTGCCTCGGGAAAGGGGTAGGGTCATTTTTAATTGGTCAGCTGAATGCTGACCGTTTCCTTATTTGTCACCGTTGCGGTTGTCTGTTCTTGTACAGGTGCTGGAGAGTCGAGCAGGAAATAGTGCGTTGAAGCCCTTGCTGCTGCTGTTGCTGGCCCTCGAAGGTTGAGCGAAGTTCTTTTGTTTCATGTGTGGCCAACCTATGCGCCGATGTTTGTAATCCACACTTGTTAAGTTTAATTGTAAGGCCTTAAGTCCCAAATTTTGTGTATGTGATACATTTCTTTGTGTATATATAAATGTGCAGTTTATATATGGTGGACATTCCTAATGATTGAGTTCAATGTTAACCTTAAGCTTCCGCTAGCATGCTTTGAGTTAGGATGTGTTTATGAATTGGTATTAACCTGTAACTTCACCAGCTGTTTGTGGCATATGGTGTGGGGCCCCGGATGGAACTTCTACTATACGTCATGTGACGGATGGGGTCATTACAATTTGATATCAGCTTGTCTCTGTCGTCCTCTTTAGAATTCATGGTTGAATTCTTTTGTGGGGTGCCGAGCACGTGTAAGTGCGACCCGCTTTAACATGAAATGAACTCAAGAATATCTACTAAGAAATGCAAATACACTTGTTTGAGGAACCTGCGCATTCCTATGTTGTTGTTATTGCTTGTGAAAGGTCGCTAAAGTGTGTCTTGTCCACCTATAGGTGACTCGGAGTGGTGCTGGGCAGTCTGAGCCCCAGCATTCTGGTGAGAGTATGGCACCAGCTGAGGTGCCTACACCTCCTCCTTCTACAGAAATAGTCCGCTTAGTTGCTGAGGCACTATTTGCCATGATTCGTGTACAGCCTGTTGGGCAAGCACAGCCGGCAGCGGTGCCAGAACAGGTTGTTGTGCGTCGAGAACCTATTGAGGTTATGGATCCTCGAGCAGCTAAGCGACAGTTGAAGCACTTTATGAGCTTCCACCCTCGTACATTTTCAGGTATGGGATCCCCGACATAAGCGGAAGAGTGGTTGTCACGCATCAAGCATATGTTGACGGCGATATTGACGGAGGAAAATCATAAGGTCACCTTGGCCACCTTCTTAATGGAAGGAGAGGCTCGGTTGTGGTGGGACGAGATGGAGTTGTATCACCTAGCGGGCAGGCAATTGACACAAGTTTCGTTCGAGGAGTTTTCGCGAATGTTTTTGGCAAAGAACCTACCAGCAACATAATTCATCGCCATGGAAAATGAGTTCCAACATCTAACGCAAGGTGAAAGTAATGTAGATACTTACTTGCACGAGTTTACTCGGTTGCACCGTTATGCGGGGTCTATCTTCGCTGATGAACAACGAAAAACCAATAGGTTCTACGAGGGGTTGCGGGAGGAGTTGAGATTCCTTCTCTCGAGCTCGGTGAATCAAGGATTTCAAGCGTTGGTTGATACTGCTTGTATGCTGGAGGCTGATATGAAATGGTCGCAGGGAAAGAGGGACTTGGCTGCGGCAAAGTCTGAGTTCAAGGTGCCCTGTCCTAGCAAATCAAACTACCAAAGGAAGTGGAGCAAGAGGTCTAAATCTTCTGTCCAAGCCCCTTTTACAGTTACGTCAGGAGCAACGTCAAGGCCAGAGTCTCGTACATACTTTACATGTGGCAAAGTAGGACATATAGCCCGTGATTGTCGGGTTGGTCCGCCAAAGGGGGAAAAGAAGACGGGAGCGTCTTACGCTGAAAAGGGAAAGGAAGTGGTGGATTCCTCTGCATCCCAGGCACAACCCCGAGTTTATAATCTTGGCCAGCATGAGGCCATAAAGCAAAGTGACATCGTCACAGGTATGAGTTAAGATATTAATTGCTTTTATATTTCATACCTTGTGTGTGTCTTGTGTATGATGTGTCTATCTTAGACTTTTTCCTGATTCAGGACCGTCCAGCGAGAGCACTATTTGACACAGGTGCGTCACATTCCTTTCTGTCTAAGGACTTCGTAGCTCAGGTTGGAGTACCTAGTCATGTGACGACAGATAATATGAAGGTGTTGTTACCAAACGGGAGTATGAGGCTTGCGGATAGGACTTGCGATGTTGGAGTGCAAATAGGAAGTCGGGAGTTCTGTTTGAACGCATCTATGTTGCCGATATCGGAATTTGATGTGATCTTTGGTATGGACTGACTTTCGGAGCAGCGTGCCTTTATTGATTGCAACTCAAAGGAGATTACACTGGGCTAGAATACCGAACTTGAGACGAAGTTCGCTGGTATGCGAGGAGTAGGCGGGACCTTGTTGTCTGCACTCCAAGTCGCCAGTACTGTTCGAAAGGGTGCGGAGTTATTCTTCACACTTATTCAGGTTGTTGAGCCAAAGTCCAGTGTAAGTGAAGTACTGATTGTGTCGGAGTTTGCCGATGTATTTCCTAAGGATCTTCCTGGGTTACCGCCCCAGCAGGAGATTGACTTCTCGATTGAGTTGGTGCCAGGTACGAAACCTGTGGCCCGCTCACCATATCGCGTCGTGCCAAAAGAAATGGCTAAACTTAAATTCCAATTGCAAGAGTTGTTGGAGCAGGGATACATACGCCCAAGTATGTCACCTTGGAGCGCGCCTGTTCTATTTGTGAAAAAGAAAGACGGTAGTTTGCGGTTATGTATTGACTACTGCGAATTGAATAAGCTGACGGAAAAGAACAAATATCCGATTCCACGGATCAATGACCTCTTCGATCAGCTAGCGGGGTCAACCGTTTATTCAAAGTTGGATTTGAAATCGGGATATTATCAAGTGCGGATTCGGGAAGGTGACATTCCCAAGACAGTGTTTGGGACGCGCTACGGTCATTATGAATTCACGGTAATGTCATTGGCTTATGTAATGCGCCTTCGGTATTCATGGATCTAATGCACCGGACATTCCAAGAGTACTTAGATCTATTCGTAATTGTATTTATTGATGATATTATTGTGTACTCTCAGTCAGAAGATGATCATGCAAACCATTTGCGGTTGGTATTACATACCCTGTGGAGGAATAAGCCATATCCCAAGTTCTCAAAGTATGAGTTCTGGCTATCGTTAGTGGCTTTTTTGGGCCATGTGTTAAGTGGAGAGGGCATAGCAGTAGATCCGACAAAGATAAGTGTCATACGGGATTAGCCAGTGATGTCTTCAGTGGCTGAAGTCAGGAGCTTCCTTGGACTGGCAGGCTACTACAGACGGTTTGTGGAAAACTTCTCACGGATTGCTTTGCCTCTGACCACGTTGACGAGAAAAGATCAGAAGTTCGTTTGGACGTCGGAGTGTGCGCGTGCTTTTGAAGAGCTGGAGAGTCGTTTGACCACGGCGCCTGTGTTGACATCGCCAAGTGGTGAAGACAGCTATGAGATCTATAGTGATGCTTCAGGGAGCGGCTTAGGTTGCATTCTTCTGCAATTTGGTAAAGTGATTGCTTATGGCTCACGCCAGTTAAAGGTGCATGAACAGAACTACCCCATCCACGACTTGGAGTTGACGGCAGTAATCTTTGTGCTAAAGTTGTGGCGGCACTATCTCTATGGCGTTAAAGTGGATATCTATATAGATCACAAGAGCCTAAAGTATTTGTTAGAACAAAAGGATCTGAATATGCGACAACGGAGGTGGATGGAGTTCCTTGGGGACTACACTTTCGATATTCACTATACTCCCGAAAAGGGAAATGTAGTCGTTGACGCTTTGAGTCGTATAACGCCAGTACGGGCAAACTGGTTGTAGAGGCATGATGAGTGACTAATCCGGGAGATGGAAGCATTAGAGATATCTTGTGTTGACAAGGATGTTACGGCCGACGCAAGCTTGAACTGGACGGAGGTACAATATGACCTTGCGGATAAAGTTCGGCGAGCAACGGAGCTTGATGAAAGTCTCCAACGCTATGCAAAGGATGGTTCTAGTGATCAATTCTCCTGGGATGATGGTTTGTTACGAAAAGATGGTCGGTTGTGTGTCCAAACTACGGGGAAGTTGAGAGAAGAGTTGATGTACGAAGCGCACTTTGTTAAGTACTAAATTCACCCTGGGAGCACAAAAATGTACAGAGACATGAAGAAGCTATTCTGGTGGCCCGGACTAAAGAAAGATATAGCACGTTATATGGCGGAGTGTCACACTTATGCGTTGCTGAAAGCGGAATGCCAGAAGCCTGGTGGTTTCCTGAAGCCTTTACCGATTCCGGAGTGGAAATTTGAGGATATTTCAATGTACTTCGTGCACGGGTTGCCGAGATCTCAACGCGGTCATGATTCTATCTAGGTGGTTGTAGACCGGTTGACAAAAGTGGCTCACTTCCTTCCAAACAAGAGGGACGATTCAGTGGAAACCTTGGCTAAGCTCTATGTGAAGAAGATTGTTCGACTGCACGGTGTTCCTCGGAGCATTGTCAGTGATCGTGATGGACGATTCACCTCAGCTGATTGGAGGCTAATTCATCAAATGTTGGGCACAAAATTAGCATTCAGTACGGCCTTTCATCCCCAAACGGATGGCCAGACTGAGCGAACCAACAGGACGATGGAAGATATGCTCCGTATGTGTGCCCTGGATCTCGGTAAGAAATGGGAAGAGTATATTTATCTGGTGGAATTGGCCTATAATAACAGCTACCAAGCAAGCATTGGTATGGCACCATTTGAAGCTCTATATGGTCATAAATGTCGAACACCATTAGCTTGGGCAGAAGTAGGTGAATCCAAGCTGGATGGGCGAAAGGAAGTCGAAGAAGCTACCTCGATAATACGCTCTATTCAGGAGAGGCTATTTATAGCCCAGGATCGACAAGCAAAGTACTACAACGCTAAGCATCAGAACATAGAGTTCGCGGTGGGCGATTTGGTCTATTTGAAGATCAAACTCTTCAAAGGCGTATCTAGGATTCAGCGTTTGAAAAGGCTAAGTTCGAGATACCTTGGTCCGTTTGAAGTGGTGGAGCGAGTCAGGGATGCTGCCTATCGACTAGCGCTTTCAGCAGAGTTGAGTGGATTGCATGATGTATTCCACATCTCAGTACTTCGCAAAGCTGCCAAGGATCCAGCTCAGGTAGTTGAAAATGATCGTATACCGGTCGATTATGGGCTAACGATAAAGGTTAGGCTCATTCAAATCGAGGATCGAGCCGAGAAACAGTTGTGAAACAAGATGATCGGGATGGTCAAAGTCTGGTAGGACAATTGTGGTCGTGAGGAGCTAATATGGGAGCGAGAGCAGACCATGCAAGCTGAGTTTCCCAAGCTTTTTGTATAAATTGTTGACCGTGTACATTCTGTAGTAACAGATCTTTTAGCGTGATAGCATTGTGATGTTTGTTCCCTTGCTACGTACAAATTTTGAGACGAAATTGATATTAAGGAGGGGAGGATTGTAACACCCCAAAAACCATAAGTCCCAAAATGGGGTCAGGCTGGGTGACACGGCCTGGGACACGGGCGTCTCCCAGGGCGTATCCAGTGCACACAGCCTGGGACACAGGCGTGTCCCAAGGCGTGTCCTTTACGGTGAGTGTCGAGTCGAGTTCTCGAGATAGCATGGTTGACGATCGTCGAGAGGCAACACGGCCTAGGACACGGTTGTGTCCCAGGGCGTGTCCTGCTCGGGTGAATAATCGGGTAGCGTTGAGTGGCGAGCACGGCCTGTGACTGTAATACCCCCTTTTTTTCTTTTTAAAACACCGGGGTCTTAGGCCTAGAACTGCCGCTTTGCAGTGACACCTTCACGCCCTGAAGGGTCATCACTGCGAAACGCCGATTTTGTCGGCCGATTCGATCACAGAAAAGCAGCAATAGTAGAGTAAACACAAAATGTAGTAAAACTCTAGCCATAAAATCCACAATAGAAATCACAACAGAGTAATAAAAGTCTCCACAAAATGAGTGTCCATAGAATTATATATCAGAGTACTAAAATACAGGCTTACGCCCGGTACATCATGTCCTCACTATAAATCACTCATGCAGAAGTAAACTATAACATCTACTATAAGTCGGGACTCACAGTCCCAGCTACCTGAACTCCTGAGATAGACTGTCCTATCTCCAAACGGGCCGACCTTCAGGGCTGCTCCTCCATGCTGGGCTCCACGATCCCCTAAATGATGTGGTCCAAAAATCGTTAGTCTATAAGACTAAGCCCTATCATCCCCCACCCCTTCCCCCATGGCCCCTAGGCACCGAGCAGAGAGGAAGAGAGGGGAGTACTTGAAGGTGGAGAGTAATCAAAAGCAGGTGGCAGCGGACCTATACTAGCAATTTATAATACATGTGGCAGTAAAGAAAGGTATGGAAAAATAACCTTAACTTATGTGCGGAAACGCATAAGCCAAGGGATCTTCTGCAGGGCTCCCATCATATAAAGAGTCTCATACCAATTTATACATTGGGGTGTCGGTTATTAACAGCAATATATATATTAAGAATTTAACCTTAATTTATAAACATGCCCACACAAGCTTATAGACCAAGGGGTCATTTTATAAGTCCTAATGTAAAAGCGTCCCATTCAACTTATACCTTAGGTTTCAGGGGTTAAATGAATCGATTATGCTATGACGTGCTAGTGGGTATGATGGATCATGCAAGTGCAACACACACACACTCGACTCTGTGCACACAGACTTTTAGTTCCCCCTTTCGGAGCCATTACCTCCCAGGATACCTCCGTAGTGGCAGACAGAAGCGGTGGGTTGGGCCTTGCCCACCTCTAAACAAGTAAAGCACTACCGGTGAGACCTATCATATGCCTCAATGCTTGGTGCACGAAGCGGACTCCTGCATACTCTTGTCGGCTGGCGCACCGGACTTCTGTTTGCGAAGTGCTAACCACACTTACCGAGTCAGCGTATTGGTGTTGGTGCATCGAACTTCCAATACTGAAGAGCCACCACCTTTATTTTCTTTCTTTTTATGCACATGCAAATTTAACGTATCAAACCAATCGAGCCGAAGCTCCCCGGACGGTTCCGTCCGTCTCTTAACCAATCGAGTTGAAGCTCCCCGGTTCAAACTGTCCGTCTCAAACTAACCGAGCCGAGGCTCCCAACAATCTTCCCGTGCTAACATGTGTTTGTGAAACGTGAGATCCTAATTACTAGGTTACTCTTTTTCAGTTTGTTAATACAGTTTACGTTAACCCAGGACTTCTCCTGGTATTCCCTGTGAAGGGCTTTCAAAGGGCACTAGGAACTATGATGGTAGCTGAAGCCCATCGTTCCCTTTCGCAAGGCACTTATTGTTATTGGTTGATTCCCTTACCCATTACCTTCTCGTGTTACGATAGACTAACCTAATGTGATTTTTAACCTTCCTCTCTTCGGGAAAGACGATCTTTCATCAAACCCGAGCGCTCTTAACTCTAGCCAACACCACTTCTCACTAACCTTCCCATCCTTATATGGTGAACACTTTTATATCCATCCAATTCAGCAGATTAACTAACTCCAATGCTATCCCAAATCATATCCTATTGTAACTTTAATGATTTCTAAGTGCAGACCAACCTAGACTATACGTCGAACCGGATAGGAGATAATCAAAATAATCATCTGAATGCCCTAAATTATTTACTGAAGACTCATCATGACACAAATAGACTAAATCCAGAAGATTATAATTTTCCTAATTATTCTGATAATTAATTAATTTTTTTTAAGTGTTCCAAGAGCTACCAATTGAACATAAAGTGCACTTTTTAGATAAGAACAAAGCTTCATAAAATCATGATAAATTCTATACAACACTTTATCAGTAAATCCAAGATATAACAATTTTTCCAGTAATTTAAAGACTCTAAGTTAATTTTGAGAATAAATCCTTTTTCCTTTCATTAATGAAGTAAGTGCAGTAAATAATCATCTAAAAATTATTTATTAATCTTTTAGAGCAGATAATGTCCTAAAAACATTATTGGACAAATTTTATAATTCTTCAGTGGGAATTGAACTCTAAAAAAATAATTACCAAAATCTCAAAACGCTATGCTTGTGAAGCAAGTACTGTAAATATTCTTCTAAAAATCATGAATAAAATCCTACAACTAAATATTGATTTAAAAACATCAGTGGCCAGGTTTCAGAATTTTACAGTAAGTAATTTGCTCTAAATAATTTATTGATCATAATTATCTTTTTGGAACTTGTGAAGGAAGTACTAAATATAATCAACTAAAAATTGGTACTAAAATTCAAGGATATTTAATTACACCTAAATCATCTGCTGACCAAATTTCATTAGATTCCAATGGACAGAGTAATCAAAATAATTAAAACATCAGTTTGGGCAAATTGATACCTAACAAATAAAGTATTTGAAATATAGCTCATAAAATTCTAATAAAAATTAGTAAGAGTTCTACCTAGACTAAAACTCACTCTACCCAAGTTTCACAACTTTTAACTAAAATTGAGTGACTATGTTACCATATTTGAACTTCTACCCTAAAACTAGGGTTAGGGTTTTAAGGTGTCTACCTACCTCCCAATCCTCTAAGATTCCTACCAGAGGACTTAGATTTTACTACCTTCAACTCTATTGAGTTACAAGGTCACACAAGGGCATTTGCCCCTATTCCCTTCACAACACTCAAGGGCCCTTCCTTAGGGTTTGAGTTTGAATCCAAGGGTAAATCCACCCAAATCCACACAATTTTCCCCTAAGGGGTAACAATGGCCATAATAAACCAGTGGTAGATGCCTCAGCCTCTGTTGAGGGGAGGTGACTACTCTAAGCCCATGGTGCACTTTTATTTCAAAAATACCTTTATAAGGCCTAATTAGGGTTAGGTGATTTCCAATACAAAACTCATCCAAATGAGTTGAAACTTTGTACAGAGCTATGTATTAAAGCCAGGGACCACTCACCAGAATTTGGGAGGGTTTGGAGATCATTTGACCACTTAATTTAATTACCCTAGCATTATTAAATAAAAACAAAAACTTTAGGCAAAGTGTCTCCAAAAATTCTTATTTTTGGACAGTCCCTAGATATGGTTAAGATTGGTCCCCTGTCCTACATTCACTCCATTTGGACAAGCGATGAAGGGTGGGCACCAATTTGAACCTCAGGTTATCCCTAGGTATAGGCCCCACCAAAATGGGTGCCCTGGCCAACCCAGACGTCAACATGGGTCAAAATAAATTTTGGATGAAAGTAGACCCTTAGGGCTACAACTTTCATGCTGCAAGTTTTCCCATCAGAGATCCCTAAGTATTTTTAAAATTTAAATCAAAGTGCTGTAAATAATGTGATAGATATGAAAATTAAATTAAAATGATTTATTAATCCGGCGCACGAATCTTGCCGCAAATCCAGCGGCTGCCCGTCATCTTCTCCAACAGGCAACCGTCCACGATTTCCCATGCCTGGGCAACATTGCGGCCTGATTTACCGACCACCCGGCCACTTCCCCGGCCGGCCACCGCCACCACCACCTTCGGGGAGGTGGGGGCTACCCCCAGCCGGCGGCACGGCCGCCGGAGACGACTTTTCCGGCGATCCCACCAAGAAGATTTTTTGCTCAAAACCATTAAAACTAGAGATTAGTTCGGGCTCAATTAAGCCCGAACCTTGAACCTAAACATTCCTATGATCTACCCATGAAGTAAGGAGAGGAGGAGGACCTTTCCGGCGGCCTGAAGGCGAGAGGAACGACGGGATGCCATGGTTGATGGCGGCGGCGCTCGGCTTTTGTAACAGCACTGTGAACTGCAATGGCTCATTCGGGTAAGTGGTGGAAAATAATCCCCTGGGTCCAGGCATGCTTTTAAGAAGATAAAACGGGGGAGGAGAGGAGTCTAAATGGTGGTTGCCATTAATGGCCTCTTAAAGGTGATTTTGTCCATGGCAAGGGGGATGTACATGGCTCAATCCATCCAAGAAATGGCTGGAAACTCCTCCTCTTCCACAGAGGAGTTGAATCCAGCCATAATGGGGGTGGGGAGGAGAGTCAAAGCCTCAATGGCCATTAATGGCCCTTGAAGGTGAAGCTTGGCCATGGCTATGCAGCCACCTCCTGACCATGAACAGCCACCAAAATGGCCTCCTGGTCTTCCCTGGATCAGGTGGGGAATTGGGCTAGCCAATGGAGATTGGCCCTTGGCCTCCTTGGCCATGAATGGCTTACTTCCACTATTTTCTCTCTCCTCCATTAAAGGAAAATGAAGCTTTCTCTCCCTCTCTCCTAGTCACCAAGATGACTTGGTCAATCTAGTGGTCTAAAGGCAGCCCACTCATACAAATTATATTCTTATTAAGCCATATCAGGGGGCTTGAGCTTGGGCTAGCCCATTTGGGATAGGTTGACCCAAAATGGGCTTGGGTTAACTTTTGTCCACCTAGCCTCTAGGACTGACCCCAATGGATCCTTATTGACCCATTGCCCCCCCCTTAGGGTCTAGGTAGGTCTGGGTAGGGTTGTCTTGGCACTTTGGAGGTCACATGACCCTTGGTAAGGGCACTTTGACCACTTTAGATCAAGGGTTGACTTGGGTCAACTCAGGCTCTAGAGTTGACCCTAATGGATCTTTGGTGACCCATTGACCCCACTTTAGGTCTAGGGAGACCTGGACAAGGTTGGTTGGGCACATTTGAGGCCAACTACCCTTAGTTCGGGCACCTTGCCCAATTTAGGCCTATGGTGGTCCTAGGTCAAATTGGCCACTTTGGGTTGACTCTAATAGACCCTTAAGGCTCTAGTAGGTCCTTTAATAGGTTAGTGGTATTGTGGTGGGGTCATGGAGTCATGGTGAAGCCTTAAGGTCAAACCCTAGATTTGGTGATGAGGTTGTGTCATAGGCAGACCAAGGTGATTCTCACCTTGGCCTTTGATTAGCTGGCCCTTTTTAGTTCCCTAGGGCTTTGTCATGACCTGGTCATAATCAAAACCACTCTTAGGGGTCTAGTTGGAAATGGGATGTTACAGTGACACGGGCGTGTCACAGGGGCGTGTTTGGCACAAGGCTAAGGACACGGGTGTGTGCCTTAGCCGTGTTCTTTTCGGGTGATCTGGTCCTGTGTTGAAGGAGTGACACGGCCAGTCACACGGCTGTGTGCTTTCTGACACAGGCATGTTGGGTGTTTTACACGGGCATTTCTAAGCCCGTGTTCTGGACTGGGTGAGTCGGTTCTGTAGCCGTTTAAGGAACACGGCCTGTGACACGGGCATGTCACAGGCCGTGTCGATCCTGTTTAGATGCTTTTCAAAGAAGATCGAGGTCGTTTGTTCCCTTCTATTTGAATCCTGTGGTCCAGGCTTCTCCTAGCTGAGATAAGTCCGAGATTTGAGAGTTTATCTCTCATTTATGCTTAGCTATTCTCTTTCTAAGAGATAGAGATTGGAGAGAGCAAGGGAGAAGGAAGAAGAAGAGATTCGGCCACCGGTGGAGCTTCGACATTCGGAATTGCGAGCCGAGTCAAGCTTTGTGGAGGCGAGAGCGTTGCGGTGCTTGCTATCTGACTAGAATTCCATGACTCCCAAGTGATCATCAAGGGTAACAATCTTCCTTCTTGGACATGTGAAGTCCTTGTTTTGGCATATTGGTGGATTTCCCCCACCAAAAGGTGGCTGTTGAGGGATTTCCTTGGGTTCATTCAAGTAATCCCCAATCTTGCATATAGACCTGGAAGTGTGTAGTACGGGATAGGCATGTTGTGTGAAGCCCATCCGGACATGTTGGTCTGGATTAATGATGTTGCATCTTGCGCACCGGAGAAGACTCAGCGTATAAACGTATAGTTTAAGGAGTCGATGGGTTGTGCCTGTGAAGGGTAGTAGCAGGAAGTACTGGAATGAAATTCCAAGAAAATACACGCGTGATGATTGAGCTGTATGCTATCTTTGGGTTGAGTTTGGGTGCAGAAAGTGAGTTCTGCTAAACCCGCCAAGCGATTGCGAGGAACGCTGGCATTGTCTCCCCTTTTTGGATTGTGAAGCCAGTTCTTGGAGGACATGATGGCTATTGAGAGTTGCGAGCTCTGAGAAAGGCAACAGGGAAAGTGAAACCGACCCGCGCCTTTAGTTATAGCCTCGGGTATGTTGTACTCGGTGATGGCAAGGCGACTTGAGCAATGGGGGGTGGTTGATTTGAACCTGCATTATATTGACTGTATAAGAGAGCATCAAGGCAGTGAGCTTTCGTCAGTGGCATAATGAGAGTCTTAGGCATGTGCGCCGTAAAGACTAAATGCTCAAAACCTTTGGGTTTTGTCCCGTGAATGGTGGTGGGACCCTGGCTCGCTGGTACACCAAGAATGTGCCCTGAGTGCACGGATCGTTGGGCCGTGTGGCTGACGGTTTTGATATGTTGTTTGTGCATGATAGCACTTTATTTGATATATGTTCTTATGTAAAGTTATGCCTGAAGGGAAGGAATACCACTGCCCCGGAAAAGGGGTAGGATCGTTATAAATTGGTCAGCTGAATGCTGACCGTTGCCTTATTTTCCACCGTTGTGGCGGGCTGTTCTTGTGCAGGTGTTGGATAACCGAGCGAGAAATAGCGGGTTAAAGCCCTTGCTGCTGTTATTGCTGGCCCTCGAAGGCTGAGCGAAGTTCTTTTGTTTCATGTATGGCCGGCCTGCGCGCTGATGTTTGTAATCCACACTTGTCAAGTTGAACTGTAAGGCTTTAAGGCCCTAATTTTATGCATGTGATACATTCCTTTGTGTATATATAAATGTATAGTTTATATATGGTGGATATTCCTAGTGATTGAGTTCAATGTTAACCTTAAGCTTCCGCTAGCATGCTTTGAGTTAGGATGTGTTTATGAATTGGTATTAACCTGTAACTTCACCACCTGTTTGTTGCATATGGTGTGGGGCCCTGGCCGGACCTTCTACTATACGTCATGTGACGGATGGGGTCGTTACAACTACCTTCCCAATAATTTCTGACAGAAACTTCCCTTTGGAGTTCATCCCTTTCCTAGTCATGGATGATCCAATGTTTGTGGTTAAGGGCAGCCCACACAATTTGAGGGCTTATGCAGTAAGTGTAGAATCAATCTCAGTTTCTTTTTTAACCCTTGGTAGTTGAAGGGATTTGCTCAGATTTTTAGGGTTATTTTTACTATTTCTCCATGAACAGTTGAGTGAATCTTGTTCTCCTTGGAATTCAATGTAGCGTTGGAATAGAATTATAGAACTTCCTTCTTCCATATTCTTGTTGGTTCTGAAACCAGATAATCCAGTCCTGCTTCTTGGATTAGGTCCACAACCATCTTAATATCTTGTTCAGCATCATGGAACGCTCCCCGAACCAGTTCATAACCTTCGCTAATGTTGTTGTCCATCTTGAGCGCCATTAAAGATGAGAGAAGTGGAAGTTGAAGAGAGAGAAGAAGAATTTCTTGTCGACACTGATGGTTTAGTCTCGATATTTCTGAGAGCGTAGTCGACAAGGTCTTGTTTCCTCCTATTTATACTTTTCTAAATAGGGAAGGAGGTCAAAAGGCGGGCTGAAATTAGAGTTTCGTATGTCGACATAATTTTGATTATGTCGACACAGACTGCTAAAGTATCAACAGGGAGTTTAGAGTCTCGACAACTCTATGTGTCAACACTAATTTTTGAGTTTCGACACAGTCAACTTTATGATTCGACGCCAACACTTGGGTGTCAATAACTCTATGTGTCGACACCTACTTCTGAGTGTCGACACACACTACTTTATGTGTCGACACCAACTACTGTATGTGTCGACACCAACTACTGTGTGTCGATAACTCTTAACTTGTGTCGACACATAACTTACTTAGTCATATGTTGAGTAGAAATTTTCTTAATCTACCATCCTATTCCAGGTTCAATATTCCTAATTCAATTTTAAAATAATTGAATTTACTTTTATTTAGAGGTTTAGTGAATATGTCAGCTACTTGTGTATCAGTAGAAATAAACTTTAGACTTATATCCTCTTTCTCAACATGTTCTCTAATAAAATGGTACCTAATTTCAATGTGGTTTGTTCTGTTATGTGAAGCAGGGTTTCTAGCAATTGATATAGTACTAGTAGAATCACAATATAATAGTGTTCTACTTATCTTGATGTCATATTCTTCAACTTGTTGTTGATGTTCTACTTATCTGCTTCTTGTTGTTCCATGACACCAATCTTCCTCCTAGGAATTGGCATGTACCTGTGGTACTTTTCCTGTCTTCCTTGTAGCCTGCAAAGTCTGTATCTGAAAAACCTGTTAATCTCTATTCCTAGGGTACCATAGACCAAGATCTGGTTTTCCCTTAAGATATTTTAAAATTCACTTGGCAGCGGAATAATGAGACTCTTTAGGGCATGCCTGGTATCTAGCACAGACACATGTAGCATACATGATGTCAAGTCTACTTGCAGTCAAATATAGTAAGGAGTCAATTATCCCTTTATACAAATTCTCATCAACAGGTTTCCCTGTCTCATCTTTGCCTAAATGCATACTTGTCCCCATTGGAGTTTCCATGGTGGAGGCAATCTCCATGCCATATTTTCTAATCAACTCTCTGGTGAACTTAGACTGGGATATTGACAAGCCATCATCAGTCTGTCTTATTTGAAGTCCCAAGAAAAACTTTAGCTCACCCATGTTGCTCATCTCAAACTTCCCTTGCATAAGTTTGGCAAACTTTCTACAAAGGTTATTCTCAGTAGATCCAAAGATTATGTCATCAACATATATCTGGACTAGGATGATCTTGTCCTTTGATTCCCTCAAGAATAGGGTCTTGTCTATTATCCCCCTTGAGAATTTTTTATCAATGAAGAAAGTAGGCAATGTCTCATACCATTCTCTAGGGGCTTATTTCAACCCATTTAGAGCTTTCTTAAGTCTATAAACTAGATCAGGAAGGTGAGGATCTGCAAAACCTGATGGTTGGTCCACAAATACTTCCTCTTTTAGATCTCCATTAAGAAATGCTGACTTGACATCCATTTGAAAGACCTTGAATTCTTTATAGACAGCATAGGTAAGGAATAGTCTTATTGCTTCCAGCCTTTCTACTGGGACAAAAGTTTGGTCAAAGTCTATTCCTTCTTCCTTCCTATAACCTTTTGCCACCAATCTGGCCTTATTCTTGACAATAATGTCATTTTCATCTAACTTATTCCTGTAGATCCACTTAGTCCCTATCACATTATGTCCTTTAGGTCTTGGAATATAGCACCAATCCAAACTTTGCATCTCTTGAATTGTTTTAGCTCTTCCTACATAGCACCAATCCAGAATGAATCTTGGATAGCCTCTTCAAACTTTTTTGGTTCCATTTGAGACAGAAAGCTTGAACATAGTGTTGAGTTCAAGCTCTTGCTTCTGGTCATTACACCATGACTTGCTTCACCAATTATTTGATAAGCAGAATGATCTCTTAAATGTCTCTTAGCTAGAGGCAATCTTTCTTCAGCTTGCTGATCCTCAATGTATTCAGCTGGTTGTTCTTCATTCTCAACTTGTAAGTCTTGCGCTCCCCCTGGACAGCATCCACCATCTTAAATCTCTTAGTCTGCTGGTTTATCTTCCCCAATGGTCAGATTATCAATCTTATTCTTTAAACCTATAGGACTAGAAGATGTGATTGGCGGCTCACAGTTAATTAACTTAGACTCATCAAAGACAACATGGACAGATTCTTCTACAACTTGTGTAGTCAAGTTATAGATCATATATGCTCTACTATTGTTATTGTACCCAATAAATATTCCTTCCTGGGACTTGGCAGCAAACTTAGTCAAATGAGACTTACCATTGTTTAGTACATAACACTTGCTACCAAAAATCCTAAAATAGGATAAATTTAGTTTTCTGCCTTTCAGAATCTCATAGGGAGTCTTTTTGTGGCTTTTGGTGATGGAAGCTCTATTGAGAACATGACAAGCAGTATTTACTGCCTCTGCCCAGAAATATTATAGGAGAGAAGTGTCATTTAACAAGGTCCTACCTGCCTTAATTAGAGTTTTATTCTTCCTTTCAACAATTCCATTTTGCTAAGGAGTTCTAGGTGAGGAAAATTCTTGATGAATCCCAAGCCCTTCACAGAACTTTGTCATGCATTCAGACTGAAACTAAGTCCCATGGTCACTTTTGATCTTGACCACAGAACTATTAAATTCATTATGAATTTGCTTGACAAAAGTTTGGAAGATATCTGGGATTTCTGATTTTCTCCTTAGGAAGAATACCCAAGCAAACCTGGAAAAGTCATCAACCATAACTAGGGTATAGACTTTCCTACCTAGATTATGAACTAGCATAAGACCAAATAGATCCATATGCAGGAGGTATAAAAACCTCACTGATCCTTTGGTATCAAGACTTTGGAAGGAAGACCTGGTATGCTTGCCCTTTTGACAAGCTGAGCAAATTCTCTCCTTAATGCACTTAACTTCAGGACCATTCCTCACCAACTCTTCACCAAAGAGTCTACCTATGGTCTTATAGTTCAGGTGAGCTAGCCTCTTGTGCCATTTGACACAATGAGAAACTTTCTCATCTGCAACTAGGCATATAGGAGTGTCCTCACTCTCACACTCAAATTCTAGACAATAAATATTTCCTCTCCTAGTGCCTATCAAGATAACCCCTTGGTCACTTGACCTTCTTATTTGACACTCATCCTTGAGGAAAGAAATGGCATAGCCTAGATCACAAAGTTAACTTATGTTTATAAGGTTATGTTTCAAACCTTTCATATAAGCTACTTGTGTGATAGTTACTATGACATTAGTTACCTTACCCAAACCTTTAGTTACCCCTTTTTTGAGCCCCCAAAGATAACTTTGGGACCATTTTCAATAGGAGTGTATTCCTTTAGCATGCTTCATGTTCCAGTCATGTGTCTGGAACATCCACTGTCCAAGTACCATGTAGGGGTATGGCCACTTTGACTAACCTACAACAAATAAATTATCTAACCTTAGGACCCCAAATTTTATTGGGTCCTAGGTGCAAGTTAGATCTAAACTAAACATGCCTACCTTCAGTTTTTCTAACAGATAGGCCAACATTACTCCTCTGGACACTCTTATTGTGCCAGCAGTCAATGGCATAGTGACCAACTTTTCCACAGCACCAGCACTCATACACATTGTATCTTCTTTTAAGAACTTGCTTAATAGTAATGTTATTTAGAGCTCTTAAACTAGCTGGTACATTAGCTCTTTTCTTAATTCTTTCAGCCAAGACTTGCTTAGGGACTTGTCTGGAAGCGGAAGTACTTGGGATATCTTGAACCCTATCTGCAGCTGCCTTCTTTTCAGAATGCATACTTCTGATAGCTTCAGATATTCCTAAGTCTGCTTTGCTAACAGATTTTCCCTTAACTGGATGATGGGCTGACAAACTTTGTGAGTCAGCTGCTATCTTGTTCTTGAGTGTTGGGGATGGTACACCAAACACAAATGGTCCATTATGGGTCATTTGGGTTTGCTCATGGACTGCCCAATAGGCACTAGCACCCTTATCATCTCTACTACCTTGCTCATAGTGACCAAAAATATTATCATGGGCATACCTATTAGAAGGTTGAACCACTTTCTTAAAAGAAATAGTAGGCTTGGAAGCCAGTGGCTGAACTAGAGCTTTGCCTTTCCTTTTAGAATTGGCAACTCTTATTCTTCCTATGAAACCTAATCCCTTCTTACCCTTTTGGGAAGAGAAGGAATCTATCAAAGGTAACGTAGAACAAGGTTTTGAGAACTTGGCCACTAGCACTCTCTCCTTTTGGAGTCTACTTTCAAGATTCCTAATATGATTATTCTTGAAAGTAATGGTATCCATCTGAATAAAAGTTATGTTCTTCAATTTACTAATCTCTTTTAACTTCATATCCAGCAATTTTGTTGAGTCTGAAGCAGCCAACTTCAGAGTGGCATTCTCCTTTGCCATTTGTTTGGCTAGGAGCCTGCTTTCCTTAAAGGCTTGCAGGAGCTCTCCATAATCATCAATCAATTGATTGATGTCTCCTTCAGATTCAGATCAACCTTTATCTCTTGATGAAGATGCTTCTGACTACGGGCTAGTAACATAATCAAACACTGAGGGAGAAGATTGTACCTTACTCGAACAAGGCTGCTCCTGGATGTGTCCATCCTCAGTTATTTCCATCAGTTATATGCATTGTCTATCTTCTTCTTTATTGATATCATTCAGCAACTACAAGAATTTGCTTATCCAAAATCTTCCTCAGTTGAGAACAACCTATTGTAGGCCTCAGCATCCTCTTCATTTTCTGTCTCTAATGAAGAAGAGTCAGTCCAGCTTTTGTACTTCTTAGCCACAAAGGATTTCTCTTTCTTACCTTTATGCTGGTTTTTCTTTTTCTCACCAGACTCCTTTCTTTTGACATGACAGTCTGCTATAACATGTTCTGGCTTACTGCAACAATAACAAACAATTTTAGTAGAAGTTTGTTTACCAGGTTTAGAACCATACCTTTCCTCTTTAGAGGATTTCTTCTTTCCCTTATAGTAGTCATCCTTGGAATAAGAAGAAGAGGATAGCCTGCTCCTCCAGTTCTTCTTCTTCAAGAACCTCTAGAATTGCCTAAAAAAGGCCGCAAAATCCTCATCAGAGTTATGGAAATTTATTGTGCTTGAGTCTGAACTTTCTGAATCAGTATCAGCAACTTTTCTAGGAGGAGAAGAAATCTTTCTCCTACCCTTCTTTATAGCTTCAACTTTGAAAGCCACAGACTTATCTTTGCCATAAGACCTGCTGCTCTTTTCCTCTTACTTTCTGGCAATCAACTGCATTTCATAGGACAGTAATTTTCCAAATAAGGTTGGTGGAGGAGTATCTGCAAGTCTGGCCACTTCTTTGATGGCACAAACCTTGGTATCCCAGTCCTTAGTTAATGACCTGAGAAACTTGACATTGAGTTCGTAAGTCCTGAAGACTCTTCCATAAGTCATGAGCTCATTGACAATTCTAAAGAACTTTTCATAGCATATAGCTATACAATCTATCTTAGCTTGTTTGAAACTCTCATATTCTTGATTGAGCATATATTTCTTATCCTCTCTTACTTCTACTGTCCCCTCCATATAGACAATCAAAGTGTCCCACATTACCTTTGAGGTTTTGTAGTGGACTAAATTCTAAAATGTAGAATCATCTATGGCACTAACAATTATGTTCTATGCCCTCTTGTCCAAAGTGGCTAAGATGATCTCATCTTTGGCCATCTTAGAATAACTCTTTGGAGTTTTCAGATTTGCATCTAGAATAGATGCCTTCATAAGGATTAAAGGCACTTCTTGAACTATGATGTAAATTCTTAGATCAGATGCCTCCATGAATAATTTGACCCTCTCTTTCCATATGCCAAAAGTTTCCTTTCTACATATAGGAAGCTTCATAGATCCAGGTTCTTTATGATTTTCAGATGGGACCTCTGATACCACTTGAAAGAATTGGTTTCAAGATTGTCTAAACACCTAGAGGGGGTGAATAGGTTCAATTCTAAGTCAACGTAGGCAGTTAATAAATTAATCTAGGCATAGGTATAAAATCTATATCTACCACAACACACAATAAAATAATCACAGCATACACACAGATTTATAGTAGTTCCCCAAATGATGGGTACATCCACTTCCCCCTTCGCCTATCTAGCAGTATACTAGATTTGGCCAAACTTCCATCCACCTTCTCAGATCCTCAGATCTTACAACTCAGAACCCAAACTGGTTCCTACAACTCAGACTTCAACAAGTCCTACACCTCAGGCTCTTCACAAGAACCCTACCTCAGAGTGAATCCACACTCCTACCACTCAGGATATCAAGCCCTACCTCAGCCCTTATCACCAGGCCTATAACTTAAAGAACATAATCTCCTACCTCAGGCAAACATCCCTACCTCAGCCTTTATAATTACAGGCTTACAACTCAGAGATTGGAATCTCTTACACACAGATCTAAAAATAGATCTTACTATAAATTATATAAAGAATTACTTTTTTTACCCAAATAGAGAGAAAAGGGGTGAGGGAATCTTGATCAGATCTTGATTAATCTGCTTTCTTCAGTCCATTACAGCAATGAATCAGATTCAACCTTGCTTAGCTTATTCAAAGCTTCTTGAAAGAGAGAACCTAGGTTGAATCTTCTTGAGAAGTTGATGTAGATTCAGCTTCTTCCTCCTTGCAGACTTAATTCTGCAAATATTGATAGATCTAATGAGATGTTGTCCCCTTCTCTGATTTAGAATCAGAATCTTATTGTTGTATAGAATTCTGTGAATTCTTCTTGGAGTATTCCTCCTTCTTGGTTTCCCTCTATATTTTCTCTCTGTCTCATTGTCATCTTTTTCTCTGATAGCTAAGCTCTACTTATAGATCACAGCAGAGGTAACCGGCTAATCCGGTGGTTGACTGACACCTGACATGTCCAACAGGCCCTGATAATTCTGGCAGCTGTCAAGTCTTCAGTCTTGATATTTGGAACTTAGAGTTATTTAACTCAGCTGAATGTGTTAAGACACAAGGATAGTATGTGTCGACACAGATGAAGTATGTGTCAATATAATTACCCGGGTGTCGGCACAATTCTTTCAGTGTTATCGACAACCTTCAGAAACTGCTGATATAGCTCTTCATTCAGTCTCTACACTGCCTTTGTAGAATGTGTCGACATACTTCAGAAACAGTCGACACAACTAATATAAACTCAAACTTTGTAAGTCGACACAAGTCCTGTGTGTCGACACAGCCCTTCTACTAATGTCCGCACATCAAATCTAAGTGTGTCGACACTAGTCCTGAGTGTCGACACAGTTGTTGTCAACTCAAATTCCATGTTTTGACACAAGTCCTGTGTGTCGACGCAACTTTGCTTCTAGTATAGACACTGCTTCTTCAACGATGTCGACACATCAAAAATGTCTCGACTCTTTTGTACCTAGAATATTTTCTGCATTCTTCTACTTGCACAAGTAAACTCAATACACAATCAAATACAACCTGATGCATATCATTGAGTCGGGTGAGGCTTCTCCAAATCAGGTACACAATTTCCAATGTACCCAACACTAATCTCTTGTGTCATTGGTCACTAAGAGACGCACTACCTTTTGCCAAAAAGCACACTTGTGTAGAAGAGTCTATGCAAATGAAATTTAAATAAAATATATTTTTACTACGACTGCCTGATAGAATCGTTTCTAAGTTATCTATCGATTTTATCAAGCACTTGTCTGCATGAAATTCTACTATGTATCTTTTATCACAGAGTTGGCTTATGCTTATAAGATTATGTTCTAATCCTTTAACATAAGCCACATCTGAGAGGGATACACTACTGTAAGTGATCATACCATAGCCTCTTGTGATTCCCCTATCAGAACCTCCAAAGATAACCTTTGGCTCGTTCACAACTGGAGAGTACTTATGAATAAGGCTTCTTGTCCCGGTCATGTGTCGAGAGGATCCACTGTCCAAATACCAGATAGTCGATTTGTTGGCCTTTGGACATACCTGCAAAAATAGAATCAGTTTACCTTAGGAACCCAAATGCGTTTGGTTCCTTGGTTATTTGTCAGCATGCTCCCCATATGAGTGTTAACATTACGAGTGATCTGCCTCGTATGATTAACTAGAGGAGTTTTAAAGTTTTTAGGATTAAACCAGCAATCTACAGCAAAGTGACCAACTTTGGCGCAACACAAACAGTCAAACATGTTGTATCTTTTTCAAGTCTCATGCTTGACCTTTTGAACGTGTGGTCTTGAAGGGGAGGCTAATCTGGAGCCTTATGATGATGGCACTCACAAGCCTCTTTAACCTCCTTTTCCTTGGGTACTACTAGCTTGGCCTTAGTTTCCTTCGTAATATTATGGCCATGAACGTATGGACCATAGTATTTCATTTGTATTTAATCATAAGGTGCCTTGAGTACACTTTCACCAAAGTTTCAGGGATGGGTCCATCCTTGGTATTATGACTTGGGCTCTACATAAGTAGGCCTGGCAAGGTGATCGTATGATGAATCAAAATCAAACTCATTTGTTGGGAAGATGACCTTCTTAAATGAAGTTTGATCAAGAGGAGCTTTCCTCTTCACTTTGGCTAAAGCTTTCTTAGCAGCCTTATTTCTTCTTTGAGCTTTATTCCTCCTAGAAGATTTACTAGGAGCAGCCTCATGTCCTAAGCCAGCTCCTTTGTCCTGAGCAGAGAATTCAATAACAAGTGGAAGGACTGTTTTGGGCTTGGAGAAACTTTTAACCAATTTTTTTCAGCGGCAATTTGTTCTTCCAATTTCTCGATGATTTTCTCTTTTAGATTTAGGTGCTCGAGAGATTTATTGTATTCTTCCATCGCGACATGGAATTACTTTCTAAGTGATTCCATCCTCAGCCTTAAGAGATTTTATCTCCTTAGCTTGAGTTCTCACGACTCTTCGACATTTGTTGTAAGCCCTGATTAACTCCTTGTATTGAGTCATGAGTTTAGACTCGTCATCAGAAGAGTAGTCCTCATGATTATGGTCTGAAACATCAGATTCTGAGAGAGGGGTGTGAGAATTTACCTTCCTAGTGTACTGGGGTTCTTATTCCTCATTTGTCTGTGCCATCAGCCCAAAGTAGGCTTTCTCTTCTTCACTTGACTCAGATGAGTCAGTGTCATTGAGAGTCTTGGCCTTCTTGGCTACTAGGCTTCTTTCAAATTTCTTTTTACTATAAGAAGACTTTTTTTCTTCTTTTCTTCCACCCTCTTTCTTCTTGTGCGGGCAATTAGCAATAACGTTCCCTGGCTTATTACAACAGTAACAAACAATGTAAGACTAAATATGATTGTTCGGTTTGGAGTTATACCTATAGTAGCTACTTGAGCCTTTCTTATGACGATCACCATTGTGACGTGATCTTCTAAAGGAAAAGTATTTGCCTTTCCATTGCTTCTTCTTACTCAGGAACTTTTTGAACTATCTAGAGAGTAGGGAGAACTCTCCATCTGGTAGCTCTTAGCCCATGGAGCTCAGCTCCATGTCTTCCTCTTCACTTTTTTCCTGTGCAGGAGCAGGAGATACAGCTTTAACCTTCCTTGAGCTGTCTGCCTTTAGTGAGACAGACTTCTCCTTCGATGAGGATATGCTTCCCTCTTCTTTAGCTTTTCTTGTATTTATTTGAAGCTCGTATGACATCATCTTCCCGAAGAGGTTCTGAGGATCAGTCTCAGCTAGCTTTCCAAACTAACTTATGGCATATATTTTGTTTTCACATTCCTTAATTAAGGATCTTAGAAGCTTGTCGTTTAATTCTCTGTTAGTGAAGACTCATCCATAGTTCCTCAGGCCATTGACGATCTGAAAAAAAATTCAAAGGTGTCTGTTATAGTTTCTTTGGGGCCTTGCTTGAAGGCCTCATACTTCTGGTTCAAAAGGGAATTTCTATCATCCCATACTTCTTCGGTGCCTTTCATCAACACAATCAGATACTACCACATATCTTTGGCAGATTTGTAATGAATGAGATTTTGTAGCATAGAATCATCGATTGCACTTGCGATGATATTTTTAGATTTCTTGTCTAGAGAGATAAGTGCGATATCATCTTTATCTAGATCCATCAGCTTCTTTGGTACTTGCTTTGATGAATTAATAGTGGAGGTTGTCATAGGAATGTAGGGGCCTTATTCCACTATCATGAAAATCCTTGGATCCACTGCTTCCATGAAGAACTTCACCCTTTCTTTTCACATGGGGAAGTTTGCCTTAGTGCATACGGGGAGCTTAGCAAATCCTTGACTCTGTCCATGCTTGTACACTCTTAAGAAAACTAAGAGCAGATATGTTCAAGGTGTTAACCTTTTGATGAACAACCTCCCTCTGATACTAATTGAAAATGTCTAGTTGTCTACCTAATTCACCTAGAGGGGGGTGAATAGGTGAGTTCTGCGTCTTTTTACAGAATAAAAACTGTACGAGAGATATGCAAAAAATAAACAAGCAAACCACAAATGACACCAAAAATTATAGTGGTTCCCAACCTTGGGTACGTCCACTCATCACCTCGCCGATCTAGCACCATGCTAGACTAAGCTACTTCACTATTATCTCAGATTGGAAAACAATCCTATAACTCGGAACAACGTTCCTACAACTCGGAGTAAAACCACTCCTACAACAACTCGGAGAACAACTCCTACAAAACTCGGAGAATAACTCCTACAATCTCGTAGAATAACTCCTATAAGAATAAAATGAATTTACAATGAAAATACACAAGCTGTCTTCACATATCTGGTTGAATCTCGGCTTCTTCCTTCTTGAAAAATCGTAAAGCTCTGTCAGAAAAGTCGAGGAAGAAATCGGAGAATACTTCTATTTGAGATCATTGGATCACAACAATCAAGGAGAAGATTTGTAGAAGTTGAAAAGCTTGATCGATTGAATCCTTCTTGTCTGAATCTTTGAGATCGAGAAAATCGGCGATGAAGAACACGTCTAGTCGGCGGCGGCATTTCGCGATTTAGAAGTAGAAAATGATTCACAAATCTGTAAAATTCTTCTTAGGGTTTGTCGATTTTGACAAAACCTTTTATAGGCTTAACATAACGGTCAAAATATCATTAATGACAATCCACGTGGACCCATCAAAAGTTAATGATATTTGGAATAGAATCCGTCTGAAACTTAGCGAAATATCAAAATCCTGAACTCCAATTCTCGAGAGAGATAAGTATTACTCGTGAAGAGTTTCTATTTCTCGAGAAAAGGTATAAAGTTCTCCAGAAGAAATACTTAAGGAAAGTGTAGAAAATGAAATCTGGCTTCTCGAGAATGAAAAGACTTTTCCGGAGAAAGAATTTCTGTTACTCGAGAATAAGAAGTCAACTCTAGAAAAATATTTCTATCTCCCGAGTAAGAACATCTGTTTCTCGAGAACTACTTTGGCCTTCTCGATAAATATCTTTGGCCTTCCCGAGAAAAGGACGTAGAAAAGTTCTGAGCTTAATTTTTAGTTAACTCGAGGAAGAAACGAGTCCTACTCGAGTACTCCATGGCTTTCTTGAGAACTACATTCGGCTTTCTTGAGAACAGCTTCTGCTACTCGAATACCTGACTAAGCTAACTCGAGAAATAACTTCAATTTTAATCAAGTACATTTAAGCCTTTCTCGAGAAAAACACTTAGAAAAATTTTGTTATTCTTAAAAATGATTTTCTTCAAAGAACTCAACAACTAGTCTTTATCCTATAACTTGTGTACTTGAAAATGAAGTGTATCCCAATAGAGAGGTTACACATGAGTCAACGCCATGGATCACATAATGAGGAATTACATTGTATGGTCCTATGTTTGGTGACCCATTATAAACTGACATTGGTCTACACTTGGAAATTATAAACTGCAAGCACTCAACTTGAAAAGGGCATCAAATACAAACTTAATTCATTTTATTTCAAGGGTGACTTCATACAAATCTAAGTTATTGTGGATATAATACCCAACATAAAGCAAAGAAAGAGATCTTCAATATCATCTGTAGAAGTTGTTTTCTTCCTTTCCCGCTTCTCATTCATCTTCTAGTTCTATTTAGGGATGTCTTTAAGACCAAACTCAAAACATGGTATGTGAAACATATAAGATTTATTTTGAGTTTGATCTCAAAAACTTTAAGGAATATGGGAAAGGCTTCAAAAACATTGTTAATATTTCGAGGAATAGTCATTTGAACATCCTTATATCTGCTCAATGTCTCATATATCCAATCAAGATGATTGAATTTCATCAGAGTGCAATGATTTCTAGTGTAAATCACATAGTGTCTATCATTCACTTTGATGATATTATTCTTAATCCAGGAATGATTACAGTAACAATCGACTTTGAAGAAGAACAACCTTCAAATTATTTCCAAGGTTACAATTATTTGAGTGATGTCCTTCATAGACAGACAGCTTTTTAAAACTGTGTAATTAGTTGGATAATGTATGATATTTATGCTCAAACTATGTGATTTTCTTATTATGAATATTCATACTCTTTTAAGTCAATTTATTCATTTTTAGTCAAATGTTATTGAGAGCCCATTAAAATGTAGTAAGATTTATCTAGTTTTTTTTAATTTTGTCATCTAGGAGGATAGAAGGTGGCAAACTACGGTCCCCCGTGATATCTTATCAATTATCTCTTATTTTCTGCCATTATCAGACTTCATAAACTTCTGTGATGTGTGTAGCGATTGGAGAAGTTCCCCATCTTGCCGCTCCAACATCACTGAATTATCCAATAAGGATCCATGGTGCATTTTATATGACTTTGATTCTCAGGACAAGGATATGTGCCTCTTCTATCAGTGCAGCGACCGGAAAACCTGTAGCGTCAAATTGCTTGTTCTACGCGAAGCCAAATGTTTTGTGTCCAAGCATGGTTAGCTTTTCATTCGTCGAAATAATGATTATCTTTTCTTCAATCCTTTGACCCTTCAAGAAATATTCATCCCCAAATATTCTCCAGCTAAATCGTTTGGATCCTCTGCTTGCCAAGTGGGAACTTTCTCAGCGAGCCCCTCCTCCCCTGAAGATTGTGTTGTTGTTCTATTGAGTTCGAGGAATTCTTCCACCGTCAAGATTGCTTCCTGTCGTTTATCTGTTAACAAGTGGGTGGAGAATACAATTAAAATTAACATTCATGGTCGTGGTCTGACATGTGACTCAGTGCTTCTCCCAAGTCCAAGATATGTCTATTTTAAAACAAATAATGTTGTTTATCGACTTGTCAACTACGCATCCACCACATCATTATTTGCTACGACAGTCATTACTTGATGTTTGATTTTTTGGAAAAGACGTTTGATATTGGAAGTGTGCATCTCCTCCTTAAAACGATAAAGGATTATGATGAATACATTAAGATTTCTAACCGGTACTCTAAGTTGAAGAAAGTACATTCTGATGATTGGATATGCAAATTCGGCATGGAATTTGCATTCTCCTTTTGCCTTTTTAATGATTGCAAGAGGTTTGACGACAATCATGTGTTCGGCGATAGTCTTGACGGCAAGCATGCGTTCGGAGGCGGTGATGCCTCTCCTACCATCACCAATGTTCATGTTATTAAAGCGGCTTGGCTATATAATGATTAGCTAAACTTTGAGGTCTTGAAGCAAATTGGTAGTACATGGGCGAGCTTATGTTCATCAAATTAGCAGAGTTATACTTAGAAAGGTCTAACAATTGTATATGAGTTTTTATATATATTATTGACTTCTCAATGTTTGACTTAAATTAACAATTGTAGTTTAATGTTGCTTTAATTTTAATTTTAATTTTGTTGTTGTTTCTGTTTAGTTCTGATAATATAAAACTTTATTGAGTCGTGTAAGTTTTATGTACCCGATATTGTGTTTACTTGTGATCTTTGTTCTTATTGTCATTTGGGATCACCATGCTTTGGTTGTATTGCGTGTGTGAAATTGTGAATGGTAAATAACTGTAGAGAAAAACTCAAACTTGTATATACTTTCTCAATAATCAAATATAAGGTATTAATACACATTTATAGGAGGGAGAAAGAGAGAAGAAACCCATATACATGATGTGGGACTAAAGAGGAGAAAGGAAGAAAACTAAGTAAATAGGCTCCAAGATGGGCCTCTTTACATGGGCTTTTTCAACACTGCCTGGCAAGTTGGAGCGTACAAGTCGTAGGCACCCAGCTTGGATAGGAACTGATAAAACAAGGTACTTGATAGGGCCTTTGTAAGGATATCGGCAACTTATTCAGTACCCAAAACATGCTTTAATTCTATCTTCTTCATTTGAACTTTCTCCCGGATAAAGTGGCAGTCCACTTCAATATGTTCTGTTCTTTCATGAAAGACTGGATTATTTGCTATGTGTATAGTCGCTTTGCTATCGCATAACAGGATGGCAGGTGAGGGAAGTTTAACTCTTAGATTAGAAAGAAGACTTTCAAGCCACGTAAGCTCAGAGACAACTGATGTCATCGATTTGTATTCTTCATCAACTGAGGATCGAGCAACCAAGGCTTGTTTCATACTCCGCCAAGTAACCAGGTGTAACATCCCGATTTTTATTGGACCACCAGAACCCAAGTGGGCCCAATAAAAGTTACCCAAACATCAACCCATAGCCCACACTCGGGTAGGAGGTAACCCTAGGCAGGGTATATAGAGCTAGAAAGCTCAAATTGGAGTTCTGTCAGTTCTTATGACTTCGTGTAATCGACACGAATGCTATGGAACTCGTTCCGTTTAATTCCTAAGTCATATGGTAGATATGGTTATTCCTCGTAAAACGTCACGAAGACGAGATTTTTGGATAATGACCTAGAGGACTCTGATTTGAGTTCTGTCAGTTTCTATGACTTTGTATAATCAATACGACCCCACTGGAACTCATTGTGTCCTAATCCGAAGTCTAACGACAAATATAAGCATTTTGACCGTTTTAGCGCGTTACGACGCAAATATTTTGGATATTTAGCAAACGAACTCTGATTTGACCCCGGTCAGTGCAATTGGACTCGTATGGTCAATATAAAGTCAACCGAGTTCGTACCGATCAATTTCAAATACGAGTAGTCAACTCGTGGTCAAATCGAGCATAACCGTGCACCGAAAAGCGTGTACACACAAATTATTACGCGACACCCCAACTTTGACCCGAACCCTGATGTCATAAACTCACTTTGACTTTGACCAGCATGGGGGGACCTAGCTAGGATAGACTTTGGTCAACCCCCCCCCCCCTAAAAATCCAAATTTTTTGGAATTTTCCAAAAGAGGCACACACCTCCTCTTCACTAATGGTTTAGGGCCTTACCTCTCACCCCTTGGGCCACCAACCAGGAAGGATGAAAGGATGTGGGCCATGGTCTAAGAAAAGCCAAATTCCTCCTTCCCACTCCTCTTTTCTCTACTTAGGAACCAAGGCCCAAGCCCACCCCCTCTCCCCTTTAGATGGCTGCCACATAGGTACCCTAGGATGCTTTTACATGGCCAAACCAAGTGGAGGAGAGGAGATGAGCTCCTCCCCTCATGGGATTAATCCCACACCTCTCCTAAGCCAAATGCCTCCTTCCCCCTTTCCTATATAAGGCATTGTACCCCCTACTTTCTACCTCACCAATACTAATAAACCCAGGGAGCCCTCACAGGGACCCTACCTCGTTGGTAAAAGACAGACCGAGCCAAGCTTCCTCCGCCAACTTCATGGCAACTTAAGCCGTGCCAACACCCGCATTTTCTCCAAATTTAAATGTATATCAGAGCAAGAGAAAACACGCGTTGTGATGCCACGTCGTGCAGGGGATAACTACAGACGTTCAGGCAAACCCAACCTCTAACCCTGTTTATGAAAATACCAAGTTTTGATATGTGAAAGATATGTTTTAAGTTAATTATTTTGGTGGTCGTATCCCTCGGCCTCGTGGATCAACAAGTCCACGACTGAAAATATAAGTATATGTTGCGGAAAATACCTTGTTTATATTAATTGACATCCTACATGAGCAAAAACATCCATATAGGACACTCATGGTATACAAGACTCTAGAATTAGTGTAAGTATGGAAATAACTTCTACGTTCATCAAACATAGTGATTTTAGTTTGAAAGATGGCATGTATGAGGTGATAGAAGTAATACTTTTATGGTTTAAAATATCTAACGTGCAACCTAGCATAAATCCTTCCCAGAGAGCATGTAAATCCAATATGAAGGATCAAGCGCATACCCAACTGCACCAAAAGCCCGGACTGTTGGAGAGGGTGCTACTTAATTTTTTATATAAGTAGCAGAGCGACACGGGTCAAGTGAAGGAACGCCGGACCCAACAATCCCCCCCCCCCCCCGGCGTCCAGCACAACCCGTCGGCTCAGAGGTGGGGTTACCACATGGCCCACACGGCTCAGAGGTGGGGTTACCACATGTCCACGGTTGCCTGACCCACCGGACCCACACAGGTAGAAGGGAAAAATCAGGATTTAATAGCGCCCCCCGGTCTTGAACCCGTGACCTCCTCTGATACCAATTGAAGGATCAAGCGCATACCCAACTGCACCAAAAGCCCGGACTGTTGGAGAGGGTGCTACTTAATTTTTTATATAAGTAGCAGAGCGACACGGGTCAAGTGAAGGAACGCCGGACCCAACACAATAAGTCATATATAAAAAGACTTAGTAGCTAGCAAGTACTTAACATTAAACAAAAATCCAGTGGGCGTCAACATCCTAACACAAACTCACTAAAAGATATATATGTCTGAACTAAAAGAAAATAAACAATAACTACCTCACAGTCGGTGAGGAAACGACAGCTATAGGATACCAGCCAAAAACTAACCCTAGCCGCTCAACCGCCTACTTCTCCAAACTTGAGGCATTCAAAGAAAGAAGACCTCAACAAGAATGAAAATACAAGTGGTGATCAAGATCAAAAGGTTAGCAATAAACCAAAAAGGAATAAACTGTTACATACCCAAAAATAAGGAAACTATCAAATCTCAGCAAATTTATCATATGATAATGATAAAAGATTTACTTATTGAGTTCAAAAGTAAGAAAGTTGCACCAAGTGCGAAATGAAGCCATGCTTCAAGAATATCTACAAAAGTAAGCAGGATAACATATATCTATACAATATGAAGAAATAGACTTAATAAATCTACTCATATGAATCATTAACACTGGTAAGAAATGGTCCTGAGTCGGTGGCCATATTGTCCAACCCGAACCTACATACCCAACACATTTCAAGAAGGTATTGTGGTGGTGGAAACATTGTCCAACACAACCAGACAGTCCAATTGTCTCAACAAGGCACTAGGGTGGTGGCCTCAATATCCAACTCAACCCAACAATCCAACTATATAAACAAGGTGTTGTGGTGGTGGCCATATTGTCCACTCAACTCACAGTCCAAAAACAAGCCTAGTAGTGTAATGATTCACAATTTGGCACTAGGTTGGGGGTCCTTTATCCACTACCAATCAAAGGTCATACTTAAGATCCATAAACGCGTATAACCCCAACCAGATCACAAAAACTCTCCTTGACATAAAATAAGAAAATTACCACGTGATAACCATTCTAAGTCATACCCGACGAATTCAACTTAATTCAACAAAAAATTTCTAAGTCCACACTTATTCGTCGAGTATACTCGACAAATCAGTAGTCACATGACGAATTCCACTTAACAACAATCATCAACTTGATGCACGACGAATCGGCGAAAAATTCCAAGTCACAGGAAAAGCAGCGAGTCAGCTCGAGGTCTGGCCTACACTAAACGCCTCGTTGAGTGCATTCAGCGCACTCAAAGCCCAATAGTTTTACTCAGCGAATTACCTTCACTCAATGCCGCGTTGAGTCCACACGATGCTTTTGACTTAGTCTCATAAACCACTCAAAGCCAAGGCTTCACTCAACGCCAAGGCTTCTCTCAACACCAAACTTGCATTACTCGATGAATTCGTCGAGATTAATCGACGAATTTAACTTAGACTCAAAGATCACTCAACGCTCTCAGCGCCAAGTCTAATTCACTCAACACCAAGTCCTATACTCGACCAACTCGACGCCTAATACTCGACGAATATAGAATCACTCAATGTCAAGTCTTATTACTCGACGAATTGGACTTTACTCAACGTCAAAACATTACCCGCCGAATTTCAATGGATACTCAACGAATTTGACTTAGGTTAATACTGATATTCGATGATTTTGACTTTTGTCATAATCGACTAATTTTACTAGACTAATCAGCCATATAAGACGAATTTAACTGAAGATAACTGCCCAACCAAACGAATCCACTCACTGTCATACGTAGCGAATTAAACTAGGGCTTACTAACCTATAATCGACGGATGTACACACAGACCAACAGCCAAATACGGCGAATGTACACTTCACCGGAAAAATCCTACCCTAACCAGCAGGTAGAACTTGTCCGAACTCAACCCTATTCCTAAATCCTAAGAAGGGAGGAAAAAATCAGAGAATACAAGGAAAAAAAAGCTTGACAAGGGGAAGAAATCACCACTTGCCTCGATCTTGCCGAAATCCGGACACACAACCGCTCCTCCTCACGGATCTAGTCGCAAGAACACCGCACCAACGTAGATCTTGGTGAGAGCTATTCGGATCTACTCTCCGACGACGATTTCGTGCACCGGAGCTCCTATAATCAACGGTTGAAGGCTTTGCAAGGACTGCCACTCTCGGTCTTCTGCAATAAATTCCAACAGTTTTAAGAAAGACGATGAATAGGGTTTCCGTCTTATCGCATGGCTATTTATATGGAATAAATAATACCATATATTATTATTATTATTAAAGGTCCAAATGACCAAAACTCGCACTAACTTGGATTTCTACGAAAATCGCACCGTAGCTAAATATCGACGCTACGAATCTAACGACGAAATCAAAATCAAAATCTGACAAACAAAACTCGGGTAAACACTCCCCTAAGACAAAACACCAAACATTCCCAAAAAGGCTCCACTGTGTTCTAAAACAAACCCCGGCTCGTAAGGGAATATCAAAATACAAGATAAATTAGCCAAGCTAATACTCCCAAATCAAAACCTCGGATACCAACGAGCTAAAGTCACGCTCCGATAATGGTACCCACCAACTTCGCGTCAACGTAACGCACTGACGTTAAAATACATCACTAAAGGGATTTTAAATAAACCTTGGAAAATGAGGGGCGTTATAGCCACCTCTCCTAAAAGAAAGTTTCGTCCTGAAACTTTACGCACAAAAGATTCCACTATAGAAGGAAAATAATCAAAGATTATAGAATGGAAATATATATCGAAAGAAACTAGGAGAATAGATGAGGATGAGCCTCCCTCATAGCTGACTCCAACTCCCAAGTCACGCTCTCCACGTCTTATTTCTGCCACAAAACTCTAACCATTGGTATGGTCTTCCTTCGCAACACTCGATCTTGAGTATCTAGTGAAAGACTTTGATTCAAGAGCCTAAACACCTAGAGGGGGGTGAATAGGTTCTAATATTTTTGTGTCTTTTTTATTTTAAGGCAAAACAGAAGTTTGTAACTACTTGTAGCATAGAATAATTCTATCTACAGAAATTAAATGCAACACAGCAAACACCAGATTTATAGTGGTTCCCCAAGATATAGGTACATCCACTTTCCCCCTTCGCCTATCCAGTAGATAACTGGATTCATCCTAACTTCCTTCCACTGGCTCGGATCCGTAGATCTTACAAACTCAGAACACAAAATGGTTCCTACACCACAGATTTTACCCAAGTCCTACCTCAAATTCTTCCCTGAATCCTACCTCAGGCCTCAGCCCTACCTCAGCCTTTATAATTAGGCTTACAACTCAGACTTTCCACAAGTCCTACCTCAGGCACACTGCCCTACCTCAGCCTTTATAATTTTAGACTTACAATCTCATATCTAACAATAGATCCTATAAGAGTTTGTGATTAATAAGTTTCAGAAAACTTCACCAGTTAGATTCCTCTGTTGATGTTGTCTTCTTGATCAGTTCTTGTATAAACTGATTCTTATGATTCAACCTAACTTAGCTTTTCAAAGATTCTTGATTAGGACAAATAAGGTGGATCTACTCTTCAAGTTGAAGTTGATCTTCAGTCAGCTTCTTCCTTAGATTCAGATTGAACTATGAATCTTTCTTGCAGACAGGCCTTGATCTGTCAGAATTCATCTTTATGATCCAGAGATCTTTTCACATTAATTAATTAGAATCATTTTCGATCTTGCTCTTATATAGAGCTTGCTCCATGGTTACCGGCTGATCCAGTTCATAACGAACTTCTGACAGTTCTTACAGTGGTGTCAGACCGGTTAGTTATGACAGCTGTCAAGTCACCAGTCACATCACCAGGTTCTTCAATGTCTGTCCAACTCAGCATACAACACTCAGCAGAATGCTTTACATGTGTCTACACATATAGGCTAAGTGTCGACACAAGTCTTCAAGGTGTCGACACAAATACTCCAAGTGTCGACACAGTCATACTTCTACTTCTCGACACTGCTTTTTGTTGTATGTGTCGACACAGAAGCTTCTTGTCTCGACATTTCTGTTGCAGATAGATGGCGTTGAGTGTTTGTCAAATGGCATTGAGTGTGTGTCGACACAAGTCCCGTGTGTCAACACAATTACTTCTAAACTCGACACAGCCTCTTGAGAGTTGGTGTGTCGACACAAGTCCTGTATGTCGACACAATTGCTTCAGGTGTCGACATAGCTCCTGAGTGTCGACTCATCCTCATTTTTAAGTGTCGACACAATTCTGTTTTAATTTGTCGACACAATTCTGGATGTCGACACAATTGCTTCTTTAGGTGTCAACATAGCTTTGAGTGTCGACACAGCTTCTTTATAAGTGTCGACATAGCTTTGAGTGTCGACACAGCTTCTTTATAAGTGTCGACACAAATTCTGGGTGTCGACACAACTTCCCTGAGTATCGACACAATTTGTCTGTATATCGACACAGCTTGCCTGAGTGTCGACATAAGTTTCCTGAGTGTCGACATAGTTTCTTCCCAAGTGTCGACACTTGTACTTAGAAAATTTTCCTTCAAATTTTTAAACCTACACAATGAAACTCAAACTTCTATCAAATACACATTGATGTATATCATTAACTAAGTTGTGGCTTCTCCAAATCTAGTACACATTTTCTAATGTACCCAACAATCTCCCCCTATTTGGAGAAGTCATAACCTCTAGTCAAAGATATACATCTCTTAAGATAAAACAAAATTGTAATAGAAGTAAAAACATTTTAGAGTAGGATATTACATAATCAATGTAAACAACAAACACTTAATACTGAAATAGATTTCATTAATCAGAAAAACTTTGGTTTACATGAATTTCTTATAGAACAAAAGAAACAAAAGAGTACATTGTTCTAATACATAAACCTAGATATCCTATTATTGACTAGGCTCCTTAATAACTATTCCTTTGTCAGGCTTGATTTTAGCCTTCACAGAAGGTTCAGTATCTTTAGCTGGCTTTTTCCCTTTGAGATCTTTCTTCTTCAATTCTTCAGTCTTGATATTTTGTCTCTCAAAATAGTGGAAAGGTTTGGGGAAGTACTTACTTGGCTCTTGAGCATTAGCAGGTAGCTTCCCAGCCTTAGCACTTCTTCTATGCTGAAGAATTACCTCTTGTCCAGCTTGATATTTATTCCATTCTTGCTCAGAATACCACTTACCCCTGTCATGGGGTTTATCCTTAACATCTTTCCAGGCAGTAAGTATGATATTTCTAGTAGTTGGGCTCCATTGCTCAAAATCTAGCTTCAGCTCAGCCTGCTCCCTGAATCTCTTCTTGGAGAGTTGAGCTTCCTTCTAAGCTTCCAATGCAGCTTCTGACATTTCAACCTTTTCCAAAATTACATTTTGTGCCCCTGATGGAGGACTATACATTTTCTGCACTTCTTCTTGAACCATCTCAAAATCTGTAACGCCCCTACCCGTCACATAGGATATAATAGAGGGTCCGGCCGGGGACCCACACCATATTCCACAAACAGGCGGAGACGCTACTAAATAATATCATAAACCCAACGAATCCTAACACAGAGCATTCTAGCGGAAGCTTCATGATTGAATCTTTGAACTCAAGTAAAAACAGGAACTGTCCACTAACAAAAAAGGAATGTATACAAAGTATCTGTCCTTAAGGCCTTACAAAATTTCTCTTAGCAAAAGTGTAGTTTACATACATCGGCACGCAGGCCAGCCACACATGAACAAGAATAAACAAAATAAAGCCTTCGAGGGTAGCAACGCAGCTTGGGCTTCAGCCCGCTAAGTCCCGCTTGGTCCAGCACCACCAGTACCTATAAGAACCAATCCACCAAGCGGTGGCAAATAGGGCAAGGGTCAGCATTTATCTGACCAATTATAACGACCCTGCCCCTGGCACGGGGCAGCGGAAATCCTTCCCTGCACAGCAATGCAACAACAAACATAGCATGCTAGGTGCTCTTATGCACCAACAATTCATAACAACTGTCAGCCACCTGGCCCAACGATCCGTGCTCTCAGGCATATTTGGCTGTACTGGAAACACCGGGTCCCACCAATGAGCATTTAGTCTGGCACGCAAGCCCAAGACTCTCATTATGCCACCGACGAAAGCCTAATGCCTTGGCACTCTCATATCAAGCCTACATAACGCAGGTACGGATCAGCCACCCCCCCCCCCCCCGTTGCTCAAATCGCCTTGCCACTACCAAGCATATCGTACTTGAGGCCACAAATAAAGGCACGGGTCGGTTTCACCTTGCCTGTTCAGCACGAAGCCATTTTTATACAGTTGCAGCCCAACGGCCCAACACCACACCAAGTGGTAACTCACGGCCACAAGATTTGAACCCAACTCTCATAATTTATTGGACTTCCTCCAGTACTTCCTACTGCACCAAGCGACAGGTATCCACCATAGATTGCACACAAACAATCAAATACTCAGAGGCTCCTCTGAAATGCAACAAAGCATCACCAATCTAGACCAACACATCCAAATGGGCTTCACACAGCATGCCTAGGTCCGTACTCCAATTCTGGACCCTAACAAGGGGGACTTCACATATCTACTCCAAGGGATGCCACAACCCATCGCACACTCGCGGGGAAGGGTTTTCCCTATGCAAATGCAGGAAAGAAGGACTTCACATGTACAAGAAGGAAATCGTTACCCTTGAAGGACGTTTCAGCGCCATGGCGAAAAGCACATGGTTGGAAAGCTCCGCAACGCTCTATCCTCCGCAGAGCTGCACTCGGCTCGCGATTTGGACCACTGCAGCACCGCCGGTAGCCGGATTTCCCTTCTTCTTCTTTCCCTTGCTCTCCTCTCTCTCTTCACTTTAGAAAGTGAAGATTAGAACTCAAATGAGCTTTCTCATCTTCAATCCCGACCTTATCAACCCAGGGGAGAGCCTAGACCATTGGATCTTGGTAAAGGAAAATGAACGGCTTTGATCAGCCCTGAAATTGATTTTCTGGGCCGAACATGGGTAGTGACACGCCCGTGTCAGAGGCCGTGTTCCTCCAATTCTCAACAACCTACTCAAGCCAAACTAGAACACGGGTGTCGACACGCCCTGGACATGCCCGTGTCGCCACCGGACACGCCCGTGTCGAGCGGCGTGTCCCCCTCGATACGGAAAAATTGTCGGATTCTCGAGAAACACAAGGGCACTACACACGCCCGTGTCACCATTTGACACGCCCGTGTTAAGATCGACACGGCTGGGTTTCTAGGTCGTGTCCTTCGCCGGACATTCTGGCTAATATTTGAGTATAACACGCCCTGAGACACGCCCGTGTCACAGGCCATTTTGTACACTCAACGCCAATCCTCTCAGTGCCACTCAACGTCACTTTTCTCGAGCAAGACACGCCCTGGGACACGCCCATGTCCCAGGCCGTGTCGCCACTCAACGATCGTCAACTCAACGATCGTCGACTGCTTCGCCAGAGAAGAACATGCCCTGAGACACGCCCGTGTCCCAGGCTGTGTACACTAGACACGCCTTGGATACGCCCATGTCCCAGGCCGTGTCAGCCAGCCTGAACCTCAATTCTGACCTGAAAGCTTTTTGGGGTGTTACAAAATCAGCTGGGGGTAGATCACTTGAGTAACTTCAGGCTGATCACCTTCAAAATATTCAGGTTGTGTCCCAGACTCAGCTACATTAGCATCATCACAAAGAGGAGGATATCCAAGAGTAGCTCTGATGCTATTGGTAGTCCATTTAGCATGGTCAAAGCTGGCTTTGACTAGTACTCTCTCCCCCTTTATGACTTCTCTTGCAACATGATCCCTTAGATCTTCTTTCTTGAATCTGACTTGATCAGCTATATATTCAGTTCCTTCTTTAAAATAAGCTCTGAATTTTATCAGGAAGGTTTTAATTTTCTCCTGAGATTCTTGAAAGGTGGTCTTGATAGCAGATATATCTTCCTGGATTTGCTTGGAGATTTCAGCCTTCAGAGTAGTGCTAGAATCAGTGAGTTTCTTTAATATTTCATGATGTGAATCCTTGAGATTTTCATTCATTCTTAACTGATTTTCCAGTACATATCCCTGCTTCACTTCAATTTCATCCACTATAGCTTGGATAGTTTGTTGTTTCTTGGCTAGGAACACCACAACATTACCTCCTTTATGGAAGCAATTTGTCATCTCCTTATGTTGATTCACATCAAATCTAATGGATTTAATGTCCTGGGCCAACTGAAACTGTAACTCCTTATGAGTTTCATCCATATATTTTTCTATAGTCTGCCTTTGAGTATCCAGTTTTAGTTGCATCTAGACCAGTAAAGAATTGAAGTCCACAGTTGAGGTAGATGGTGTTGTTCCCACTTGCAAAGCCTTCTTGTATCCAGAACTCTTCTTCTTTAACATAGCCAGTTTTCTTTTCTTAGCCAATGTGGCTTCTTCATCTTCAGAAGATTCAGATGTACTTTTAATATCAACAGTTTCCTTCTCAGCTGGGGTATCCTTGGATAACTCCCCCTCAGTCCTTGGAATTTCCTTTTCTTTTTCAATTTCCTCCCCCTCAGTCCTATCAGCAAGAGGATCAGGAAACAATTCTTCCATTGTAAATTCCTATTGTATCTGTTCAGAAGGAATAAGATTAGTTTTTATTAAAAGAACTACTTAAAAGACTAATCCCACTAGAAAGACCTCTTTTGTTGTGTAAACAAAAGTATCCCTTTGAACAATTTTTGAGGAGAACACTATAATACATCACTAGTCTGTGGAGAAGATACTTGCTGGCTCATGTTGAGCATCATTCTTATCAGTTACTTCAGCTGCAAAGTTGAGTTCAGATACAACATCCATTATTGTGTCTACAGCTAAGTCACTATCCAGGACAGCATTATCAATACCTCCCCCTTGGGCAGGCAACTCTGTTTCCTTTTCTATGTTTTCTCCCCTTTGAGTGGAGTCAACTTGTTGCTCCTGGGGCTCACTGTCCTTTACTTGATCTTGTGCTTCCTGTTGGTTCTGGTCTTCATCAGAACTAAAGACCACTTCCTCTTCATAATTATTGGAGGAATCAGCCTGTACAATCACTTTCTTTTTCTTCTTTCTTAGTTTGCTCCTTGGGAGCAGGGACTTCCTTTGTCATAACTCTGTCCCACCTTGACAGTATCCTTACATCCATTTTTCTCATATGATTTATCTTAGATCCATTTGCTTGTTTCAGAACATCTGGGACTACTGATGTTAAGCATAGGCTGAGGATCCTTCACAGGTTAGGTTTCTTCATTCCTTCTTGTAGTTTATCAAACACTACTGCTGCCCAGTCAGTGTTTATCTTGAATATAATTCTCACCATCAGATTGAACATGTGGGAAGAAATCCGATCATGTCCACCTGTCTTGCAGATAATCACTTTGCCAACAACTTTAGATAGAAATTTTCCTTAGGAATTCATCCCTTTTCTAGTGATAGAGGATCCAATCTTGATATTGGGACTCAGCCCACGCCAGCTTAAAGCTTCTGTAATCTGGGAAGGGGTTATTTCTTCTGTATCTTTGATCAATGGAAGATGTAGTGATTTCCTGATAGTTTTCAATGTGAGTTTCACTCGGGTATCTTGAACAGTTGCCTTGATTTTCTTGCCTTCTGAATCCACTGTAGTGGTTGAATAGAACTCCATGACTTCCTTCTTCCAAATTTTGGTCGGTTCTAAGACCAAAAATTCGAGTCCATTTTCAGAAATTAGGGCAATAACTCCCTGAATTTCGTCAGAAGCAGTCGTGAATCCTTCACGAACCAGTTCATAACCTTCATTAACCTTGTCTTCTTGGTTTGGCGCCATTGATGTAAGTGCTAGAGTAGAAGAGAAGGTCTATGTCGACAGAAGGTGTAGAGTCAAAAATTCTGATGGCGTAGTCGACCAGATTTTGGATTCACCTTTTTATAGTACTTGAGTCAAGGGCAGACCAAAATTCGGGCTTAAGTCAACAAATCAGTTTTTGTGTCGACAAAAATGACCTAGGTATTGACATAACATAAGTTAGGTCGACATTACTATGTGTCGACATACTTATGTCTAAGTCGACAAAACGTATTTTAAGTCGACACATCTATGTGTCGACATACTTGAGTCTGTGTCGACACACTTACGTCTGTGTCGACACTGACAACTTAAGTCTCGACAGAGTTGTGTTGACACCAACTTTTTTGTGTCGACACAAATATCCTCTCGACATAAAGTCTCGACAAGGTTGTGTCGACACCTATTCTTCTATCGACACAGATACTGTTCTTGTGTCGACACATCCTTTTCTTGTGTCGACACAACATACTGAGTGTGTCGACACAACTTGCTTGTGTCGACACAAACTTTTTACTTAGACAAATTTCAAGAGAAATTTGGTGCTTATTGATGCTACATATGGAAACTTATGTTAACCTATTCTAGGTTCAACGTACCTAATTCAATTTTGAAATTATTGAATTTAGTTTCATCCAGTGGTTTTGTGAAAATATCAGCTATTTGATTATCTATTTTTACAAACTCTAGACTAATATTTTCCTTTTCAACATGTTCTCTGATAAAATAAAACTTTATTTTTATATGTTTGGTCCTACTGTGTGATACAGAATTCTTAGTAATAGAAATAGCACTTGTAGAATCACAAAATAGTGGAATTCTACTTACCTAGATGTCATAATCTTCTAGTTGATGCTTTATCCACATTAATTGTGCACAGTAGCTACCTACAGCTATATATTTTTATTTAGCTATTGATATAGCTACACTTGTTTGCTTCTTGCTGCTCCATGACACCAGCCTCCCACCAAGGAACTGACAGGTTCCTGTGGTACTTTTTCTGTCTTCTTTGTATCTAGCAAAATCTGTATCTGAGAAACCTGTTAATAGGAAATTTCTATTCTTAGGGAACCTAAGGCCTAGATTAGGTGTGCCCTTAAGATATCTCAAAATTCTTTTAGCTGCAGTATAATGAGATTCCTTAGGGCATGCTTGATACCTAGCATAGATACATGTTGTATACATGATGTCAGGTCTACTAGCAGTCAAGTATAGTAGGGAGCCAATTATCCCTCTATACAAAGACTCATCAACAGGTTTCCATACTTGTAAGAAGCGAACTAAAACAAGCCGGAAATGGTATAACTGAAATTTTATTATCAGAAAAAGGTATCTATTACAAAGGTATGGCCTCCCTTATATAGAATGGAGGAGAGAAGAGAGAATACAAATAAGAGATGTGGGACTAAAACTATACAAAAGAATCTGGGCGGCTAGAACAACAGACCGGAACAAGCCGCGCGGTTAGACGGAAGGGCTAACCGCTCGGCCACTGCCAGAGAGAGAGACAAGCCGCCAAGGGAGACCGTTAGACCGCCCGGTCTCCTAGTCGCCAGTAACAGACCGCTAGACCGCTTGGACCTCAGACCTCAACGCAGCAACCAACCCGCTGGAGGCAAACCGCCAGACCGACAGACCGCCCGACAGACCGCCCGGTCTCAACTTCAACACTCCCCCTCAAGCTGGAGCATATATGTCGATCATGCCCAGCTTGTCACATATATGGAGAAATGAGGCGGATACTGGCTTGGTGAAGATGTCAGCCAGCTCTTTTTCAGACGTGACGAAGGGAGTGCAAATTTGTTCCTTCAGAATCTCTTCACGAATGAAATGACAGTCGACCTCAATGTGTTTGGTTCTCTCATGGAAGACTGGATTTTTGGAGATATATATAGCAGCCTTGTTGTCACAGAACATAGGTAGAGGATGGTTGTAGACCTCTCCTAAATCCAACATGAGAGCCCGTAGCCACTTTAGCTCGCAAGTGGTCGATGCCATACTCCGATACTCAGCTTCAGCACTGGACCTGGAGACAACAGATTGCTTCTTGCTCTTCCAACTTACCAGATTTCCCCCAACAAAGGTACAGAAACCGGAAGTAGACTTGCGGTCCCCTTTGTCATCCGCGTAACTCGCATCTGAGTAAGCTTCAACCCTCAGATGATCATTCTTCTGAAAGAGCAATCCTTTCCCAGGGGCTGCTTTGACGTACTCCAAGATCCGCAAGGCGGACTGTAGATGGCACTCCCTGGGAGCTTGCATGAATTGACTCACCTTGCCCACAGCATAGGAGATGTCGGGCCTAGTCACGGTGAGGTATATGAGCTTACCAACAAGACGCCTGTACCGCGAAGCATCTGAAAGAAGAGGCGAATCATCTGTCCAGGTTTTGTCTTCTCCAACAGCCATGGGACATCGGGCAGGTTTGGCCCCAGTCAATCCTGCTTCTTTTAAAATATCAAGAGCATACTTACGCTGAGAGAGGACTAAAGAGTTGGGCTTCCGAGAGATTTCGATCCCCAAAAAGTACTTCGGAGAACCCATATCTTTCGTGACTAGATGTTGGCGAAGATGCCGCTTTGTCAAGGCTACCCCTTCCTGGTCATCACCAGTGAGAAGAATATCATCCACATATACTGCAAGAACCACCAGCCCCGAAGAGGTTTTGCGAATAAATAGAGAGTGATCAGCAGTGCTGCGAGCAAAACCAACGGCCGCCACGATGCCGCTGAATTTGTCAAACCAAGCTCGAGGGCTCTGCTTGAGGCCATAGATTGCCTTCTGTAGCCGGCAGACTCGTGTCTCCCCCTGAGCAACATACCCTGGAGGTTGCTCCATGTAGACGGCCTCCTGAAGATCACCATAAAGGAAGGCATTCTTGACATCTAGCTGGGAAAGGGGCCAGTCTTTGTTGACTGCCACAGAGAGAAGGACCCGTATAGTGCTGAGACGAGCCACGGGAGAGAAGGTATCAAAGTAATCAACCCCATAGGTTTGAGTAAAGCCCTTAGCCACCAGACGAGCTTTGTAACGGTTTACAGTGCCATCTGGGCCAAACTTGACTACAAAGACCCATCGACAGCCAACAACATCTGTATCAAGAGGAGGAGGGACAAGAGTCCAGGTACCCTGCTCTGTGAGGGTCGCCATTTCCTCATCCATGGCCAGCTTCCAGTGAGGAATGGCAAGGGCCTCCTGGTAGGAACGAGGTGTGGTAGTAGCAGAGATAGCCAGCGCAAAGGCCCTGCGAGAAGGGGTAAGACGATCATATGAAACAACAGCAGCAAGGGGGTGTAAGGTACACGTCCGCACCCCTTTGCGAAGAGCGACAGGAAGATCCAGGTCGGCGGGCTCCTCGGCATCCAGAGCATCCATGGCAGAGAGAGCTGGCACGGGAGGAGAGAGCAACGGCAGCGGAGATGAGGGAGAGGGAGGCGGAGAGAGAGGCGGAGGGAGAGGAGTGGGCGGAGACGGAGGAGGAGCGGATATCGCAGTAGGAGACGAGGGAACGAACGGAATAACAGGAGCATCCGAGGTGAGAGGAAGAGAAGAGGAGGCATCCGAGAAGTAGGAGGCATTCTCGAAGAAGGTAACGTCAGCGGAGACAAACTGTTTACGAAGAACAGGATCAAAGCAGCAGTAGCCTTTCTGAGTGACCGAGTACCCCAGAAAAACACATTTGGTGGAGCGAGGGGAGAGCTTGTCACGGGTGGCAGATGGGACATGCACAAAAGCAGTGCACCCAAAGATTCGGAGAGGGAGAAGAAAAGGCTCCTTGCCAGGATAAAGGATGGAAAAAGGGGTTTTGCCCTGAAGAACGGAGGAGGGAATGTGATTGATGAGATAGCAAGCAAGAAGAACAGCATAGCCCCAATATGAGCGAGGGACATGCATCTGAGTCATTAATGTGCGAGCAACATCGAGGAGGTGACGGTTTTTGCGTTCCGCCACCCCATTTTGTTGGGATGTATAGACACAACTTGTCTGATGAATAATGCCATGTTGAACACAGAAAGAGGTAAAAGCATGACTTAAGTATTCTTTTGCATTATCAGAGCGAAAAGTTTTAACACTAACACCAAACTGATTTTTGATTAAATGATAAAAGGAGGTCCATACATTAAAAAGTTCAGAGCGATCTCGTAAGAGATACACCCAAGTACATCTAGAAAAATCATCAATAAAAGTTACAAAATAAGAACTACCCCGACCAATAGTAAGGGTAGGAGCAGGTCCCCAGATATCGGAGTGGACTAGATCAAACGGACGGGTAGAGCCCCGACCTTGCTTCGGCGGGAAGGAGGAACGATGATGCTTACCAAGTTGACATGCTTCGCAGTGGAGAGGAGTAGTGGAGGGAGGGAGGTGGGGCAGAAGCTGATGCAGAAGCCGTGGTGGAGGATGACCGAGACGGAGATGCCACTGGAGAAGATCCGTACAAGAAGAAGAGAAGGCGGACAAAGCGGAAACGTTGTCGAGGAAGTAGAGGCCGCCGCTCTCAGTCCCAGTAGCAATCGTCCGCTGGGAGCTCGGATCCTGAAAAGAGCAAGAAGATGGAGTAAACGTTACAGAACATTGAAGCTGCTTGCACAAAGAAGTAACCGATAACAGATTGCACGGAAACTTGGGCACATAGAGAGTGTCCTCTAGCCGAAGGGACGGAGTAACATGAACCACTCCCGACCCATGAACCGGGGAGGGAGAACCGTCTGCAATGAGGACCGGGGGCAATCGATCATGCTGTTCGAGGAGAGAGAAGCACTGAGGATTGCCCGTCATATGATTAGTAGCACCGGAGTCGATAAGCCATTTACCTTGAGTGACTACATGGGCACTACCTGATGATGTGACCACGGAAGCAGACGGCTTGGAAGAAGAGGCGGAAGAGTCACCCGAGGGGCGAAGATGGGGATGTTTTGTCCAGCAGCGGTCAAGAGTGTGTCCGGTGCGGCCGCAGTGAGAGCAGAGATAGCGGGAAGAAGGACGTCCGCCAGACTGATGACTGCGGCTACCAGAGCCACTCCGCTGAGTTTGATGAGCATAGTTATCCGGAGGAGAAGGAGCGGGTAGAAGCGGGCGCTGAAGGAGAGAGGTGACAGCGGCGATGCGAGCAGCGGTGGCATCTAAGGTAGGAGATTCCGCCTCACCCAGAATTTGTTGGCGGATCATGTCATAAGTGTCAGGAAGACGGAGCAGATAACACACAACCAGAAGCTCCTGGAAGTGCTTGTGTTGTTGAGCCAGATCCGCAGAAAAGGGGCGATTCTGAAGAATCTCAGCCCCAAGAGCTTGAACTTGTTGGTAGGCAGCAGCAGGAGACAAGGTAGGCCGGGCAAAGAGGTCCGCATACAACGTATAGATGCGGGACGTCTGAGACCCTTTGGAATACAAAGCAGCAAGATGAAGCCAAGCGGCCTTCACCGTCTCATCATGACGGATGACGGGAAGGCATTCATCGGATAGACTGTTAGCGAGCCAAGTACGCACAAGAGCGCCACTCGCATCCCAGTCATCAAAGAGAGGGGAAGTGGTAGGAGGAGGGTCATCAACGAGATGGTGGCGTTTGCGTTGCGAGCGAAGGAGAAAGGTGAAAGAGACGCTCCAATCCGGGTAGTTGGAGCCGACAAGCTTGGAAACGGTGCCAAGGTTCCCGGAAGGAGTAGGAGGAGGAGCCGGATTGGCTACAGGGGGGGTGGCAGGAGTGGTGGCAGTAGAAGCATCAGAAAGAGCCATAAGAGTACACAACAAGAAGCCGCGCGGTTAGAAAACAGGCCGCGCGGATAGGCAGAAGAGAAACTGCGGCGGTCAGGATGTCAGACACCAGCGGCCAGAGAGACCACGACCAAGCCGCAGTAACAAGCAAAGGGGAAGAAGTCGGGCGGCAAGCAGACAGTCCGCTCGAACAGAAGCATAAGAGAGGGCAAGGCACAGGGCAATAGGTCGCGGCGAACTAGGCAACAGGTCGCGGCGAACTAGGCAACAGGTTGCGACGACCAGAATAAGAGCAAACAGGAGGAGGCAAGGCACACGGCAATAGGTCGCGGCGAACAAGGCGACAGATCGCAGTGAACAAGGCAACAGGTCGCGCACACAGAGGGCAACGACAAGGAGACCGCGCGGACAGGGCGCAAGCCCGAGAAGCAAGCCGCGCGGACAGAGAGAAGACAGAATCAGGAGGAAAGGATCGATTCCTCTGATACCATGTAAGAAGCGAACTAAAACAAGCCGGAAATGGTATAACTGAAATTTTATTATCAGAAAAAGGTATCTATTACAAAGGTATGGCCTCCCTTATATAGAATGGAGGAGAGAAGAGAGAATACAAATAAGAGATGTGGGACTAAAACTATACAAAAGAATCTGGGCGGCTAGAACAACAGACCGGAACAAGCCGCGCGGTTAGACGGAAGGGCTAACCGCTCGGCCACTGCCAGAGAGAGAGACAAGCCGCCAAGGGAGACCGTTAGACCGCCCGGTCTCCTAGTCGCCAGTAACAGACCGCTAGACCGCTTGGACCTTAGACCTCAACGCAGCAACCAACCCGCTGGAGGCAAACCGCCAGACCGACAGACCGCCCGACAGACCGCCCGGTCTCAACTTCAACAATACTTCATCTTTGCATATAGGCATACTTGTTCCCATTGGAGTTTCCATTGTAGAAGCTGAGTCCAAACCATACTTCTTAATCAACTCCTTGGTGAACTTAGACTGGGATATGGACAACCCACTCTTAGTCTAACTTGAAGTCCCAAGAAGAACTTCAGCTCACCCATACTGCTCATCTCAAACTTCCCTTGCATAAGTTTGGCAAACTTCCTAAAAAGGCTGTTTTCAGTAGAACCAAAAATAATGTCATCCACATATATCTGGACTAGTATTATCTTGCCTTTTGATTCCCTATATAATAGAGTTTTGTCTATCTTTCCTCTAGAGAATTTATTCTCAATGAGAAAGGCAGACAAGGTTTCATACCAAGTTCTTGGAGCTTGTTTCAAACCATATAGTGCTTTCCTAAGCCTATATACATAATCAGGAAAGTGAGAGTCTACAAAATCTGAGGGTTTTTCTACATAGACTTCTTCTTTTAAATCACCATTCAGAAATGCTGATTTCACATCCATTTGATATACTTTGAACCCTTGATAGGCAGCATAGGCTAAGAACAGCCTTATTGCCTCCAGCCTTTCCACTGCAGCAAAGGTTTGATCAAAATCAATACCTTCCTCTTGCTTGTAGCCTTTTGCTACCAGTCTATCTTTGTTCTTGACTATAGTGTCATTCTCATCAAGCTTGTTCCTCTAGATCCACTTAGTTCCTATTATGTTGTGATCCTTAGGTTTTGGCATCAGTTCCCAGACCTTACACCTTTTGAACTGACTGAGCTCTTCTTGCATTGCAGCAATCCAGTTGGTGTCTTGCATGGCCTCTTCAATCTTCTTGGGTTCTATCTGAGACAGGAAGCTAGAACAGAAAACTGTGTTCATGCTCCTGCTCCTTGTTAGAACACCCTGACTTGCATCACAAATGATCTGGTGAGCTGGATGATCCTTCAGGTGTCTTCTTGCTGGAGGAATTCTGTCAGCATTATGGCTATCTCTAATTTCCTCATCTTGATTCTCCACATTTTCTTCTTCACCCAGAGGGACTTGATCTCCCCCTGGGTAGCTGGCATCTTTATCTTCATCCAGATTAGCAGTAACATCTTCATTTATGGTCAGCTTGTCAAGTCTATCTGTCAGAACTGTAGAACAAACTGAAGAACTAGACAACTCACTGTTAATAAACATTGACTCATCAAATACAACATGCACAGATTCTTCTTCAACTTGAGTAATCAAGTTGTAGATCTTGTATGCTCTACTATGGTTATTGTACCCAACAAATATCACTTCTAGGGATTTGGCAGCAAACTTAGTTTGGTAGTGTTTACCATTGACTAATACAAAACACTTACTACCAAAGATTCTGAAATAAGATATGTTTGGTTTTCTGCCTTTTAAAATATGGTATGGAGTCATCTTGTGTTTCTTGTTGATGGAGGCCCTATTGAGCACATAATATGCAGTATTTACTGCCTCAGTCCAGAAGTATTCAGGGAGAGTAGTGTCATTCAGTAGAGTTCTACTGGCTTCAATTAGAGTCTTATTCTTTCTTTCAGCAACACCATTTTGCTGAGGAGTTCTTAGTGAAGAGAATTCCTGATGAATCCCAAGTTCTTCACAGGATTTTGTCATACATTCAGACTGAAATTTAGTTCCATGGTCACTTCTGATTTTGACCACTGAGCTGTTGTATTCATTCTGTATTTGTCTGACATAAGTCTAGAAAATAGTTGGGGTTTCAGATTTCTGCCTCAAGAAGAAAACCCATGTAAATCTAGAATAGTCATCCACAACAACAAGTGTGTATGCTTTCCTACCAAGACTATGGACTTGCATATGACCAAACAAATCCATATGCATAAGATACAAACATCTCTTTGAATCTTTGATGTCAAGTGACTGAAAAGAGGACTTAGTTTGCTTGTCTTTTTGGCAAGTTGAGCACACACCCTCTTTTATGCGTTGAACTTGGGGACCATTCCTCACTAATACCATGCTGAACAGCAGTCCAATTGACTTATAGTTCAGATGAGCTATCCTCTTGTGTCATTTGACACATAGAGAAGCTTTCTCTCCTGCAACCAAACAAATAGGTGAGTTATTAGACTCACACTCTAGGTTAAGGCAATACACATTTCCCTTCTTAGTGTCATTCAAAATGATCTCTTGATCACTTGACCTTTTTACTAGGCACTCCCCTTTGTGGTAAGAAATATCATAACCTAAATCACTAAGTTGACTCATGCTAATCAGGCTATGTTTTAAACCCTTTATATAGGCCACTTTAGTGATAGTAATTAAATCACAAGAGATGTTACCAAATCCTTTTATGATTCCCTTTTCTGATCCACCAAAGATAACTTTGGGTCCATTTTCTTTGGGCACATAGTTCCTGAGCATTCTCTTGGTTCCAGTCATGTGTCTGGAACAACCACTATCCAAGTACCATATAGGGGTATGTTCACTTGGATTTACCTGCAACAAATAATGAATCACTTACCCTTAGAACCCAACTTGCTAGTGGGTCCTAGGTCCTTGTTAGTTTGAAATCCTATGAATGATCTAACAGGAATCCTAATTTTGGTTTTAACACTAAAGTTAAACCAGCAATCCATGGCAAAGTGGCCCACCTTACCACAACACCAACACTCAAACCTATTATACCTATTCTTAGGTTTTATTGTCAGTAGACTTATTAAGTGGTGGTGCTGGAACAGCATTCTTCAAGAACTCTTCTTAAATATGATGGGCATGCCTATAGATTGGTCTATTGGCATTAGCACCCTTGCTTAGGGGTGCAAGTTGAGTTGAGCCGGCTCGAAAGCTCGATGAGCTGGCTCGAAAAAAGCTCGACTCGAGCTCGAGCCTGTCGAGCTCGAGCTCGAGCTCGTCGAGCTCGAGCTCAATTACGAGTCGAGCTTGAGCTCATCTAATGTTGTTCATGAGCTTGCGAGCAGGCTCGCGAGCTTTTTATTTTTACATTTTTAAAAAAAAAGTAAAAAAAATAAGAAAAATATAAAAATAAAGCTCATGAGCTAAAAAGCTTGCGAGCAGCTCGAGCTCGATAAGTTGGCCTTGAGCTCGAGCTCGAGCTGGGATAATTGAGCACGTCGAGCTCGAGCTCGAGCTCGAGCTCGAAATGAAAAGCTCGAGCTCGAGCTCGAGCTTGGAAATTTTTCCAAGCTCGACTCGAGCTCGACTCGTTTACACCCCTACCCTTGCTCATGAAATTTTCATGCTCACAGTGACCATGTATAATGTCATGATCATACCTATTAGTAGGATTCACTACATTCTTAAAGAAAATAGGGGGATTAACAGCTAGAGGCTGAACTGTGGCTCTACCTTTTCTATGAGAATTGGTAACCCTAGTTCTTCCCTTAAAGCCTAGACCAGTCTTTCCTTTTGTGAAACAAAATTATCTATCAATGGTAAGACTGATTTTGACTTGGAGCATTTAGCCACTAGCTCTCTCTCTTGCTGGAGTTTTACCTCCAGTTTATTGATGTGATTCTCTTTGAATGAGATTGTACCCATCTGAATAACTGTAATGTTTTTCAATTTGGCAACCTCATTCAGTTTTTGATCCAGCATTTTTGCTGAATCTGCTGCAGCCTGCTTAAGAGACTCAATCTCTTTGGCTTGCTCTTTAACAAGAAACTTGCTCTTCTTTAGAGCATGCAACAACCCACCATACTCATTAATGAGTTGTGAACATCCCCATCAGACTCAGATCCATCCACTTCTTTTGAATAAGATGATTCTGATTTAGTAAAGTAATCTGAGACTAGGGGTGAATTGTTTACCTTACTTGGTCCAGGCTGATCCTGGCACTTATCTTCTTCAGATTGATCCATAAGCCCTTTACAGAAATATTCTTCCACTCCATTTATGGAGTCCAGCATCTGTAGGAAATCTAGTTCCCTAAAATCCTCTTTTGTTGAAAAGAGTCCAACATAAGCTTCAGCCTCTTCTTCTTCAGATTTAGAAGATGAAGAGTCTGTCAAACTCTTCTCCTTTTGATCCACTAGAGACTTCTCCTTCTTGCCTTTGACAAGCTGCTTCTTCTTGTCCTTTGACTCCTTTCTTTTGTCAGGACAGTCAGTTATGACATGCCTAGTCCTGTTGCAGCAGTAACACACAATCTTAGAATTAGATTGTTTACCAGGTTTAGAAGCATACCTGTCCTCCTTAGGTGTTTTCTTCTTCCTGTAGTATTCATCCTTGGAATAGGATGTAGATGAAGGTCTGGTTCTCCAATTCTTTTTCTTCATGAACCTTTGGAATTGTCTTCTGAAGGCAGCAAAGTATTCATCAGATGAATGACTATCTGAAGTACTTGTTTCAGGAACACCTTCTTCTGCTTCAGTACTCCTTCTAGGTGGAGAAGGAGATTTTCTCCTACCCTTCCTTGATACCTCATCCTTGAAGGCTACTGTCTTTTCTTTATGTTCAGATCTGATGCCCTTCTCTTCCTCTTTCCTAGCAGTAAGCTACATTTTATATGAAAGTAGCTTTCCAAAAAGTGTAGGTGGAGGTGTGTCAGTCAGTCTGGCCACTTCCCTAATTGCACATATCTTAGTGTCCCAATCCTTTTTTAGGGACCTAAGAAACTTGTCATTCAATTCATAAGTACTGAAGACTCTTCCATATGTCATCAGTTCATTCACTATTCTAAAAAACTTTTTATAGCATTCAACTATGCTGTCAGTTTTATTCTGCCTAAAGCTCTCATATTTCTGATTTAGCATAGACTTTTTGTCCTCTCTAACTTCTTCTGTGTCTTCCATATAGACAATAAATGTATCCCACATTTCTTTGGAAGTTTTACTGTGCACAAGATTCTTGAATGTTGCATCATCTATGGCACTTACAATTATATTCTGAGCTCTTTTATCTAATGTAGCTAAGATGATCTCATCCTTAGTCATCTCTGAATAACTCTTAGGAGTTTGAATGTTTGCATCAAGAACTGAAACCTTCATTTGGATGAAGGGGCCTTCCTATACTGTGATATAAATTCTTGGATCAGATGCTTCCATAAATAGACTGACCCTTTCTTTCCAAATGCCAAAAGATTCTTTCCTACATATGGGCAATTTCATAGATCCAAACTGATTTTCACTTGAACCCATTCTTGTTGTCTGTTTTTAGCCTTGGAGAAATCCTCTGACTGCTAGGTCAACTTTTGAGGAACCTCCCTTTGATACCACTTGAAAGACTTTGATTCAAGAGCCTAAACACCTAGAGGGGTGGTGAATAGGTTCTAATCTTTTTGTGTTTTTCTATTTTAAGGCAAAACAGAAGTTTGTAACTACTTGTAGCACAGAATAATTCTATCTATAGAAATTAAATGCAACACAGCAAACACCAGATTTATAGTGGTTCCCCAAGATATGGGTACATCCACTTTCCCCCTTCGCCTATCCAGTAGATTACTGGATTCATCCTAACTTCCTTCCACAGGCTCGGATCCGCAGATCTTACAAACTCAGAACACAAAATGGTTCCTACACCTCAGACTTTACCCAAGTTGAAAGTGAGATCTATCCTAGAGATTAGAGCAAACACACAGCAAGAATAATAAAGAAAAGAAATGAAGGCAAACCAGACGACACAAGAATTTTATAGTGGTTCCCCTAAACTTGGGTAGTCCACTCTTCTACCACCCTAGGTAGGAATCCACTGTAGGAAGAGTTGATCAGGTGTCATGGGCACCAATGAGCTTTTGATAAGGTACTCAAAAACCAAACTGGATTTTTTGATCAGGTGTCTTGCCACCACTGAGTTTTGACAAGGTCTCAGAAACCAAGCAGAACTTTTAAAGGGAGTTCAAGAACCCTTTGTACAGTGGGGAAGGGAGAGTAGATGTTGTCTTCTCTGTTCAACAATCTAAGAGAAGCACAAGTGGATTTTGATGATGTTGTTAAAGCTCCCCCTGAGATTAGCAGTAAGTTCAGGAGTGGAAGCTTTGCAAAGGGTGATAGGTCTTCAATGAATGACTGCTCCAGCAAATGATGATTTCAGCAAAGGCTGAAATGTGAGTTGTCTTAGAGTGTGAATGATGAAGCCTTGATGATGTTGATCTTCAAGTAAGCCTTCATATTAATGTAGAGTAGTTGTCTCTTCAGGCTTCCTAGAACAGTAGATCTGAGAAGAGCACTGGCTGTACAGGTGATGTTGAGTTCTTCCTAGAACTCTGATTCCTATATCTCTTTTTATTTTATTTTCTTTTCTTCTCTGTTCTATTTTCACTACTTTCTCCTCTCCTTCTATTTGTTCCTCTATATCTCTGTGTATATATTCTGATAGAAGGTCAATGGTCATTTGAATTCTTGTATTTATTACTGCTGCCTCTTAGTTACTCCAACGACTATAATCTCCATAAATGCATTCTTGTAACTGTCCTGTAATATAGCTGTGTTGGAATATGAACAGCTCACTTTGATTGGACCAAAGTTATCCTGAAAATCTATCTGGGAACTTGTGTTCAGTGTGATGGCAGAAATCATCGATCTCAACAAGATGATCGTCGGTCTGAGCTCAACTATCGTCGATCTGAGCTCAGAGATATTGGAGCTGGTCTGGGACAGAAAACATCGATCTGAGCTCGGAGATCATCGAATAGAGTTCGATGCCTTGTGGACCTGAGCTCAGAGATCGTCGATCTCAGGTCGACGCCTAAACTCATCTCGTCGATCTGAACTCGACGCCAAGGTTGAATTCTGAATTCTTCTCTTGACTGATTTCTCTTGGCTGATTTCTTCAATTTCTAAGAGCCTCTGACTTAGCACATCCTATGACCCTTAGCTATACATTGATGGGTCAATCTAATAGTCCTAAATACATAATGATTCCTGACCCAAATCTAAACTAGGGTGTTCCAACACAAGTCCTACCTCAGATTCTTCCCTGAATCCTACCTCGGGCCTCAGCCCTACCTCAGCCTTTATAATTAGGCTTACAACTCAGACTTTCCACAAGTCCTACCTCAGGCACACTGCCTTACCTCAGCCTTTATAATTTTAGGCTTATAATCTCAGATCTAACAATAGATCCTATAAGAGTTTGTGAGTAATAAGTTTCAGAAAACTTCACCAGCTAGATTCCTCTGTTGATGTTCTCTTTTTGATCAGTTCTTGTATAAACTGATTCTTCTGATTCAACCTAACTTACTTTTCAAAGCTTCTTGATTAGGACAAATAAGGTGGATCTACTCTTCAAGTTGAAGTTGATCTTCAGTCAGCTTCTTCCTTAGATTCCGATTGAACTCTGAATCTTTCTTGCAGATAGGCCTTGATCTGTCAGAATTCTTCTTTATGATCCAGAGATCTTTTCACGTTGATTAATTAGAATCGTTTCCGATCTGGCTCTTATATAGAGCTTGCTCCATGGTTACCGGCTGATCCGATTCATAACGAACTTCTGACAGTTCTGAAAATGGTGTTAGACCGGTTAGTTATGACAGCTGTCAAGTCACCAGTCACATCACCGGGTTCTTCAATGTCTGTCCAACTCAGCATACAACACTCAGCAGACTGCTTTACATGTGTCGACACATATAGGCTAAGTGTCGACACAAGTCTTCAAGGTGTCGACACAAATACTCCAAGTGTCAACACAGTCATACTTCTACTTCTTGACACTGCTTTTTGTTGTATGTGTCGACACAAGTTCTGTGTGTCGACACAGCAGCTTCTTGTCTCGACATTTTTGTTGCAGACAGATGGCATTGAGTGTTTGTCAAATGGCATTGAGTGTGTATCGACACAAGTCCTGTGTGTCGACACAATTACTTCTAAACTCGACACAGCCTCTTGAGAGTTAGTGTGTCGACACAAGTCCTGTGTGTCGACACAATTGCTTCAGGTGTGGACATAGCTCCTGAGTGTCGACTCATTCTCTGTTTTAAGTGTCGACACAATTCTGTTTTAAGTTGTCGACACAATTCTGGATATCAACACAATTGCTTCTTTAGGTGTCGACATAGCTTTGAGTGTCAACACAGCTTCTTTATAAGTGTCGACATAGCTTTGAGTGTCGACACAGCTTCTTTATAAGTGTCGACACAAATTCTGGGTGTTGACACAACTTCCCTAAGTGTCGACACAATTTGTCTGTGTGTCGACACAGCTTGCCTGAGTGTCAACACAAGTTTCCTGAGTGTCGACACAGTTTCTTCCCAAGTGTCGACACTTGTACTTAGAAAATTTACCTTCAAATTTTTAAACCTGCACAATAAAACTCAAACTTCTATCAACTACATATTGATGCATATCATTGACTAAGTTATGGCTTCTCCAAATCTAGTACATATTTTCCAATGTACCCAACATCTAGAATGCGAACAGGCATCTCAACATAAGAAAGGTTAGTCTCCAACTGGGGAATAACATCAAAAACCTGCCGGTCGCTAAGCACACACTTCCGTAAATGGCTTACGTGAAACACATCGTGCACACCTGGAAAACTTACGAGAAAATCCAGCCTATAAGCTGTCATTCCAATACACTCAATATTTTTGAAGGGTCCCACATACCTAGGATCCAACTTATGGTTCTTACCAAACCTTTTGGCACCAGACTTCGGGGAAACTTTAAGAAACACCATGTCCCCCACAGCAAATTCCAAATCAGTCTTTCGTCGATTAACGTTCTTTTCATAACACTCCTGATCTATATGAATCTTTTCTCTAATATGTGTTATAGAATTATTAATCTCTTCTAAAGAATCTGGACCCAACATCAGTCCTTCACCAACCTCGGCCCAAAATAAGGGAGTTCTACAACGGCTCCCATACAAAGCTTCGAACGGGGCCATCTACAAACTCTCTTGATAATTATTATTATATACAAATTCCATCAGTCTCAAACACTTGTCCCATTCTCCTCCGTTGTACAAGATGTAACATCTTATCATGTCTTCCAAAATCTGGTTAACACTTTTCGTTTGATCATTTTTCTATGGATGATAAGTGGTGGAATACCTCAGATCGGTACCCAATCCTTCTTGTAAACTTTTCCAAAAATGAGACGTAAACCTGGAGTCTCGATCTGACACGATATTAATAGGTACTCCATGCAATTTGATGACCTCATCCAGGTATAACTCTGCTATTTTCTTCAAGGAGTAAGCAATCTTGAAAGGCACGAAGTGAGCACACTTCGTCAATCTATCCACTATAACCCATACAGAATCATATCCTCAGGGAGATCTCAGCAAACCAGTAATAAAGTCCATAGAAATACTCTCTCACTTCCAACTTGGAATCTCTAAGGGTATCAACTTTCTACCCGACCTTCTATGATCGGCCTTAACACGCTTGCAAGTGAAGCACTCAGATATGAACTTTGCTATATCGTTCTTCATTCCATACCACCAAATGATCTACTTCAGATTTCTATACATCTTAGTAGAACCAGGGTGGTAGGCGACACTAGAACCATGCGCCTCACTGCACAACTTAACTAGAATATCCTCAATAGCGGGGATGCAATATCTTTCGCGATACATCAAGGTACCCGCGCCATCGATTGAAAAGTCTGGTAAAGACAAAACTGGAGCAGTACATAATCTCCATTTCAATTCCTAAAAAGCTTCCTCGCACTTATCGCTCCAGACAAACATTGCGTTCTTCTGCGTAAGCTTAGTCAGCGGTGTAGACAATGTAGAGAAACTTTCCACAAACCTCCTATAATATCCTTTCAACCCTAGGAAACTTCTTATCTCTTTGGGTGTGGTAGGTCTGTTCCAATCCATTACAATAGTAATCTTCCTTGGGTCAACAAAAATTCTCTCTTTATTAATCACATGACCCAGAAAGGAAACGAGAGAAATCCAAAACTCACACTTGCTTAATTTGGCAAACAACTTAAGATCCTTCAAAGGAGACAAAACCAAACACAATTGTTGGGCATGCTCTTCAGTACTTCGGGAATATAGCAGAAAACCATCTATAAACACGACCACAAAATGGTCCAAAAAATCCTTGAATACTCTGTTCATCATGTTCATAAAAGCAAAGGGTTCATTAGTCAAGTCAAAGGACATCACCAAGAACTCAAAATGTCCATGTCAAGAACGAAAAGCGGTCTGTGGAATATCCGTCTCACGAATTCTGAAATAATGTTAGCCTGAATGAAGGTCAATCTTTGAAAACGTCGTGCTACCATGCAATTATTCAAACAAGTCATCAATCTGTGGCAAGGGATACCTCTTCTTGATAGTTACCTTATTCAATTCTCTATAATCAATGCACAGCCTCATGGACCCATCCATTTTCTTCACAAACAACACGGGAGCACCCCACCATGAAGAACTTGGTCTAATTAATCCATTCTTCAACAACTCATAAAGTTGGGTGCGCAACTCAGTAAGCTCACGAGGGGCCATATAATATGGTGCCTTTGCAATAGGACGAATATCGGGCTGAAGATCTATAATAAACTCTGCATCCCTCTCAGGTGGAAGACCAGGAAGACTATCAGGGAAACATCTGGAAACTCACGCACCACAAGAAACCTCCTTGACACATGGAAAACTACTAACGGTTTCCAAAACAGAAACCAAGTAAGCAAAACAACCGGAATCTAAAAGCTTACGAGCGCATACCGCAGAAATAATCGAGGAATCCTGGCGCGGATAACCATAAACGCTCCTGGGGTGACCGTTGTCCATCTTGAAATCCAAGCGCTTAACCTTGCATTGGATGACCGCATCATATCTAGAAGACCAGTCTATGCCCAAGATCATATCGAAGTCCTCCAGGTCTATCACCTTCAGATCAGCAAAAGCTAGAAAATCACCTAACATGATAGGGCAACTCTGTATACCCTGGTCCGACACCACTGAGTCACCAGAGGGAAACTTGACATGAAATGCATCTCCAACTTTATCGAGGGTCAAACAATGACGCTCTACAAAGGTCCTAGCCATGAACGAGTGTGTAGCACCATAATTGAAAAGAATGCGCACCCAGCGGTTTTTTACCTTAAACTTACCTATAAAATCGCACACATAACTAATCAAACAACATCAAAACTACAACTACGAGCTAAAAAACAAAACTAGGTTAGAATATAACCTTAGATCACCTGGGTGGACGTCTCCGCTTCCTCCAAAGACACCACGTCTAACTTGCCTTTCCCTTTGTCCAAATGATGCAGTGGCAGCAAAGCCTGAAGTGGAACGGGCTGCAGCATGGGCTGAGACTGCGGGTACTTTGACTTAACATGCCTCTTCTATCCACACGGAAAGCAGACCTTATCTTTAAACTAGCAATGGGCAGCATCGTGCCCCTTCCTCTTATAAACAGCACAAACCAACTCTCCTTTGGGAGCGCTCTGAATCGCAAGTACCTACTATTGTTTTTGAGCTCCCAATCTCGTATAACACTTCTCAAACGGATGGCCTGATCGGCCACAGAAACTGCACATCTCTTTGCTTCTTTTCCTTGAAGCAGAACCAGATTATTGAGAATACTTACCCTCATCAGACTTCCTCTTATCTTTTCTCATCTACTGGACTCGATTCTTCACATTGTCGATTGCATTGACCTTTAAGGAGGCTTCTACTACTTCAGCATAACTTTTAGATCCATAAGCATTGGCCATCTGCTTGTTGTCATTCCTAAAATCACCCAGAAAGCGCTTAACTCTACTAGATTTTGAGGATACCATATCTTGGGCAAATTGGCTTAATTTATTGAACTCCACCTCGTACTCACTAACCGTGAGTTGCCTTTGCTTCAAATGCAGAAAATTATTCATCAAGCGGTCTTGCTCGACTGATGACAAGAACTTCCTCATCAATAACTTCTTAAAATCTTCCCATGAACATCTATCCTTAAGGTTCTCATTTTCTCTCAACCACCAGCCCTTTGCAAGGCATTTCAACTGGTACGCAGAAACCATCACTCTCTGGTCTGTAGATATTCCTGAGTATGAAAACATCTCCTCGATTGCAATAATTTAATCGTCAAAAGCCATAAAGTCGGATCTTTCTTCATAGGTAGGGGTCCCAGTGGTTGAAAATGTAAGATAAAGTTCATATCTGGTGGCAACACAACTGGGGGCACCTGAGGAGAAGAAAGAATAAGAACAGTCTGACCCACAGTAGGGTCCTGCAATCTAAGTGGCTATCCAGAAACAACTGACAACAATGTCTGGATCTGCGATTGCTTCTCCAACATCTGCCTGGATAGAGCCTCATTGCTCTGACACAGTACTTCGATCACTACCTCACTCGACGCCCCAGATGACTCACCCTCAGACTGGGGATTCTGCCTTGTCGCAGGATGCTTCGATAGCATTTTAATAACACAATAAACAACTAATCAAAACCTAGCTTACCGCTAGAACTACACAACTAAGTTCCGACAATACATGTACAAATATTTGCTCAAGCTGCCAACTTGCTCTAGGATTTTCATTAATGATGTCATGATTAACTCAGGATGATAAACCTCCATCCCACTAACTCATGTGCATAGACCATGAATGCATGAATTCTTATTCTTTTTTTGAATAACAACCATGTGCGTACATATGTTATCATGTAAATCTTTAGCTTGACCCATGTGTTAATGCGATGTTATGTCATGAATGTTGTGTTATGCAATCTAATAAAGGCCTTAGTGCATGTTATGAGCGGTGTCCACATTGAAAGATCTTATTTTCAAGGTAGCTAGCAACCTAGAGGGGGGTGAATAGGTTTGTCTAGGTCTTTTGATTTTATTTTTGTTTCTTCTTAAGTTACTTTGAGATTGAATAGATGAGAGCTTTTAAGAACCTACAAATAGAAAACAATTTTTTCACAGAAAAGCACACAAGTATTTTATAGTGGTTCCCAAAATTATGGGTACATCCACTCTCCCCCTACCTTGCTAACTTCATGTTAGTCAAGGCACTTCTCCAAAATAATGCTCCAAGGAGCTTACACCTCAGATCCCTCAAGATCTCTTAGTCTCCTCCAAGACTAACACCTCATCCACAAGGGCCTACACTCAGTGATGCAAGTATCACCTACCTCAGGCAATTAAGCCCTACCACTCAGGCTATGGAGGATAGCCCTACCTCAGAGCAAACTTACTCCTATAACTCGGAGAGATTCACTCTCCTACAGCTCAGGAAATACTTCCCTACTTCTCAGTAAGTAAAACTCACCTACCTCAGATCCCAGCAGATCCTACACCCAGAGAGGAGCCCTCTCCTATAGCTTAGGCAAATTTGCCCTACCTCAGGCTCATGGCCCTATTGCTCAGATCCAGAAGGATCCTAAAACAAGAAATAATTTAATTAACTTTGACTTAGAGAAATTTCTCTGTGTCAATAACTGGAGCTGAGAAATTTCTACTCTAACTCTCCTCACAGTAGAGAAAAACTTTGTTGGAGGAACTCAGAAGCTTACTCCTGAACTTGCTGTAGAAGACTAAAGATTTGTTTTTCTTGAGTCTTCAAGCAGCTAACTAAACCTGTTGAAGGCTGAAGGCTCTTCTTTCTTTAGAAAAATTTCTGATCCTTCTGTGCTAGATGGAGACGACATAACTATCTGAACTTTTCTTTGCTGGAAGGCTTCAAGCTTTTTCTCAATAGAAAAATGGTGAGGAAGATGAAGTTCTGCTTCTTTTTTCTTTTCACAGGAAAAATCCTAAAAAAAAATTATTTGCTTCTTGGCCCATCACTTCCTTTTGTAGTTCGTCGATCAACGGCTCATAGAGAATAGCGAGCCCCACTTGCAGCTTCCAGCAGCACCTTGCTTTAACGGAAGAAGACGTACATTAGCTTCGCAGGAGAGTTTGTCATGTTCTATAGCTTCTCCGTGCCTGATTTGAACTTAGTTGACTTTCTCGATTCTACTGACGTCAGTACCTGTATACTTAGCCAAAATCGAGCATCAGTAGAATAGGCGTTGAGAGAATGAGCTTCACTCAACACCGAAACACTTAGATAGATTTCTGTTTATCTAGGCATTGAGAGCGTTGAGTGAACAAGCCTCACTCAATGCTTTTTTCCTTAGCAAAATCTTCCGGCTTCTCTGGCATTGAGAGCATTAAGTGTGTCTTCATCACTCAACGTTGTTTGCCTTAAAAAAGCTTTCTGCAACTTAGGCGTTGAGTGAGTATGCCTCACTCAATGCTTTTTGCCTTAGCCAAATTTTTGTTTTTAAAAACACTAGCTTTGACTGATTGAGTGTTACTCAATACTTATGAGGCTATGGTGTTGAGTTAATGACCTTTACTCAATGCATGTGGACTTTGTCACATTTCTACATCACACAACTCTGAACTGAGTTCGACGAATGCTAAACTTAGTTTGACGAATGGTGAGCTCAGCTCGATGAACTTTGAACTTAGTTCGACGAATTCATAATCCAGTTCAACTCACAGCCTTTTTGTTGTATGGCATTGAGTGAGTTGACTTCACTCAACGCCTGTAGACTTAGCCAATTTCTCAGCTTGCCACTGCTTTGGTTTTGACTGTATAGGCTTCACTCAGCGCTATAAGTCATCTGGCGTTGAGTGATTCATCTTCACTCAATGCCTGTGGACTTAGAAAGATTTTTGTCAGTCCACATCTTAGGTAAGAGTTTACCTGACTTGTCCACTTAGGCTACCTATCCCATCACTGTCAACTACAACTATATGTATATCATTGACAAGATTGACTTTCTCAAATCTAGGACATTATGGGCAATGGACCCAACAATCTCCCCATATTTAAGGTAGTCAAAACTCTTAAGCAAGTGAGTCAATGACATACACAGAACCATGCAGCAATAAGCATAAAAACTATATAATTGAGAAGTGGTCTATAGTTACCATACTTCCCTGCCTGCAGAGTAGAACATCACTGCACCTTCTTCCCCTGAATTACTGCTACCACACTAGAAAATTAATCTAATCATTTGATCATCTTCTCCTTCCCCTTTTTGACTTTAGTTAATAGATGGTAGGATTCATTTGATCATCTTATCATCTGCTTCCCCTCAATTAGGCAGTAGTGAATTGTTGGAATTGTGCTGGACATGCTCCCCCTCAATTGGAGAATCTTCATTTCTTTAGAGAAAAATTCCATCTGCAAAAAACCAAATAGCTTGCAACTAGATGAGGAGTAACTGAATCTATACTAAGTTTAAAATACCCAACTCAAATTCGAAGATGTTAAACTTGGCTTCATCTAGTGGCTTAGTGAATATGTTAGCCACTTGTTTATCTATTAAAACAAACTCAAGGGTGATGTCTTCACATTTCACATGCTTCCTAATAAAATGATAGTTAATCTCTATGTGCTTAGTCCTGCTATAGGAGATAAGATTTATAGCAATTGAGATTGCACTAGTAGAATCACAGAATAGAGGAGTTCTACTTATCTGGAGGTTGTAGTCTTGAAGTTGGTGCTGGATCCATATCAACTGAGCACAGTAGCTACCTGCTGAGATATAGGTGTCTGGAAGGGCACTAAGGTAGGTACCTGCTGAGATGTACTTTGACTCTACAGTTTATATTACAATACTAGGTTGTTTCTTGCTGCTCCAACATACCAGTCTCCCTCCCAAGAAAAGACAGGTGCCAGATGTGCTCTTCCTGTCCTCTTTGCATCCTACAAAATCTACATCTGAATAGTCTGTTAGTTCAAACTCCCCATTCCTAGGGTACTATAGGCCAAGATCTGGAGTGCCCTTAAGATACCTCAAAATTCTCTTAGCTGCAGAGTAGTGAGATTCTTTAGGGCAAGCCTGAATCCTAGCACAAACACATGTATCATACATGATGTATGGCCTACTTGCAGTCAGATATAGAAGGGAGCCAATTATCCCTCTATATAAAGTTTCATCAACAGTTTCCCTATCTCATCTTTGTCTACATACGTACTTGACCCCATGGGAGTTCTCATGGTGGAGGAGTTCTCCATGCCAAATTTATTTATCAACTCCCTAGTAAACTTAGATTAGGATATGTACAAGCCATAATCAGTCTGTCTTACTTGGAGGCCCAAGAAGAACTTAAGTTCACCCATACAGCTCATCTCAAACTTCCCCTGCATAAGTTTAGCAAACTTTTTGTAGAGGTTGTTATCAATAGATCCAAAGATGATGTCATCTACATATATCTGAACTAGGATGATCTTACCCTTAGATTCACTTAGAAATAGGGACTTATCTATTTTCCCCCTTGAGAATTTGTTCTCAATGAGGAAACTAGATAAAGTCGCATACCATGCTCTAGGGGCTTGCTTCAGCCCATATAGAGCTTTCATAAGATTATAAACATAGTCATGTGAGTTAGGAACTATAAAACCTGGAAGTTGCTCAACATAGACTTCTTCTTTTAAGTCACCATTCAGGAAGGCTGACTTCACATCCATCTTGTAGACCTTGAATCCCTTGTGTGCAGTATATGTAAGGAATAATCTGATGGCCTCCAACCTTGCTACAGGGGCAAAGGTTTGATCAAAATCAATGCCTTCTTCTTAGATGTACCCCTTAGCTACTAGTCTGGATTTATTCTTAATTATAGTGCCATTTTCATCAAGCTTGTTCATATAGATCCACTTGACTCCAATGACATTATGACCATGTGGTTTGGGAACCTGTTTCCAGACCTTGCACCTCTTGAACTGGTTCAGTTCCTCCTGCATAGCTCCGATCCAATGCTGGTTTATGTTGGCCTCTTCAAACTTCTTGGGCTCCAATTGGAATAGAAAGCTTGAGTACATGGCTGTGTTCTGACTTCTGCTCCTTGTTATTACTCCATGGCTTACTTCACCAATGATCTGATGTGCCAGATGATCTCTTATGTGTTTGACTATTGGTGGCAGTCTTCTTTTAGCAATAGGTGCAGCTTCAGGTGTAGCCTCTTGTTGATCTTCATCCACTCCCAGTATACCTGGTAGATCTTCTGGAGTTTCCACTTCATCTTGGATAACTGGTGATGCTTCCTTGATGGTCAGTTTGTACATCATCTGTTCTGTAACTGCAGTACTATAAGACGAGCTAGGCAGCCGACTATTAATCACAGTTGACTCATCAAAGACTACATGAACTGATTCTTCTACAACTTGGCTTTTAAAGTTGTAGATCCTATAGGCTTTTCTATGATTACTATACCTAATAAATATTCTATCAAAGGACTTGGCAGAAAACTTAGTCACATAGGACTTGCCATTGTGAAGCACAAAGCACTTACTACCAAAGATTCTGAGATAGCCCAGATTTGGTTTTCTTCCCTTCAAGATCTCATAGGGAGTCTTCTTATGGATTTTGGTGATAGAGGCCCTATTGAGGACATGACATGCAGTATTTACTGCCTCAGCCCAGAAATATTCTAGGAGAGATGTATCACTCAACAGTGTTCTACCAGCCTTTATGAGAGTCCTATTTTTCCTCTCAACTATCCCATTTTGTTGGGGTATTCTAGGAGAAGAGAATTCTTGATGAATCTCATGCTCTTCACAGAACCTTATCATGCTATCAGACTAGAATTCAGTCTCATGATCACTTCTGATTTTGACCATAGAACTGCCAAGCTTATTCTGAATTTGCTTGACATACCTCATAAAGACATCAAGGGTCTCATTCTTTTTCTTAAGAAATAGCACCCAAGTAAACTTGGAATATTCATCAACTACCACAAGGGTGTAGGCTTTCCTACCAAAACTGTGAACTGGCATAGGACCAAGTAGGTCTATGTGTAAGAGGTATAAGTACCTCAAAGAGTCTTTGGTCCTAATGCCCTTGAATGAGACTTTTGTCTGCTTGCCTTTTTGGCAAGCTGAGCAAATGCCCTCCTTGGAGCACTTCGCATTGGGCCCATTCCTAACTAGCTCTTAACTAAAGAGCTTGTCAATAGTCTTATAATTCAAATGAGCTAGCCTCTTGTGCCACTAAACACAGTAGGAGACTTTCTCATTTGTCACTAGATAGATAGGAGAATCTGTATCTAGACATAGAAAGTTTAAGTAATAAACATTTCCACTTCTAGTGTCTGTCAAGATGACCTCTTGGTCACTTGACCTCCTAGTTAGGCACTCATCCTTGTGGAAGACAATAACATAGCCAAGATCATAAAGGTTGCTTATGCTTTTAAGGTTGTGTTGCAACCCTTCAACATAAGCCACCTTGGTGATGGTGACTATGTCATTGGTAATCTTATCATATCCTCTGGTTACCCCACTATCTGAACTACCAAAGATGACTTTGGGTACATCTTTTACTAGATTAAACTCCTTCATGTTGCCCCTTATTCCAGTCATGTGCCTAGAATAACCACTATCCAAGTACCATATAGGGGTATGGCCTCTTGTATTTACCTGCAATATACAGTTTACTTAACCTTAGGACCCCAATATCTATTGGGTCCTATGTGCATATTAGTATGAAACTGAACATGTTCACCAGCAGAATTTCTGACATGTGGACTGACCCTAGATCTGGCCACATTAGGATTATGCCAGCAGTAAATGACAAAATGCCCTATCTTACCACAGCACCAATAATTATGTATGTTATATCTTCTCTTCTGTTTAGGACATGTGGCTTGGTTAACAACAGCCCTAATAGAAGGAAGATGTACTGCAGCCTTTTTCTTATTTCTTTCAGCTAGAATTTGACTGAAGGAAAGTTTTCCAGCAAGTTTTTTTGGTCTACTCTGAGCACCAGCAGCATCAAGCTTCTTTTCAGAAAGCATGCTTCTGATGGCTTCAGAAATGCCCAAATCATCCTGACTATTAGACTTGCCCTTAGTATGAATCTTTGCTATCATATTCTGAGTCTTGGCTATAGCAACATTCTTGAGAGTTGTGGTTGAAGAACCAAAAACAAATAGTCCAGATTGGGCCATTTGAAATTTCTCATTGGAAGCCTTTAAGGCACACACCCTGCTAAAACTTTCACCATGGCAGTGCACATCTTTGTTGACCCCTGAGAAACAACCATTATCTCAATGACCACAGGAGCTTTCCTAGTCATACATGTTAGAAGGTAACAAAACTTTTCTAAAGAGAATGGGAGTCTTGGAAGCAATAGGCTGAGCTAGAACTGGAGCTTTCCCCTTCCTTTTGGAAGGAGCAAATCTTGTGCTTCCCTTGAATCCCAACCCTTTCTTACCCTTTTGAGATGAGAAGGTGTCTATCAAGGGTAGTACTGTACTTGTCTTAGAATAGCTAGCCACTATTCGTTTCTCCTTCTCAAGCCTATCTTCAAGCTCCCTGATGAGACTATTCTTATGCTTGATGGAGGCTATCTGGATGTCCAAGAGGGACTTCAGTTGGCTTATTTCCCTAGCTTTCTGATCTAGCAGATTAGTTGTTACAGTCTGTTGGGCAACTGCAAGCTTAAGAGATGAAATCTCTTTAGCTTGCTTCTTAGACAACTTCTTGACCTTCTTAAAGGCATTCAAAAGTTATCCATACTTGTCAATCAGTTTATTGACATCTCCTTAAGATTAAGAATCTTCTTCACCACTAGGTGAAGAGGTTTTTTAGTAAGGACTGGTCTCATACCCAGACATAGAAGCAGAATTGGGTAAAGAATGTACATTACTTTGACCAGGCTGATCATGGTTGTCCTCTTCATCTGTCATTGTCATCAGCCCTCTACAACTATGGACATCATATTCATCAACCTCTAAATCACTATCTGATAGTGTCAGAGGGGCCCTGATTCCTATCCACACTAGAGGATTGACTTCTCCTGCTGCAACAGCTTTATCTTTAGCAGCAGCAGCAATTAGCCCAATGTAGGATTCCTCTTCTTCAGACTCAGAAGATGATGAGTCTGTCCAACTCTTTTCCTTCTTCGCAATGAAGGACTTCTCCTTCTTCCCTTTGTATTGATGTTGTTTCTTCTCCTCAGCCTCCTTCCTCTTCTCTAGGCAATCTGCTATCATAAGCCCAGGTTTGATGCAACGGTAGCAAACTACTTTAGAAGAGTTATATTTATTAGGTTTGGAACCATACCTGTCAGTCTTGGACTGATTCTTCCTGTGATGAGTGGAATTGGAAGGCCTCTTCTTCCAATGCTTCTTCTTCATCAGCCTCTAAATTTGCCTGGAGAAAGCTGCAAATTCTTCATCAGACATGTTGTTGTCTGATGCCTTTGAGTCTGAGTTATCTGACTCAGCTAGTATTCTTGGTGGAGAAGAAATCCTCTCATTGCCCTTCCTTGTGCTTTCTGATCTGAAGGCCAAGGATTTTTCCTTGGCCAGGGGTTTGCTGGTGGCCTCCTCATCCTTTCTGGAAGCTAGCTGCATCTCATAGGAGAGCATCTTTCCAAATAATGTTTGGGGAGGAGTTTTAGCAAGCTTGGCCACCTCTCTTATGGGACAGATCTTAGTGTCCTAGTCCTAGTGAGAGATCTGAGAAACTTGTCATTTATTTCTTAATTATTGAATACCCTACCATAGGTCTTTAAATCATTTATGATCCTGAAAAATCTATTATAGCAGGCAGCTATGTTCTCTTTCAGATTTTTCCTGAAAGCCTCATACTCCTAGTTGAGTAGAGACTTCCTATCATCCCTTACCTCTTCAGTACCCTCTCTATAGACTACAAGTGTGTCCCATATCTCCTTTGAGGTCTGGCAGTGAACTAGATTTAGAAAAGTTGAGTCATCAACAGCACTAGCACTAATATTATGTGCTTTCTTGTCTAGTCCAGCAAGGATGATTTCATCCTTGGTCATCTCAGAGTATATCTTAGGAGTATGGATCTTAGCATCCAGAGTAGACCTTCATAGGATGAATGGTCCCTCCTTGACTGTTACAAAGATCCTTGGATCATAGGATTCCATTAATAGCCTCACCCTTTCCTTCCATATACCAAAGTTCTCCTTCCTGCAGATGGGGAATTTCATGGAACTTAGCTCCTTCTAGCTTTCTCCAAAACCCATAGTCTCTTATATGTAGCTACCTTTGGAGATCACTCAGATTGTTAGATCCTTTTTGAGCAACCTCCCTCTAATACCACTTGAAAGATCTTATTTTCAAGGTAGCTAGCAAACTAAAGGGGGTGAATAGGTTTGTCTAGGTCTTTTTATTTTCTTTTTGTTTCTTCTTAAGTTACTTTGTGATTAAATAGATGAGAGATTTTAAGAACCTGCAAACAGAAAACAATCACAAAAAGCACACAAGTATTTTATAATGGTTCCCCAAAATTATGGGTGCATCCACTCTCCTCCCACTATGCTAACTTACTGTTAGTCAAGGCACTTCTCCAAAACAATGCTCCAAGGAGCTTACACCTCAGATCCCTTAGGATCTCTCAGTCTCCTCTAAGACTAACACCTCAGGCACAAGGGCCTACACTCAGTGATACAAGTATCACCTACCTCAGGCAATTAAGTCATACCACTCAGGCTATGGAGGATAGCCCTACCTTAGAGCAAACTTTCTCCTACAACTTAGAGAGATTCACTCTCCTACATCTCAGGCAATACTACCCTATTTCTCAATGAGTAAAACTCACCTACCTCAGATCCCAGTAGGATCCTACACTAGGAGAGGAGCCCTCTCCTATAGCTCAGACAAATTTGCCCTACCTCAAGCCCAAGGCCCTACAGCCCAGATCCAGAAGGATCCAACAATAAGAAATAATTTAATTAACTTTGACTTAGAGAAATTTCTCTAGATTAACAACTAGAGCTGAGAAATTTCTACTCTGACTCTCCTCATAGTAGAGAAAAACTTTGTTGGAGGAATTCATAAGCTTACTCCTGAACTTGTTGTATAAGACTAAAGATCTATTGATCTTGAGTCTTCAAGCAGCTAATTGAACCTGTCAAAGGCTGGAGGTTCTTCTTTCTTCAGAACAATTTCTGATCCTGAAAATACATTGTTTATATTAATTGACATCTTATATGAGCAAAAACATCCATATAGGACACTCATGGTATGCAAGACTCTAGAATTAGTGTAAGTATGAAAATAAATTATATGTTCATCAAACATAGTAATTTTACTTTGAAAGATGGCATGTATGAGGTGATAAAAGTAATACATTTATGATTTAAAATATCTAACATGCAACCTAGCATAAAGCTTTCCCAGAGAGCAAGTAAATCCAATAAGTCATGCATAAAAAGGCTTAGCAGCTAGCAAGTACTTAACATTAAACAAAAATCCAATGGGCGTCAATAACCTGACACAAACCCACTAAAATATAAGTAGGTCTAAACTAAAAGAAAACAAATAACAACTACCTCATAGTCGGTGAGGAAATGATTGTTGATGGATACTAGCCAAAAACCAACCCTAGCCTCTTAACCGGCTACTTCTCCAAACTTGAGGCATTCAAAGAAAGAACACCTCAGCAAGAATGAAAATACAAGTGGCGATCAAGATTAAAAGGTTAGCAATAAACCAAAAAGGAATAAAGGGTTACCAACCCAAACATAAGGAAACTGTCAAATCTTAGCAAATTAATCATATGATAATGGTAAAAGATTTATTTATTGAGTTTAAAAGTAAGAAAGTTGCACAAAGTGCGAAACGAAGTCATGTTTCGAGAATATCTGCAAAAGTAAGCAGGATAATATATATCTATACAATACGAAGAAAAAGACTTAATAACTCTACTCATATGAATCATTAACACTAGTAAGAAATGGTCCTAAGTCGGTGGCCACATTGTCCAACCCGAACTTACAGACCCAACACATTTCAAGAAGGTACTATGGTGGTGGCAACATTGTCCAACACAACCAAACAGTCCAATTATCTCATGATGGCACTAGGGTTGTGGCCTCAATGCCCAACTCAACCCAACAATTCAAATATATAAACAACGTGTTGTGGTGGTGGCCACATTGTCCACTCAACTCATAGTCTAACAACAAGCCCAGCAGTGTAATGATTCACAATTTGACACTAGGTTGGGGGTCCTTTATCCACTACCAACCAAAGGTCATACTTAACATCCATAAACACCTATAACCTCAACCAGAACACAGAAACACTCCTTGACATAAAGGAAGAAAATTCCCAAGTGATAACTATTCTAAGTCATACCCGACGAATTCAACTTAATTCGACGAAAAATTTCTAAGTCCACACTTATTCGTCGAGTATACTCGATAAATCAGTAGTCACACGACGAATTCCCCTTAACAACAATCATCAACTTAATACACGACAAATTAGCGAAAAAATCCAAGTCATAGGAAAAGCGGCGAGTCAACTCAACGTCTGGCCTACACTCAATGTCATGTTGAGTGCATTCAGCGCACTCAACGCCCAACAGTTTTACTCAGCGAATTACCTTCACTCAACGCCGCGTTGAGCCACACGATGCTTTTGACTTAGTCTCACAAACCACTCAAAGCCAAGGCTTCACTCAACGCCAAGGCTTCTCTCAACACCAAATTGGCATTACCTGATGAATTTGTCGAGATTAATCGATGAATTTAACTTAGACTCAAAGATCACTCAACGCTCTCAGCGCCAAGTCTAATTCACTCAACACCAAGTCCTATACTCGACGAACTCGACGCCTAATACTCGACGAAAATAGAATCACTCAACGCCAAGTCTTATTACTCGACGAATTGGACTTGACTCAACGCCAAAGCATTACCCGCCAAATTTCAACGGATACTCAATGAATTTGACTTAGGCTAATACTGATATTCGACGATTTTGACTTTTGTCATAATCGACTAATTTTACTAGACTAATCAGCCATATAAGACGAATTTAACTCAAGCTAACTGCCCAACCCGATGAATCCACTCACTGTCATATGCGGTGAATTAAAATAGGGCTTACTAACCTATAATCGACGGATGTACACACAGACCAACAATCAAATATGGCGAATGTACACTTCACCAAAAAAATCCTACCCTAAGAAGCAGGTAGAACTTGGCTGAACTCTACCCTATTCCTAAATCCTAAGAAGGGAGGAAAAAAATAATAGAGAATACATGGAAAAGAAAGCTTTGAAAGGGGAAGAAATCACCACTTACCTCGATCTTGCCGAAATCCGGCCGCACAACCGCTCCTCCTCACGGATCTGGCCCCAAGAACACCGCACCAATGTAGATCTCAGTGAAAGTTATCCGGGTCTACTCTCCGACGACGATTTCGTGCACTGGAGCTCCTACAATCAACGGTTGAAGGCTTTGCAAGGACCACTGCTCTCATTCTTCTACAATACAGTCCGACAGTATTAAGAAAGAAAATGAATTGGGTTTTCGTCTTATCGCAAGGCTATTTATATGGAATAAATAATATAATATATTATTATTATAATTAAAATGTCCAAATGACCAAAACTCGTACTAACTCGGATTTCTACGAAAATCGCATCGTAGCTAAATATCGACGCAATGAATCCAATAGCGTAGTCGAAATCAAAATCCGACAAACCAAACTCGGGTAAACACTCCCCTAAGCCAAAACACCAAACATTCCCAAAAAAGCTCCACCGTGTTCCAAAACAAACCCCGGCTCGCAAGGGAATATCAAAGCACAAGATAAATTAGCCAAGCTAATACTCCCAAATCAAAACCTCGAATACTAATAAGCAAAAGTCACGCTCTGACAACGGTACCCACCAACATCGCATCAACGTAATGCCCTGACGTCAAAATACATCACTAAAGAGATTTTAAGTAAACCTTGGAAAATCAGGGGCGTTACATGTCGTAACCTCCTGAACCGCACCACCACAGGTGGAAGCTTTCCTCCTCCCCCTTCTTATACTTTTTGATGTCCTATATGCACCCCCCTCCCCCCCCCCCCCCCCCCCCCGCGGCCAGATCGCCGCCTGCACCACCAAAGCCAAGCTCCAGGTAGGGTGGTGGTCGTAGGAGGTTAGCCCCTCCCAATGCCGGTAGTGGTGCTGGGGAAGGGTTAAACCACCAGGGATGACTATCCCTGGTGGTGGATGGCCGAGGCATTGCTGGAAAATGCCGCTCCGGCGGCACCCGAAAAAGAGAGTTTTCCTCTATTTTAGCTTTGGCGGTAGTAGGCGGCGGTTGTTCGTCGGGCCACCACCGAAGAGGAGCCCTGCCCTTGGCACACTGTTCAGGGGTGGTTTCGTGGTCGAGATAGTCACCGGAGAGGAAGGGTGGAGCGGTGGTGCTAGGAGCATAACTGCCGCCACCCTGCTCTCGATTTCACAAATTCTGACGGTGGTCGGCGGTGGCAGACCGTTGGACCACTGCCTAGAGATTCGTCGGCCCCGACGAGTCAATATGGGGCAGCACCGGCATTCGGTAGTGGCTGGCCGGTGGTGGCAGAGGGCCACCGCCTTCTTCTCTAGCGGGAGAGATCACTGTCGTTCATCTCACGGAATGAGATGAACGGCTATGATAGCCTAAAATCCCTCCCCCGCCTCCTATTCTGTGCCCCCCTACAGCGAATTCGTGGTCGATCCACTATAGGGTGGTGTTGGCGGTTTTCCATGTCTGGTGCAATACTGGCCGCACGATAAAGCCTAGATCTGGTATATGCAGACCTAATTTAAATCAGAACTTTAGATATTTTTTTATAAAAAAATATAGGCTCATAGGAAAAAAGTGTTGAACAAGAAATTTGTTTCCCATATAAAGGAATTGCTCCACAAAAATTTTGAGAATTTTTGAAATTGTTTTGGTAATTTTAAAAGCCAAAATTAATTTTATTTGGCATATTTAGAGGCCCAAAATTGCTCGAAAATTTTTGGAAAAATTACTATGTTCTTTTTAGGCCATCCTAAAGGTTATATTAAAATTTGGAAACCTTGGGATAAAAATTGAAGATTTTTCCAATTTCTTGGAGCCTAGGGTCGGCTCGGAAATTTACACGCCCAAATTCTTCGAAAATAAAAATCAAAGCGCACGACCACTTTTCAAATTAAATGATAAGTTCAACTGTTTTACTGACGAGAGTGATCGAGGCAAGTGCCAAGCTCTGAGTATTCTGAGGTTTCGTAGAACTATTGAGTGCCTCGTCTTTATCCGTTACAAAGCTCTCAAGTAACTTGAACAGGCTCGGAAAATGAAGTACGAGCAATGAAATTGCAAATTATTCTTGACGAATAATAAAGATGTAACCCTTAATAAATCCTTCAAGTCCAATTAAGCCACATTGATAAAGGGCGCAATTGAACTATTATCAGGCCGGATTAATGGGTAAAACCCCAAAGAAGCCTCCTAAGAACAGAGATGGAACTGAACTAAGTCTCTTGAGAACGGAGATGGAACTGAACTAAGCCTCCTAAGAACGGAGATTGAACTGAACTAAGCCTCCTGAGAATGGAGATGGAACTGAACTAAGCCTCCTGAGAATGGAGATGGAACTGAAGTCTTCTAAATGGAGTGATTGGACTACTAACTATTTTCTTTATATTTTATTCCAATCTCGCACTGGACTAGTTCATTTATTCATTTCAATTCAGTACTTTATTTTAGGTACTCCTATCTCTTACTGGTCCTGTCTATTTACCTTCAGTTAAGTTCTTTTCTTTTAAGTACTATTCCAGTCTCGTACTGGTCCAGTTCCTTTCAGTACTTACTTTCAGTTCAGTACTTACTTTCAGTTCAGTACTACTCCAGTGTCCTACTAGTCCTATATAGTTATAGCATTTCAATTCTACAGCTTATACTAACAACAGTTTTTATTACCGCACTTTGGTTTCTGCAATTTACTTTTTTAAGCACGGGTCCTGCCCTGAAGGGCAGTGATTTGATAGGTTGAGCTTTAGTTGGGGATAACAGAAGTGGAGATGTTCCTCATAAATTATCCCCAAATAAAGTGCTCTCATGCTCCCTATCGAAAGTCGAACCAAGTGTCATTTGCCTGAATTATTTAAGGCATAGTATGGCAAGCTGTTGTAGACCTGGTGCATGCTAACAAACGATTCTCCTTGATTGCTTCTAATATGCTTACGGTAAATCGTGGCGGGTCAGTCACTTCCGCAGACCGTTTGTACTAGTGTGGGAAGTTCGACGACTCAAGGCGACAGGGAGATGAGTACCATGGGTGACCGGCCGTTATGTTTTTCCCTATTGGGTTTCCTATGTTGGTCAGCCAAAACATTGAATCACCGGATGTCACCCACATCCAAGAGTACACTAGATTTTACGTTAGGGCCTGGGCTGTGCGTTACGACAACCCCCAGAAGTGGCATGACTGGCCATTGTCACTAACGGCCATATCAGTGAGGCACGCGGGGCTCGCTACCCTGCTTAAAAAGAAGCAGTCCATAGTATGTCGACATAGGGTATTTTGCGCGACTGTGAAAGACTGTGATGTGTGAGTGGCTGTGAAAGGCTGCGATGTGTGCGCGGCTGTGAATGTTTGTGATGTGTGTGCAGCTGTGAATGTCTGTAATGTGTACGCAGCTTGAAGGCCCGCATAGCTCGTTCATGTTTTGTATACCTACTATGTCGCTGCGCTAGTGGAGCCGAAAATTATAACTGACTTAAATTAATGTTGATAGTCTAGTTATATCATGTTGTACTCCTCTTGTTTGCTCCTAGCTTATTTATGAAATGATATGGTAACTCACTCATGCTTTGGTTATCTTATATTGTTGGGTTTGTGTGCTCGTTCCCAGGATATGGATCCGAGGAGGAGATTTGATTCCACTTAGCTCTGTGACTAACGGTTATTTTAATAACAATTCACAAGAGATAGAGCACCGTAGTGACCAGCTACTGCAGGACGATATGCCAACTGATAGGACTACTCGAGCAGAGGAACCCCAATCATCTCCCGAGTTTCGAGATGTGAGTACTAGTGAGCAAAGTTGAAAAAGAGAGAAGTTACTAGTTGTAGTACTAGTATAGCCTACGGGCTCTATGTATAAATAGTGGCTACGGCCTTTAGCTTTTCTGTTAAATATATATTGTGATATATATTTACTATGTCTTCCTGATAGTGATTTCGTTGTACTCTATGATGTGGTGTGAAGGTCGTGGTTCAAGCCGAGTAAGGCGGCCAACCAGTGCTTAGTGGAGTGGGTCGTTACCCCTTAAGGAGCACTGGGTGGGCGTCTTGGGCATTTAAGATCCCCTCCAGCCAGATCAGAGGTAAAGGATTGGGGGGTCTTACAAATGGATCAGGGTGATCACGATCCGTCCTTTTGGAGCAGCCTTAGGATCCCTCAATCCCTCGCTTCATTCTTTGGTTCGGGACAAACCATGCAATTGTTTCCACTTTGTTAGTCTTTTGCAAATTTCCCCTATTTTTGCAAAATTCTGACACTTGCTTCCTGTTACTTCTCCAAATACCAGAGTCCAGTAACCGAAGATCCCCCTCCAGAGTATATGTCCCCGCCACCCCACATCCAGACCCGGTTTCTCCTTCAGCTGTACCGTTCACCGAGACAGACTTAGGGCAAACATTGACAGCTATTTGGGCGATGTTTCGGACAGTTATGGCACAGCCACCACAGTAGTTGGTGGTGCTCACGGACTTACTAATGACATTCTAGGGGCTAAGGTATCCTACCTTTAGAGACACGGAGATTGCCATACAGGAAAATGAGTGGGTCGAGTGTGTAGAGTAGCTGTTAGTAGGAATGATGTGTCCGGCAGTAGCTGCAGTGTCACTAGTTGTGACTTTGTTAAAAGGATATGCTAGAGACTGGTGGAGAACAGCCAGTCACTCAATGTTCAAAGGGCGACCATTGAGCACGATCCTGTGGGGGTAGTTTTCAGAGGCTTTTCTGGAGCACTTCTTCTCGGACGCCAACCGAGTTGTGCTACAGGAGAGGTTCTTGCACATCCGACAGCGTGACCAGACAGTGCCGGATTGCGAGAGAGAGTTCATCAACCTGGCACGTTTTGCTGGGAATTTAGCAGCCACAGAAAGAGATAGAGCTACTCTCTTTTACCGAGGCTTGCGAGATGACCTGAGGCAGTCCTTGATTATGATCTATCAATCCACCTTCCACACCATAAAGAATCACGATGTGTCGTTAGAGTTAGATCAGAGGATGGTGGCCCAATAGCGTTGAGGACTGGTTGATGTACCCAAAGATTAGGGACAAGATAGAGGAACTGCTCCCTACAGATAGGAGAGATACCGCAGGAAGAGACAGTACAGGAAGCCATATAGGCGCCCACCAGCACCCTCAGCACCGTAGTAGGAGCCCAGGCCAGCTCCAGTACCACAACCAACACCAATAGCTTGATGAGATGTTCCCTTTATAGGGAACTACTTTCTGTGCCAGCAGCCAGGACATATGAGGGCCTTCTGCTTACAGGCGGAAGGAAGTCCAGAATTAGGAGTTGTTTAGTGAGGACATGCGACACAAGGGCAGGGCTAGAGAGGCCATAGAGGTAGAGCTGATAGGAGAGGCCAATAGGGTCGAGCAGAGCCCTTGGAGGCTTACAACTTAGATCTCTAGCATGGATCGACCCCCGACATAGTGACAGGTGTAACACCCCAAAATCCCAAAAATCCAAAAATAGGGTTCAGGCTGGGTGACATGGCCTGGGACACGGTCGTGTCCCATAGAGTGTCTAGTGCACACGGCTTGGGACACGGGCGTATCCCAGGGCATGTCCTGCTCTGTTTCCTCGAGTGTTCTCGAGTGTGATTTTTGGTATCGAGTGGCATTGAGTGAGGCGACACGGCCTGGGACACGTGCGTGTCCAAGGGCGTGTCCTTCTCTGGGTATTGTCTCGAGCACTCGACATCATGCACTCAACGATCGTTGAGAGGCGACACGGCGTGGGACACGGGCGTGTCCCAGGGCATGTCTTGCTCAAGTTGATGACCATTTTATGTCCGAGAAGGAGACGTCCTGGAGCCCAGGCATGTTCTGTAGGACATAGGCGTGTCAAATGTGGCACGGGCGTGTTTGGTACCTATGTGCCTCTTGGGTTTGTAAGTGATCCTGTGTCAACTGAGGACACGCCCCTCGACACGGGCGTGTACCAAATAACACGGGCGTGTCAGGTGATTGACACGGGCGTGTCTAAGCCCGTGTTCTGGACCAGGTAAGTCAGTTCGTGTACCGCTTTGAGTACACGTCCAGTGACACGGGCGTGTCACAGGCCGTGTCAGCCCAAATAATGGACTTTTAGGCAGATTTGTGGCCGTCCGTTTTCTTCATCCTAGATCCAAGGGCTCAGATGAGTTCCTACTGGGTTAAACCAAAAGAGTGGAATGAGGAGGCCATTCTTCACTTGGACATTCTCTTTCTAAAAGAGAAGAGAGAAGGGAGAGGAGGAAGAAGGAGGAGGAGAAGATCAAGCCACCAGTGGAGCTCCCGAGTTCCAATTCGAGATCCGAGGCCAGTTCTGTGGAGGCAAAGCTGATGCGGTGCTTTCCAACCGTCTAGAATTTCAATGGCTCCCAAAAGATTGTCAAGGGTAACGATCTTCCTTCTTGGACAAGTGAAGTCCTCCTTTATGTATGAGCATGGGATCCTCCACCAAAAGGTGAAAGAGTAAGTGATCTCCGTGGGTTGACAGTTGTGATCCCCAATTGATTCTGCATTTAGACCCGGAATTATGTAGTACGGGATAGGCATGTTGAAAGAGAAGGGATAGATACTACTCTAGAGGGGGGGTGAATAGAGTAATCAAAAATTGCACTAGCAAAGTTTACTTTCTACTCAACTCCCTTGGAGTGAATTGCGGAATGAAAGTTATAGATATTTAAGATTAAACCTTAGAGCCTAACACAAGTGTTGTGCACAAACTAAAGCTTACTGTAATTACAGTTTAGCTTTGGATCCTATCCAGCAACTAGCAAACCTAGTTAAAAATCTAATCACAACCACAATGCAAGTAATTAAACAAGGCAATCCAGACGACACAAGGAATTTATAGTGGTTCCCCAAACAACTTGGGTACGTCCACTCTTCTACCAACAAGGTAGGAATCCACTCAGGTTTTTGATCAGGTGCCCTGCCACCAACAAGATCTGCTTCAGGTAGATCAAGAGACCCTTTAGACTTTTGATCAGGTGTCTAAAAACCGAACACAGGTTTTTGATCAGGTGCCCTGCCACCAAGGGATACTTTTGAAGGGAGTAATAACCCTGTACAGGAGGGGGAAAGGGGTTAAGGTGTCTTCTCTATTTTACAAAAGATTAGAGAAGCACAATAACTTGCACTGAGCTAGAAAGCTCTAAAAGAATCAAGGCTCCCCCTGGCTCAAAGAACGTCCTGGTGAAGTCTTGCTTCAGTGCAGAAACACTTCAGTAAATACTGAAGGTAGAACTACAAGAAGATATAAAATAAGAAATTAAAATCTTCTAGCAGCTATCTTCTTCTTCTTCTTCTTCAAAAGAACTCTGAGTCAGAACTTCCTGGAACAGGAGAACTCAGGTTGAAGAAGAGCAGAAGAGCTAACAACTTCTCAGTTAAGTGAAGATTACTGAGAGCAGTTAAACTTGTTCTTGCTGTAAGCTTGCTGAATGAATATTTTTCTCCGAGTACTAGTTGATTTCTTCTTCAAAGAAGTCTTTATATATCAGCAGCAGCAACGGCTCTAATTGAGTTTGAATCTTGTCTTTTTCTGAACTCTACAAGCTGGGCTGCAAAAAGCATAAAGCAAAAACAAACTACAGCAGGCAGATATCCTATAAAAGGATAAAGCTTTCTAAGAAGCTGCAAATACTTCTGATGAAATAATATAAGATAAAGTCACATCAAAAAGATCCCTTTACGGCCAGGAAGACTTTTTGAGTCTAACGGCTATAAAGGACAGCCTGACAGATATCATATCTCAGCTACAAGACAAACAATTTTGTCAGAAAAGATTAGCTCATGCATATAGAATAGAACTGATATTGCATGGAAATAATGTCACAAATTATTCAGATAATCTTTCATAAAATATGCCAAAATAAATATGAATTTAGTCACATCACAGAAGACGACAAAACTAAATAAGAGCATACAGCAAAACGTCGAACGACCTTCGGAGTTCGTCGACCGGCGCACGGAGATCGTCGACCTATCGGGCAGATAGTCGAACGATCCAGATAGTCGAACTATCAAGGAAGATAGTCGAACTACCTCGGCAGATAGTCGACCTATCAGAACAGATAGTCGAGCTATCAGATAGTCGATCTATCCGGACAGATAGTCGAACTACCAAACAAAAACAGATAGTCGACCTATCAAGCAGATAGTCGACCTATCACAGAAAATAGATAGTCGACCTATCAACAGATAGTCGACCTATCAAAGAAAAATAGATAGTCGACCTATCAAGCAGATAGTCGACCTATCAGATAGTTGAGCTATCAGGACAGATAGTCGAACTACCAAAGCAAGCAGATAGTCGACCTATCAACAGATAGTCGAACTATCAACGCAGACAGAACGTCGACCAACTGATAGACGATCGTCGATCAGCCGATAGACGATAGTCGAGCGACGTTCGACTATGGTCGAACGAAAAACTACTTAACCAAATATTCATTTGGAAAAGCAATTCTACACAACTAGAAAATCTAACCTATCAACTAACCTTTGACCATAGATAAATCATGGGTCAAGAGACTAAGAAGACAAGACTAAACTCAAATCAAACTAGGGTACCAACAATCTCCCCCTATTTGAGTTAAGTCTCTTCAAAAACTAAAACACGGAATTAGCTATAGAACAATAAAATCAATACAGAAATAGTTAAACAACTAACTAGCAATTAACAATCAGTCAGATATATAACAGTCAATCAAAAATTAAGGATCTACAGAATCAGGTTTGGGATCAGAAGAGCTAGGAACAAAAGATACTTTCCTCAAGGGATCTATGGCTTCTTTCTTAGACATTTTCAGATCTTGTACACCAATAATCTTTAGTTCTGAAGCCCTTGGAACGACTGCTTCTGGATGCTTTTCCATATATTTAGAAGGGTCAAATACTTCAGGACTAACCTGGATTTTATCAAGTTCCTTCATTCTGAATTTTGACATTGTAGTAAATCCTGCAGAATCTTTTCCTTCAGCCTTAGCTTTCTTTATCTGGGCTGAGCCAACAAGCTCTAGAAAACGAGCCATCCTGAAATCAGGATCTAACTCTTGACTTTCATACTTATTTTCAGATGTAGTATCTATTGGCTTCACAGCTTTAAACTTGGTAGACAGATCTAATAATCTTTCAGCTGGATCTTTAACTTCTTGAATAACAAGAGATGTCGGAGGAGCAAACTCAACAAACTTCTTACTGGATTTTTCTGAGAAAACAGTTCTTTTACTCTTTGAAGTGTCTTTAGCAGCAGGTGAAACTTTTCTCTTGGGTGAAGGAGGGGGTGAAAATGTTGGCTTTTGATAAACCACCTCCTTTACTTGCTCTTTTGTTTCAGCATTATGCCTTTGATATCCAGAATGTGATTTACCTTGCTGGCTTTGAGAACTTCTCCTTGAAAGAGGCTGAGAAGGTCCAGATTTGTCAGAAGGGGCAGATGGATTTGCTGATAAATTGCCAGAGGCTCCTGCACCGGTAGGTGGAGGAGGAGGACCTCTGGGATTCCATCTGGGAGCAGGACTATCATACCTCTTTGATTTCTTCCTTTCCTTTTGCTGGTTCTTAGAGAACCACATCCAGTGCTGGAACTCTTTGGATTTAGGATCAATCCCTTTCAGAATGTAGTGAGGAGTGTCATGATCGGGATTGGGAGGAGGAGGAGCCACAACTTTTCTTTTCCTCTTTGCAGCTTTCTTTTTCTTAGAATCCTCAGACACATCTGAATCATCTTCATCCTCAAAATGAGATGAGGGAGGATGATCATATGGATCATAGGCTTCTGATACAGCCTTTTCCTTTTCTTTCAGGGCAGCTTTCTCTTTCTCTTCTTCCATGGCATCCTGTGCCAGAAGGAGGTCTAGATTTGGTCCTGGTGAATCATCCCAAACAGTAGACTTTTCAGCTTGCAAAGCTTTTTCTTTCTCTTCCAAATCAGCCTTTACTCTTTGTTGCCAAGCAGCTTTTGCTTTCTCTTCTTCCAAACTCAGTTTTGGGGTGTCAACTTTATTTTCAACTTGGCTTTCAGAAACATCTTCTATATCAGCTAAAAAAGAATCTAATTCAGGATCTTCTTGCATATCTGACTGAGCTGGTAGAACAGACTCAGTGTCTTGAGCATCAGGCAGATGATTAGCTGGAGCAATTGAAGCATGTTCAGGCACTGTCTCTAAGACATCTGGAACTACTGGAGCAGATTCAGCAGGCTCTGGAGTAACTAGTTCTTCTTGAACTTTATCTGTGGATTCATGAACACAGACCTGCTATATAAGATAAAAACATTCCTTCTAGGTATTCACAAACTAGCAAGTCAGTTGACTCGTCAATAAAATGAATGAGTGAATTACCTTCAAACTTTACTATCTCCCAAGATTCATCTAGAAAGGCAGTAATGACTCCTTCTAGGAACCGGGCAACCAAGGGAGTAGTAAGATCTTCTAAGCATACTTTGACAACGAATTCTGATTCCAATATAGCATCAGAAATTTCTTTTTCAGACAGTAGAGGAGCTACTTCTTCTTGAATTGGAACTATCTCTTCTGGAACTGTTATCACTGGAGCTATAACTGCTAATACTGATTCTGTTATAGCTGGAGGAACTGCTGGAAGGTAGGCTGATAGCTGCTCAGAGACATCTTCATTGAACATCTCCCCCTGCCTGATTTCAGTGGGAACTGAAACCAGGCCCCTGGATGAAGAGGGCTCAGCAGAGTTAGAGAGAATTTTGATGGCATCAGTCAAAGAAGCAATGGAGGAAACGAGAGGAGCAATTGCCTCTTCAATCATGATTTTGATTGAAGGGGTAATTGACTCCAAGATGCTGGAGATGAATGCAGGAGTTATCTCAAAAGATGGTGGGGGAACTGCAGTGGATGGAAGATCAGCAGGAGGAATGTATTCCTGATGAACTGAAGAACGAACTGGAGATTGAATTGGAGAGTTAACTGGAGATAGATGGGTGGAAGCAGGAAGATCAATATGATCTGAAGATTGAACTGGAGAACGAATAGGGGTAGAAGGTACAGAAGCTAATAAATCAAAACTAGGATGAGATATCCTAGCAAGATGATGAGGGATAGGAGATGCTGGAGGAGAAGATGGAATTTCAACTGTTGTTGAATCATGAACAGGAGAGGCAGAATGTCGTACTTCAACTGAAGTTGATGGAACTTCAACTGAAGTAGACAGCAGAGCAGAAGAAGATGAAGGAATAGATAGAGGAGCTGAGCCAACTTCTTGAGGGTGGGGAGCGACAGAGTCAGTCCTTGTGCTCTCAGATGCAGCTGGAGCAACCCCTGCAGGAGCGGGCTTCACGAATGTCCTCTTCCACTTTGAGAACAAGTTGGGATCCATCTTCTTACTAGCATTAATGGTTGTAGCAGCTGAAATCAGCAGCTGGGGATATCTTTCCCTCAGAAAAATCCCAATAACCCTTCCTAGGGTAACTTCCTTCTTAGTGTTCTTCTTCCTTATCAAATCGAACATAACCCCTGCCCAATTAATCCTTTTCTGATTTACAATTGCACACATCAGTGCAAATTGTTGTCTAGTAATGTTATCATGGGCGGAGTGCTTTCCTAGAAGCACTTTTCCAACTAACTCAGCAAGAAATTTTATCTTAAAAGGAAAATTTATCTTGAGCAGCTTCGAGGGAATGCCTTCTGCATGTCCTAGCTCAGTCAACATTCTTCTGAACTCTGGAGCATCTTGCTCAAATTCTTCTTCGCCATTAATCAATCCAAAAACATCAGTCAAAATGGCGGGAGTCAAGATTACCTCTTCTCCGCCAATTGTTCCTGTCATTGAATCTTCAGTAGAAGATGAAGTAAATGCCCATTCCTTTATCTCTGAGATATTTAACTTGATCCTTGTAGACATGAGCCTTTCCAGACCTTGATCTTTGCGGAGCTGGAGAATTTCCATGATACCAGGTTCACAGCAACTGAATGCTTCAAAGTCCACACTGAAACCGGCGTCGAACTTCACGACAGCGAGGAGCGCTGGAGAAATCACCATTGAAATGCTGAAGAATGCGCGAGAGAGACGGAGAAGACGAATCGGCAGAAAATCGCAAGACGAGGAGCAAGCGAGAAGACGGAATGCGAAAAGACGCTCTCCGTCGACGATAAAAGCGAAGATCTTTTAACCTAGGTCGACTATCGGCTTTATATTAGACCGGAGATAGTCGATCTATTTAAAAGATACTGGAGACGATGGTCGAACGGTCATTCGACGATCGGTCCAGAAGCAGAGTAGTCGAGCAATTGTTCGACTATTTCTGGCTTCTCAAATAACAAGCTGTCGTCATCCAGGGATCGACGATGAGCTCGACTTGTTCGACTATGGTCAAACGCCAGTCGACGATCTTCAAACGGACAAGCTTTCATCAACCATAGGTCGACGATGGGCTTGACCCGATCGACTATCTTCGAACGTCGTTCGACTATCTTCAAACAAGTTTCAACAAGGCAGAAGTCACACTTAGTCTCTTCCATTGATCATGCCTAGTTGAACTAAAAAGAACAGATGTTTCTGTTCATCTAAGGGCTTGGTGAATATATCACCTCTCTGAAACTCAGTGGATATGAACTCAAGACAAATCTTGTTCTTTTCCACACAATCTCTCAGGAAATGGTGCCTGATCTCAATGTGCTTCGTTCTAGAGTGGTGCACTGGATTTTGTGCAATTGAGATAGCACTGGTACTATCACACATGATTTTGGTGTTCTTGTGTGAGTAACCATAATCCACAAGCTGGTTTTGAATCCACAGGATCTGTGAACAACAACTGGCAGCTGCTATATATTCAACTTCTGCAGTTGAAGTTGAGACAGAAGCCTGCTTCTTACAGAACCAAGAGACCAATCTCTCTCCCAAGAACTGACAAGTTCCTGAGGTGCTCTTCCTGTCAACTCTGCAACCAGCATAATCAGAATCAGAATATCCAATTAATTCAAATTCTGACTCAGCTGGGTACCAAAGTCCTAGATTTGGGCATCCCTTCAGGTATCTTAAGATTCTCTTGAGAAGAATCAGATGAGATTCCTTGGGGTTGACCTGGAATCTAGCACAGAGGCATGTAGCAAACATTATATCTGGCCTACTTGCAGTTAAATATAATAGGGAACCAACAATGGCCCTATAATTCTTTTGATCAACAGGCTTGCCGTGATCATCAGAATCAATAACTACATTAGTAGCCATAGGTGTAGGCATTGCTGAAGCATCAGCCATCCCAAATTTCTTTACCAATTCCTTGGCATATTTGGATTGGGAGATGAAGATACCATCAGCATCTTGCTTAACTTGGAGACCAAGAAAGTAAGACAGCACACCCATACTACTCATCTCAAACTTAGAGTGCATCAGGTCAGAAAACCTTTTGCAAAGTTTGGGATCAGTGGAACCAAAAATAATGTCATCTACATACACCTGAACTAACAGGATTGTGTCCTTGTGGTGCTTGATGAAAAGGGTTCTATAAACTACTCCCCTAGTAAAGTTGTGCTCTAACAGGAAACTAGCTAAAGTCTCATACCCGGCTCTGGGGGCTTGCTTTAGTCCATAAAGAGCTTTCTGCAACTTGAACACATGTGAGGGTTGAGTTGAAGAAACAAACCCTGGTGGTTGTTCAACAAACACCTCTTCCTTAAGCTCACCATTCAGGAATGCACGTTTGACATCCATCTGAAAGACCTTAAACTTCATGTAGGCTGCATAGGCCAAGAAGATCCTTATTGCTTCTAGCCTTGCAACAGGAGCAAAGGTTTGGTCATAATCTATACCTTCCTCCTGTCTGTAGCCCTGAGCTACAAGCCTAGCTTTATTCCTTACAATAATCCCATTTGCATCCAACTTGTTTCTATACACCCACTTGGTGCCTATGATCAGTTGGCCTTTAGGTCTTGGAACCAAAGTCCAAACTTTACATCTCTCAAACTGATTGAGTTCCTCTTGCATAGCAATGATCCAGTGGGGATCTAGCTCAGCATCTTTAAAGGTGAGGGGCTCAACCTGTGAGAGGAAACAAGCGTGCATCACATCCTGTCTTAACTGGTGTCTTGTTTGAACACCAGCTGATATGTCTCCTATCACTTGAGATGTGGGGTGATCTCTAAGTGTGACAATATCAGCATGTGGGATGTGATCTTCAGCAACAGTTGGGATTAATTCCTCAGGAGGAATTTGATCTACTGTTGGTGGAACAACAACAGCTTCTGCAATGTCTTCATCACTGTCTGATTCAGTGATCTGAAGAGTTGATAGTTGAAGGATCTCTTGAGTAGCATCAGGTACCTGCAATGAACTGGAGGAAGGAAAATTTTCCTTCTCCTTGTAAAACATCTGAGACTCATCAAAAGATACATGCACAGATTCTTCAATTTTACAGGTTGATTTGTTATAAACCCTATAAGCTTTGCTTACTTGGGAATATCCAAGTATAATTCCCATTGAAGCTTTTGCTTCAAACTTTCTAAGGTATTCTTTATTGTTATTATGAATGTACACTACACAACCAAATACTCTAAAATAATTAATTTTAGGTTTCTTCCCTTTTAGCAACTCATAAGGAGTTTTACACTTAATCTTGTGTATCAGACTTCTATTCAAGACATAATTGGCTGTACTAACAGCTTCTGCCCAATAGGAAAGAGGCATATTAGCATCTGCCAACAATGTGCTAACAGCTTCAATGAGTGTTCTGTTCTTCCTTTCAACTACCCCATTTTGTTGGGGAGTTCTAGGAGCTTAGAAGCTATGTGTGATACCTTCTCTCTCACAGAATTCTTGCATGAGAAGAGAGTCAAACTCAGTACCATGATCACTTCTGATCAAGGCCACATGAGTAGAGTACTCAGTCTGCACACATAATAGAAAGTCTGTAAGGGCTTTGAAGTTATCAGCCTTAGTTCTCAAAAAGAAAACCCAACTGAACCTAGAGAAGTCATCTACAATGACTAAGGTGTAATACTTCCCTCCTAAACTCTGTACATTTATTGGGCCAAAAAGGTCCAGATGTAATAAATACAGGATTCTAGGAGAATTACTTTTATTTACAGATTTAAAAGAGTTTTTGGTTTGCTTGCCTAGCTGACAAGCCTTGCATAGGCTCTCCTTCTTGTAGGGGCAAGAAGGTAAACCTCTAACAAGGTTGTGTTTAGATAACCTAGATATATTTTTAAGGTTAACATGACTAAGCCTCTTATGCCACAAAGAATTATTATTAATTGTTACTTCATTAAATAAACAGATTTCAGAATAAGTTGAATTGAAATCTACTAAATAAATATTACCTAATCTAATGCCTACTAAAACAACATTATTATTTAAAGTAATATTACAAGAAAAAATAGAAAATGAAACCTGGTAGCCAGCATCACATAGCTGGCTGACTGATATCAAATTGTGCTTCAGTCAAGTCACATATACAACTCTCTTGAAAGTAACAGCTCCAATTGTGATCCTGCCATAGCCTTCTGTCTGACCACAGCTTGAATCTCCAAAGATAACCTTTGGGCCGAGCTTAGCTTTGAACTTTGACAGATGATTTTTATTTCCTGTCATATGCTTGGAGCATCCACTATCCAAATACCACTTATTTTGAGTGATAGGATAGGCCTTCACCTGCAAGAAATTCATTTAGACATTGTGGACCCAGGTAACCTTGGGTCCCTTGTTTTTCACATAGGAAAAGCTAGAAATAAATGAAAATGCAGGCTGAGGGTGATAACCTAATGGGTGAGATCTCCTAGGTGGGATTCTCCATGCAGATGATGGGTCAACAAACCTAGGGTTTCTATTTTCATTTAGGTTTCTATGGGTTTGATGATGATTTTGAAAATCATATTGAAAACGTCAATCGACGTTCGACGATGGGCGCTCAGATCGTCGAGCTTCGTTCGACCATTGAGCTTCCGATCGTCGAGCAGCATTCGACGCTCTTTGTATTTCCTTAAAAAATTGTTTTCTTTTCTCTCTCTTAGCTTTATTTAAAGTTTTATTAACTTGGTTTACTTGCTCAGTGTTCTTTATCCCATCAGCTGAGATAAAATTCACTGGAGTTGAAAGATTATTTTTAAGAATAACTGGGGGTTCACTGGGAGAAGCTCCTAAGCCTAGTTTGTTATTGCCTGACCTAGTGTTAGTCATGCTGGTTATTTCTAATAACTTAACGCTTCTACCATTTAGAGATTCTTCTAACCTCTTAGATTTAGCTAACTCAATTTTAAGAAACTTAATTTCTTCACTATAATTAGTGAGATCTTCCTTTAACTTAATATTTTCAATAGATATGATTTTTGATTCAGCTAGCCTATGTCTAAGTTCTTTAATCTCTTTTTCAGAACTAATTAAATCTAAACATAAAGATTTAAATTCTAATTTGAATTCACCAGAAGTGAAATCATAAGAAGATAGTACCTCATCTTCTGTTGGCATTTCTTCCTCTGAATCTGAACTCTCTGCAGCTGAGTGATTGCTGCAGGCATCTATTGCCATCAGGCAAATTTTCTTTGCCTTCTTCTCTTCCTCATCCTCACTGGAGCTTGAGGGGGAAGATTCCTCATCTGAATCACTCCAGGTTTCAGCAATGAAGCCTCTCTCCTTCTTCTTGTTCTTGTAGGAGGATGGCTTGGAGTGCTTCCTGTGCTGTTCCTTTTCTTTCCTCTTATCTTTGTTCTTCTCCTCTGGACAATCTGGTAAGATATGTCCAGGTTTCCTGCAACCATAACAGATAATTTCTTTAGTAGGTGAACGGTCATACCTTGGTTTGTCTTCATAGCGTGAAGACTTCTTTCTGAATTCCTTTCTCCCCATCTTGAGAAACCTCTTGGCAAATAATGCCATTAGTTCCTCATTGGATTGGCTGCCTTCAGAAGCATCAGCAGCCTTAAGAGCTAGAGATTGCTCTTTTCTTGTTGGAGTAGGGGTCTTTGCTTCAGCTTCTGCTTCCCTTGTCTTCAGCACTTGCTCAAAGGATTTGAGCTTGCTGAGAAAAGCTTCTGTTGAGATCTCTGTTGTACTTCTGGCTTCCTTGATGGGCCAGATCCTCAGATCCCATGTGCTAGGGAAGCACATAAGAATCTTATCATTGACCTCTGTCAATGAAATGTCCTTGTCAAGGGTCCTCAGCTCATTGATGATTGAGCTGAGCCTTGTGTACATGGCTTCAACTGATTCAGCATCAGTTTTCTTGAAATTCTCATATTGTGAGATAAGGTTGGACCTCCTGTCCTTCTTTTCATCAGCTGAACCAGCTACAATCTGGTTCAGTGTATCCCACATAGCTTTTGCTGAGGAGCAGTCAGCAACCTTCTGGAATACCTCATCAGACATTGTCTGAGCCAGAATGTTCATTGCCTTGGCATCTGCTATCTTTGCCTTTTTGTACTCATCATTGTAGTCTGGAGGAGGCACTGCAATCATATCAGATGATGAGGCAGAAGCAGCAGCAGGTGCTCTTGGGGGTCCTGACAAAATAGAAGCAAAAATGCTTTCATCAATAGAATTCATATATAATTTGATCCTTACCTTCCAGATGCCAAACTTAGCTAAGTTGCATGCTGGAGGTCTGGTGCTAGAATAATCCTTGGACTGGGCCATGATAGTGAAAGTGAATATCTATAAACTTTGGTATCTATTAGGATCTTGTGACTTAGGTGTTAGCCTATTCAGTCAGTCAACCTCCCTCTGATACCAATTGAAAGAGAAGGGATAGATACTACTCTAGAGGGGGGGTGAATAGAGTAATCAAAAATTGCACTAGCAAAGTTGACTTTCTACTCAACTCCCTCAGAGTGAATTGCGGAATGAAAGTTATAGATATTTAAGATTAAACCTTAGAGCCTAACACAAGTGTTGTGCACAAACTAAAGCTTACTGTAATTACAGTTTAGCTTTGGATCCTATCCAGCAACTAGCAAACCTAGTTAAAAATCTAATCACAACCACAATGCAAGTAATTAAACAAGACAATCCAGACGACACAAGGAATTTATAGTGGTTCCCCAAACAACTTGGGTACGTCCACTCTTCTACCAACAAGGTAGGAATCCACTCAGGTTTTTGATCAGGTGCCCTGCCACCAACAAGATCTGCTTCAGGTAGATCAAGAGACCCTTTAAACTTTTGATCAGGTGTCTAAAAACCGAACACAGGTTTTTGATCAGGTGCCCTGCCACCAAGGGATACTTTTGAAGGGAGTAATAACCCTGTACAGGAGGGGGAAAGGGGTTAAGGTGTCTTCTCTATTTTACAAAAGATTAGAGAAGCGCAATAACTTGCACTGAGCTAGAAAGCTCTAAAAGAATCAAGGCTCCCCCTGGCTCAAAGAACGTCCAGGTGAAGTCTTGCTTCAGTGCAGAAACACTTCAGTAAATACTGAAGGAAGAACTACAAGAAGATATAAAATAAGAAATTAAAATCTTCTAGCAGCTATCTTCTTCTTCTTCTTCTTCAAAAGAACTCTGAGTCAGAACTTCCTAGAACAGGAGAACTCAGGTTGAAGAAGAGCAGAAGAGCTAACAACTTCTCAGTTAAGTGAAGATTACTGAGTGCAGTTAAACTTGTTCTTGCTGTAAGCTTGCTGAATGAATATTTTTCTCCGAGTACTATTTGATTTCTTCTTCAAAGAAGTCTTTATATATCAGCAGCAGCAACGGCTCTAATTGAGTTTGAATCTTGTCTTTTTCTGAACTCTGCAAGCTGGGCTGCAAAAAGCATAAAGCAAAAACAAACTACAGCAGGCAGATATCCTATAAAAGGATAAAGCTTTCTAAGAAGCTGCAAATACTTCTGATGAAATAATATAAGATAAAGTCACATCAAAAAGATCTCTTTACGGCCAGGAAGACTTTTTGAGTCTAACGGCTATAAAGGATAGCCTGGCAGATATCATATCTCAGCTACAAGACAAACAACTTTGTCAGAAAAGATTAGCTCATGCATATAGAATAGAACTGATATTGTATGGAAATAATGTCACAAATTATTCAGATAATCTTTCATAAAATATGCCAAAATAAATATGAATTTAGTCACATCACAGAAGACGACAAAACTAAATAAGAGCATACAGCAAAACGTCGAACGACCTTCGGAGATCGTCGACCGGCGCACGGAGATCGTCGACCTATCGGGCAGATAGTCGAACGATCCAGATAGTCGAACTATCAAGGAAGATAGTCGAACTACCTCGACAGATAGTCGACCTATCAGAACAGATAGTCGAGCTATCAGATAGTCGATCTATCCGGACAGATAGTCGAACTACCAAACAAAAACAGATAGTCGACCTATCAAGCAGATAGTCGACCTATCACAAAAAACAGATAGTCGACCTATCAACAGATAGTCGATCTATCAAAGAAAAACAGATAGTCGACCTATCAAGCAGATAGTCGACCTATCAGATAGTTGAGCTATCAGGACAGATAGTCGAACTACCAAAGCAAGCAGATAGTCGACCTATCAACAGATAGTCGAACTATCAACGCAGACAGAACGTCGACCAACTGATAGACGATCGTCAATCAGCCGATAGACGATAGTCGAGCGACGTTCGACTATGGTCGAACGAAAAACTACTTAACCAAATATTCATTTGGAAAAGCAATTCTACACAACTAGAAAATCTAACCTATCAACTAACCTTTGACCATAGATAAATCATGGGTCAAGAGACTAAGAAGACAAGACTAAACTCAAATCAAACAGGGTACCAACAGATGTTGTGTGAAACCCATCTTGACAGGTTGGTCTGGATTGGTGATGTTGCATATTGCGCACCGGAGAAGACTCCGAGTATAAACGCGTAGTTTGTGGGGTCAATGAGTTGTGCCTGTGAAGGGAAGTAGCAGGAAGTACTGGAATGAGGAATTCCAGGAAAACACCCTTATAATTCTTGTGTTGTATGCTATGAAAGACCAGTTTTCTGGCACTGCATGAACTGCAGGGTTTGGGTTGAGTTTGGGTATAGAAAGAGAGTTATGCTGAACCCGCCAAACGACCACGAAGGACGCTAGCATTAACTCACCTTTTTGATTGTGAAGCCAGTCATTGGCGGACATTATGGCAATTGTGAGCTGCGAGCTCTTAAGAGGCTTCTTGCCGAATAGGAAAGGTGAAGCCGACCCGCGCCTTTAATTGTAGCCGCAAGTACGATGTGCTTGGTGATGGCAAGGCGATTTGAGCAACGGGGGTGGTGGATCTGTACCTGCGTTATGTTGGCTGTACAAGAGAGTACCAAGGCATTGGGCTTTCGTCAGCAACATAATGAGAGTCTTAGGCCTGCGCGCCATCAAGACTAATTGCTCAATGGTGTTGATCCCGGTTCGCCGGTGTACCCAAAAGTGTGCCTGAGAGCACAGATCGTCGGGTCGGGTGGCTAACGATTGTAATGGATTGATTGTGCGTAAAAGCACAAGATATGTTATATTTATAAATGCATTGCTCTACAGGGAAGGAATGTCACTGCCCCGAGAAAGGGGTAGGATTGTTATAAATTGGTCTGTTGAATGCTGACCGTTGTCTTGTTTGCCACCTTCTAGGTGGCTTGTCCCTATGCAGGTGCTGGAGAGCCGAGCGGAAAATGAAGGGCTAAAGTCCATGCTGCTATTGTTGTCATTGCTGCTACTAGCCCTTGAAGGCTAAGCAAAATGTGTTGTCTTTTATTCATGTATGGCCGGTCTGCGCGTCGATGTATGTAATCCATATGATGAAAAGAGAAACTGTAAGGCCTTAGGCCCTAACTTTGTGTATTTGGTACATTCCTTTGGGGTATATATATAAATGTGCAGTTTATCTATAGTGGACATTCCGAATGGTTGAGTTCAATATTAACTTTAAGCTTCCGCTATAATGCTTTGAGTTAGGTTACGTTTATGATTTGGTATTAACTTGTAGCTTCACCGCTTATTTATGGCAAATAGTGTGGGGCCCCGGCCGTACCTTCTACTATATATCATGTAACAGGTGGGATCATTACATTTTGGTATCAGCTTGTCTCGGTCTTCCTCTTTCAAATTTGTGGTTGAATTCTTTTATGGGGTGGCGAGCACGTGTTTGTGTGAACTATTGTAATACTAATGAACTCTTGAATGTCCACTAATAAATGCAAATACACTTGTTTGAGGAACCTGTGCGTTCCTAATTGTTGTTCTTGCTTGTGCGAGGACGCGAATGCGTGCTCTATTTGGGGTCCTTGTGTGTTCCTGCGTATACTTTGTGCAATATTTTAGTTGCTTACTTGTGTGTTTCACGCTTATAGGCGATTACAGTAATGAGGGACAGCAAGAACCCCAGCATGCAATGGGGATTAATGAGCCAACACTCCCTCTTTCGGTAGCGATGGTCTGATTGATCACTTATGTGGTTTTGGCAATGATCAACGCCCGCCGCGAGAGACATGTACAACCCTCTGTTCTGATGGTGCCTTTCATGTCGGTTGGTGTGCCTGAGCAGATGGCAAGGAAAAGAGCATCGGCCCCGCCGTTGAATATGCATCTGATCCAAGGACCATATACGGTCGAGGAGTACTTTCATGCATTTGTGGCGCTGAGACAACATGCAAAGTGTGTGGTTGAAAGTGAGGAGATGAAGATCAACAGATTTTATAATGGTCTGCACGAGGAACTACGAAGTCTATTGGTGGGTCCAAAGTTACATGGCTTTTATGCCTTGGTCATGACAGCTCGGTCTTTGGAAATGGACTTAAATAAGTTTCGGCCAAGGTACGGTGGCAGTGTGACCACCATTATAAAGATGCCAACATCAAGTTCTCATAAGCGGAAGAAGAACAGACATATGCGGGAGTCGACCTCTTCTACCACCATGGGAACAAAGGAAAGGCATGTTTGTTTTACGTGCAGAAACGTGGGACATATTTCCCGAGACTGCCATGGTAATGTGCCAAGGACAAAGAAAGCTAAGGCTGGAGCAGTGGCAGGGCGAACTCTGCCCATTTGCTACTCGTGTGGTCAAGAAGGACATAAAGCCCGAGACTGTAGAGTTGTCTCTTAGATGGGTTGAAATAAGAAGAGAAAGAACAGACTGTACATAAATAATTGTCATTATGTACTGTACATATCCGCGTTTATAATGCTGGCTCTAAAACTTGTTTTGTATATGTATATTTATGTCGTGACGAATAAGCAAAACGTTTGTTTACGGCTTGTTCCACCCGATGTATTTATCTGGGTATCAGAGATACCAGTGAAACGGCCGTAGTGGAAAGAATGCATATGGGTAGAGGTCATTTTGAGGTTATCGCAGACCATAGGACCATCTGTGATGAATGAAGGACCAAGAGTGCTTGTATGCTCGCTAAGTTGTTCGGTCATGCTTGAAGCGAGTCTTCATGCCTTTAGCGGTCTGTAGGCCGAAGGTGGGTTGAGTGACCCTTCTAGTATGTGGTCGGTTTAGAAAGATGTATTTCCTAATGACCTTTATGAGTGATGAAGTCCATAAGAGACCGACTTTGCTATTGCGTTTGTGTCAGGTGCGAAACCTGTGACCAGCTCGCCATAGCGCGTCACGCCAAAGTAAAGGGCTGAATTGAAAGTCCCATTTCAAGAGTTGCTGGAACAGGGATATATACACCCAAGTATGTCACCTTGGAGCGTGCCTGTTCTAATTGTGAAAAATAAAGATAGTAGTTTACGGTTATGGATTAACTATCGTGAGTTGAATAAGCTGACGGAGAAAAAAAGTATCTGATTCCACGGATAGATGACATGTTCGATCAACTACTGGGATCAACCATCTATTCCTAGTTGGATTTGAAATCGGGATATTACCAATTGCAGATTCGGGAAGGTGACATTACCAAGACAGCATTTGGGACACGCTACAGTCATTAAGAGTTCACGGTAATGTAGTTTGGCTTATGTAATGCGCCTTCGATATTCATGGATCTCATGCACCGAATGTTCCGAGAGTACTTGGATTTATTCGTGATTGTATTTATCGATGATATCTTAGTGTATGCTCAGTAGGAAGTTGACCATGCAAACCATTTGCGGTTGGTATTGCATACCCTGCAGAGGAAAAAGCTCTATGCCCAGTTCTCAAAGTGTGAGTTCTGGCTATCGTCAGTGGCTTTTCTGGGCCATGTGGTAAGTGAAAAGGGCACAGCAGTGGATCCGTCAAAGATAAGTGACATGCGAGAGTGGCCAGTGATGTCTTCAGTGGCCGAGGTCAGGAGCTTCCTTGGACTGGCAGGCTACTACAGATGGTTTGCGGAAAACTTCTCATGGATTGCTTTGCCTCTGACCATGTTGACGAGAAAGGATCAGAAGTTCATTTGGATGCCGGAGTGCGCACGAGCTATTAAAGAGCTGAAGAGTCGTTTGACCACGACGCCTATTTTGACCTCGCCATGTGATACAGAAGGCTATGAGATCTACAGTGATGCTTCAGGGAGCGGCATAGGTTGCATTCTTCTGCTAACGTGATTGCTTATGGCTCACGCCAATTGAAAGTGCACGAATGGAATTATCCCGTCCATGACTTAGAGTTGGCGGCGGTGATCTATACATCGAAGTTGTGGCGGCACTATATATATAGTATAAAAGTGAATATCTATACAGATCATAAGAGCCTAAAGTATCTGTTGGATCAGAAGGATCTGAATATGCGACAATGAAAGTGGATGGAGTTCCTTGGGGACTACACCCTTGATATTCACTATACTCCCGGGAAGAGAAATGTAGTTACTGATGTGTTGAGTCGTAAGAATCCAGTACGGGCAAATTGGTTGCAGATGCATGATGAGTGTTTGATCCAGGAGTTGGAAGCGTTAGAGATTTCTTGTATTGGTAAGAATTCTATAGCCGATGCATGCTTGAACTGGATGAAGGTACAGTATGACCTTGCGGATAGGTTTCGACGAGCGACGGAGCTTGATGAAAGTCTCCAACACCATGCAAAGGATGGGTCAGATGGTCAATTCTCCTGGGATGATGGCTTGCTACGAAAAGATAGCCGATTGTGCGTCCCAAGTGCAGGTAAGTTGAGAGAACAGTTGACGTATGAAGCTCACTTGTAAAGTACTCAATTCACCCTAGGAGCACAAAGATGTACAAGGATATGCAGAAATTATTCTGGTGGTCAGGATTAAAGAAAGACATAGCACGTTATGTGGCTAAGTGTCAAACTTATGTGTTGGTCAAAGCGGAATGTCAGAAGTCTGGCGGTTTCCTGAAGTCGTTACCTATTCCGGAATGGAAGTTTGATGATATCTCAATGGATTTCGTGCACGGATTGCCGAGATCTCAATACGGGAATGATTTAATCGGGGTAATTATAGACCGGTTGACAAAAGTGGCTCACTTCCTACCGAATAAGAGGGACGATTCAGTGGAAACCTTGGCAAAGATCTATGTGGAGCAGGTTGTCTGATTGTACGGTGTTCCCCGGAGCATCGTTAGTGATCGTGATGGGCGATTTACGTCGAATGATTGGAGGCTAATCCATCAGTTGTTGGGCACAAAATTAGCATTCAGTACGGCCTTTCATCCCCAAACAGATGGCCAAACTGGGCGGACAAACAGGATGATGGAAGATATGCTCCGAATGTGCGCCCTGGACTTTGGTAATACATGGGAAGATCATCTCTATATGGTGGAGTTTGCCTACAATAATAGTAACCAAGTGAGCATTGGTATGGCTCCATATAAAGCTTTGTACGGTCAGAAATGTCATACACCGCTAGCGTGGGCGGAAGCAGGTGAATCAAAAGTATATCCGCGCAAGGATGTCGAAGAAACTACTTCGATGATACGCTCTATTCGTGAGAGGCTACTGATAGCCCAGGATCGACAAGCAAAGTACTACAACGCCAAGCACCGAAACGTTGAGTTTGTGGTGGGCGATTGAGTATATTTGAAGATCAAACCATTCAAAGGCGTGTCCAGGATTCGGCGGTTAAAAAAGCTAAGTTCGAGATATCTTGGTCCTTTTGAAGTGGTGGAGCGAGTAGGGGAAGCTGTCTATCAGCTAGCTCTTTCAGCAGAACTAAGTGGCCTACATGATGTGTTCCACATCTCAATACTTTGAAAAGTCATCAAGGAGCTAGTTCAAGTGATTGAAAATGGTCGTATACCGATCGAGTATGGGCTAACGATGAAGGTTAGACCCATTCAGATCGAGGATCGAGCCGATAAACAGTTGCGGAACAAGAATATCGGGAGGGTCAAAGTCTAGTGGGACAATTGTGGCCCGTGAGGAGTTAATATGGGAGCGAGAGAAGACCATGCGAGCTGAATTCCCCAAGCTATTTAGGTAAACTGTTGAATATGTACATCTTGTTGTAACATCTGTGAATACTGGTTTCCTTGTTATGAGCAAATTTCGGGACGAAATTTATTGTAAGGAGGGTAGGGTTGTAACACCCCAAAATCCCAAAAATCCCAAAATGGGATTCAGGCTGGGTGACACGGCCTGGGACACGGTCGTGTCCCAGGGCGTGTCCAGTACACATGGCCTGGGACACGGGCATGTCTCAGGGCATGTTCTGCTCTATTTCCTCGAGTGTTCTCGAGTGTGATTTTTGGTCTCGAGTGTCGTTGAGTGAGGCGACACGCCCTAGGACACGGGCATGTCCCAGAGCATGTCCTTCTCTAGGTATCGTATCGAGCTCTTGACGCCATGCACTCAACGATTGTTGAGAGGCGACATGGCCTGGGACACGGGCGTGTCCCTGGGCGTGTCCTACTAAGGTTAATGACCATTTTGTGTCCGAGAAGGACACGACCTGGAGCCCAGGCATGTTCTGTAGAACACGGGCATGTCAAATGTGATATGGGCATGTTTGGTACCCATGTGCCTCTCGGGTTTGTAGGTGATCCTGTGTCAACTGAGGACAAGCCCCACGATACGGGCGTGTACCATGTGACACGGGCGTTTCCGGTGATTGACACGAGCGTGTCTAAGCCTGTGTTCTGGACCAGGTAAGTCGGTTCGTGTACTGCTTGGAGTACACGGCCTGTGACATGGGCATGTCACAGGCCGTGTCAGCCCAAATATTAGACTTTTAGGTTGATTTGTTGTGGTCCGTTTTCTTCATCCTGGATCCAAGGGCTCAGATGAGTTCCTGCTGGGTTAAACCAAAAGAGTGGAATGAAGAGGCCATTCTTCACTTGGCCATTCTCTTTCTAAAAGAGAAGAGAGAAGGGAGAGGAGGAATAAGAAGGAGGAGAATATCAAGCCACTAGTGGAGCTCCCGAGTTCTGATTCGAGATCTGAGGCCAGTTCTATGGAGGCAAAGCTGCTGTGGTGCTTTCCAACCGGCTAGAATTTCAATGGCTCCCAAGAGATTGTCAAGGGTAATGATCTTACTTCTTGGACAAGTGAAGTTTTCCTTTATGCATGAGCATGGGATCCTCCACCAAAAGGTGGAAGAGTAAGTGATCCTCGTGGGTTGACAGTTGTGATCCCCAATTGAGTCTGCATTTAAACCTGGAATTGTGTAGTACGGGATAGGCATGTTATGTGAAGCCCATCTGTACAGGTTGGTCTGGATTGGTGATGTTGCATATTGCGCACCGGAGAAGACTCCGCATATAAACGTGTAGTTTGTGGGGTTAATGGGTTGTGCCTATGAAGGGAAGTAGCAGGAAGTACTGGAATGAGGAATTCCAGGAAAACACCCTTATAATGCTTGTGTTGTATGCTATGAAAGACCAGTTTTCTGGCACTGCATGAACTGCAGGGTTTGGGTTAAGTTTGGGTATAGATAGAGAGTTATGCTGAACCCGCCAAGCGACCGTGAAGGACGTTAGCATTAACTCCCTTTTTTGATTGTGAAGCAAGTCATTGGCGGACATTATGGCTGTTGTGAGCTGCGAGCTCTTAAAAGGCTTCTTGTCGAACAGGAAAGGTGAAGCCGACCCGCGCCTTTAATTGTAGCCGCAAGTACGACAGTATAGCTGAATGCTACAAGAAATTCTTCAGGATTGTAAATGAGCGAATGACTTATGGAAGAGTCTTCAACACTTATGAACTTAATGATAAGTTTTTGAGATCTCTAACAAAGGATTGGGACACCAAGATTTGTGCCATCAGAGAGGTGTCAAGGCTGGCAGATACACCTCCTCCCACACTATTTGGAAAGCTGCTGTCATATGAAATACAACTTGACTGGTCCTAGCTAGACTGGATAGAGATGCTGACTGTGTTACTTCACTACTGCTACAAGTACTAAGCTCATTTAGGTAGAGAAGAGCAGCAGATCTGAACACAAGGAAAAGTCAGTTGCCTTGAAGGCTAAAGGCACAAGAAAGGGAAGGAGAAAATCTCCTTCTCCTCCCAAAAGGAGTACTGAGGCAGAAGAAGGAATTCCTGACAACAACTCATCAAACAGCCACACCTCTAATGAGGATTTTGCCTATAACAACAGTTACCAGGCAATTTTAAAGATGGCGTTATACGAAGCTTTGTATGGAAGGCAGTGTCGAACACCAGTGTCTTGGATAGAGGCGCGGGACACCAAACTTTTGGGAAAAGAAGTGGTGGTTGATGCATGCGAGATGGTGCGAACCATTCAGGAGAGCATGAAGGTTGCCTAGGACCGGCAAGCAAAGTATTTTAATGCTCGCCATAGGAATGTGGAGTTCACGGTGGGCGACTGGGTTTATTTCAAGATTCAGCCATTCAAAGGCGTTTCGCGGATTCGCCGACTCAAGAAGTTGGGTCCGAGGTTTTTGGGGTCGTTTGAAATTGCAGAACGCATTGGAGAAGCCGCTTACCGGTTAGCAGTGTCTACAGAACTGAGTGGATTGCATGATATCTTCCATGTCTCCGTCTTGAGTAAGGCATTGGTAGAGGCAAGTGTTGTGGTCGGGTCGGCAGTGGTGCCGGTCGAAGAGGACTTGGGGACGAAAGTCCGCCCAGTTAGCATAGAGGATGCAGAAGTTTGGCAATTGCAGAACAAAGAAGTTAAGCTCGTGAAAGTGCATTGGGACAAATACGGGGGAGACGAGTTCTCGTGGGAGCATGAGCAAGCAATGCGGGAGGACTTCCCAGAACTTTTTACTTCAGGTATGCTTTTGGTTTGAGTGCATGCTTAATTTCGAGGATGAAATCCTTCTAAGGGGGGAGGGGTTATAACACCCCGGTTTTTCAGACCTTTATCTGGAAGCTACCGTGCGGCGATAGTAGCTATCGCCCGGCGGTAGCCTTATTTCGTCATGTGTAGCTCGACGAAAGCCGTTCGGTGAGTGTCGAGAGGGCTATCGCCCGACAGTAGTTAATTACCGCGTGGCGGTAACCCAGTCGACGAAAGCCGTTTGACGAAAGCCGTTTGTTGAGCATTGAGAGGACTATCGCTCGGCGGTAGTTGTTACCGCGCAGCGGTAACCCTAGGGCTGGCGTCGAGAGCGTTGAGAGCATTGAGAGCGTTGAGTTCTCGAGAAAGGATATACCGCATCGCGTTAGACTTACCGCCGGTGTTAGCGCGACATTTTTTTCTAGCAGAGTGCTCGGGAAACTACCACTCGGCGGTAGGTAGTTACTGCCCGGTGATAGCGGACAGAAGTAGTTGTGTCGTTTGGCTTTGTAGCCATCCGATTCACTTAGATTTTGATCCTAAGGCCCAAGACTCTCCCTCCATAGTGCTTATATAGGGCTGAGCGAGATTTCTCCCTCATTTTCTTCTCTTTTTGGAGTTGAGTTAGGGTTTGGAAGAGAGAGTGGGAGGAGGAAGAAGAGAGCTTTCTTCCGCCATTGACGAAGCTTCGGAGCCCCGATCGTTGATCCGAGTCCAGATCCGTGGAGAGGACTTGGAGGCACTCATTTTCATCCGTACAAGGCAAAGATTCCATGGCTAGGAAGAGGATTCGAAGGGTAACGACATTTCTCCTCTCGGTTATAGGATGTGTGCATGGCATCTTTTCCTTTTCTTGATTTCATTTCAAGCATTTAGGCATTATATCTCTCAAATGAGAGGGTTTTGGGTTGCCATGGTTCAAGAGGAACAACCGAGTCGATTGTGTCCGTCCCCAGCATGATATTGCATTAGAGATCCGCTCCGCTAGTAGATTAGGCAGTATGGATGAAGTCGTAGTCGCGACCGTTAGTCCGACTCGGTAATGTTGCATAACGAACTTAAGGATTTTGGTTGAAATCCGTTGCGGTAAGATGTTGTTTGTGATCTGCTAAGGCATGGCTTTGTCTCTGTGGTCGGCTGGCAATACCATGACATGCAAGTCATGTAGGGAGAGTGTCCCGGCGAGACAAGTCCCTTATGTGAAACAGACGAGGATACGAAGCATTGGACAAGCACGAGCAATGAAGCCCACGAGCGGGTGGGGTCCTGCGAGGTTCATCTTAGTATCGGTTTGTTTGTTTAAGACGAAATCCTGACGAGAGAAGTCAGAGTTTGCAGAAAAGCCCGGGTTATGAGACCCACGAGCGGGTGGGGCCTTGGCAAGAATTCCACGTAGCGGCTTGTATGTCGTTTGGGGAAATTGGAAGTACCTTTGGGTTTGCGGCTCAAAAGCCGAAGGGGAAATTGAAAGTACCTAATTGATGATTGTGTGATGATGTGTTAGATTCATACGTTGTAGGGTGCCTTGGGTGAAACCCAGGATTGCATACATGCTGCTTTGTAGGCCCCCTTTTCTTTATGCTCAACTTAGAAACATGTTTGTTGAATGAGACATTCAAACCTATTTTATAGCTTTACATGTTATGTAAATTGCATACGAAGTGCTAACCTGTAGGGTGATAGTGTACCCCGGGGTCCGCTAGGGATGGCCGGGAGGAGATGTGTTGGTTATACAGTTGAGGGCGGCCTTTGCTGACCCACATTACAACCAATTTTTACAGGGCAAGGATCGCAAGCAGGAGCTAGCTCGCCGGCCAAAAAGGCCTAAGCCTCATGAAGTGTTTCAAGTTGTGTAATAGATCTGTTTTGTGGAATTTTATGCTTGATGCACAATGTTTCGGCTTGCATGCCGAGGTAGTCTAGAAGTTCTTATGCACGTTGACATTTGATGTTATTATTTGAGTTTTGGACTCTTAGTTGTTGTAAGGCCTTAAGATACTCATATGTATATGGATAACTTCTAGTATTGCTTTATGTTTCCACTGTGTTAGCCTGAGTTTTGTTTTGGGTAGTTTATATCATCTTATAATGCTTAAGCTGTGGCATCTATATGTTGCGGGGCCCTGGCCAGACCCATATTATACGGTCATTACAGGGGAGGTGTTACATCTCCCATCCCTTGATATGATTCATCTATGTAAACTTGAAATTCTTCCTTCCCAAATGGAAGGGCTAGGATGGGTGCGGTGGTAAGTCTATCTTTCAGGTCTTGGAATGCAGCTTCACACTGGCGTGTTCACTCGTATGGCACACCTTTCTTTGTTAGAGCAGTGAGAGAAAGGGCTATCTTTGGAACCATTTCACGAACTTGTGATAATATCCAGCATGTCCAAGTAAACTCCACACATCAGTTGTTGACTCTAAAGGTGACCATTCCTTCACATCACGCACTTTGGCTGGGTCCACAGCTTGTCTAGCACCACTAATCACATGGCCCAAGAAGGCAACTTCTCAAAGCCAAAATTTGCACTTGCTGAACTTAGCGAACAAGGCATACTCCTTTAACTTCTTCAGCACCAATGCCTAGTGTTCAGCATGCTCTTCCTCAGTCTTCGAATAGACCAGAATGCCATCAATAAATATGATGACGAAGATGTCTAGATACAGCTAAAACACACTGTTCATCAAACTCATGAACGTATAAGGGGAATTTGTGAGCCCAAACGGCATCACTGTGAACTCGTACAAGTCATATCTTGAGCTAAAAGCTATTTTCTGAATGTCGTCCTCTCGTATCCTTAACAGATAATACCCCGAACGCAGATCTAATTTAGAAAACCAGTGCGCTCCCACCAGCTGATCGAATAACTCATCGATCCGGGGTAAGGGATAAGTGTTCCACACCGTCAATCGATTGAGTTCCTAGTAGTCTATGCACAACTGTAACGTTCCGTCTTTCTCCTTAACAAATAGAATAGGGGTTCTCCAAGGTGATGAACAGGGACGAACAAACTCTGACTCTATCAATTCTTGCAATTGGACTCTAAACTCAGCGAGTTCCTTCCGGGCCATTCTATAAGGAGACCGAGAGATGGGCTTGGAACCCGGTACTAACTTAATTTGAAAGTCTACCTCTCTGTGCGGGGGTAATCCTGGTAATTTCTCAGGGAATACCTCAGGAAAATCTCGCACTATTCACACATCTTTCAATTCAATTACCATCTCTTTTAGTTCAAAACAGATCATATGTAATTCATCTCCTTTCAGATGGGTTTTTAAGGTCTGAATCGATGACAATAACATACGAGATATAGAATTAATACCTTGATAGACGACCGCCAAGTCTTCATATTTCAAGATGATCTATTTTGCCGCATAGTCTATCTTGGTGTGGTGTCAATCCAACTAAGTCATGCCAAGAATGAGGTCAAACTCTGGCATTGTTAAGACCATCACCGGGGTCTCAAAAGGTTTTCCTCCAATGTGCAATTCCTTGTCCCACTTGGCATTCGTAGTCATCTCAGAGCCATCTGGGAGGCGTACTCTACGAGTGATACACTTCTAGCATATCTTAGGCAATTTAAGAGTGAATGCTTAAAATGTATCAATCAATTTGCGGCATACCTGCTATCACTTCCTGAGGATTCCGCTCCTGCGCCATGTCTAGCGTGAACATCTGCTCTCGAGCATGTCTGGGATTCCTTCCTCGTAGTCCTCTCCCTAGACCACGCATGTGTCCCCATCCTCATGGAGCTGACGGAGGAAGAGCAGGAGGAGCATTCCCACCTAGCCGTAGACAATAGCGTTGGATGTGGCCCGGCTAGTTGCACTAGAAATAGACTCGCACATACTACTCCCTATGTTGCATGTACATTTATGGCAGTGGAGGTTGTACTGGTTATGTGACTGGACGCTCTATCCTAAAATTTTGATGGAGGCGACCCCTACCTCTATCCTCTTCCTCTGTTTTCTTGTCTTCTCCTAAAGCTGGGACCTGCATCCATCACACCCTAAGCGGGTCTTTTATTACTTCCCAAGTGGTCTGCCTCCAGCCTTTTCGCCATATCAATTATCTCTGATAAGCTTGAATCTACTATAAACAAAAGGGCTTGCCTCAGGGGATCCCGCAATCCTTTGAAGAACCGTTTAGCATAACCTCGATCATCCAGCTCATAAGAGTTAGTAAATCTGGCGAGATGCTGAAACTCCCGTTGATATTCCATGACTGACTTGGATCCCGGTTTCATCTGCAGGAATCTCTCTTCAAGTTCGTCACGAGCGGACAAGGGAATGAAGTGCTCCAAGAATGCTCCAGAAAACTCATTCAAACTGATCTCCGTGTATACCCGTACTTGGAAGGTGGAGCCCATGAGGGACTTCCACCACCTTTTCGCAAGTAGCTCCAAGACTGATACTGCTTAGGTCAGAACCATGCTAGCTTGACATCTATTTTCTGTTATTGGCTCCTGCACTGTGTCGAGCCATTCCTCTATGCGCACGGCTGACTCTGTCCCAAGATAGGCAGGAGGGGAGAGAGCTCGGAAAGTGCTCAACCAATTAGAGCCCGGGGCTTGTTGTTGCACCAAAGCCCGTTGAGCTCTAAAAGCATCCAAAATGGCCACGAGTGTCTGTCCCAGCTCTGACTACTGGAACTTTGTGGGTACAGAAGGGGCAGGAGTGCCCCCTACCGGCTCTACGTGCATCGGGATCTACACATAAGGTACAAACGCAAGGTCAGGTTGGCTAATCGTTGGGTAAAATTGTACATACTTAGTGAGAATTACATATGGGCACATCACTGCTTCCACTAAGTTTGTTTGTCCCAAAACTAACTAATCAAATGAGGGTGGCACCATTATTCAATGACTTATTTAGTTCAAGATCGTTGCGCTTTGATACCATTTGTTCAATGACTTATACACTAACCCGAGAATAGTGTGCACTTAGGCAATATAGTGCAGAAACTTCGACTAGGGATTCCCGAGGCTACAGAAAGCCTATGATAACGTGTAACCATCCGTTGGAAAGGTCTTTCCGAGGGCTACAACTTTTGTATTCATCCCAAGACCCAAACCTGGCAATAACATACCCAAAAACATCCTCAAAGTTAACTGCACACAGAAAATAGATTTCTGCATGCATCTTAAAGCAAAACGAACGGCATCGGTTCATCTTCTTCCTCTAGCCACTACACCAAAATTACATCAAGAAGTTCCTCCTCCCTTATTCACCCTCAATAGGCCATCACTCTTCACGAAACCAAATTCATCCACTTCAATTGAAGGGAGGGGAGGTTGAAGATTTCATATTTCTAGGATACAAATCCTAGCATGGCCTCTTCCTAGGAGATCTCAATCTCAAAAGTCAAACTCCTTTGAGTTGTCAACTCTCCTAGAAAATAACTATGGATATAGCACTAAGGGAGAGGGTAGGAAGCTCACCTCATTTCCGGCGGTTCCGTCCATGGATCTCGTCACTCTCCTTGGCGGCATCTTCCTTCTTCGTTGGTGTCGTTCTTTACAGGGAGAGGAGAAGACTTCCTCCAGAAATCCGACTCCGACAGCTTCCTCCTCCTCTTACGGTTTCGCATAAGTACGGCTCGGCAAAAATGAAATGGATGTGACGGCTAGGGTTTGGTTTACTTCCCTATTTATATTACGTATTAGGGTTATGTCACTTGCCACGTGTCGCTGTGTTAGTGGACCGACCATTATTACATAAATTAAGTCTTATTCGAAATGACCGGTCCAAGGAGACCAAGCTGCACATATCCCGAAACCCGGTTCAACCCGCATATACAAGATAGCGAAATCTGCTTAGGCCGAAATGCACCAAGTCAAATTCGACGAGTATCCACTTTCATACTTAACGAATCGGCGAATGCACACGTGTATACTCGACGACTTCCCCACTATTCTCACCGAATCAACTAAGTGATACTCGACCAATTCGTCAGATATCCTTGGCGATATCCGATGAATTTTACTTAACCGAATCCCCGTACTTCATCTTGCCGAATTCACATCAACCAAATTCGACAAATTCATCAGATATCATTGGCGATATCTGACGAATTTTACTTGGTCGTTGCCCCCAGCCAGGCGTCAAGTGGGTCAAGTATCACCCAGCGATACTCGATGAATGATAATCATACTTGACAAATTTGTCGGATATCCCTGACGATATCCGACGAATTTCCCTTGGTCACTTTATCTGAAATCTCTTCAGCCACGATTCGTTGAGTATCCCCTCAACTCTAGCCCTCCAGTCTATGTTCTTGGCACCTATTGCCAATGCACCCCGAGCCTGAGTCAAATCCCTTGACTCAAAATGTGTGCGAGGGGCCTAGCATGAAACGGGACATTATAGTTTTAAGGTATCTTAGGATGCGCTCAACGGCTTGAAGGTGAGATATTCGAGGGGCATGCATAAACCGGCTGACTACCCCAACATCAAAGGTTATATTCGGTCTTGTGACCGTTAAGTAGATCAATTTTCCAACCAACCGTCTATAGTATTCAGGATTTTGGAGAGGAATATCAGTATCGGAGGTATGAGCACACAACTTCTGATTTGCATACGTAGGAGTAGTAGTGGGCTTGCATACAGAGTAGCCAACATCTTGAAGGAGATTCAGATAGTACTTACGTTGGGAGAGGACAAGTCCATCCGGACTTCTCGCAATCTCAAGCTTAAGGAAGTATCGAAGATGCCCTAGATCTTTTGTCTGAAAGACGGAGCTAAGGTGTTGTTTGACTGCTTGGATTCCCTTTGAATCGTCTCCAGTGATTAAGATGTCATCAACATAAACTAATATAAGAATTGTTCCTATTTTTTGATGACGAGTGAACAAAGAGAAGTCTGTTGAGCTCCTAGTAAAACCGACTTCCCAAACTACCTTACTAAACTTGTCGAACCATGCCTGAGGGGATTGTTTGAGACCATAAATGGACTTCTTCAGATGATAAACTCTGGACTCCCCCGTGGTCTCAAACCCGGGAGGTTACTGCATGTAGACTGTTTCCTGTAGATCGTCTTTCAGAATCACATTTTTGATGTCCAGGTGATGTAAGGGCCATTTGCAATGCACAACTACAGAGAGGAGGACACGAACTGTGTTGAGCTTGACTACTATAGAGAATGTTTCCTCATAATCTAGACCTTACTGTTGGGTGAAGCCACGAGCCACCAGGCGAGCCTTCATACAGTCAATTGTCCCATCAGGAGCATGTTTGATGACAAAGACCCATTTACACCCGACCGGTGTCTGACCAGTAGGTAAAGGTAATAGGTGTCAGGTCGGGTTGACCCAGAGAGCCGTCATTTCTTCTTCCATGGTCGCCCGTCAGCCAGGATGTTGTAGAGCCTCCTGCATAGAGTTAGGTACAAAAATCAATGATAATGAAGTGGTAAAAGTTTGAAGTCGTGGGGACAGACGAAGTAAGGATACATAATTTGCCATGGGATGAGCAGTTGATTCTTGTGCCGGATCAGCAAGTCGTGAAGCATCAAAGGTCGAAGCTGATTGCATTGGGGCAACTGAGCATGGATGTCAACGAGTGTAAACACATATAACAGGTGGCTAAGAAATAGTTGGAGGCTGGTAAGGAATGTTTAGTGGTGGAGTAGTATAAATGGGAATGAGAGGTTATAGGACGGGTGGTGGTAGAGGTGTAGGCTCTGGAGAAGAGAAGAAGGGAATATCCTCCTGAAAGGTAACATCAGCAGAAACAATTACCTTACGAGTAGTAGGAGAGTAGTATGCGTAGCCTTTCTGAGTTCTCAAGTAGCTAATAAAGATATGTTTGGACGCTCGGGGATCCAATTTGTCCGTGGATGGACCGAGAATGTGAACATAGCAAGTGCACCCTAAATGCGGGGTAGGAGAGAGAATGCTGGAGTAGAGGGAACATGAGGCTGAATGGAATGACATTGTGGAGTATGGAGGAAGGAAGATTGTTAATCAGATAGCAAGTTATTGAAAGGGAAAAGTTCCAATACACTTTGGGAACCTGCATTTTTAGCATGAGAGAGCAAGCAACGTCAAGAAGATGTCGATTCTTACGTTCAACTACGCCATTTTGTTGGAGTGTATAGGCACACGATGTTTGATGAATGACTCTAAATTCTGAGTAAAGGTTTGTAAACTCGTGGCTAGTGTATTCGCGAGCATTATCAGTGTGAATAGTTTTGATGTTTGTGGATAATCACGTGCGAGTTGTAAGACCATCCCCCCCCCCCCAACCTTAGACCGAGTCGGGTCGGAGACGGGCCTTACCGCCCAAGATGGCCACCCTATGCTATCCATGTGGCAACAACCCACTCACCAAGCGTAGAATGATTGTCGTGTCAGGCTACGCAAACTCATCACATCACATCAGATCACAGCATAAGTAAATCAGAAATCAATTTATATATATAATAAAGACCGTAGCCATAAGTTTATACATGAGGCCCATAGGGCTAAAGAAAACTACAACACTCTCTCTGCTTATACCAAGCTAAGGGCTCACATCTCTAAAGACTGGAGATGAGACTGGTGCTTCTGCTCATTCTGGCTCTAAGGTAGGTACACTGTCATGCGCTATCCGGGCCTCGCGCTGCTCCATATCTTGTGAATGGGTATTAAATAACCGTTAGTCACAGGACTAAGTGGATTCACACCTCCTCCCCAATATCTCTAAACTTGAGGACGAGAGTGAGCCTCAACACTATAAACAATAGTCGAAGCAAAAGAGTGTTAATACAGCATTTCATAAAGGTTAGGAGAAACCATTAAAAGGAGGCGCATCATAGCATAACTGGAATAGCAGCAGTATTGTATATCAGTTATAACAAAATATCTACTAGTTATCAGCACAACAGGTATTCACAACCCGTATGCACACCGCAGGTATTCAAACCCGCCAACATGTCGCAGGCATTCACAGTCGCGCACATACCGTAGGCATTCAAAGCCGTGCACAAACTTCGGGCATTCAAGCCTTTCACACCCACTATGTCGACATAGATTGAACCGCTTCACTTCCAGTAGGGTAGCGAACCCCATGGGCCTCACCAATGTGGATGTCGGTGATAGTGTCCAGTCCTACCACTTATGGGTATGGACGTACCACACTACCCAGGCCCCACGTACAACCCCGTGTACTCTTGGATATGAGCAACATTCGGTGATTCAACATTTTGGCCGACTAGCGGAGGAAACCCAATGGGGAAAACATAATGGCCGATCACCCGTGGTATGCATCTCCTTATCGTATTGAGTCATCAACCCTCCCATACCAGTACGTACAGTCTGTGGGCATGACCGACCCGCCACTTTTTATCGCAAGCAATTCACAAGCATTTCAATAGACAGGTAACTTGCACAATTTAGGTCTGTGACGGCCTGCCCTACTCGATATTAGCAGCATTCTTAAATCAACGTGTTGCTCAACTTCATACGAGGAGCGCAACGAGCTTGGGAGCACATTATTTAGGGCTAATCCTAGAGGAATAACTCAACTCACGGATATCCCCAACTAACGCACTACCAAAAGGCCAACCGCTCGTCAGAGCAGGACTCAAGCTTAGAAATGCAGAAATAGCAAATTGCATAAATAAGAGTGGTAAGTAAATTTGCTGCTAAAATAGACTGCAGAGATAGGTACTAGAGTAAAGTATGAATTGCAGTAATGAAATGTTGAACTGTAAAGGCACTAAAGTAAAGTGCTGAAATGAACTGGACCAGTACGAGACTGGAGTAGTACTGAATAGAAAGAACTATAATTAAAGTACTAAAAGGAACTTGACAACTATAGGACTGGAGTAGTACTTAAAAGAAATGAACTGAACTAAAACTAAATAAGAAGGACCAGTACGAGACTGGAGTACTGAAAGAAAATAACTGAACTGAAATAAATAAAGGAACTGGACAAGTGCATGACTAGAGTACTGAAAAGAAAGAACTGAACTGAAATAAATATAGGAACTGGACCAATACATGATTGGAATAAACATAAAGAAAATGGTTAATAGTCCAATCACTCATTTCAGGAGGCTTCAGTTCCATCTTCGTTCTCAAGAGACAAGTTCAGTTATATCCCCGTTCTCAGGAGGCAAGTTCAGTTCCATCTCCGTTCTCAGGAGGTAAGTTCAGTTCCATCTCCGTTCTCAGGAGGCAAGTTCAGTTCCATCTCCGTTCTAAAGAGGCAAGTTACGTTCCATCTTCGTTCTCATGAGGCAAGTTCAGTTACATCTCCATTATCATGAGGCAAGCTCAGTTCCATCTCCGTTCTCAAGAGGCAAGTTCAGTTTTATTTCTATTCTTGGAAAGCTTCTTTTGGGTTTCACTCATTATTAATGTTTGATATTAAGTTCAGTTGCGTCTCTTAATCAGGGGCGGATACAAGGGGGCAAGCTGGGGCCCAGGCCCCCCAAGATTTTTAATTTTTACTTATTTTGACTGCTGCCCTAAATCCCCCTATCCCAACCCTCTTTCTTTTTGCACAGCTGACCCCCGCAGATACGTATCCCTGAATCCCTGGCACGCCCCCGCAACCCCGCAGCCACGCAGAACGCGCAGTCATCGGTCGGCTGCTGGCAGCCTCATTCAAGGCTCAAGCAGTCAACACGCCTTCACTGTTCGGCTGCTCCAGCGAATCAGCGAGGTAGAGACCGAGCGATGGCTCACGAGATCTTCCATTAGCGGTTATGGAGGGTGGTGGAGCTCGGGTAGGTTGTTTCTGGAGAGGTAGGGCTTTGGCAGGGTGGTGTTTGGGCTCGTTTGAGCTTGGCGTAGGAGTGAGTCACCATTAAAACTAGATGGGGTATTTATAGCAGGAGGAGGAGAACCCCTGCTTCCCCATTTTCTTCTCCTCCAAGGCATTCGTGAGGAAGATGAGTTAGATTAACCCAACCAGGGTGAGGTAGGGGTGAGGTGGCTTCATCTTAGTAGGTGGTCGTACCACCTTTAGGCTAGACTAGGGGGTTAAGTTTAAGGCTATTTAGCCATGCGGGCTGAGATATAAAACAAAGAAAAATTAAGAGAGAGAGAGAGAGAGAGTAAACCTCATCTTGGTTGTGGCTTAGCTTGGGCCTCCTACCTCTCTTGGGGTTAATCTTGCTTATGCAAAAATTATAGCTCATTTAGGAATGATGTTGGCCCATGGTAGGAGCATGAGAAGGGTTAAGGATTAATGGAGTTTCTTTAAATAAAAACAAGGCCCCTTTAAGGGGGTATTTGACCAAAGTCAGCTCTTGAGTAGGCCCTCCATGTAGTTCGACATCAGTGTAGGTCCGAGTCATCAAGCCACGTGTTAATGTTGAAGTGATGGTATCAAAATTCGTCTGTTCGCGCTTCTTGGCACTACATAATTTTACGCGTTATATTTTTATTTAAGTCACTAAACGACGTCGAATTGAAGTGCAATGAACTCTATTGGTCTCGTATCGACCACACAAGTCTGATACAATTGATCGGGGTCAAATTCGAGTTTATTTGCTCGATATTCGAAAATTGCACGTCGCGGCGTGCTACGGAACTCAAGACGGTCTTATTTGTTGTTAGGCTTCAAATTGCGACACAATGAGTTCCAATGCACTCATATCGACTATATGAATTCATAGGAACTGACAAAACTCAAATCGGAGTTCTCTAACTTGATAATCAAAAATCTCATGTTTGCGAAGTTCTATGTGGAACGGTCATACCCACCATATGATCTTGGAACGAGTTCTAATGCACTCGTATTGACTATACGAGGCCATAGAACTCAAGTCGGAGTTCTCTATCTTAATATCCAAATTATGCACGTCGTGTCGCACTACAATATTCAAAACGTCCATATTCTCTATATGACCTCGATTTGCAACGAAACGAGTTTGGTTGCACTCATGCCGGTTATACGAGTCCAAATCAACAAATAGAACTCGAATCGGAGCTCACTAGGTCAAAATCCCCTAAAATAGGGTCATCTCCTACCTCTTTTAGGCTTTGGGTAAGGGTTCAGGTCACTTTTATTGGATCCACTATGGTTTTAGTGACCCAATAAATGTCAGGATATTACAATCCAATAAAAATAAAAGGATTTTTGTCCCCAAAAATTTGCTTAAAGTAGGGGGTAAGCGTAACATACCTGGGGAAAGAGCTCGAGGTGCTTCCTCGGGCGAGGGTATCTAACACAGTTCAATCACATGATCTTTACCATTGATAAAGCCTTGTTTCACAGGTTTTTCACCTCGAAATCCATTATCTTTACTGGTTCTAACTGGATGGATCTGTCCGACTGCAGCAGTACAAGCAGTGTATGAAGATGTTGGAAGGAACATGGAAAATATAATGAAGATTTTTGAACTCTGGGGGCAGGGCTAATCGATACGCATGCAACTGGGCCAACGCGCTCTATCATGACGTGATAGGGGCCCAAATAGCGGGGATCTAGCTTCTCCTGTTTCTTCTACCGGGAGATACCGTGCATGGGGTTGATTTTCAAGAATATCATTCCTCCCATGCTAAACTCCACCGGTCGGTACCGTGCATTATAATACTTAGCTTGCCAGCTTTGCGCTTCTCGCATCTGATCCTGGATTAACTGTATCGCTGCCTTAGTATCATCAATATAAGCCACTCCTATGGCTTCAGGGTCCTCATCCTGGGCCCAAGACAATGGGGTTCGACAACATCTTCCATACAGTGCCTCGTATGATGTCATCTTAAAATTGGAATAAAAGTTATTATTATAAGAAAATTTCCAACAGTGGTAGCAACTGTTCCCGAGGCTTACTGTGTTCCACTAAGCATAGTTGAAAAAGATCTTCCATTATCAGATTTGTCCTTTCCGCCTGACTGTATGTCTGGGGGTGGAAAGCGGTGTTTAAAGCCAATTTTGGTTCCCAAGTAAACCTGCACCATTCTCCACTCTCTTGAAGTGAAACGTCCATCACGGTCAGACACAATGGACTTTGATATTCCATGGAATCGGACTACCTGCTCTATGAAAAGCCTGGCCAAGACATCCATATCATTTCTCTGATAGTTCAGGATGAACCGAGGTACATTTGTAAGTCGATCCACAATGACCTATATGGAGTCATTTCTAGCATGGGACCGAGACAAGCCGTGGACAAAGTACATAAAGTTGTCCTCAAATTTGAATTACGTTATCGATAGGGGCTGCATCAAGCCTCCTGGGTTGCGGCATTTGGCCTTGACCCCTTAATAGATCTGGCATTGTACAACAAAGTTGTTGACGTCTCTTTTCATCCCTGGCCAGTATATGGTCCTACGTAGGTCAACATACATTTTGACTACATCAGGATAAATAGAGTACATCAACTGGAGTGATTCATAAGAATTTATTCTCAAATCCTCCCGGTAAAGTGGATGAAACACGATGGCTAAACTGCAAAATACTATCATGCAGATTATCATGCGCTCCATCCAGCTCCCAACTACTGAGGGTTGATGGTTCAACGCATTTGCAACCCTGTTAGCCTTCCTGAGGTGGTACTAGAGAGCAAAGTCATTGTTACGCAATAATTCCAACCACCGACGCTGCTGGAGGTTCAACTCCTTTTGGGTGAAGACATACCTAAGGCGTTTATGACTAGAGAAAATATTACACAAAGCCTCCAAAACTTGAAGGGCAAAGAATACCACGCCCCAACTCCAGATAGTGGGCCGAGTAGTTCAGCTCATGCGGCTTCAATTGTTGAGGTGCGTAAGAGATTACCTTGTCGCAACTACTAACCCATTCAAGGATGCATCAGTGTAAATATGGAACCCTTCGGTTCCTGAGGGCATCATAAGAATCGGGGTAGCAATCAAGCGATTCTTCAATTCGCAATCTCGTACTCTGGTATCCATTGAAATACGGTGTCTGGAGCGGTCTGCCTTGGTTCTTGAGTAGTACGAAGATGATCATGAGATGGTCCAGGGATAGTTCGAACACCTTGTAGTTGGTCAAATAACCCATCTATCCCAGCAGTGGGTAGGTATTTCGCATAATGTGCAGGTTTAGATCTTTATATCGATGTACAAAACATCATCAACTAGATAAGAGAACAACGAGGACGATTAGAAATATACACCAATTACCACGTCCGAGGATGGTCCTTGTTACAAATTTAGGGCATAGGCCTCTAGTGGTGCGGCTCTATCGTTCCTCGACTGGTACCTTATGCCTGGCCAGCCTTTATGGCCTCCTCGTTCTCGCTCTTTATTTGCCATCATAGCTCCATGCACCGCTCATAATCTCAGCCTACTCGTGGCTTGCGAGCAAAAATCTCGAATGTGTCTAAGCTGATGACACAAGAAACAGTTTCCTGTGAAGGGAACATCTCATCGCACTATTGATGTTGGCTGGGATGTTGATTGGGGTGCATGTTATGTTACTAGCGGGGGTGTTAGTGTTTGCACTGGCCGCTGTCGGGGCTAGCATTGATATGGTTGGTGGCGATGACTCTGTCTCCAATCTCGAGACTATCGTCGAGGGAATGCCTCCCTCTCTAATCCTCGAGGGGCCTCTACATGAATTCTTCACTGCTTCATGACCGTCACCTGGTCCATTTCGAAAGAGGCAGTGTGGGTGGAAATGTTGTGAAAAGAGGTCTGGGCAATCATAATCAAAGCATGTCGGAGGTCATCGCGTAGCCCTTGATAAAACCTAGCGGCCTTGTCTTTATCAGTTACTGCAAGCATCCCCATAAAATAGGCTAAGTGGATGAATTCTCTCAGGTACTCCGGCACTATCTTATTCCCTTGATGAATCTGCAGGGAATGCCCCTGCAACTCGGCTTGATCTGCTTCAAATAAGAAGTGTTCTAAAAACACCTTAAAGAATTCTCCCCATAAGATAGTATGGAGCGGGTGTCCTTCAAAAGTGGGACGATTAACTGGTTGCCTATAGTTGCGAACAAATCCCTCAAGTAGGGTCACCACCAAGGAAACTGCAAATACTTTTGGGCATCTCATCCCTTCTAGTAGTTCCTTGAATCCTTCTATCCATTCCTCTGTCTGTATCACCGTCTCAACAGCTCGATAAATAGGTCTTAAATCTCACAAGGTCGTTAACATGTCCGACCCGTAAATGACTTGTTGATGCTGCTATTATCCAATATCAGTCTGAAATGTGCCTAACCAGGCTGCGAGGGTTTTTCCCAGCTCTGTCTAAGCAAGGGGACTGCGAGAGCAGATGGTAGAGTTGAAGGGTGGTGTTGATTTCTTGAGGAAGATCCTTCGTTACTCGACTTTTATATCTGGAGGAGTTAGGAGTTTCAAAGTAGGGGAATTTTCAAAAACTAACCCAAATCAGAAACTAGTGTGCACGGTTACGCAAACGTGCAGTCTAGAATCCTAAAATTTAACCTTATCGGGTCCATCAGGCTTCCACTGCATGGTTCGTCCTGAACCAAGGAACGAAGCGAGGGACAAAAGGATTCTGAGACTTACCACATGGATAGATCGTGAATGCTCTGATCCAATTGTAAGATCCTCCCCCAACCTTAGACCGGGTCGGGTTGGAGACGGGCCTTACCGCCCAAGAAGGCCACCCTACGCTATCTAGGTGGCAACAACCCACTCACCAAGCGTAGAATGATCTCCATATCAGGCTATGTAAACTCATCACATCACATCAGATCACAGCGGAAGTAAATTAGAAATCAATTTATATATATAACAAAGGTCGTAGTCATAAGTTTATACATGCGACCCATCGGGCTAAAGAAAACTACAACACTCTCTCTGCTTATACCAAGCTAAGGGCTAACATCTCTAAGGATTGGAGATAAGACTTGTGCTTCTGCTCATTCTGGCTCTAAGGTAGGTATAATATCATACGCTATTCGGGCCTCGCGCTGCTCCATATCTTGTGAATGGCTATTTAAATAACCATTAGTCACAGGACTAAGTGGATTCACACATCCTCCCCAAGATCTCTAAACTTAAGGACGAGAGTGAGCCTCAACACTATCAACAATAGCTGAAGTAAAAGAGAGTTAATATAGCATTTCATATAAAGGCTAGGAGCAACCATTAAAAGGAGGCGCATCATAGCATAACTGGAATAACAATAGTATTGTATATCAGAGTATAATAAAAGCTCCACTAGCTATCAGCACAACAGGTATGCACAACCCGTATTCACACCGCAGGTATTCAAACCCGCCAACATACTGTAAGCATTCACAGCCGCGCACTACTGCATACATTCAAAGTCGTGCACATATCGCAGGAATTAAAGCCAGTCACACTCACTATGTCGACATAGATTGGACCGTTTCTCTTCCAGTAGGGTAACCAACCCCGTAGGCCTCACCAATGTAGTTGTCAGTGATAGTGTCTTGTCCTGCCACTTCTGGGTGTGGATGTATCGCACTACCCAGGCCCCACGTACAACCCCGTGTACTCTTGGATGTGAGCGACATTCGGTGATTCAACATTTTGATCGACCAACGGAGGAAATCCAACGGGGAAAACATAATGGCTGATCACCTGTGGTACACATCTCCCTGTCTCCTTGAGTTGTCAACCCTCCCACACCAGTACGTACGGTCTATGGGCATGACCGAACCGCCACTTTTTACCGCAAACAATTCACATGCATTTCAATAGACAAGTAACTTGTACAATTTAGGTCTGTGACGGCCTGCCTTACTCGATATGAAATAATTTGGGTAAGCGGCCTTCTTGAATCAACGTGCTGCTCAACTTCATATGAGGAGCGCAATGAGCATGAGAGCACATTATTTAGGGCTAACCCTAGAGGAATAACTCAACTCTCGAATATCCCCAACGAACGCTCTACCAAAAGGCCAATCACTCGCTAGAGCAGGACTCGAGCTTAGAAATGCAGAAACAGTAAATTGCATAAATAAGAGGGGTAAGTAAATTTACTGCTGAAATAGACTGCAGAAATAGGTACTGAAGTAAAGTACGAATTGCAGTAATGAAATGCTGAACTGTAAAGGCACTAAAGTAAAGTGCTGAAATAAACTGGACCAGTACGAGACTGAAGTAGTACTGAATAAAAAGAACTGTAATTAAAGTACTGAAAGGAACTTGGCCAGTATAGGACTGGAGTAGTACTTAAAATAAATGAACTGAACTGAAAGTAGATAAGCAGGACCAGTACGAGACTAGAGTACTGAAAGGAAAGAACTGAACTGAAATAAATAAAACTGGACCAGTGCATGACTGGAGTACTGAAAAGAAAGAACTGAAGTGAAATAAATAAAGGATTTGGACCAGTACATAATTGGAATAAATCATAAAGAAAATGGTTAGTAGTCCAATCACTCATTTTAATTTAAAACTTCAGTTCCATCTGTGTTCTTAGGAGGCAAGTTCAGTTCTATCTTTGTTCTCAGGAGACAAGTTCAGTTCCATCTCCGTTCTCAGGAGACAAGTTCAGTTCCATCTCCGTTCTTAGGAGGCAAGTTCATTTCCATCTCGGTTCTTAGGATGCAAGTTCAGTTCCATCTCCGTTCTCAGGAGGCAAGTTCAGTTCCATCTCCGTTCTCAGGAGGCAAGTTCAGTTCCATTTCCGTTCTTAGGAGGCAAGTTCAGTTCCATCTCCGTTCTTAGGAGGCAAGTTCAGTTCCATCTCCGTTCTTAGGAGGCAAGTTCAGTTCCATCTCCGTTCTTAGGATGCAAGTTCAGTTCTATTTCTATTCTTAGAAAGCTTTTTTTGGTGAATTGCCGAGGGCTAAATATCTACAAGAGGTTTAACACCATCTCTTAACCTCAATTGCTCGCATTAGGACGAATCAAGTCTCTATGTTAAGCCCAATTTAATTTTCTTCCGATTTAAACCTCTTTTTGCAACAAAGAGTTGGGAATTGAGGAAAACTAGAACTCGAGGTTGAATTTTCCAAACCATAAACCTCAAGAGTTCCTCGAGTTATTTTGAGATTTGATTGAGCTTCAATAATTCATTAAGCCTCGAGTAAACCCTTATTTTTATATTTAAAAATAAGTCATATCTCAAATCACCAAACTACGGTAGTGGGTTTAAATAATAAATAAATATTGCTCAAAATAATTTCCACCCCTTCAAGGTCTTACATAGCTTGTAATATTATTTAAAACAGGCTCAATGAACTCTAGTGGTCTCATATCGATCACACAAGTCTGATACAATTGATCGGGGTCAAATCCGAGTTTATTTGCTCGATATTCGAAATTTGCGCGTCGCGACGCGCTATAGAACTCAAGACAGTCTTATTCATTGTTAGGCTTCAGATTGCAACACAACGAGTTCCAATGCGTTCGTATCGACTATAAGAATCTATAGGAACTGACATAACTTAGATCGGAGTTTGCTAACTTGATAATCAAAAATCTCATGTTCGCAACGTTCTATGTGGAACGACCATACCCACCATACAATCTCGGAACTCAACAAAATGAGTTCCAACGCACTCGTATTGACTATACCAGATCATAGAACTCAAGTCGGAGTTCTTTATCTTAATATCCAAATTTTGCGCGTCGTGTCGCGCTACAATACTCAAAACATCCATATTCTCTATATGACCTCGATTTGCAACGAAACAAGTTTGGTTGCACTCATGTCGGTTATACGAGTCCAAATCAACAAGCAGAACTCGAATCAGAGCTCACTAGCTCGAAATCCCCTAAAATAGGGTCACCTCCTACCTCTTTTAGGCTTTGGGTAAGGGTTCAGGTCACTTTTATTGGGTCCACTAGGGTTCTAGTGACCTAATAAAAGTCGGGATTTACACGAGTCTCGATGAGGAAATCCCGAAAGACACGAGGGAGCTCGGAGCAATCACGAAGTAAATATATCCATGTCATTCAGGAATAATCATCAATAAAAATTTGAAAATAGTGATAGCCAGAAATGCTAGTGATTTTGTATGGTTCCCAAATATCAAAGTATACTAAAATGAAAGGAGCAGAGCTCTGAATACAACGAGATACAAAAGATGAACGTGGCTGCTTGCCAAAAATACAAGATTTGCACTAAAAAGAATGAAGAGATACATCTGGTAGAGCCTTTTAGAGGACTGGTAAAGGGGCATGCCCAATACGCTGATGCCAATCGACGGAGGAGACAAAAGAGAGGATTGTAGGAGAGTCATCGAAAAGGTAGAGCTCATTCTGCAGTCATCCCTTACCAATGATATTCCGTGTTTGTCGATCATGTATCATAAAAGAAGAAGAGGTAAAGGTTACAGAGAAATTTAAATCAGCAGTAAGGCGACCGACAGAAAGTAAATTAAACGGGGAGCCCGAAACATGAAGAGCCGAGCGGAGAGATAGAGAAGAAGTGAGAGGGATATCAGCAGAGTCGGAGACTGGAACCGTGTCCCCATTGCCACTATGATAAACTTAGGATGAGGAGAATTCAGGTACCGATGTGGTCGTAGGGAGGTGATGTGATGAGTGGCACTTAAATCCACTATCCAGCGCAGACTAGTGGAGAGAAAAGTGATACCTTCACGTGAGATGGAGGCAGTAGAGGCGACGGAGGCAGGTGGGCGACTGAGCAGACCATGAAGTTGTTGGAGCTGAAGTCGAACCTCTTCAAGGTCAGTAAGAGGGTGATAGTTTAACTTTCAAGGCAGCCTAAACACCTAGAGGGGGGGTGAATAGGTTCTGCTTCTCTTTCTAAAACTTCTAGACAGAATTCAATTTATTAACTCATATAAAAACACAGCAATCACAGAAAACAAAACATCACAGATTGCACTAAGTTTTATAGTGGTTCCCCAAGGTCTGGGTACATCCACTTTCCCCCTTCACCTATCTAGCTGTATGCTAGATTCGGCCAAACTTCCACTTATCTCAGATCAATAGATCTTACAACTCAGAACCCAACTGGTTCCTACAACTCAGGCACAACTGCCCTACCTCAGCCTTGCCCCAAGGCCTACAACTCAGAGAATATCCTTCTCCTACACTCAGGCAATCAGCCCTACCACTCAGAGTTCAACACTCCTACACTCAGCCTTTATAACATAGGCTTACAACTCAGATCTGTATAAACAGATCCTACAGAAATATAGAAAAGATTGTTTAAATTGTCTTGCCAAGTTGAGAGAGAAAAGGCAATGACAATTCTTAATCAGCTGATGCAATCAACTATTTCTTAGCCTTCTTCAAAGCTTCTTGAAAATGTACTTAGCTGAGTTGATTCCAAACAGCTTCTTGAGAATCCACAGGTGGATTCTTTCTTCTTCTTCAAATTCTGACTTGATCTCTCTCTATCCAGAACTTTGAATGATTCTTCTGAATTCTGATTAGAACTCTTCTTAGATCTACCCTTAGATAGTCTTCTTAGATCTCCCGGAGAAGATCTTCTTAAGTGCCTAGCACTTTCTTGAAATGAGTAGAATGTAATCCTTCTCCACTTTCTGATCCAATGTATTTCAAAGGGTCAGTTCTATATGTTGTTCATTTTTTTCTCCTTCTGAATCTGTCTATTTATAGACATTCTTCATGGTAACCGGCTGATCCGGTTTCTAACCGTTTTCTGACAAGTCTGACAACTTCAGTTAACTGGTGATAACCCACAGCTGTCAAGTCTTCAAACAAGTCCTGTGCCTTAGTGTTGAAACAGTCTGTCAGAAAGTGTCGAGACCATCTGTCTATTTGTGTCGACACAATTGACTTTGGTGTCGACACTGCCTTCAGTGATGTCGACTAAATTGCCTTTGTGTTGACACATCTTCTTCTGAAAATAACTTGGTCTTTGACTCTGCAGTGTGTCGACACAAGTCCTGTGTGTCGACACAGTTGTTGTAGAATCATAACTTTAGTAAGTGTTGACTTAGCCTTCAGGTGTCGACACATTCATTTTTTAGCTTTGCTATAATGTGTCGACTTACTCACTATGTGTCGACACATTCTGCTGGTGACGACAAACTTGTGGTCGACTATTTTCTTCTGTGTCGACATATTCAGATGATGTCGACAAACTTGAGATCGACTATACTCTTCAGTGTCGACGCATTCTCCCAATGTTGAGGTCGACGTTTTTCTTCTGTGTCGACACAATTTCCCAGTGTTGTGTCGACTTACTTCTTCTGTGTCGACACTTTTTCCCAGAGTAGTGTCGACTTACACCTTCTGTGTCGACACACTTTCCCAGTGTTGTGTCGACAACTTTCTTCTATGTGACGACACATGTTCCTTTGTGTCGACACTTGGACTTAGAATTTTTTTCTGTAAACTTTAACAATTCTTTACCTGCACATGTCAACTCAAAACAACATCAAATACAACATGATGTATATCATTGAGCTAGGTTGGGCTTCTTCAAATCAGGTACACATTTTCCAATGTACCCAACAATCTCCCCCTATTTGGAGAAGTCATAACCCTTATAGCCAATGATATACACCATTTATAAATAGTATAAAATGATGATATATGACAATACACAGGGATACTTAATTATAAACAAAATAATAAGAACATCATGGATAAAACAATCTATCACAGATTTAACAATATTTTGTTTATTACTGGGTAATGTCTGATTACATGGTTTTTCTTTGACTGATCACATTACATCATTACAAAACATTATGAAAGAACTAAAACATTATCAGGATTGATCAGGCTCTCTAATAACAATCCCTTGGCCAGATTTAATTTTAGCTGTCACAGGAGCTTCTGATTCTTCAGCCATCTTTTTTCCTTTAAGATCAGCTTTCTTCTTAGCTTCTTCCTTGAGCCTTTGCCTTTCTAAATAGTGAAAAGGCTTTGGGAAGTATTTGCTTGGCTCCATAGCATCAGGTGGAAGTCTTCCCAGCTTAGCTTTCCTTCTGAATTGTACAATGGCTTCTTGTCTTGCCTCATACTTCTGCCATTCCTGCTCATTGTACCACTTGCCCCTTTCATGAACTTGATCTTTGACAGCTTTCCATGCAGTGAGTATTATATTTCTGGAAGTAGGACTCCACTGCTCAAAATCTGGCTTCAGCTCAGCCTGCTCTCTAAATCTTTTCTTTGACAGTAGAGCATCTTGCTGTTCTTGCAAATTTACCTCAGGCTTATCAACCTTTCCAAAGATAACATTTACAACCTCCTTTGAAGGACTATACATATATTGCACTTGCTGATCCAATATATCAAAATCTGGAGGGGGGTATATGACTTGGGCAACCTCAGGTTGGTCACCTTCAAGTAGTCCTGTTTGTAGACCTGACTCAGCCACCATGTTATCATCACACAATGGTGGATATCCCAATGTGGCTCTTATACTATTGGTCACCCATTTGGCATGCTCAGAGCCTGCATGAATTAGCATCCTCTCCCCCTTTATGGCTTCTCTTGATACATGATCTCTAAGATCTTCTTTCTGAAATCGAATTTGGCCATCCAAATAATTCACTCCCTCCTTGAAAAATGGTCTTAACTTTTGAAGCTTTTCAGATATTTCCTGTTGAGAGGTTGTGATGGCAGTCTTAACAGATGCAATAGCAGCCTGAAAATTCTTATCAAATTCTTCCATTTCTTTGGCTCTATCTGCAGGCATCCCTGGAACAATCTTCTTCACCTCTTGAATGATCTCATTATGAGATTCAGTTAAATTGTCATTCATTCTTATTTGATTTTCCAGAACATAACCTTGCTTCAAAGCAATATCATCCACCTTTGTAGAGATAGCCTGCTGTTGTTTAGCCAGATAAACTACAGCATTGCCACCCTTGTGGAAGCAATCTGTCATTTCAGTTTTATGCAAGTTGACTTGAAATTGGATGGACTTGATGTCCTGAGCTAAGTCAAACTGAACTGACTTGCTATTTTCATCAACATACTTCTCCAGAGCCATCCTTTGGTCATCCAATTTTACTTGAAGATCTACCATAAATTTATTGTAATCAAAGGCTGGAGAAACCTGTGGAGTTGTTGTCTGCAATGCCTGCTTGTAGTTCTTGCTTCTTCTCTTAAAGACAACAAGTTTTCTTTTCTTAGCCACCCTGGCTTCTTCAGTTTCTGTGTCAGAGGAAGTATCTACATGAATTCTTTCTATGCCAGGGAGTTGTTGCTCAGCTTCAACATCCACTGGCTCATCCTCAACCTGTGTTTCCACAGCAGCTTCCTGATTAATGTCCATTCCTATGAACTTCTCAATATCTGGTCCACCTCCTTCTTTATCAGCAGCAGTATCAACATCTGGGAATAACTCCTCCATAGTAAATTCCAGTTGAGTGGTCACATCTGCAGCAGTTAAATCTTGAGATATGTTTAACTGTGCTTCCTCTTGGACTTGCACCTCAATATTTGTAGTGGCAGGAGTAGGTGTGGACACTAGCTCCCCCTGAACCTGTGCAGTAATAATAATTTGAGCAATGTCTTTTATAGTAAAATACATTAGCTCCCCCTAAACCTAAGCAGGAGTAGATACCTTTGGAGCAGAAGTGGAAACTGGCTCCCCCTGCATCTGGGCAGGTGTTGATACTTCCTGGACCACAGTTGAGGCAAGCTGTGTCCCTTCTTGTACTTGTTCAGATTGTTGATTTGGTGTAGAGGATTGCACAGGGGTGTCTGGCCTGCTCTCTTCAGGCACATCCTTTGACAGCACCCTATCCCACCTGGTGAATAGTCTCATATCCATTCTTCTCATATGGTTAATCTTACTCCCTTGCAGCTGCTGCATCACATCTGGAATCACCCCAGTGAAGTACAGACTCATTATCCTAGCCATGTTAGGCTTCTTAATTCCCTCTTTGATCTTGTCAAAGAGTACTCTTGACCAATCAGTAGGAATAGTAAAAACTATCCTGGTCATCAGGCTGAACATATAGGCAGAAATCCTATCATGTCCACCTGTCTTGCAGAGGATTACCTTTCCAACAACTTCCGACAAGAACTTCCCTTGCTGATTCATTCCTTTTCTGTTGAATGCAGCTCCTATCTTCAATCCTGAATCCAGGCCACACCATTGAAGGGCTTCCCTTGTCTTATATATAGGAACTGCCTCTTCATTCTCAACCACTTGCAGTTGGAAGATCTTTCGTAAACTTCTTTGAGTAATCTTTACCTTCGTCCCTTGAATAGTGGACTTAATCTTGAGGCCAGTAGAATGGACTGATGCAGAGGTAAAGAACTCGTGCACCTCCTTCTTCCAGATCTTAGTTGGTTCTGAAATGAGAAATTCTAACCCTGATGCAGAGAGAAGGGTGATAACTCCTTGAACATCAGGCGGCGCCTCTGCAAAGGCCTGGCGCACTAACTCATATCCTTCATTGATGTTATCTTCAATCCTTGGCGCCATCGTTGTGTCGAGAAAGCTTGAGAGAAGAGAGAAAGAAAGACTGTCGACACAGGGTTTGAGTTTCGAAAACCTTGAAAGCGTGTCGACACAAAGAGCTTTTTGACCTATTTATAGCTTCTGTTGAAAGAAGTTCAAAAGGCGCCAAAAACAGTCTAAATGTGTCGACACAGACGGAATGTGTCGACACAAGCTTCTATTAACTCGACATTTCTTCAGCCTACTATGTGTCGACACCAATTTGTGGTTATGTCGACACCTTGGATACATAGTAGAAAGACAGAAATTCTGTGTCGACACTAAGGACAAGTGTCGACACATATGTTGTAAGTGTCGACACCATAATTCTGGTTGAGTCGACATTACATTTCTGGTTAAGTCGACAATAAAACTCTTAAGTGTCGACACATATTCTCTGTGTCGACACAATATTTCTGACTTGTCGACATAATTTCTCTGAGTCGACACGTTATTACTGAATGTGTCGACACATTCTTACTTAGCCAATTTCTGTAACTTCAATGTGTCCTTTTTAACACTTGATTATGTTGTTACTACTTTTACTTACTTATAAACCATTTCAATAGCATTGTTAATGATTTTGTTTAATACATTAATCAATGGTTAACATACCTAATTCAATTTTGAATTTATTGAATTTGGTTTCATCTAAAGGCTTAGTAAATACATCTGCTATTTGATAATCTGTTTTTACAAATTCCAATGAGATGTCACCTTTTTCTACATGTTCTCTAAGAAAATGATATTTGATTTCTATATGCTTAGTTCTACTATGAGAAACTGGATTATTAGCAATAGAAATAGCACTCTTAGAATCACATAAAAGGGGTGTTCTACTTACCTGAATACCATAATCTTTAAGCTGATGCTGCATCCATAATAGCTGTGCACAGCAGCTTCCTGCAGCAATATACTCTGACTCAGCTGTGGAAATTGCCACACTAGTCTGTTTTTTACTACTCCAAGATATTAGTCTTCCTCCCAGGAATTGACAAGTACCTGTAGTACTCTTTCTATCCTCTCTACATCCTGCAAAATCTGCATCTGAATAGCCTGTTAGTTGAAAATCTCTATTCCTAGGGTACCAAAGACCTAGAGTAGGAGTGCCCTTTAGATATCTCAGAATCCTTTTTACTGCAGTATAATGAGATTCTTTAGGGCAGGCTTGGTACCTAGCACAGACACATGTTGCATACATAATGTCAGGTCTACTAGCAGTGAGATATAGTAGTGACCCAACTATTCCTCTATACAATGATTCATCAACAGGTTTACCTGCCTCATCTTTGCATATTGGCATACTTGTGCCCATAGGAGTTCTCATGGAGGAGGATGACTCCATACCATATTTTTTAATTAATTCCTTGGTGAACTTAGACTGGGATATGGACAATCCATCATCAGTCTGTCTTACTTGGAGTCCCAAGAAGAACTTAAGTTCTCCCATACTGCTCATCTCAAACTTCCCTTGCATAAGTTTGGCAAACTTTTTACAAAGGTTGTTTTCAGTAGATCCAAAGATTATGTCATCAACATAGATCTGGACTAAGATGATCTTTCCTTTGGATTCCCTAAGGAATAGAGTTTTGTCTATCTTTCCTCTTGAGAATTTATTCTCAATGAGGAAGGTAGACAGGGTTTCATACCAAGCCCTTGGAGCTTGTTTTAACCCATACAAAGCTTTCCTAAGCTTGTACACAGAATCAGGTTTAAGAGGATCTACAAAACCTGATGGCTGCTCTACATATACTTCTTCTTTAAGATCACCATTCAGAAATGCTGACTTTACATCCATCTGGTATACTTTGAAGTCTTGGTAGGCTGCATAGGCAAGGAACATTCTGATTGCCTCCAGCCTTGCTACTGGAGCAAAGGTTTGATCAAAGTCAATCCCCTCTTCCTGCCTGTATCCTTTTGCAACCAATCTTGCTTTATTCTTTATTATTATTCCACTTTCATCTAGCTTGTTCCTATAGATCCACTTAGTCCCAATTATGTTGTGGCCTCTTGGTTTAGGAACAAGCTCCCAGACCTTGCACCTTCTGAACTGATTCAGCTCCTCTTGCATAGCATCAATCCAGTGCTGGTCTTGGATAGCTTCTTCAAACTTCTTAGGTTCCATTTGAGACAAGAAACTAGAATGCAAAACTGTGCTTTGATTTCTGCTTCTAGTTTGCACTTCTTGTCTTGGATCACCAATTATCTGATCAGTAGGATGATCTCTTAGATATCTTATAGCTGGAGGTAGATTCCCTTCAGGTTGAGCATCTCCAGCTTCTTCATTCTGCTGTTCCTCTTGGTTTTCATCAGCTTCCATTATCTCTTGTACTCCCCCTGGACAGCAGCCTTCATTTTCCAATGCTCCCTCTTCCTTTGAAGCTTCAGCAATGGAGAGCTTGTCCATCTTCTTGCTTATACCTGTTGAGTCATTTGATCTACAAGACAATTCACAATTGATTAATCTTGTTTCATCAAATACAATATGCACAGATTCTTCAACAACTTGAGTAGTTAAGTTGAAGACTCTATAGGCCTTACTATTTGTGCTGTACCCAACAAATATCTCATCCTGGGATTTGGCAGCAAACTTAGTCAAATAAGACTTACCATTGTTAAGTATATAGCACTTGCAGCCAAAGATCCTAAAATAGGATAGATTTGGTTTTCTGCCTTTCACAATCTCATAGGGAGTCTTCCTGTGGCTTTTGGTGATAGAAGCCCTATTGATGACATGACAAGCAGTGTTAACTGCCTCAGCCCAAAAATATTCTGGGAGAGAGGTGTCACTCAATAGAGTTCTACCAGCTTCAATTAATGATCTATTCTTTCTTTCAGCAATTCCATTTTGCTGAGGTGTTCTAGGTGAGGAGAACTCTTGGAAAATCCCAAAGTCTATACACAAGTTTGTTATGCTTTCAGATTGAAACTCAGTACCATGGTCACTTCTGATTTTGACCACTGTACTGTTCAGTTCATTCTGAATTTGCTTTACAAACTTAAATAATACACTTGGGGTTTCAGATTTTTGTCTCAGAAAGAACACCCATGTAAATCTAGAATAGTCATCTACAACCACTAGTGTGTAGACCTTCCTACCTAGACTGTGAACTGGCATAGGACCAAAAAGATCCATATGCAAGAGGTATAAGCACCTCACAGAATCCTTGTTTTCAAGGCTTTGAAATGAGGTTTTTGTCTGCTTGCCCTTTTGACAAGCTGAGCATACCCCTTCCTTTATACACTTAACTTGAGGCCCATTCCTCACTAGTTCTTTACTAAAGAGTTGGCCAATTGTCTTGTAGTTTAGATGAGCCAATCTCTTGTGCCACTTAACACAATGAGAAGCATTGTCATCAGCTACAAGACAAATGGGGGATGCCTTATTCTCACATTCAAAATTAAGGCAATACACATTTCTCTTCCTATACCCAGTCAATATGATCTCTTGATCACTTGACCTTTTGATATGACATCCATCCTTACCAAATGAAATGTCATATCCTAGATCACTCAGCTGGCTTATGCTAATTAGATTATGTTTCAAACCTTTTACATAGGCCACTTGGGTGATAGTAATTAGGTTTGAAGAGATGTTACCAAATCCTTTGATGACTCCTTTTTCAGATCCACCAAAGATCACTTTATGTCCATCTTTGACAGATGAATACTCCTTCAGCAGCCCCTTTGTTCCAGTCATGTGCCTGGAACAACCACTATCCAAGTACCATATAGGGGCATGGTAACTTGGATTCACCTGCAATACAGAATTACTTACCCTTAGAACCCAAGTAAGTCTTGGGTCCTTGGTTCAGGTTAGCCTTAATAAAGTTATCATAACCTCTTCTAACAGGTAGACTCTTATTCTTTATAACACTTGTGTTATACCAGCAGTCCAATGCAAAATGACCCCTCTTGCCACAGCACCAACATTCAAACTTATTGTATCTAGATCTAGATACATCCTTGTCAGAAGCATTTCTGTTCATTGCTGGTGCTGTTGCAACTTCTCCTACTGGTTTCTTAAAACCATAGGGCTTATGACCATAGGTAGGCCTGCTTGCCTTAACACCCTTGTTCTTCAGAACATTTGTCTTGATATGATCCTGAATGTCTTCATGATCATATATGTTAGAAGGCACTTTCTCCTTACCAAACCTTATGGGGACTGAAAGGTTTAGTGGCTGAATAGGGGCTTTGCCTTTCCTCTTGAATCTGCCAGCCCTGGAGTTACCCTTAAATCCTAATCCAGCCTTACCCTTCTGAGTGACAAATTCATCTATCAAGGGTAAGACAGATTTTGGCTTAGAGTAACTAGCCACTAAATCCCTTTCAATTCTAAGTCTGTCCTCCAGACTCTTTACTTGATCATTAGTATAATTAATTGTGCCCATCTGAATAATAGTTATATTCTTCAGCTTGGCAATTTCAGCTAACTTTTGATCAAGGACTTTTTCTAACTCAGTTGTTGCAACCCTTAGATCAGCAATTTCCTGAGCCTGTGATTTAACCAGGTTCTTGCTTTTCTTAAGGGCCTGCAACAAGTCCCCATACTTGTCTATCAATTGATAGACATCTCCTTCAGATCCAGATGCATCTTCATCACTTGATGCAGATGTAGCTGATTCTTCACTTGTACTACAAACATATGTACTGGAAGGACAGTTTACCTCATTAGGACCAGACTGATTCTGGCATAGGTCCTCTTCTGATCTAGTCATCAAACCCATGCATTGATGTTCATTGATGGAGTCTAGCAACTGCATAAACTCCTCTTCCTCAGATGCAGCATATAATCCAATATATGCTTCAGCTTCAGATCCTGATTCTGAAGTTGACTGGTCTGACAGACTTTTATCTTTCTTTGCTACAAAGGATTTCTCCTTCTTGCCTTTCTGATAAGTCTTCTTCTTTTCTGAAGATTCCTTCCTTTTGTCAGGACAATCAGCCACTACATGTCCAGGCCTATTGCAACAATAGCAGACAATCTTTGAAGTAGTGGCTTTGCTGGGCTTTGACCTGCTTTTCTCTTTCCTAGATGACCTTCTTTTCTGATAATAGTCATCTACTTGCTGTGATGAGGAAGGCCTAGACTTCCATTGCTTCTTTTTCAAGAACCTTTGAAATTGCCTAGTGAATGCAGCAAAGTCTGCATCTGAATCACTGCTGACTGAACCCTTATCTGAATTTTCAGAACTACCTTCTTCAACTTCCTTAGGAGGAGATGGTGATTTCCTCCTATTCTTTCTGGTGGCTTCAGCATTAAATGCCACAGTCTTTTCTCTATGCTCTCCTCTTGAGTTTCTTTCCTCCTCCTTCCTTACCATAAGTTGCATTTCATAGGATAGCAACTTTCCAAACAGAGTTAGAGGAGATATCTCTGCCAATTTTGCCACTTCTCTTATGGCACAGATCTTTGTATCCCAATCCTTTGATAAGGATCTTAAGAATTTGTCATTCAGTTCATAGGTACTGAAGACTCTTCCATAGGAAATTAGCTCATTCACAATTCTATAGAATTTCTTATAGCACTCAGTTATGCTATCAGATTTTCCTTGTCTAAAACTTTCATACTCCTGATTTAGCATAGATTTTCTGTCCAGCCTTACTTCTTCTGATCCCTCCATGTAGACAATCAATGTGTCCCACATCTCCTTGGAGGTCTTGCAGTGAATCAGATTCTGAAATGTTGAATCATCTATGGCACTGACAATGATGTTCTGTGCCCTTTTGTCCATGGTTGCCAAGATGATTTCATCCTTGGTCATTTCAGAATAAGTCTTTGGTGTTTGGATATTTGCATCAAGAACAGATATCTTCATTGGTATGAAGGGGCCTTCCTGTACTGTGATGTAAATCCTTGGGTCAGATGCTTCCATAAACAATCTGACTCTTTCTTTCCAGATTCCAAAGATTTCCTTCTTGCATATGGGTAATTTCATTGACCCTAGCTCCTTATGATTCTCTCCAGAACCCATCTTCTTGATTCTTGAATCTGCCTATCAGATCTACCTCAGACTGTTAAGTCCTTTTTGAGGAACCTCCCTCTGATACCACTTGATAGTTTAACTTTCAAGGCAGCCTAAACACCTAGAGGGGGGGGGTGAATAGGTTCTGCTTCTCTTTCTAAAACTTCTAGACAGAATTCAATTTATTAACTCATATAAAAACACAGCAATCACAGAAAACAAAACATCACAGATTGCACTAAGTTTTATAGTGGTTCCCCAAGGTCTGGGTACATCCACTTTCCCCCTTCACCTATCTAGCTGTATGCTAGATTCGGCCAAACTTCCACTTATCTCAGATCAATAGATCTTACAACTCAGAACCCAACTGGTTCCTACAACTCAGGCACAACTGCCCTACCTCAGCCTTGCCCCAAGGCCTACAACTCAGAGAATATCCTTCTCCTACACTCAGGCAATCAGCCCTACCACTCAGAGTTCAACACTCCTACACTCAGCCTTTATAACATAGGCTTACAACTCAGATCTGTATAAACAGATCCTACAGAAATATAGAAAAGATTGTTTAAATTGTCTTGCCAAGTTGAGAGAGAAAAGGCAATGACAATTCTTAATCAGCTGATGCAATCAACTATTTCTTAGCCTTCTTCAAAGCTTCTTGAAAATGTACTTAGCTGAGTTGATTCCAAACAGCTTCTTGAGAATCCACAGGTGGATTCTTTCTTCTTCTTCAAATTCTGACTTGATCTCTCTCTATCCAGAACTTTGAATGATTCTTCTGAATTCTGATTAGAACTCTTCTTAGATCTACCCTTAGATAGTCTTCTTAGATCTCCCGGAGAAGATCTTCTTAAGTGCCTAGCACTTTCTTGAAATGAGTAGAATGTAATCCTTCTCCACTTTCTGATCCAATGTATTTCAAAGGGTCAGTTCTATATGTTGTTCATTTTTTTCTCCTTCTGAATCTGTCTATTTATAGACATTCTTCATGGTAACCGGCTGATCCGGTTTCTAACCGTTTTCTGACAAGTCTGACAACTTCAGTTAACTGGTGATAACCCACAGCTGTCAAGTCTTCAAACAAGTCCTGTGCCTTAGTATTGAAACAGTCTGTCAGAAAGTGTCGAGACCATCTGTCTATTTGTGTCGACACAATTGACTTTGGTGTCGACACTGCCTTCAGTGATGTCGACTAAATTGCCTTTGTGTTGACACATCTTCTTCTGAAAATAACTTGGTCTTTGACTCTGCAGTGTGTCGACACAAGTCCTGTGTGTCGACACAGTTGTTGTAGAATCATAACTTTAGTAAGTGTTGACTTAGCCTTCAGGTGTCGACACATTCATTTTTTAGCTTTGCTATAATGTGTCGACTTACTCACTATGTGTCGACACATTCTGCTGGTGACGACAAACTTGTGGTCGACTATTTTCTTCTGTGTCGACATATTCAGATGATGTCGACAAACTTGAGATCGACTATACTCTTCAGTGTCGACGCATTCTCCCAATGTTGAGGTCGACGTTTTTCTTCTGTGTCGACACAATTTCCCAGTGTTGTGTCGACTTACTTCTTCTGTGTCGACACTTTTTCCCAGAGTAGTGTCGACTTACACCTTCTGTGTCGACACACTTTCCCAGTGTTGTGTCGACAACTTTCTTCTATGTGACGACACATGTTCCTTTGTGTCGACACTTGGACTTAGAATTTTTTTCTGTAAACTTTAACAATTCTTTACCTGCACATGTCAACTCAAAACAACATCAAATACAACATGATGTATATCATTGAGCTAGGTTGGGCTTCTTCAAATCAGGTACACATTTTCCAATGTACCCAACAGAGGGACAGAGGAGTCAGTGGCAGAAACATCGGTCTGTAGATGTGGAGGAATCCCATACTTGCGATAGTAAGTGGCCTCAAGGTGACTGTCCTTACCGTATAAGTAACACTTCGGTTTTGGTCGGCCTCCCCGACCTCGGCTGCGAGAGCCGGAATGCTCCCCTCGAGCAAAAGGAGGAAGATGAAGTAAGGGTGCAGAAGTCTGATGAACGAGAGCCGGTGACGGAGGTACAGAACCATCAGGTGGCGGTGAGACTTTGAGCAACATGGAACACACATCAGATAATGATGGAGTAGCAGTAGAAGAGAGGATCCGAGCCTGAACGCCCTTAAGATGCAGTGACACACAAGCCATTAACATGGCAACACCAATGGCTTCTTTCTGAGCACGTTGTGCAGTAAGATCCGTCGTATGAGGTTAGGAAAGCCGCAACGACTAACCGAAGAAGAGGCCACCCAAGAACCAAGGAAGAAGCCGTTTGAGAGGGTCGCACGGTCACGGTGAGAACACCTGCAACAAGGGAAGATGTCGCGACCTAAATGCGGAGCTCAAGGCGAGCAGGGAAGCCACAACGAGTAAGGCTCTATTTGTTTGGGCGTTTCACTACTCCGTTTTGGGCAAATGACGCAGGAAAGAGGGTAAACAAATGAACCTCCAGCGACATTTGCTCCGTTTCCACCTGTCCGCCTTGAGAAACGCCCCAAAAAGCTCTGTTTGGAGCAGCCACCTCCCCCCTCCGGTTCGAACACTCCGTTTCCACCCGCTGGATCGACCCGCCACCGCCAAACCAAATGAAGCCTAAGAGATGTTGAGGTGGGAGAGAGGCCGCAACGGGTAGAGAGAAACCATAGCGGGTAGGGAAGAAACTGCGCGGGTAGGTAAGAAACTGTGCAAGAGAGGGAAGTGGGAGAAGGCCCCACTTGTCAGAGAGAGTTCTATAAAACGGAGAATGGAGCAGAGGTGAAGGCCACAGGAATGGAGGGGAAGAGAAGCGGGTAGGACTTTTCTAGCCGCAAGTAGCTTTTAGAAAAAAATCAAGGTCGCACCCTGCGCTAGAAGAATATGTCGGTCGGTTAGAGATAACCAGATCACGCCCTGCGCGAGAAGGGAAAGTCAGACGGTTAGCAGAATGCTAGCCGCAAGGAGAGACCGTTTCCCTTTGATATCATGTAGAGAAAACCTCAAACTTGTATATACTTTCTCAATAATCAAATATAAGGTATGAATACATAGTTATAGGAGGGAGAAAGAGAGAAGAGATCCCTATACATGATGTGAGACTAAAGAGGAGAAAGGAAGAAAACTAAACAAATGAGTTCCAACATGGACTTTTCCAACAATAACAAAAGGCTGTTTGGTGTTGTAAAGTGTGGTTAATAAATAGTGAGTACTAAAGATAACACTTCAATTACTGTTGCTATCATAACGAAGTCTTATCAAACACATAAAGTTACCACTAACCTACATTTCCTGAGGAAAAGTAAGGAGAAAGTACAATTAAGAACGTTGAATAACAAAAGTGCATAAAATGTGGTAATTAAAAAATTAGTATTAATGACAATGTTTTGAAAACCGAATCGGCCGGTTCAACCGGTCAGACCGTAAACCGGTGTACAATGCGGTCCAATCAGAGGTCTGAAACCGCTCCCATCAAGAACCGGCAAACCGGCCGGTCCACCCATAAAACCGTGAATCGGAACCTGTTTCAATCAATCGGGCAGGCATAAAATTTTTTTATTTTAAAACTCTAAAATTAAAAGAGTTTTTTTTAATTGCATGTACAATGCCCTCTAATTTTTATAGGAATGTGGAGGTTGCCTACATTCAATCCTGCAATGTGGGACTAAATAAGTATTAGACTTATAAAAGATGTCAATGCTGGGATTCGAACCGGTGACCTCCAACAAAATACTAATACCTATCCACTGCACCAACACATTTAAATGGTTAATAATGAATTATATTATATATACAAATAATTTTCAACTTAATTAACATATAATAATATTATTATTATTTATATTTGTTAATATAATAAATTTAGACTAACTTATATATAAAGGATATATATGATTTTTATTTTAATTAACATATATCATATCTTTATATTGTCAAGATGTGTGCGTCTAGGGGTGGGCATAAGGCCTGCCAGACCCAGGCCGGGCCCAGGCCTGGTTTTTGCTAGGCCCGGGCCGGGCTCAGGCCTCATCCTCAGGATGAGGCCTGTCTAGGCCATGTAGGCCGGGCCAGGCCCAGGCCGGGCCTGGGTCTAGCCCGAATAAAAAAAATAAATAATTTTTTTAATAAAATAGTTATTTTTTAAATAAAATTAACATTATTAATTTAAGCCAAAAATTTAAAAAAACAATTATATTATTATTTTAAAAAACAATTACAAATTTACAATGTGCTCAAAATGTCTATGATAAATTTTATAAAATACAAAAAATTTTGCACTTAAGAAAAATACAATACTCGATGTCTCAATCACTCAAAATTCGAAGGTGTCGTTCAGGTTTGATCTTCACCGGCCATATTTAGGTCGTTTAGCTCATCTTCAACCTCGGACGAGCTATCTTCGATCGATGCGACGTGTTGACTGCTCTTCATAGCATCCAGGTGGTCCTTATAGCATATGTATATTTCCAAAAACTCGCCACTCAGGCGGCTCCTTCGCTTGTTCAGAATTCTGCCACTTAAAGAAAACGCAGACTCCGAAGCTACTATACTTGCTTGGATTGTTAGTAAATCTCGGGTCATGAAGGTCATAACAGGATATGTATTAACTTTATCTTTCCACCATTGTAAAATATCAAAATTTTCTATTTCATTTCAACTCATAAAATCTTGAAATTGTGTTTTCGTATATAATCCTAATTCATTTAAAGTACTTGACGTTCTTTATTTTTTATGGGCGGCTAATTCTAAAATTTTATTTTTAAAACTATCTTTTGTTTTAGGTTATGTACTTTCTTCTCTAGGTCGCGATCCATATAGCTGATCGTAATAATTATAAAATTCGGTAAAATCATTATTAAATTTTGAAACACTTATATTATCATAATACATAGATGTTTGATTTAAATTCAAATTACTATTTTTTCTTTTATAAGATTTTCTATGCCATCTACATCTATCAAAGTCTTTAAAGCCGCGGCGCATGAAACATGGCAGATATTTCTCTATAATATTTTAAAAAAAAATTCTTCCATTATTTTAATTAACAGATGCCAACTTTTATGTTTTTTATAAACACTAAATTTTTCTGCAATTAATACAAAATTTTCGATAACCAATAGACTCGTCGGATAATAAACGCCGGATAAAATAGTTGTTGATCTATACAAAAATTCTAGCAAATCCATATAACTTTCAATCACATCCTAATTAGAATCTTGAAGATCAAGTATTTCAGACATACTATAAAATTCAATTAGTTATGTTTTTTGTCGCACAACTCGTTTTAACATTTTATAGGTTGAATTCCATCTTATACGCATATCAAATTCAGATTTTAAAAATTTATGACCTTGTGCAGTTACAAATTTTTAAAATCTTGTTCTCATTTTTTAGAACTGTAAATGTATTTTAACATAATATGATTTTTATTAATATAAGGTTCCATACATGTTAAACTGTCCTGCACAACTAGATTTAAAACATGACATACGCAACGAGTATGAAAAAAAATTCCGTTTAATATTGGTTTCAAATCTCGTTTTAAATACTCAATTGCTACCATATTATTAGTAGCATTATTGAAAGAAATATTAATAATTTTATCTTTAATTTTAAATTCACGAATACATTTAGTAATTACGTGATAAATAGCTTGACCTGTATGTGGATATTCAAAACATTCAAAACATTTAACACGTTTATTTAGCTCTCACGAATCGGAATCGATCCAATGACACGTAATAAACATATACGATAATCCTGCTTTAATATTGCTACTTCAGACATCACTCGTTAGACTAACTCTACCGTCGAAAGTTTCAAAATAATTAATTAAATATTATTTTCATTGTAAATAAGATTTATATGCATCACGCTTAAGTGTAGATCTACTTATCTGCTGATATTTTAATTGAAGTCCTGCATGTATGTAGTATGTCTCGTCCTCATTGTCGTAGTGTCCGAACAGTAATCCTCGTTTGATGACGTTCTCCATTTGCAGCTCTTGTTGATGCATTTGATTGTACATCCAAATTTGCTCGCCTGTCGCAATTTGTGCTTGACTTGTCTCCGGGGCTTGTTTAGCCAGACACGATTTGATATGTCGCGCGAGCGTCGAATTCCCGCTAACAGTCAGAAGTTTGGAGCAGTGTTTGCACTTCGCCTTAAATTCTGTGCCCACACACACTTTTTCAAAGTGCTCCCAGATTGGAGCCATGTGCTTGTGCTCCACAATTTCATGCGCGACGGATGTCGAGGACACTGACATCGAAGAGGAAAATACCATCGAAGAGGAAGACATCATCGAAGAGGAAGAGAAATTTGGAAAGTAAGAGAGGGAGAGAGTATGAAAGAGAGAGAGTACTGAGAGAGAGTATGAAATAGAGTGAGAGAGAGAGGGATCGGATGAGGGGGGTAAGGGGTTATATATATAGTTATATTATATATAATTTAAAATAATTTTTTTAAAAAAATAATTAAAAGCATCCTTAGGCTACCTAGGCTGCCGTTTTTCCTGGCAACAGTTGCCAGGAAATGACATTAAGTCATTTCCTGGCATCTTGCCAGGAATGCCTTAACAGCTCTTTAAAAAGAGCCGTTAAGGCCTTAACGGCTCTTTTTAAAGAGTCGTTAAGGCAATGGTATGGCTTGGGCCAGGCTTTTTCAAGCCTGGCCCAGGCTTAGCCCGGCCTTGTCCAAAGCCAAGCTAAAGCCCGGGTTTTGCCCGGGCTTAACCCGGCCCGGGCACCAGGTCGGGCTATATGTTGATAGTTGGGCATGGTTGGGCCTTCAAAGCCCGGCCTGGGCCTGCACCGGGCCTGGGCTTTCCAGGCTTTTTTGAGGCCGGGCCCATGCCTGCCCGGAAGACTCGGTCTTTATGCCCACCTCTATGTGCGTCTATTCAATTAAAAGTTTAAAATTTTATTTTCATAAAAGATTTGATTAGCTTATTATATATGTGATAAAATACTAATATTGAGATTTTAGATGATAGCAAAATACATTACTATTTATGAAAATATTTTATATAATATTGACTACATGTATTCCTAGCTCATTTTTATTAAAAAAAATATATATTAAGTTAAATTATAATAGACAATTTAAACATTTATTATATTACCTAACATCACGGTTTAACTCTGGTTCGACCGATTCAATCGATCTGACCTTGAACATTTGATCTCATCGGTTCACTCTCAGGTCAGGTTCTCAAAACCTTGATTAATGATAATATTTAACCTACCAGCCTTATCTTAATGCAATGTCATTCCAAGGGGGTCTAAAGAATTCCCTCACTAATTAAGTAGAGGAAACACATTAAATATAAATAAACACAAATGCCAGCATGAATGATTTTAAGATTGGAGGAAAGGATCATACTCGTCTTCATTATCGCTAGCCTAGCTAGCATTGGTCATCAACTACCATTTTATGTGTTGCTTTGTCCGAGTGAGGAGGGAACCCCGTGAGTATTGCCATCTCGATCCTCCGCATGAACTCCTCAAAAACCACCACAGGCACAAAGCCGCCACCTCCTGCCGAATGACCGACTATCTCTCCATTCTCGTCTATCCACCATCTCGCATACTGGCAAAAACTTTCCTTCTTGGCTACGATCCGCGCTTACCGCACCAAAATGTTGAAGTCGAGAAAATCCTTACACCAAAATTTGGATCAATGCATCCTAAGGTTACTGGCCCAGCGATCGGGCTTGAAGGCTTGACATGCTCAGACACAAAAATTGAAGGACAACTAGAAGGACCATAGGTGTTGCAGTAGAGAGGTCCCACCACATACACGGATGCTTGAAAGAAGCATTCCCTCCACATCCAAAGATGGCCGAGCAGGGCACTAGGTGGACACTAGTTGACGATTATCAGAGGATGATGATCAAGGGGATGATCACTATCTCACACGGCTAGAAGTCCAAAAAATGTCAAGTCGAGATATTTTGCGAGATTCTGAAGTCTAGATCCTCGTACCCCTGTAGTCCTATTTATAAAGACACTAAGGGGGTGTATTATTTATAGCCCAACCCCCACCGGTGACTAGGCGGCCTCTAGGGGAATTTGCCCGACTTGGGCGAGTATCTACCATAATCGCCTACTTGGCGACTATGCGAGGAGAGCTCGTCATACTCGCCCATGCCTTCTATAGTCTTGAATGATATCTCTGACATATGTCTTGATCTACTGACATTGATTTTTTGCTAACTTGACTCTGAGTGGGTCCACCCTCGATGAATATGGGTTATACATATATTGTTATTATATTTAAATTTTTGTCTATATTTACTAAAAATGGAATTTATTGATTTGACCAACAATAACACTTAGAATTCAAATGAAGCTTGGAATATGATAGTAGAACACTAACATGATCATGTGCACCTCAGTATTAAATCTTGGAACATAGCACCTCAGTATAAGGAAGGAGTTAGGGGTAAGCAACGTTCAACAGAATATTTGTTAGTTAGTAGATCTTGAGGGAAATCATAGTACTTGATCTTAAATGGATCTGTGACAGTTTTGGAGAACCTTAGGCTTCTGATTGGAGTCTTAGAAGAATGTGTCAAGCAGTGGCAAAAGATACAGTACATAGACGCTAGGAGGAGTGTTTATCCTTGGAGTTTAATTAATTGGTAGATCAACTCTCACTCAAAAGGGTTATAAATCAATCTTAGGCTATTAAAAGTAACATTAAGAGAGAGATTTAAAGAAGGGTAGCCACCAATAAGATTAGCTATCTTGAGAAAAAAAAAGTTTAAAATTTAGCCTATCATATCACCTGGTACCGTTGTGAGCCCTTCACCGAGTAGTCCTCGGGAAGTTTAAGATATACAATAAATCTTTAAGCACAACTAAAAACTAAGCAATAGTAGATAAAATAAGAAGATATTAGAACCAGTGAACATTATCCCAAGTGGATGATGGGTTATGGTTAAGAAGGTCTAGATAGTCCGGGGAGCTAAGGCTCAGTTGGTTGTGATATGAAAAATGAGATAGTTCTGAGAGTTGGATGCTCGAATGTCTATGGTTGAGGTGATGCATTTGCATGTGCATGTGATATAACAGGTTTTTGGTAGTACCCAGTCGTCATACTGACGGGTGTATATTGACTTGACAAGTTGTTGTCTAGAGGGCCAGTTTAGTTGATGTCTTAGTCACATTTTCCTAACGACCCTTCACTCAGCCCAAAAGTCTAGTGGATTCCAACAAAAGTATGTAGGGGCTCGACTGTTGTGTTCTTAGCGTCGAGACGTACTAAAGATCTATGGCTGGTAGTGCGTAACCCGCTTAGGAGTGGAGAAACCCGCTCCATTGCCACCGTAGCCACTACGGTTGGTGCCTAAGAGGTTAACTACCTACAAAAAGTGGGAATGAAAGGTCTGTGCACACAGAGTGTGTATGTGAGTTGTTGTACTTGTATGAAACCATAACATAAGCATTGCATTACATAACATACGTAAATATTATATACAACAAGATTTTCATCATATAAATTAGTATGAACTCATTTATAAGATGAGTTACTTATAAAACCTGATCTTTAACTTATATATTTGTATGAGCATTCATATAAGTTTAGTTATCTTTTATGTGATGGTAGATAACTACACTTACATTACTTTACTTGTTTTACTTTATGTACTGCTTCTATTGATACTCTGTCTCGTAGCAGACTGCTAGTGTAGATTGACTTTCATACATTGGTATACAGTACTGATCATATACTATGCTAAATAGAGCCCCTGTCACCTACCGTGTTTACACTGTTGTTGTTGTTGTCATTTTTCTTCCTCCCTTCTGTCCGGTGTCTAGGAGTCGCGGGAGGAGGGGAAGATAAAACAAATTTTGTCTTTTTGACTAACGATCAGACACTAGGAGCCGTGGCCAGGACTTGAGGAGCTGATGCAGTGTACCACTACTCTACCACAGGCAGATGTAGTGTACCACTACTCTACCACAGACAGATGCGAGTGTTTGAATTTGAAAGTACTTCCGCGAGATTGCATGAGAGATATGATGTACCAGACTTAAGCTCTTATTAGTCTTTGTATCGGGCATACACACTTATTATTTTGTATCTCATTTGTGGACAATTTTATGATATATATGTCATGTTGTGATGTGAATTTGTGGTTCTTATAACTATTTTTTACTTGTACTTGTGGTTGTCATGGTGTGTTTGTATTAGCCGGTAGGATTAACGTCTAGTAGTGACGATCAATCCGTGAGTTGGTGTTACCGCAAGACGACAGTTATGAGCATAAGATCTCCCATCAGCCGTGTTCAATTATCGAGATGAGAGATTTTACACTTTGTTGCCATTATGCCCTATCTTTAGTCATAATTTCACTAATGCCTAAGTACATCATGTCTTTCCTAATAGTTTCATTCCAAGACTTTATTGGCCTATCCCTCCCACGTTTAACATGCTTATTGATTAGACTCTCACAACGCCTAACAGGTGCCTATAATGACCTCATTTGTACATGTCCAAACTATCTTAGTCAGGCTTCTCACATCTTTTATGCAATTGGTGCTACTCCTGTCTTATCCCTGATTCATTCATTCCTAATTATAGTACTTCTATCTCCAAATTATCTTATTTTTTACTTTGCATTACAACAATTTTAAATTGACACTTTACACCCCCTAATTACAGATTTTTTGGCACTTTGCACCCAAATGCTAAAATTTCATGGATATTTAGGTCCGAGCATCACACAAAATGTTCATTTTGGCACTTTGCACCCAGAACTACCTTATTTTGGCTATTTAGAAAATGTCAAAACGAGCATTTTGGTTGTCGTCGAGACCTAAATATTGCTAAAATTTCGGTCTTGTTGTGCAAAATGCAAAAAAATTGTAATTAGGGGGAGCAAAATGCCAATTTAAAAAATTCAGATTGCAAAGTGCCAAAATAGGATAAATTTTGGGAGGGGGTGCAAAGTGTCCAAAAAAAGCTGATAATTATATTATAAAATTAAAGTTTTATTTACAAGTTACAACTTACAACCCATGCTGGACAATGTGCTCAGGAAGGATCGGATGACCATAATGACTATGGTGGTCAAAATAAACTCAAAATTGTTTTTACTTAAATGAAGTTAAGAAACATTCATACATAATTTAATAAAATTTTAAAGATGATCTTTCTCTATATCCACTAGCTGCGGCTGGACACACTCAAGAGCGCGGTCGTTGGAATTGTGCGGCGGCAGAATGCTCTCGCTCGAGCGGGCATCTCCGCTCACCGCTCTCGGAAGCGCCCCATCACTTTTAACTGTTCACTCTCCGGCTATTAAGCGCATTCCCTCCATCCTCCATCCCTACCGTAGCCGGCTTCCGTCGGCCGTGCCGGAGACCAGGCTCTTCAAAAGCACCGGCCGAAACTCCCTCATTCTTGTACGAACGCGCAGCAGAAGGTGCGCTCCTTACCTCCTATTAGGTTATCAATTTCTTCCTTCCTTTAATGGAGGAGTAGTAGATTCAAGTAGCTGTTGGTAATATTTGGGGACTGGAGCATTGTTGCTAATCCTACTGGGATTTTGCTAAGTCCAATGAGAATCATGCACATTCCCTTGAACGGATGAGAACGATGACACTCATTTATTTTACCAGAATATAAAATTTCTTTATAGTCTACATGTTAACTTTCTATTTCTAAGAATTTAGAACATGTCATAAAAGAATATAAAAATACATTTCCGGGAATGGATCATAGAATTACTTGATGAAAATGTTACATTAAATTGGAAAAAATGAAATTAATGAGTGGTCATGGTGTAAATGATTTCAATCAGAATAATTATGCTCTTGATGGCATTTTTTAGGTTAAATTTTTTGTAGGATTTGATTATGGTGAACTATATATTATTTATTATATTAAAATCCTATGTTTCATCATATTATATTGTACTCTTTTCATAAGTATGAAGTTATCACTTGGATTATAAATCAAAGTACTGAGAGCGATATAAAATGAAGAGCATAATTAGACTATGATTTGACTTCGATGCAACTGGATTTGTGTTAGTTCCTATTATGTGTAATGTGAACAATCCATGTCTAATAAATGTCGAAATAGATTAAATAGATGTCAACTTTTTTTGTCATCATCATCAGTGTTATCCTAATTAATGGGCTAATTTCTTGAGAAAATAAATTATTATTCATGCCCATAGTGGTGCGATTGTGTTATTTTACTCTAGAACAACTCGTAATGTGCCAATATATAGTCCTTTGAGTCATCAAAGGTTAAAAATAATATTTAGTCCATAAATCACACTCAATCATCTGATAAGGTAATTAACATGAAAATACATCAAGTTAGCATAAACCGAGTCATAAGAACATTCAGGGTATTAGAGGTAGAACTCATTACTTGAATATTAGCAAGGAAACCACATGATTCCAATGAGAAATGATGAAGAACTGCCCGCAGTACAAAAGGGGTTTGAAGAGATAGGCTGTTCTCTATAAACCTTGATTGGTTTTCGGAATCTATATATGGTAGTGATATTAAATGACAATGACGCTCTTGCTCTTATAGAACAATGGACACCTCCCGAAGCATATATTATTGGCTATGCACCCTTTGTCATCAGACTACCAAGTCCAATCAACATCACAATACCCACATATATCCAAGTTCCCTCGTTCTTGATACAAAATTATCTTTCCTGACAATAATTTCTGATTTCTCAAAATTACGAAAACAACTTCATAATAATGTACTTTAGTTTTATGCAATCAACTCACCATTGACACAACAAATGAGATATCCTGTTTAATAATTTTCAAGTAAGTGAGTTTTCCAACCAGCCGTTTAAATCTCACTTTTATTATTATTAAGGATGAGATAATCCTATTTGTGAATATTTTACTTGAGTTTCATGCAAACAGCTCACCACTGACACAATAATGAAATATCCTGTTTAATAATTTTCAGATAAATGAGCTTTCCAACCAGTCATTGAAATCTCACTTTTTATTTATTAAGGATAAGATAATCTTATTTGTGAATATTGTAGTGCTGTTCAGTTGGACTTTCTTATTTGACACCCAAATGACCAATTTCTTCAAGGTGATCTAGAACATATTTCCATTTGGAGGTAAAAATTCGCCTCTTATATTTAGCCACTTTTCCTGAAAGTAATGAAGCAATCTGAGATCATTCATATCAAAAGCATATGCTGGGAATGTTTTAACTTCAACATCATGACCGTGAGGATAATATCGTCCATATTGACGACAAGCATAGTATTGTGAGGCTTTAGTTTATGCATAAATACCGATTGACCATAAGTATTTGACAAATACAAATCAATTTGCACCATCTTATCATTCAGTTTTTTAAAGCACACTCATGGTGATATTTTAGCATTGTAAATAGCCTCCTTAAGCTAACATGCATACCTGTGAGCAGCATTAGAGAGAGAAAATTAATAGGGAAAGTCTTTGTTTTTGTAACTCAATATGAAATGCAATTTTTTTCATCCAATCGATGTAGATGTCTCAACTTGTGAGCAGTAATGGACAGGATAATGGCAACTGAATTGATTTTGATTACATGATCAAATGTCTCTTAATAATTAGTAGTCAATCCCATAAAATTATTTAAAGCCTTTGGCCCTAAGTCACGCCTTATACCTTTTAACCTAGCTATCTTAATAATAATAACCCAATGAAATCTTACTATGTGCTTCCTATTGATAATTTTCACAATGTCCCATGTACTCTTTGTTACTTTTGCTGCCTTCATTTCAACTTCCATGGTATTCTTCCATTGTGACTAATTACAACTTCAAAAACAAAGGTTAGAAATAGGGATAAAAAACATAGTAACATGCACTTAATGAGTGTTGTAGAAGAATAGTGATGGAATAATTGTCTCTCTTTTTGTTTCAATGAGGTCAAAGAATTATTTATACAAGAAATGTACAAACTTAGAGTCACATTCTTTCAGTCACATACCCAATGAGTTACTGATCAAAAAAGGAAGAAAAATTCTCTTATCATCTACATTCCCCTGTAAGATGAAGCATAAATGTTGTGTGACCCAAGATGAGAAAAAAATCGAAGATACAATGAACGTGGTAAAGTCTTTATTAGAATGTCAACAACTTGGGAGGTGGCCTGAACCTATTGAAGTTTTATTTCTCAAAGCTTGACTTTCTCCTTAATAAAATGACATTCAATTTAAATGTGATTAGTACATTTAGGGAAGATGTTGAAACCGAAAAACGGTCCGAGAGTTCGGACCTAAGGGGTAGCTTACACCTACTTCTCTCGAACTTGAACACCTGACTGGACACTAAGAACTAGAGAACAGACCCTGGCCTGCAGCGTGGAGGTCCCACCACACACCCGAAAGATCTTAGAGCGCTTCCCATCCCAAGCCAAAAGCTGAGCTGGGCACCTTGGAGGGCACTCGAAGCCAACCAAAAACAGCCTGAGGAGGAAGAAGCCAAAAGAACTTGATCCCTTCCAAAGGTGCCCACAGGCTCTATTTATAGTTTTCCAAGCCTGGTCTGCACATAGCGGAATCCCGCCTTTTGGTTCTACTAAATGCACCTACCCTGACCTGCCAACAAACAAACTCTGCTGTTTGGAAAGGCTATTAGCAGACAAAAACATAATATTCTATGGAAAATCTCTCTAAAACAGGTCGATGATGATGCCTCACCCTCCGGGGGTGGCAGGTGTCCGGCGAAGCCGACACTCCCCAGCCTTTTGCTCGCCGCCTGGGGTGGGTGAGAACCTGTCTCCCGACTTACCACGCTCAGCCCGACGGGTGCCTAGTGAAACAGACACTCGCCAACTCCTTATTCCTTGCCTGGGGCGAGTGCAGACCTACTCTCCGAGTCTCCCCGTTCGGAGTGGCGAGTGACTGATGAAGCTAACACTCGCCGGCCTCTCACTCGCAGCCCGGGGTGAGTGTGGCCCTACCACCTGACTCGCTCCGCCATTCGCACGCCTACCGATTTGGGCGAGCGTGAGCCCACCACCTTACTCCCCCATTCGACTCGTCTGGGTCTGAGGGTCCTTTTGCGCCTTGGACTCGTCTGGCCTACCCACTCGGAGAACACAGGGTTGTACAGAAGATAGGATTTTCAATAATATGTATCACAACTTGATTGTCACAATGGAGGTGCCACATGAGCAGAAGATGGATACTAAGATATATTAAGAGACTTTTGACCATATAAACTTAGAAACCACGAGGGCTATTGTGCGGTATTCAGTCTCATCCATTGAGCGAGAAACTACCAGTTTTTTCTTACTTTTCTTTAGATTGTTTCTAAAGAAGACCTTTTTCTACACATATAATACACTCATTGATCGCAATCATCAATATACCATGCATTGTCAATATTAAAATATGTACACGTGACATAATAGATGATGATTGATAAATAAGACCCTAAACATGAGAGCGCTTTATGTCAGAATGTCCTCATGATCTTGAAAGTGAGAGACCCACAGAACATGTATGAATTGACTCACCACACTGACAACAAATGAGATGGCAAGATGGTGATCATTAAGTAAATCTTTCCATCTAATCTCCGGTACTACTCCAGATTAGGTAGCAGGATTTAGAGGAAGAAGTAACAAATGAGAGCTTCAAATTAGCTTCCATTTGTGTATCATGGGGTCTACATCTCAAATACCTTGTATCTTGATGAAAGTCAATGCATTACTTTCTTTGAGAGAGTATGATGGAATCACCAATAGAAGCCACTCCAGTTCCTAAAAAAGTTGCGAAACAACAAAAGTTTTGATCTAAAACTATTTGGCCAAGTGAAGCATGACCTTGGAGATCCACTGAACATTGCCACCCATGATAATGATAATCAACATAAATAAAAAGAATCACAATGCCCTCCTGGTGATAATGGATAAAAAGGTAGAAGTCAGACGTCCTGCTTTTGAAGCCAATTTCCTGAACCACTTGACTAAAATTTCAAACTAGGATTGATAAGACTTCTTGAGGCCATATAATGATTCTCGTAGGTGACAAATAAGAGATTGCCTCGTAGTCTTTTATCCAACGGTTTCTGCATGTGGGCAGTCTCCGACAGACCACCGTTGAGAAAGACATACTTGATATTACGTCGATGCAACTTACAATGACGATGAATTGTCAAAGAGATTAGGATACGAACGATGTTCAACTTCATCATTGGAGAGAAAGTATCCTCATAATTGATTCTTTGTTGCTGAGTAAATCCGCATGCCACTAAGCGCTCCTTGAGACCCTCAACGGATCCATCTAGTTGAGAGTAAAAGAGAATATCTTGTTCAATTAAGAGCCCTTTACTCATACATATATTAAGGGTGGATAGAAAATGACCAAAATAACCTTGAGAGGGTAAAATACATATAATAGAGATTTGACGTAAAATATTGATTACAACTCTCCCCCTCGAGTCGGATGGTAGATATCCGTCATTTTGAATTTATGGATATTATCAGTAAAAATGTCGCAACCAAAGCTTTTGTTGAAAACATCAACCAACTGATCTTTAGAGTGAACGAAGGGAGTGACTAAGTTTCGTTTGTCCAGATGATTTTTTATAAAATGACGATCGACCTCAACATGCTTAGTTTTGTCATGTTGGACATGATTGTGAGCTATGGTGATAGCTGCTTTGTTGTCACAAAATAGAGAGATGAGAACATTCTCTTGGAGACCTTGAGCCATTTTGCTTCTTGCTACACCATGTCACCAAATTTCCACCAATAAAGGTACAGTACCCCGTTGTGGATTTTCTGTCATCAAGGCTTCCGACCCAATACGCATCAGTGAAGACTTCATTCTTTAAGTGGTTATTCTTGGAAAACATAAGCCCATGACTGGAAGCCTTCTTTAAGTACCATAGTACGCGGTAAGCAACATCCCGATGTCTGATCCTGGGAGCAAGCATATATCTACTCAAGATTCCTACAACATATGCAATGTTAGGACGAATGTGAGATAGTTATAAAAACCTCCCAACCAATCTTTGATAATTCGAGGCATCAATGCGATCGCCGTCACTGTCTTCATCAATCCTATGGTTCTCCTCCATAGACATGTTAGCAGGAACACAACTGAGCATACCAGTCTCTTTTAATAGATCTAAAACGTACTTGCGCTGAGAGATGAAGATACCTTGATTTGATTTGGTCACTTCAATTCCTAGGAAGCAACGCAATCTCCCTAAGTCCTTTACTTCAAACTCTGCAGACAGGAGAGCCTTTAGATTTGCGATTTCGTCTGAGTCATCACCGGTGATCACAATGTCATCAACGTAGACAATAAGAACCACAAATTTTCCCTTATTTTTCCTGATAAACAAAGTATAATCAGACTATCCCTGTTTGTAGCCAAATTTGATCATGCCCTTGAGAAACCTGCCAAACCAAGCCCTAAGGAACTGTTTCAGACCATACAATGACTTCATTTAATGACAGACAAGCCCTTCTTCACAAATTCAGGAGGGACTGTCATGTACAACTCTTCATCAAGATCACCGTGCAACGTCCAGTTGGTGAAGATCCCAGCCCAAGCACGCAACACAAGATAAAAGAACACAAACAAAGTCCATCTTTGCTACAGGAGCAAAGGTCTCCTAGTAGTCAACTCCCCGAGTCTGGGTGTGTCCACCAGCCACGAGTTGAGCCTTGTAGCGCTCAACTTTACCATCCTTGTTTTGCTTAACAGAGATAACCCACCTCGAACTGATGACTTTCTTGTCAGGAGGAAGAGGAGTGACATCCCACGTGTGATTCTTGTCCAAGGCAGACATTTCCTCCTTCATCGCTTGAGCCCATGCCAGGATGCTAACTGCCTCCTACCACATTTTTGGAATAGTAATCACGGACAAGAAGGATATAAAATCCTGATTAGGAAGGATAAGATGATCATATGCAACATGATTAGAGATAGGGTGTTTCGTACACACAACTTTACCTTTTTGCAAAGCAAGGGGGACATGCAGATCATCTCCAGAATCTGAGTTCAAAGTAGGTACCAGCAACGGGGGAATAACGGAGGATTGTATACCTATTTGATGACGATGGTATATAAAAGGAAAATGAGAGGTGAGAGGACGATGGTATATATAAGAAAATGACATAGGTGGCGCATGTGAAAATGGAAGAGTAGCTATGGTGGAAGACATGGTATGAGCAGTGGGAATTAAAGGGAGAGCAACAATAGAGTCAGAATTCATGACAACATTCTCCCCTTGACAAGTGGAGTTAGTCGAATCCAAGTAATAGGATTCCTCCTCGCGGAAAGTAACATCAATGGTACAAAAAACATGTCTGGAAGGAGGGTGATAGCACCGACACCCTTTTGTAGTGGCAAAATAGCCAATAAAGACATATCAGCGAGTCCGAGGGTCAAGTTTGTCACGATGAGTCTACTGTATGTGAGCAAAACATACACAACCAAAAACACAGGGTGAAAGATGAGAAATATGAATAATAGAAGTAGAAGAGTGACGGGCTAGCGGAGTATCATAATCTAGAACCCGTGAGGTAATCGATTAATATGATGAGTAGCAGTTAGGATAACATCACCCCAATATGATTTCAGGTGGTGCATGGTGGTGAGAAGACACCAGGCAACATCAAGGAGATGCCGGTTTTTCCGTTCAGCAATACCATTTTGGGTGGAGGTGTAAACGCAAGTGGTTTGATGAATAATACCATGATTGTGAGATATGAACAAAACGCTCCACGATCATCATATTCCTCTCCATTATCACTACGAAGAACACAAATATTACCATTGAACTGAGTTTGCACCATTTTATGAAAAGTTTGAAAAACCGCAAACACTTCGTTTTTCTTCTTTAAGAGATAAACCCAAGTAGTGTGGGAAAAACTATCGATAAAGGTGACAAACTAACTAAAATCAGTTAAAGATAAAACATGGGAAGACCCTCAAACATCAGAATGTATGACAACAAAAAGAATAGTATTAGGGGACGATAAATGCGACGATGAATGTCGAACATGTTTAGAAATTTCACAAACATCACAAGCCAAAGTTTTAATAAATGACAATAAAGTAGGAAATAAATTTTGAAGGTAGACTGAAGAGGGTTGTCCAAGACGCAAATGCCAGTGTCGAGCGTCAGCAACAGTAGCAACAAAAGAAGAAAGGGCAAGAGATGATGTCATAGAGTCTAGATAGTACATGCCATCGCTATTCTTACCATTGCCAATGATCCGCTTCATACCCAGTTCCAAAAAAACACAAGAATCAGGAAAGAAAGTTATAGAGAAGATAAAAGATCGAGTGATATTGCTATTTGACAGTAGAATACGAGGAAAATGGGAAACATGCAAGACAGAAGAAAGAGAAAAAGAGGAGAAACATGAAATGTTTCCCTTGCCTGCAATAGGGAACAAGGTGCTGTTTGCGGAGCTAACCTTGTCCTTACCAGACAAGGGGGTTTTGGAAGTAAAATCTGAGGAGGAGCTGGTCATGTGATCGGTGGCTCCCAAGTTAATGACCCACTCAGACGGAGGTGTCGCAGCAGCATTAGCACTAGGCATAGCGACAACAACAAATGAGGTAGAAGTACCAGAGGTAGTGTCCGACTGAAGTGTAAAAGACGATAGAGAGCATCCAATTCACGCGCGATAAATTGTCCTGGGGGATTGGCCGTGATGACCATCATAGAATTATGTGGAATAGACAACATTATGAGGACGAGAATCACTCTGTCGGGCTCCACCCCATCCTGGTCTACGACTACATCCCCGATTATGACTGGGTCTAGGTGGAGCAAGGTGAGGATGGAGCTTGAAGCAGACATCCCGAGCGTGGCCCCTGCGGCCACGGTAATCACAAGTGGGAACTGCGTTAGTATGGTTGTAACTACCCCGACCAACACTAGTAAAGACAGAGCGATCAGGAGGAGCGGTCGTGCTGAGGGACCTAAAACGGTCTTCATCGCCAAAAACCATGCTAAAGGCCTCCCAAAGAGATGGAAGGGAGAACAATGAAGAATATTAGTCCAAGCCATATCCATTTCCATGTTCAAACCCATCAGAAAAACATGTAGACGAAACTGTTCGTCCTTTTCTGCGACAGGACTGAATCAACAGTACAGATGAGTGTAAACTGTTCAAAGTAATCCAATTCTTGAGAGATACGCTCGAATTCAGAGAAGTAGACGCTGTCATGGATTCCTGGCGCAACTCCAACATACGACGCGTAAGCTCATAAATTTGGGTGGAATTTCCGATCTGAGAGTAAGTTTCGCGTGTCCGAGTCCAGATCTCGTAGACAGAGTCCATCAACATATAACTACGGTGTTGGGTATTGTATCCTCAATGTACCTGATTTGAAGAAGCCCCTGAACCAGCTAAGGTGAATTTACAATGTATTTGATCATTTGTATTCAAGTTGTGCTTGCAGTTACTCCACGCTAAGTACACACCAATGTCAGGGTGCAGTAGGTCAATATACACGGGTCTGCGCGACGTAATCCCTCATTGAGCAGATCAGTGTGTTGGCTTACGTGTACTTTCTCTATTGGAGTGTACTTACTTTCAAGTACATGACAGTGATAGATCAAGAGCAGGCAAGGAGCAAGAATGGGTCAAAGACCAGCTCACGGGAAGATAGACGAAAATTCGTCTAAGTAAGATTCGACGAGAATCACTAAGTGATTCTCGCTGATTCTCGCCGAATCGTCGAGAATCACTAGCCGATTCTCGCCGAATGCTTCCGGCTGTCTTAGCGCCGTCTAGAATTCTGCTAAGGCGGAATCGGCAAGAATCACTAAGTGATTCTCGCCGAATTGTCGAGAATGAATTTGCATTCTCGCCGATTCGTCGAGAATGAATTGTGATTCTCGCCGATTCTCTCTGGATGGCTTGCTTTTTCAGCTAGAAATCTTCTAAGTAGAATTCGACGGGAATCATTAGTGATTCTCGACGAATCGTCGAGAATCACCAATGATTCCCGCCGAATTTGCCTTAGGCGATTTTCGTTGGCGGCTGGACCGGACCAAATGTACAGGCGCTGTTTTGAACCGGATTTAGGTCTACTTTTGGTGGGGCCCACAACGGTCATAAAGGATGACCTACAATATATATATTCGTGTATTTTGAACAGTAAAGACAATCCATCCATACGAAAAGAAAGGGCCGCCGGATTTGACCTAGCGGATCGCGTATTCTCTTCCGCCTCCGTCTCCGCGCATCAAGTTGTCGCCGCCGCCGATCGTGGATTCTTCCTGATCTCCCGGCGACAGAAGCTTAGCCAAGCAACGCGTCTCACGTATGTATCTTGAGATCCTTTGTCTCTTGATTTGTTGAACGGGAACACCTTCCCCTTCCGAATCGATTGAGACGATCGATCCAAGTAAGACCGTTGGTAGACCTTGCTAGCTTTGCTACGAAGGTTGGATCTCGAAAGAATCGCTGCCGAAATTTGTGCCGCCGCCGATCTTGAAAGAATCGCCGCCGCAATCTTTGCCGCCGCCGATCTCGAGGAGATCCTTTCCAAGTGAGAGCTAAGGTCGTTGACTCTTCGTCTTCTTCAAGAACGCGTCATCGAACGAAGAGGGACACCTAGCACTCCAAAAGTAGTTTGTATTTTGTACATTTCATTTTTTACTTTTGTTGTAAAGAAACGTTGGTTCCTCATTGTAAGGGTTGGGTGCAACCCGTGGTGGAGGAGTGGTGACTCCTTCGAGTGGAAGGGTTCCTTCCATTAGTGTGAGGATTGGATTTCAATCCTGTTGGTGAAGTGACCGAGTCGTCCCTTGTTGGGAGATAGGTCGAAGGGGGAAAGTGGACGTACCCAAATCGGGGAACCACTATAACTGCCTGTGCCTTTCTGTGCTTTGTTTGTTGTCTTTTATTGTGCAGGTAAAATTTTAATTCCGCAAAAAGACTGCACATCACCTATTCCCCCCTAGGTGAAGATAGTTGACACTAGTGTGACTTTCAAGTGGTATCAGAGGGAGGTTGCTCATCAAAAAGTTTAACACCTTGAGCAAGTTCCTGCCACTAGTGTCAAAAAGAAGGCAGATATTTATTATGGACGGACTCAAGTACTCAGGCAAGATCCCAGTGTGCACCAGCTAAACTTTCCTATCTGGAAGGAAAGGATTAGATTTTACATGGAAGCAGTCGACCCCCGACTCTTCATGATCGTGGAGGAGGGACCTTATATTCCTACTAAGGCCTCCACCATTGATCCTACCAAAATGGTGCCAAAGAAGTTTTCTGAAATGGACAAGGACGAGATGGTGTTGGTCAGACTTGACAAGAAGGTGCAGAACATTCTGGTCAGCGCAGTCGATGACTCCATGATGCAGAACTTCTGCAACTGCAGGACAGCCAAGGAAATCTGGCACTGTCTGATTATTCTAATGGAGGGCACTGATGAAGTTAGGGATGATCGGAGATCCCTCCTGAACCAGAAATATGAGGCCTTCAGGCAAGGGCATAAGGAAGAGATCGGAGTTACCTTCGAGAATTTCCTCAAGATAGTCAATGCCCTCAAGGGATATGGAAGAGTGTTCACTGATGGTGAACTTAATGATAAATTCCTTAGGTCTCTTACTAAGGAATGAGACACAAAGATCTGCGCCATCCGAGAGTTTGGCAGATTAGCAGAAACTGATCATCAAATACTATTTGGAAAGCTTATGTCCTATGAGTTTCAGCTGAACACGAGGAAAGCAGAAGAAGAAGCCGAGAAAGCCGCAGCAAAAGAAAAGACTGTGGCCCTGAAAGCCATTCACTCCAGGAAAGACATGGGTGCTGCATCGTCCCGTTTGTGGAAAAAGGATGAGGAGGAAGACTCCGAGCCATGCTCCTCCGGCTCAGAGCTATCTGAAGAAGACTTCACCCTCATCACTCGGGAGTTCAAGAAGTTCCTCAAGTTGAGGAATCAAAGAAAGAGAGACGGCTCCTCCTCCAGACATCAGAAGAATTATTATTCTTCTGACAGGTATGAATCCAAACAGAACAAACATCGCTCTAACGACATCATTTGTTTTGGGTGCAATAAGTCAGGACACGTCGTGGCTGACTGCCACCAAGGCAAGAGAGATAAGGGGAAGGGAGATGAGCACAAGTCCTCTAGAGATAAGAAGAAAGAGAGGAGCTACATCGCCAAAAAGCCAAAGACACTGAGTGAGTCTGATTCCTCAGACTCCAGTGATGATGAGGAAGCCTACTTCGGGCTAGTGGGTCGCTCTGACTCTGAAGGAGAATGCCCCCCATTCACTGGGAAGGTAAAAGCTCGTACCCCCCTCTCTGACTCTGACTATGAGTCTCCTGATGATGATCTCGAGGACAGCCCATCTGCCCGAGAAGCTGAGCTCCTCGAAAAGTATGAGCTTCTGCTCAACACCTTCGAGGAATGCCGTAAGAGATTGAGGGCTCAGAAAAAGGAAGTCAAATTCCTTACGGTCGAGGGTGTCTCCCTAAGGGAAGAGATCACTAGCTTGATTTCTCTCTGACAGGAGCACCTGGACCTGATCTCTAAGCACTCAGAGTCTCTAAGTCTCCTTGACCTTAAACAGGAAGAAATCAATAAGTTGGAAGAACAACTTGCGGCAGAAAGGAAGATTGTCCAAAACTTCTCTATGACAAAGACTGTTCTTCCACTGGTTGATACCTTCTCTGCTCAGGCTAAGGGAGCTGGCTTGGGGCATGTGGGTGTGCCTGGTAAATCATCCAGGAGAAACAAAAAGCAGAGGAAAAATAAGGCTGCTAAGAAGGTCTCTGCTGCAGAAAGGGAAAGGCCCCACTCAACCCTGTTGTATTCAGGAAGCCTGGCTTTCCCTGCAATGAACAGGACTTTGAGTCAACTTATGACCACTTCTTCCGGCCCTCGGTTGAAAAGCCTAAGAGCCGGTATGATGGTTGGGCCTTCCCCCGTAACTTTGGTGAGAGTGTCTTCAAGACACCTTATGAGGAAATCCAAGTGGAGGATTATGGCCACTTCTCTAGCGGCCATAATAGGAAGCAGGCACCAAAAGCCAAGCCTGTTATACTGAAGGAACATGAGGTGAAGAAATCATGTGACTGCTGTCATCATGATGGCTCCACCTCCAGATCCAAGGCCCCGGCTGGACCCACCGTTCCCAGGGTGAAGCAGGAGCCTAGGAAAAGGTACAACAGATTTGGCTGTTGGTGCTGTGACAAAGTTTGTCACTTTGCCGTGGATTGCTGGTTTAATCCGAGATATAACGAGACTCCTCATGTTAGCAATGCGATACCGACCACTCGTAGGGTTAACCATCCGAGGGGGAGTATGCTAACAAGGAATCTAGGACCCAAGTTCGATTGGGTTCCTAAGGGAAACTGATTCTGTTTTGCAGGTATGTCCAAAGGCCACCAAAACTCCTATATGGTACTTGGACAGTGGATGCTCCCGGCATATGACTGGGACAAGAAGCCTGCTGCGTGATTACTCTCCAGTCGAAAATGGACCCAAAGTCATCTTTGGAGGATCAGATCGAGGAGTCACCAGAGGTTACGGTATGATTTCCAACGGTATAATCTCTATCACCGATGTGGCTTATGTTGAAGGGTTAAATCATAACCTGATCAGTGTAAGTCAGTTGTGTGATAAAGGTTATGACGTTAAGTTCTGCAAGGATAAATGCCTGATAATATCGTGTGCCTCTTCGGAGACGGTATTAACAGGCATTAGGAGCAGAAACATCTTCTGTTTAGATTTTCTTAGTTTAGATTCATCTACCCCCGTGTGGTTAGTAGCAACAGACAATGCATCTCTTTGTGAACAATGACACAAGAGATTGACACATATTAATTTCAAGACAATTAGTATGCTGTTTTCTAAAAACTTAGTAAGGGATGCTCCCATCATTAAGTGCATCAAAGATAGCCCCTGTCCTGCATGCCAGAAGGGCAAACAGACTCGGGCTACCTTTAAGGGCATTGCAGACAAAGACTCCTCCAGATATCTTTATCTTTTGCATATGGACTTGTTTGGTCCAATGCAAGTTCATAGCTTGGGAGGCAAGTCTTATATGCTAGTGATTGTTGACGATCACTCTCGGTTTACTTGGGTGTTCTTCTTAAAACGCAAGTCTGATACGTTTGACATCCTCACTAGTTTTGTCAAGCAGATTCAGAACGAACTTAACTGCTCGGTGGTCAAAATCAGAAGTGACCATAGAACAGAGTTCGAGTCTGGTGCTATGACAGAGTTCTGTGACGAACTTGGTATCTTTCATGAGTTTTCCTCCCCGCGCACTCCTCAGCAGAATGGAGTTGCGGAGAGGAGAAATAGAACACTCATTGAAGCTTGCACGACAATATTGAATGACGCTTCTCTCCCAAAATACTTCTGGGCAGAGGCTGTCAACACAGCTTGTCATGTACAAAACCGGGCCTTGATCAACAAGAGCCATCGTAAGACGCCTTATGAGCTACTGAAAGGCAGAAAACCAACCATGTCCTATTTTAGGATCTTTGGCTGCAGATGCTATGTACTAAATAACGGGAAGTACCCATGTACTAAGTTTGGTGAAAAATGCTTCGAAGACATATTTATGGGCTATAGTAGCCATAGCCGGACATATAGGGTTTTCAATAAGAAAACCCTAGTGGTAGAGGAATCCATAAATGTTGTATTTGATGAAAGAAGCTTGCTTAACAACAATTCTTCCAGTGGTCTTCTTGAAGATGCAGGTACAAGAATTGAACAGCTTAGTCTCGATGAGACCGCTAAAGATGCAACTCCCAAGTACGTCAAAGTCTCCACCACAACGCCTACCGGAGATGATGACGGTCAGAATGGAGTTATCCTCTCTGAAGAGGATGGAGCCCCAGAAAATGTTAGAGCTCCAGATGCCAGACTGTTAGAGCTTCGTCACGTGAGGGATCATCCCAGAAATCAAATCATCGGAGATCCCCGTGACGGTGTCAGAACTCGCCGAGGTACAATTAACGAGATTCTGCATTTTAGCATTCTGTCACTGGTTGAGCCAAAGAAGTTCGACGAAGCGAACAAGGATGCATCTTGGATCTTGGCCATGCAAGATGAACTGCATCAATTTGAACGATGTAACGTCTGGACGCATGTTCCCAGACCAAAGGGGCAGAATGTGATCGGCACCAAGTGGATCTTCAGAAACAAACTGGATGAACACGGTGTCATCATAAAGAACAAGGCCAGGCTGGTGGCTCAAGGTTACAGACAGGAGGAGGGGATTGACTTCGACCAGACCTTTGCACCAGTGGCAAGGCTCGAGGCGATCAGATTGTTCCTGGCATATGCTTCGCACAAAGGATTCACTGTCTATCAGATGGACGTGAAATCGGCATTCTTAAATGACAACCTGAAAGAGGAAGTATATGTCGCACAACCCCAAGGTTTTGTTAATCCGACTTATCCCAATCATGTATATTTTTTTAAAAAAGCTTTATATGGCTTAAAATAAGCTCCTCGAGCTAGGTATGAGACTCTGTCTAGCTTTCTTCTTGAGAACAAGTTCTCTAGAGGAAAAATAGATAAGACATTGTTTCTTAGGGAAGCCAAAGGCAAGATTTTGCTGGTGCAAATCTTTGTCGATGACATAATATTCGGGTCAACGGATAACAACCTTTGCAAGAAGTTTTCCAAACTTATGCAAGAGAAGTTTGAAATGAGTAGTATGGGAGAGCTGAAGTATTTCTTGGGACTTCAAGTGAAACAGTCTGAGGATGAGATTTTCATCTCTCAGACGAAGTTCACAAATGAACTCCTCAAGAAATTCGGAATGGAGAGTGCAACCTCTATGAGGACTCCAATGAGATCCACTGTGTCTCTGGACAAGGATGAGAAAGGGAAACCTTTTGATGAAACCAAGTACAGAAGCATAATTGGATCCCTGCTCTATCTTACTGCTAGTAGACCGGATATTATGTTTTCCACATGCATTTGTGCCAGATATCAGGTGAACACTAAGGAATCTCATTATGTCGCTGCAAAGCGGATTCTTAGATACCTTAAAGGTACACTAAATCTTGGCTTGTGGTACCCAAGAAACAATGATGTCGAGCTGATAGACTTTTCAGATGCTGACTTTGCAGGAAGCAGGGATGACAGGAAAAGCACTTCCGGGACGTGTCAATTCCTCAGAAGAAGGCTTATTTCATGGAACAGTAAGAAACAGAATTGTGTCGCAACCTCCACAGCTGAATCTGGGTACATCTCAGCAGGCAGCTGTTGCGCATAACTTCTATTGATCAGAAATCAGCTCAAAGATTATGACCTGAAGTTCAGCGAAGTTTCGATGTATTGCGACTTCTCGAGCGCAATAGCAATTGCGAACAATCCTGTATCGCACAACAGAACGAAGCATATTGAAGTGCGCTATCACTTCATTCGGGAGCATGTGGAAAACAAAGACATATCTCTCTGCTATGTCCCCACGGATAAGCAGGTTGCAGATATCTTCACAAAGCCCCTAGACGAGGCCAAGTTCAGTCTCTTCAAAACTGAAATCGGCATGCTGAACTATGAAGAATGAAGACTGTGCGGCTCAAGGCTCTTGGATCAAGGGGGAGCATCCGCAAGGAACTCAAGAGTAAGCACAGATGCAAGAACTGAGGGGGAGCACTGTGACAAGTGCAAAAGTCCCAGATTTGTAGAAGCCGAAAAGGGGGAGATTACCCTCTCGGTTAAGGTGCTAAGGTGCTCAGGCTAAGTATGCTCCAAATGCTCTAAAGATAATGGTATGAAAATTCATAATTCATTCTCAACTGATTATTCAGTTTGTGTTTTTCTTCCATCCGTTATATTCACCTTAGCTTGTAGGGTTCAAATAGGGGGAGATTGTTGGGTATTGTATCCTCAATGTACCTGATTTGAAGAAGCCCCTGAACCAGCTAAGGTGAATTGACAATGTATTTGATCATTTGTATTCAAGTTGTGCTTGCAGTTTGCTAAAGTACACACCAATGTCAGAGTGCAGTAGGTCAATATACACGGGTTGCGCAACGTAATCCCTCGTTGAGCAGATCAGTGTGTTGTCTTACGTGTACTCTCTCTATTGGAGTGTACTTACTTTCAAGTATAGGACATTGATTCAAGAGCAGGCAAGGAGCAAGAATGGGTCAAAGACCAGCTCACGGGAAGATAGACGAAAATTCGTCTAAGTAAGACGACGAGAATCACTAAGTGATTCTGAATTGATCGTCGAGAATCACTAGCCGATTCTCGCCGAATTCCGGCTGAGCGCCGTCTAGAATTCTGCTAAGGCGGAATGAATCACTAATTCTCGCCGAATCGTCGAGAATGAATTTGCATTTCGCCGATTGTCGAGAATGAATTGTGATTTGATTCTCTCTGGAGTTAGAAATCTTCTAAGTAGAATTCGACATCGTAATTCTCGACGAATCGTCGAGAATCACCAATGATTCCCGCCGAATTTGCCTTAGGCGACTGAACCGGACCAAATGTACAGAACCGGATTTAGGGCTACTTTTGGTGGGGCCCACAACGGTCATAAAGGATGACCTACAATATATATATTCGTGTATTTTGAACAGTAAAGACAATCCATCCATACGAAAAGAAAGGGCCGCCGGATTTGACCTAGCGGATCGCGTATTCTCTTCCGCCTCCGTCTCCGCGCATCAAGTTGTAATCTTCCTGATCTCCCGGCGACAGAAGTTAGCCAAGCAACGCGTCTCAGTCTATCTTGAGATCTTGATTTGTTGAACGGGTCCGTGATTGAGACGATCGATTAAGACCGTTGGTACCTTGCTAGCTTTCTACGAAGGTTGGATCTCGAAAGAATCGCTGCCGAAATTTGTGCCGCCGCCGATCTTGAAAGAATCGCCGCCGCAATCTTTGCCGCCGCCGATCTATCCTTTCAAGTGAGAGCAGGTCGTGGACTCTTCGCAAGAAGTCATGACCTAGCACTCCAAAAGAGTTTGTATTTTATACATTCCATTTTTCTTTTGTTGTAAAGACGTTGGCATTGTAACAACCCGTGGTGGAGGAGTGGTGACTCCTTCGAGTGGAAGTTCCTTCCAATGAGGATTGGTCAAAGACCAGCGAAGGGGGAAAGTGGACGTCACGGAACCACTATAACTGCCTGTGCCTTTCTGTGCTTTGTTTGTTGAAGGATAGACTGATTCCCCCCGACAAACTTTCATACGGTATCTTAAGAGTAATCAACAAAGGAATTTTTCAGAATTCCAACTCTTACAGGATCATAGATATTCGAACATCTGATGATTGCAAATTACGTGTTGAGCCGCACAAGGCTATTCAAGGTAATTCGTCCCATATAGGGGCACAATGACGATCTTCAAAGAGCCAGTGTTGCCCTGAGGCCTTTGAGGGTCACTCATCTGGGGAGGCACAACACTCGGCGAGGAGGTAGAAGAATCAATCGTGGCTGGAGAATCACCCATGATGGACTATCAACAAGAAATGTCGGGGGACACAGTGGAAATAGCCATGGCCAGAAGGAAACAACCCAGAAGAAGCAGTCAACATTGAGAACTGGAAGGAAATTGGGACAACAGTCTGTGCAGGAGCCCAGAGAAGCAGATGCAGTCGCTGGATCTGGAGAAAATGGATGCCGGAGAAGTAGATGTAGAGCTCGAAGAAGCCGATGCAGTTGCTGGATCTTGAGAGACAATTGTCATTGGAGGATAACGCTGGAGACAGTCGGCCTCAGGAAGCAGACGACGAACCAACAGGAGGCACCCGGTGATGAGGACGATGAAGCAGGCAGAGACGAGCTTGATCAGGATGAGGAACACACAACGTAAACAGTAGAAGCTTGGATTTTCGACAACAAGTCGGCACACGTCATAAGGAGAGGCGGCAGTCTCCTTCAGCGTGTGCAACCGCTGACGAGAGCGCCGCGGATCAGCATCGAGGGAACATCAAAACAACATATGAAGGCAAGATGGGGAGGCGGTGGCGGGATGAGGTCGGCGTGAGAGAAAACGCGAGATGCGGCGGCAGATGCAATATGTGGCGGATTAGGTTTTTTTAGCTCTCATATCAAGTTGAGAGTAATAGAAAATATCTTGTTCAATTAAGAGCCCTTTACTCATACATATATTGAGTAAGGGTGGATAGCAAATGACCAAAATAACCCTGAGAGGGTAAAATACACATAATAGAGATTTGACGTAAAATATTGATCACAACTCATCTAACCCGTGCTTAATAGTGAATGCACAACGACAACTAACTTGAGAATTTCCTGTTGGTAAGGACACATGATTTAAAGTACAATTGGTCTGAAATACTTGCATCTCCTCATTCATTGCATCAGGCCACCTTGGATGTTATCGCCCTTCATGGACATAAAAGGTAGTGGTAACTGTCGAAAGAGGAACAAATAAATATGTGAAGTGGATGCGCTAAACAATGAAAAGAAATAGAGTTCGAGAAAGGATAGGCCATGCATTGGCGTTTATCTTTGCAAACAGAGTGTGAAGGTCTTTAAGTGCAGAAATAGCAGCTGCAGGAGCTCAATCTAGATGGCAAGCTGGAATGGATAAAGTATTTGAAGAGGGGGATGATGAATTTAAAGTATGTTATAGTTAATAGTGGGGAAGGATTTGAGGTAGAAGTGTTACTATTAGGCTCTGGAAATGCTAGTATAGCTTGAGAAGAAGTGGAAGCATCTAAGTAGTATGAATATATTGCACATGTTCTTGCATGATTTTTGTCAAAATCACATGTTTAACCCTAAGAAATAAACAATCCAAATTGAACAAGACATATGTAGCAAATATGTTTTATACCAATATAATTCTTTTCACCAAAAAGTCAAGTATAGGTGCACTTAAGCATAGTAAGGATGCTCCAAGACTAATAATCAAGTATGTACTTATGAAACCATTTAATATGAATTCAAAAATCAAAGCCAAATTGAAAAAGTGTTTGGCACGACTATAGTGAATAGTGAACATGGTCGTCATGAACTGTGATTCGTGGACTTCTGACCCCTCCCTTGAAAATACATTCGCGTTTATGTTGAAAATGTATCTTTTCTACAATGGTGTAAACACAACCATCGTCATGTCAAACATGTGTAAAATGAAGATGGTCATGTCAAACATGTGTAAAATGAAGATGGTGTTTTTGTCTCAACAACTGTATCAAAAACGTTGCGCCAAACGGACCCTATGTAAACCATTATATTACAAAAATATTTGTTATCATCAAATCCCTGATAAGATGACTGTCTTACAACACTTATATTCAAGACTCTTTTCTTATATATATAGTTCTTGCTGCATATTACCTTTTTTTTTGCAGATGCGCAGAATCTCTTGATGCCACATTTAATCCTTTGGGTTTGAATCTGGAGAGAACTTCAAGTTTGGAGTATGCATGGGAGAGTTTTTTGCAATTATTTACACAAACATTTGAATATACACCAAATAAAAGAAAGGAGATATCCCCAAACAGAGGAGTGGCAGGTTTCCTCAGTACTTACGAAAACTATTTAAGTTTTTCCTGTCTTACATATTTACATGTTAAAAAAATATAAGGTTAATGAAATTACTGAAAGGAATTGTGCGTCTACTCTGGCCAAATAATATATATCTCGCTTTGGACATTAGGTATACTGTTACATAAATTCCATATCAAGGATGATTACTTGCTTGAAGCATGGAAGCATATCCATGAATATACCTTAATCCGACAATGCCATTAGTTTGTTTTAAAATACTTTTTTTATCCTTATTTAATATTCATGTTCCTTAAACAATACAACATGTTGACTGATGCTAACTGCTAAACAACTCTTTTGCTCAAGGAATAATTTTTAAGTTAATTTTTTAAAAGTGGATTTGGAAGATTAGTGAAAATTCTTCCTTCTAATCCGACAATGCCATTAGTTTGTTTTAAAATACTTTTTTTATCCTTATTTAATATTCATGTTCCTTAAACAATACAACATGTTGACTGATGCTAACTGCTAAACAACTCTTTTGATCAAGGAATAATTTTTAAGTTAATTTTTTAAAAGTGGATTTGGAAGATTAGTGAAAATTCTTCCTTCTAATTTAGTCAACCAAGAAAGGTTTCATTTGATGATTATAAACCAGCACAACACTTGCAAAAATCGTTGTTGATCATGAAGACTAGCAGCCTAGCATGGAATATGTAATATTTACTTCAAAGCCTGTTTGATTGGAGGTAATTTAGGGAGGAGGAAATGAGAATGCGTTGGAGGATTATAGATGCTGATGATGGCTCATTAAAGAGCAATATATATGTTTACGTTAATTTTTTGATGGTTTACTACTACATCTATTAGGATCACATTGTCATTATTTTAGGTCTATGAATGATTTAGATTTTAGATTACGAGCCCTTTTCATCTTACGGGACTGATGTTTATTTTAGGTTATATTATTGTTTGGTGAATGAAAATAAAATTATCTATATTCAAGGTAATCTTCCCTCCTTCAAATTATCTAGATTCAAGTTATTGTTCAAAGAGTGCACTCAACTGTTTGAACTAACTTATAACTCTCACTGTAAAATAAATGTTTGGATGTGTGACAGTCAAATGTATCAATTCCCAACCAAGCAACGATAATACTCTAGATCGTGCAACAATGAGTTACATGGAGGCAATGTGTTATGGCGATAGAGGAAAGCTTCGCATTCCCATCCATTGATCTATCAATTGGTTTACGTCTAATGTAATTAGCACCTCACAAAAGATCAATGCATTACTTCCTCAGAGAGGATGAGTGAATCACCAACCACCTCAATCCACCAAAAATTAATGGAGACCTGGATCGTTCATAAAAATTACCTGGTTAAATGCTCCTTGACCTTGGAGTCCCTACCACATCGTTGCCCATGATATTGCCATCAATATTGACTAGCAAAATCACAACGCCCGTATAGGGAAAGAATAAAAAGAGAGTAATATGAAGAATTGCGATGGAACCTAATAATCTGAATCACCTAATTAATCATCTAAAACCAAGCTCCGGGTGACTGCTTAAATTTATACAAAGATTTTTTTTCAAACGACATACATTAGGATTTCTGTAGTTTTCTATCATGATAGCTGTTCAATGTAAAGAGTCTTGGTTAAATTGCCATCAAAGAAGGCATATTTGATGTCAAGTTGATGCAACTTTCAAGAATGATTAAGGACAAGAAAAATCAAAAGCGAACTGCACTAACCAACTTGTGTTTTACAATAAATACCACATACAACCAATGTGAGATTGCTCTAGAGGCAAAGAAACCAAATCGCAAGTGTTCCACAGTGCCTGCATCTCCTCATCACTTACAATCTTCAACTATGGATGCTGTAATGTTTCATGAACAAAAGAACGAGTGGTATTTGAAGATAGATAACATGCATAGTGGTGTAACCAAATGTTGAAATATAATAAAATTTGACAAGGGATGAACAATACATGAGCTGTTACCTTTATGAAGGGCAATGAGAAGTTCTTCAAGCACTGGAGTGACATCAATAAACATGTGTGGCCGAGCTTGATGCAGGACGAATCTATAGGTGACGAACATGCAATGCCCTAACCCTAAATGCAATACAAGTGAGCACGCGATGAATGTAATGGACCCACGACAAACCCTAAAATAAAAATGAGGATGACAACATGCATGCAATTTGATTTACTTATGACAACTAGCCCTAAATTCTAATGCAATGCTCATGAATCACCATGCGAATCATTACGACGTGCAAATAATTAAACAATAACATTTAACTCACACATTTAATCGCAATTAATAACATTTGTTTAAATTAAGCAAGAGATGATTGACAATTAATTGAAAGTACTAAAATTAGGTGTGGATCAAAAGAGATCACACAATATCGAGATTAAAAAATTTCAAATATTTAAAGCAAAATTCATTAGAAACTCACCCATATATTAATATCGGTCATGAAGCAATGAGGGCGGTTGTGTGGAGATTGAACAAGTAGATTGGGGGCAGTGGGAGTGGCAGATGTTGGAGTTGGCTGCAGGGGAGGTTGTTGGATGGGTAGGACAGCAGGAATCGTTGGCTGGAGGGCTTGATTCCATGAGGGATTGGATGGAAGGTTCTGGGAGGTGCTTTCAGAGGGTTCTGTTGTTTAGAAGGACATCCAGGGGCTAATTGAGATGGGGAATGCTTGGATGGGGTCAGTTTAGGTGTGGAAGGGGTGGACAACGGAGTTCGACAACGAGGAGGGACATGATAGCAGGGAGGGGTTGGAATGCTGTAATCTATGACGTGGAAGGTCGGGACTGCTGTGGGTAGGTGTTGTGGAGGTGTTTTGGAGTGGGAAGAGTGGAGAAGCGGGTATATATGGCTGGGAGGGAAGGGGAGGCACAAATCTGGGCTATGGAGGGTTGGAGAGAGGTGGGAATGAAGTTACAGGTGGCATTTTGGCAAGGGAAAGGGAGATGAAGCTTCGATCGACAGTGAGGAGGGCTGTCGAGTGATGAAATACCTGGTAGGAGGTGGTAGGAGACGGCGGGAGGAGGGGTTCTATTGTGCCAGCACCACGGGAGGATGAGGGCACGCACAGAGTCGCACCGTGTGCACACTGTCTTGACCGAAGGAAGGAGCGGCTGCTTCCTCCAAATCTTCGATCCGCTCATTGTGGATATGAAGGAGATATTAATAGTATGAGTCTTAGGTTAAATAAATCAGACGATCGAGATTTATTTGATTACTCAAGCTAGCTCATGAAATAACGCCCCAAAAATAAAAAAAAATACATACAAATAGGAAAAACCGAGCCGAGCGCACTCGCTGACTCCGATCGTTCGTCCGGCGATCCAAAAATGTCAAATAATGAAAGGGTGCACAAACGGCACGCGATCGATCTCCATCAATCTCCCCGTCTCAAAAGCATTCATATCCGATAGATGGAGACTATCAGGCTCTTAGTGCAAGCTGTGCAATAATGAAAACAACTGCATGAACTCTTACATCTCAGTCTCGTAGCTCCTGGTATGTGTATGTTCTCTAACATTTATCGCCCCTCGAAGCTGCCGAGGGCCCCAAAAATGATGTATGTCGCCGCAAAAATGGAGGACAGAGCCGGGCTAAGGTGTGAATGAGGCTGTAGTGGAGGGTTAGGTTGAAGGTCCCATTACTAAGATGGTTTTTCATGTTGAATCTGATTCTCTATAGGCTACAGACACAATGAATACTTGTATTCCTAATGAAATCAAGCTCATAAAGATTTGACTCAATCTCTCTCAAGACAACGAACAGACTCATTCGCCTAACACTCAAATTCATAGTTGTTCCCAATGCAGCCCTCTCAATTAACGTGTTAATCATTGCCCTATCACCTTCCTTGAACATTTATTCTCTCATGTGATTACTCTCGTAAGTTTTAAAATGTTTATTGTTTAATATATCTTTACGTCGAAGTATGATATACAAACCATGCAATAAATACAAATGAAGAATGACAAACTTAGCAGACTTACTATGTGCAGACTCTATGTGGCAGTGGAAGTTCCTAAGGATGGGTGGCTTATCCGGTGGATCCTTAGGCGAGGTGTAGACATAATCATCGAGTGTATGAGGAACACCCAGATGACTAACTGTTATCAGAAGTGAGAGAATGCCAAATGTCTCTCAAGAGTTGTGAATCATCAGTGCGCTCGCCAGGAGGTTTATAGAAAATTCATCACGAATGCGATGATTACTCATATCGAAGACATTCACATCAGGGACAATACTTCTTAGAAAGATGGAACCATCAGGTGGCTTTTCCGGGGGCTCAACATGGGTTCCTCAAAGAATTCCTTCAGAGAAGGATGGTGCTTGAGATGATTGTCATCAATAATAATGGTGTTCTCGAGGGCAAGAGAGATAACCAGCACTAAGTCAGAACTAAACTCCTGACTCTCAATTGGGACATGACTCACCACTACAATGGGGAGGGACACCGACGAACACACACTTGAAGGCGAGTCTATGATTGTGACAATAACAATGACAATGTAAGGGGTAAGGAGAGGACATGCCACTATAAGATCAATAAATTGCTTGGATTCACTCGTAGTCGAGGTCACAATAAATAAGTCAGAATCAAATTAAGGACCACTTAGCTGACTAAGTACCTCATTGGGGTGAGAGAAATCCGTATCTGGTATCATTTCTATCATGCCCAACAGGATAAGGGTAGGAAAAGTGGTGACATCAGTACGAGAGGATTCATATTGGGGTGGTCGAGTTGTGAATCCTGTCGGCTAACTCTATAGAATTTCAAGGACTGTTCATGATGAAGGGCGAGATGACATGTCTGCTCAAGAAAGTTAGAGTGGTGATAAGCCAATTCAGTACTTTTTTCAGATTGAAATCCAGACCGAAATCGGGAAGTCGTCATAACTGGATCTTCTCGGATGTTGCTCCTCACCACTAACTCATCTAACGATTTATATACTTAGAGACATACATAGATTCTTGTTGCTCGAGTAGGCGACTTTGATATGATGCAGACAAATGCCTCTGACACAACATACACTTCATCTCCAACCTAACTCGTGATGCAGTGAAGACGACCCCGCTCATAAGTCCTCTCAATGCTAGACTAATATGCTCTAGCCTAATCTATATGTCTAAATTTCGCAAATTTAATGCGTCACTCATTGAATAACTCAAAATGATTGAGCTAGTATTCCATATTCATGAACCAATAACTAAAAGACTCAGGACTCGATGAACCGTCAAAAGATGGGACAACAACACAAACTTGGCACTCAAGATCTCTCTCAAAATGATAAGTATCGTAATAATCATCCATAAGATAATTGAGTTGTGTTGAAGGATCAACACGTTTCGCTCGCGTGCAGGGATAGGGACGATTATAATCATCGTAGTGATCGTCTCTAGAATAGAAGGATTGCGTTGAGGGGTTTCTAGAAGTGGTGTACTGGGATATCTTCATAGTGAGACGGAGATCTCTTCGAGAGGGCTCTATGAGATCAGGTATATGTGAACTCTTAATCACCAAATAGAGGAGAGAAATGACAACAATGACTAGCTATGAGGAATATAGACTATACTATTGCGTATGAACCTATATCTGATACCATTTGATGTAGGACAAATCTATAAGAGGCAAACCTGCGATGCCCTAACCCTAAATGCAATATAAGTGAGCACACAATGAATGTAATGGACCGACGATGAACCCTAAAATGAAGATGCAGATGAAAACATGCATGCAATTTGATGAACTTAAGACGGCTATCCCTAAATTCTAATGTAATGCTCATGAATCACCATGCAAATCATTCTGACATGAAATTAATTAAATAATAATATTTAACTCACACTTTTATTCGCAATTAACAACATTTGTTCAAATTAAGCAAGTAAGAGATGATTGTCAATTAATTGAAAATACTAAAATTAGGTGTAGATTAAAAGGGATCACACAATGCTGAGATTAGAAAAGTTCAAATATTTAAAACAAAAGTTATCACAAATACGTACACATTCATGTTTGCGAGAACTTGACGCAGGACGAATCTATAGGAGGCGGATGAACGATGACCTACCTCTACATGCAATGCAAATTCGACGGCGAATTCAAATTAAGCAATAAATAATCAAATCACACACATATAGTTTTAGCAATAACAAAATAATTCTTTAGGGGCAAAACAAGATTAGACTTTCCTTTGCGCGGAGGGCCAAAACAAGAGTGCACGACGAATAGTTTCCGCAATCACAAAATAATCTAGAGCAAAAATCTAGGATGCTATTTATCCAAACAAATATAAATTCACATCACCATATTTTAATATTAAAAAACAAGATCCATACAACAAATAACAACTCACAAAACATAAGGGCTATCCAAGGCAATGGAGATCTGGAGATGGGGAGAGGCGGATCTGCGCCAGGGAAGTTAGATTCAGCTGTATGGAATTGGATCCGGGCTGCGGGGACAAATCTGAATGTGGGTAGGCTTGTGGTGGATCCAAAGAGGGAGGAGGGTGGCTGTGTGGATGGGAAAAAGGGCGTATTTGATGGGGGGAAACGACCAAGCGGCTGTTGGGGTTGCGGGTATACCACCTGCGGTGCGGAGTGGCGACCTGTTAGGAGGGGCATAGTGGCTGCAGAGGAGTGGGTGGAGGCTGAACAAGGGTGGAAGCTACTTTTGGGTGGCTGGAAGGGTGGAAATAGGGGCAGAGGTACTGTACGAGGCTGGTAATGGGCGGTGGTTGCTGGACAACAATAGAGAGTGGGGTGGCTGCTGTTGGGCAGCAACAGGGAGGGGGAAACGACTATTGTTTAGAGAGGTATGGAGGGGCGGTGGAGGGATTAAATGTGGGGGAAAGGAGGCTAGGGTTAGGTATTACCTGGGGGGGGGGGGAGATAACCACCTAAGCTTCGTCACCTAGGGTTCCACAAAGTCGGCACCGTGGAGGGATCGACAGATTTCGGGATTCTTCACTCCAAAATCTTCCATAGTCCTCAACAGCCCCCTAACACTTTTTTTATAATAAAGAGAGAACTAGGACATCCCACCATCCACGACTATGATTGGACGGAGGTGGGGTAGCCCGATTACTTCAAAATAAATGCCAAAATAATAAAGTAATATATGAAATTATGTCAAAACGACGAGTCAGACGCATTTATGGAGTCGGTTCATCGATCCGGGCACGCCATTTATGGTAAATAGCTAATTGGCCCCCAATGGGCCCAAAACTCGTCCTCTGCTGCAGGTCCGCGTCTCCATTCCACATCATTCTCCCCAACTTGAAAGAATTCATCTCCTGATGAATAGAGATCAAAATTCTTTCGGTGTATGCCAGGCAAGGTTGCAGATGTCGGATGTCGGGGACATGTCGGTTTGGGTTTTCATGTCGGTTTTTTATATATCGGGGGATTTATCAGGGATATTTTATATATCGGTTTTAATATTTAATTAATTATATATTTAATTTAATGTTATTTTTTATACATATCACAATGCTTATTTTGCAACCTATTGAAATTCTAAACATTAAAAACTATATGTAACATTTAACATACATTTTTATGAGATCAAATTTTTAAAAATTAAATTTCAAACGTACCTCAATCTTGATCGCTCATAGACTCATCTATAGTTGACAGAGTAGATAAAATAAGATCATCGATTGCAAAAATGAAGTTGGATAAATAACTAGTAGTAGGGGTATTTAAAATCATTTGTTGACAAAGAAACAATTCAACAGGAAAATCTAAACTCCCAAATCAATAAAGCAACATCATTTTAGTATTAGCACTGAAATTAGTAGTATAGGGCACTGAAATTAGCCTTGCTTATAAACAACTCATTAGTATAAACAACTCATTAGTATAAACAACTCATTAGCCTTGCCTATAAACAACTCATTAGTATAAACAACTCATTAGTATAGACACTGAAATTAGTATAAACAACTCATTAGCAACATCATTTTAGTATAGACACTGAAATTAGTAGTATAGGGCACTGAAATTAGTATAAACAACTCATTACCAGCATCATTTTAGTATAGACACTGAAATTAGTAGTATAGGGCATTGAAATTAGTATAAGCAACTCATTACCAACATCATTTTAGTATAGACACTGAAATTAGTAGTATAGGGCACTGAATAACTCAGTAGTATAGGCATATTAGAAATTAGAATGCACCAGAGAGGGGGGGGGGGAGGTAGGGAGAAGAATGCACCCGTAGGTATAGACAGCAGTCAGTCGCGCAACCAGTGTCGAGAGATCCCGAGAGAGGAAGAGAGCCGCAGAGTTGTGAGAGAGCGCGAGAGAGGGAGAGAACCTGCACTAATGCCGAGAGAGGAGAGCCAGGGTGAGAGCAGCGCAGTGTTGAGAGAGCGCGAGAGAGCGCGAGAGAGCGCGAGAGAGGGAGAGCACCAACACTAGTGTCGAGAGAGGAGAGACAGAGTGAGAGCAACAGAGAGTCGAGAGAGCGCGAGAGAGGGAGAGCAGTAGAGCACCAGCGGAGAGCGCGAGAGAGGAAGAGCACCAGCGGAGAGAGCGAGAGAGGAAGAGCACCAGCGGAGAGAGCGAGAGGGAGAGCTAGGGCAGAAGCGCGACAGAGAGAGCAGCGGGGGTCGGGAGGGTGTTATAACTTATAACTTATAAATTATAGGTTATAAGTTATATAACTTATAACTTATAATTTATAAGTTATAAGTTATATAACTTCAAAAAATCGGCCGGTATGGCCGATTTTTCGGGCCGATATATCGGTCCAATCCGATATATCGGCCCGATTTTTTCAAAATGCCACGAACCTAATTTATATCGGTTTCGTGGCGTTTTGGAAGCCATACCTTTATGTCGGCCAACATGTCCCGACATGTCGGACATGTCGGCCGACATCTACAACACTGATGCCAGGTAAGACTCAATGAGGTTGACCGGAGGTCGTCCAAGTATCTTCGTTGGTGAAGTATCCTCGCCAATGGTACTCTTGTGTCTGACTGATTGGTGAGACTATGCATGCATGAGCCACGATAGCAATAATGCTCTCAAGAATCCACTTATGTTCTGGAAGTCCTGGTGCAATCACTGGTGCAGACGGTGAAGCCAAATGCGACTGACCCAAAGACAGATGAGGCTCAAAAGTAGACTAGGTGCAGGACTGAGGATGTGAAAATGTAGGCTCTCTATGGGGGAGTGGGCTCAAAAGGCTGTGGAGGTGTAAGCTCAAGAGGATCTCCACAAAATGGGTCCACATGCTCGTGAGGCTTTTAGTACGGCGTCACCTCAATATTAAATATGAGATGAATACTCATGCTCATCGGGATATCAAGATCATAGATATTTGTTCTGATCCATCTCATGATTGTGTAGAGATCTATTCGCTTAACGTTCAAACTTTCAGCAGGCCTCCCGCGGAGCCTGATAACACAGATTCTCACTATCACCTGCTCACCTTCATGAATTACCTGCTCTTGCAAATGAGCATCTGCATGCGATTTATAAGATTTATTACTAGTATTGATTTCCGTCGGACTAACTAATGTAACACATACAAATGATGAACATATAAATCAATAGACACATGCAAATGATGAAGAAATGACGCAACATACTCATGCCAATGATGCAAACAAAACACAACAAACACGACATACTTTCTATGGGGCAGTCTGACAATGACTTAAAATCTATAAAATGAGGTGGTCTATCATGAGGCTCTCTCGGTGGAGTGTAAAAAAACTAATCCAGTATACGATGAGTGTACAAATGACCCAGGAGATATCAACACTCAAAGATGAGCTCGTAAAGAGCCAAATGTCTCTCAAGGAACGTGACACATCAGGGGCCTCACCAGGAGGTATGTATGAAAAGTTATCGCGAATGCGACTACTACCTGAGTGAAAATCATATACATCGACTAGAAGAGTGTGATGCTACATACCACGACTCAATGACTTATTGGATACTATGATCAGGAGTGTTGACGCGTCAGTTTGTTAGATCCAGCATGCCATTCAGTGGCATGTCTCAAAACTCATCAAGAGTGCGATGTGTCATATGGTAGGTTCTCAAAATATCAGGGGTATGCTCAAGTGTACTTAAGGAAGACCTACATACATAATGCTCCATTCAAGATCCATTCTCTGGGACAAGACCAGGGATGATAATGAAAGTGATGCCAATAACTCGAAGCTCATAAACGAGTGGCTCATCTAAATCTCATTCTCACCTGGTTGTGGCGGCTCATCAGGAGGCTCAACAAGGGGCTCGTCATAGAACTCGTCACTATGGTCATGATCCTCCATATGAGTACCATCATAAGGGGTAGTGTCCCCATGAATGGGTGAAATAGCCACTATGAGATCAACACTAGGCTCTGGTCTTTCGGTCACGATGTGACTCAGAGCACTGATAAGGGGAGAGCGCTATATTGACCTATTCTCAAGAATGAGCCTGTCGGTGCGGTATCAAGAATTGAGTGTATGGTAGGGGTGCTAACTAACCCAAGACATGACAAAAGAAGAGGTGTAAGTGAGGGACACATCACTGTAGAATCATTAAGTCGCTCACACCAAGGTTGTCAGGATCAAGATCCTAGGTGTGATTGTTTCAGGGGTTGAATCAGATCGGATCGTAGGATCAGATCGAAGATCGTAAGATCCTACTACATTCATAAAATAAGACTTAAAGTATGAAATTGAATTTGATATCATACGATTACACAAATAATTAATACCCAAAACTATATAATTAATTATTTTCATTTGTTAACCAAAAAAGGTTTTTGACATAAGTCAAGTGTTGCCATAAAGTAAAATTGTGAGCAACATTTGTGTTCTGAAGAAGAAATTAGCAGGTGGCCTTCTACTATTATGATAAACTTGATGCTCTAGCAGCCTAGCATTGCAGGTGGCCTTCTACTCTCATGTCATGTGCTTGATTTGAGTGTATAATGTATATGTTTTAGCTATGGTGATTTTTCATTGAAGTGGTTGGATGCAGGTGCAAACTGCAAAGTCCTGTGGTGCTGTGGTGGGGATCTTGAATTTGGAAGAACTCATGTGGTCAGGCCAAATCGCCAAAGGGAAAACATCAAGCCACAATAGTTTGTCTGAACCTATACTAAATATGCTGATCTATATACCTTACTGGACAGGACCAATTAGGCTCTGGAAAATCAAAGCAAAAATCTTAAGAAACTCAAGCATTTGGAGGAAGAAGAAGTATAACATTGCTTTGTAATGTAAAATAGGAGCAGAGGTGCACGATTGTTTAAAATGCGGGCTTACTCAGTTTCTTCCGCAGAGGCGCACGGAGTCGCGAGGTCTTCCGTAGAGGCGCACAGAGTCGCGAGGTTTTTCGCAGTCTGTAGTCCGTATCGAGCGCCGACACCAATTTCTGGTTTGTACCGAGCGCCGAACGCCTCTACATTCGGGATTAGAAGGAATAACGAATACGCCGAATAGGGTTTGGTTGTCCGCTAAAATAATAAAACTGGAATCGGTAGAATTGCGCAGGGATCACGATTCTACAAGATCCTACGCGTTGGATCGCAATCTCGCGTAAACAAGAGCCTAAACCGATCATATATACGACCCAGATCTGATTTGAGGATCCGGATCAAAGGATCGTGCGATCCTACGATCCGGATCGCGATCCTCATAACATTGGCTCAGACTCGCTCTCGGTTGGGGTCATAAGAGAAGTGTCAGAAACAAATGACAGACCACTCACCAGACTAAGGACCTCACTGGGGTGAGAGAAATCCATATAAGGTATCATTTCTGTCATGTCTGATCGGACAATGATAGGCATCGTGGTGACCTTGGCATGAGAGGGACTCGTACCGTGGAGGTCGAAGCGTGAATCTAGTCGACCCTCAGCTCTTGCGGATCTCAAGGACTGTTCATGATGAAGGACGAGCTGATATGTCTGCTCAAGGGATGTCAAGCTATGATAAACCAACTTAGTGCACATGTCAGATCGAAGTCCAGACCGAAATTGGGAAGTGGTCATATCTGGCTCCTCTCGGATATCACTCATCCCGACTAAATCATAAAAATGATCCCTGTACTCAGCGACAAACATAAATCCTTGCTGAAGGGAAAATAATTGGTTGAGTAACCGACTCCGATACGACGAAGGAAGATACCTCTTACATAATATACGCTTCATATCCACCTTACTAGTGGTGCGATGAAGACGATCTCGCTTGCGGGGTCTCTCAATGCTAGACCAATGCGCTCTCGCCTGATCTAGAAGCCTAAGTTTCACAAACTTGATGTGCCGCTAACCAGATAACTATAAATGGTCAAAATAATACTCCATATCTATGGGCCAATAACTGAAAGTCTCGGGGATCAATGGGCCGTCAAAAGAAGGGTCATCAGTACGAAACTGCCACTTGAGATCTCTCTCAAAACGTCGATGCTCTTAATAATCATCGATAAGGTAATCGAGTTCTTGTTAAAGAATCATCGCGAGCCACTTGCATGTAGGGATATGAACAACATCAATAATCATACTGATCATCTCTAACATAGTAGAATCGTGTCGGTAGATCAACACAATCTCTAAGAGAGGTGTGCTGCGATTGAGAATAATCATTGTAGTAACGTGAGGATCTCCCTGAGGGGCTCCGCACGGGAGCGTGTGTGAGTGGACTCGAGCTCCCCAAATAAAGGAGAGGAATATTGGTGATACGTAGTCATGAGAAAACCTATAGACTATACAACTGCGTATCAAAAGAGTACTCGCTACCTGGGCTCTGATAACAATTGACGCAGGACAAATCTATAGAGAGTGTATGAACGATGACCTAGCCCTACATGCATTGCAAATCCGACGACAAACTCAAATTAATCAATAAATAATCAAATCACACGCATATGGTTTTAACAATAGCAAAATAATTCTTTATAGACAAATCATGCTTAGGTTTTCCTTTGCGTGGAGGGTCAAAGTAAGAGCACGCGGTGAATAGTTACTGCAAATCACAAAATAATCTAGAGACAAAATCTACGATGTTATTTATCCAAACAAATTTAAAATCACATCACCATATTTTAATATTGAAAAACAAGATCCATATAACAAATAACAACTCACAAAACATGAGGACTGTCCAAGGCAATGGAGATCCGAAGATGCGGGGAGGCGGATTCGGGCTGGGGAAGGTAGATTCGGTCGTAAGGAAACAAATATGGGTTGCAGAGACATATTTGGATGTGGGTAGGCTTGTGGTGGATCCATGGAGGGAGAAGGGTGGCTGTGTGGATGGGAAAAGGGCGGATCTGATGGGGGGAACAACTAGGCAGTTGTTGGGGTTGCGGGTATACCATCTGGGGTGAGGAGGAGCCCGGCCTGCTGGGACGGGGAGGAGGGGATATAGAGGAGTGGGTGGCGGCTTGACAGGGGTGGCAGCCTATTGTTGGGCGGCTAGAAGGGTGGAAAAAGGGGCAGAGATACTGTAGGGCGCTGGTAATGGGCGATGGTTGCTGGACAACAACAAGGAGTGGGGTGGCTGCTGTTGGACAGCGACAGGGAGGAGGAAACGATTGCTGTTTGGAGAGGTATGGAGGGGCGATATAGGGATTAGAGGTGGGGAAAAAGAGGCTAGGATTATGTATTACCTTGGGGAGGGAGATAACTACCTAGGAGTCGTCACCTAAGGTTCCAAGGAGTCAGCACCGTGGAGGGATCGCCGGATTTCGAGATTCTTCACTCCAAAATCTGTCATAGCCTTCAATAGCCCCTTAATACTATTTATAATAAAGAGAGAACTAGGACATCCCACCATCGACGACTATGATTGGACGGAGGTGGGGTAACCCGATTACATCAAAATAAATGCAAAAATAACAAAGTAATATATGAAATTGTGTCAGAACGACGTGTCAGACTCATCTGTGGAGTTGGTTCATCGATCCAGGCATGAAATATATGGTAAGTAGCCAATTGACCCCGTACGGGCCCAAAATTTGTCCTCTTCTGTGGGTCCGCGTTTCCATTCCGCATTAGAACTGAAAAAAACAAAGAAACACATCCATATATTGGTATCGGTAACGCGACTGTGTGGAGGTTGCACAAGTAGATTGGGGGCAGTGGGATTGGCAGATGTTGGAGCCGGCTGTTTGGAAAGGTTGTTGGATGGGTAGGGTATCAAGAATTGTTGGTTAGAAAGTTTGATTGCAAGGGGAATTGGCAGGGTGGTTCTGGGAGTGGGTTTTTAAGGGTCCTGTTGTTTAGAGGAAGGACCTCCAGGAGCTGGTTGAGATAGAGGAAGCCTGTATGGGTTGTTTTAGGTGTGGAAGGGGCTGGGCATCCGAGTTTGACAATAGGGAGGGGCTCGACAACAGGGTTTGACAATGGGGAGGGGTTGAAATGTTGGAATTTGTGGCGTGGAAGGTTGGGACTGCTGTGGGGAGGTGCTGTGGCGGTGTTTTGGAGTGAGAAGAGGAAGAGAGACTGGTAAATGTGGTGAGGAGGGACGAAGGGGCATAGATCTGGGCCGTGGAGGGCTGAAGAGTGGTGAGAATGAACTTACGGGTGACATTTTGTCGAGGGAAAGGGAAAGGAAGCTTGGATCGACGGTCAGGGGTGCTGGAGAGGGACATACCTGTAGGAGGTGGCTGGAAGCAGGGTCCTGTGGCGTCGACATCACGGGAGGATGAGGGCACTGAAAGCCTCACCGTGCACACACTGTCTTTAACGAAGGAATGAGTGGTTGCTTCCTCCAAATCTTCGATCCCCTCATTGTTGGTATGAAGGTATTAATATTATGGGTTTTAGGTTAAATAAATCGGATGGTCGAGATTGATTGATTTAATAACTTATGCTAGTCTATGAAATATTGCAAAAAAAAAGAAAATACATAAAATAGTAAAACTGGAGCTGGACGAACTCGCAGATTCTGATCGTCCGTCCGACGATCCAAAAATGTCAAATAATGAAAGGGTGCACAAACGACGTGTAATCGATTTCCATCATGGGCATGGGACATGATGGAGTAAAGAATGATTGATCCTCAAGCAAGGTGACATCAGTCATATTTGGTTAACACACATAGCCCTCGTGTCCTAGAGTACCCAACAAAGTCATATTTGGTTAAATTGGTGCCAATTTTCTCAATGGAGGACCACGATGAACATAACATGTGCCTACCAAAATTTGATGAATCATAAAAAAAGGATGTGCAAGGGATAAATAGCAAAAGGAGTGGTGAAACTACGAGTGGAGGAAGGCATGATTAATGAGGAAGTATGCGGTTTGACAACAAAATGAGAATGTGGCAGGAACATTAATTTGGAACACATGAGAACATGCTACCTCAAAAAAATGAGGATTCTTCCTCCTTGTGACAACATCCTTTTGTCGTTTACAGGAACATGAAGTCTGATGGATAATGTCCAAATAGGTAAGTCTCCTCAAACCCATGAATTAAGTGCTCTTAGACACTATTATTCCCGGTAACCCTGACTATGATAAAAAACTGAGTGGGAATTTAAACAATTAAGGTGCAAAAAGGCAACAAAAACTTCAGAGCGATCATTGAGAAGATATAAGTAGATTCGCCTGAATGATTATCAATAATGGTGATGAGGCAATGGAATCTAGATAAACTCAGTTTTTAGGACCCAAAAATACGAGCCAAAGAAAAGGATGGCTTCTAGAATGATGAAGAAAACTGGAGTGTTGCTATTCATTTATGCAAGGCTGGCAATTAAAATTAGACTGCTGAAGGCCGAGCATTACCAACTAAAATTTCAGAGTGATCACTAAGAAGATATAACCAAGTTAGTTTGGAATGATCATCAACAAATGTGATGAAATAATGTAATCTAGATAAACTCGAGCCTTAAAGGGACCCAAACATATGAACAAAGAAAAAAAGGGAGTATGACTTCTAGAATGAGGAGGAGAACTAGAGCTATGCTATTTTTCATAGAGGAAGACTCACAATTAACATTTGAATGTTGAAGGTGTAGGAGCGTCCTTGAAAGATCGGAAGAACGGCGTGTACAAAACGATAATGCTAATCTACGGTGGAAATGGAAGTGAGAACATAAGTAATTGGCCCCTACCATTGATACTCCGCGTCTGAAGCTTCTCTATCATAAAGGAAGAAGAAGTAAGTTATAGAATAGTTGTGGTCATAAGTTAGATGAATAACTGAAAGTAATATGAAATAGGATCATGAAGAACATGATGAATATGAATGGTAGGGATAAGAGGCACTACTCTTGATCCAGTAATTGGTGAGACAGCTCCATTGATAACTATCATATAAGTTGTAGTTGTAGATTTGGTATAATGTGGTGGTACCTGATGAGTCATGCAAAGAGAAGTACTAGAATCTACTGTCCATGAGGAACTATGAATTGGGCATGACATCTTTTCTTTAAAGCAAAAAAAGAAAGAAGCCTGAAGCCACTGCTGAGTAAGCATTCCCGTCCTCAAAGGAGCTCCTCAACTACATGGGAGGACTAGCTCGGAGGCTGATGATGGGCACAGAATTCCCTGGAAAAGGTCTGCAGCAACAGTAAATGGGATGTGTTGCGATGACAATTGTCACCCATGCTTCCCCTCAGTGAGTACTCTTTGAAAACAGTCTCCAAACATTTGAGTGAATTTCTTTGCCACAAAACAAGTCATCACCCAATCAACTGAACTCTCAGAGGAGCATTTGATGGGATACACCCAACGACAACTAATAGTAAACTTTCTGTTATAAAGGAGAACCAAATCCCACGTGCTATTTAAATTTGTTTTATTTCCTCGAGCATAGAGACAATGCGCATGTAATGTCTTCAAAATAAAAAGAGGAGAGTGAAGTGACAAAAACACGAGAATATGCAAATAAATGGCCATAGGAAACAAAATGTAGTAATAGAATGTTACCCTCATGCATACACTGGAGCGACTACTCCTCGTCGGTACCACTGGGGCGCGCATTTGGAAACCACCATGATTACAAATTGTAATTAATTAGTATTAATCATTTAATATTAATTAGATTAATTACTTAAAAGAATTTTTATTTCCTTGTATGTTTTCCTCCCTCATCTATATTAGGGGAAGGAGTTTTAGGTGTCGATATCTTGGATGTATTAGGGTTTTGGGATCTCTTTGGAGAGAGAAATCATTGGTTGACTCAGCCTCCTTGATCTTGGCCGGAGTTCGCTCCGGATTGTATCTGTGTTATTTTCCAGTTAATGCAATATTATCTTGTTCGTGCATCGTCTATGTTCGTAACAATGGTCCGACTTGCCACCCCCGTCCGCTCGTTCCAAGCCGTCGGGGATCGAGCCACGATGGACACCCGCCTCACCGCCATCTCCGTTTGTGCGTGCCTCAATCGGAAATCCGTTATGTTCTCCGACATCCTCTCCATGGCGTATCGCATCCACGCCAAGCTCAATCAACTCGACGAGCTCGATCGAATCCTCCAGCGGTACTTCCTGTTCTTTCGCTGCCCGCGCCATCACCGATCTCCGCAACACCTCAGATCCAGTTCGACGACATCGCCCCCAACTCCCCTACTTTGTCCCTCGCAGCGTCCACGTGGTTCCGCGCTCAGTCGCTCCTTCCGCCCGCCCGCTGCGACTTCCAACTTCTCTCGCCCGCTGCGACATCCAACGTCGTTGTCGACGGGACTGCACGCGAACGGATTCTTCCATCGGCGTGCCTCCCGACCTTCCCTGCCATCGACCCATGCCGCCCCTCACGCGTCTTTACCAGCAGCGCAAGGACCGACGCCCTGCCTCCACATCCCATCCAGTCACAACACAAGGACCGACATGCTTTACGCACCTTTTTCTTCTCCACGGGCCACGCCTCATTTCATTTTTTTGTTTTCCCTTGCTTTACTTAAACCCACCACTCCCCCCCCACTAAAACCCAAGCCACATCATCTCCCTTTTTTTTTCTTTTCTCTCACCCTAGCCTCTCTTCCTCTCACTAGCTGTCACCCTCTTTCATCTTTTCCATTTTTCCTTTCCAAAACCGGTGCTCTCCCACATAGCCGCACCCTTTGTTTCCCCTCTCTATCTCTCCCCAAGTTTCCTTATCTGCAACCATAAATTATATGTTCCTCCCATTCTTAACGATCCCAATAAACAATTAATTCTCGACCTTGCGGGCAAGGACAATTTTCAAGGACGATGGAATGTTACCCTCATGCATACACTGGAGAAACTACTCGCCGGGACCACCGGAGCACGCATTTGGAAACCGCCATGATTACGAATTGTAATTAATTTGTATTTATTGGAGTTTATGAGTTTATTATTATATTAATATTTGTGTGAGTGAGTATTAGTCCCACATTGCCAGTTGAGTCTGTATGCATCGTTATATTTCCTATATATTGCCCCAATGATGATGAATAAAATACAACTTCTATTTCTCTTTTATTTCTTTCAACATGGTATCAGAGGTGGAATTGACTCCTCCCTGAAATTTGGTTGCCCTAATTAGGGCAACGTACATTTCAGTGTGGCTTCCGCTCTCGATTCCTCGTGATTTCTTCATTTCTGTTCACTATTCCCGTCTATTTTCTCTTGGGCTACTTCAGCCTCCCGTTCCTTGTTTAGGGAGTCCTTATCGAAGTCTGCCAATCCCGTCGAGCATTCTATTCGAAGACTCCCATTGGGCCTTCCTCGTCAACGATCGTCTTCTACCTCATCATCGAAGGCTGCGGCTACTCTCCATCCCTCTTCGTGCTCTTGTGTCGTTCTTGCCAAATTCTTCATCTTGTCCCCATATATCATTGCCGAAAATCAACACCTGAAATCGACGCCGGACACCTGCTTCCTCCGCTCTCCATCTAACGCTTGCCTTTCATCGTCGCCTGTAGTTTGTCAGCCACCATCCCGTGAAAACTGAGGAATAGTTCGAAGCCTCACCCGCTTATTCATGAACTCGTCCGTTCTGCTAAAAAACAATGAAAATCAATATCTCATTCTCATCGATAGCAGTTGCGGTAGCTCGATTAAGATCATATCACTGGGTTTTGTTGCACTAAGCCGAGGGCAGATTTGTTTGGTCGAGAAGAAGGCAAATAGGGCTGGTTTTTAGTCTTGTTTGCTACATACTCTTCCATCTGGATTTATTTGTGCTTTCGCTCAAATTGCCATTCCAATCGTCATGGATACAATCATAAAAAATGCCAAGTATAGGATATCATTAAAGGAGTAAGGGATTCCAGAAATTCTTCGGATGACCGAAGATCAATTTTCTTTCACTCATGATCCAAGATCAGCTATGAAGCTTGATATGGCCTTCAGAAACATTACAATTATTTTTTTCTTCTCTACTGATCCCTTGGGGTTGTTTTTGCCTCCTTGGATCCCGCCTCCGCTGCTGTTCCTGCTGTTCTCTCGCTCCTTATTGCTTCCGGTGTTCCCATGGTTCCGATCAGCTGCTTTTGATCCTGAATGTTTCCATTTGCCGCTTTCCCTTAAGGGGCGCTGATCTCTCGCCAAAGTTGATTTTCTTGTGCTATTTTTTCTTGTTTGTTGTTAGTATTTGTTTCGTATCGTCGTGTTATGCCTTCATGCACGTGTTATCCATGTGAGAGAGAGTGTTGGGATGAAGGCGACTCGGATGATCTTTTCCGACTTTCGTCTTCGTTCCACACAACCTCTAGGCTTATGTCGTATGTTGTTAGCGTCTCCCCAGTTTGTCTTTCGATTGGTCATGTGTTGGGGCGCGATTGTGTTGGATGTTCTAATCTCAGCGGGTTGTGTCGTGCGGGACCGTGTCATGAGGGACCGCCCTTTGTACAGATTATCCCCGACGGATTGTCCTCGATTGCCTGGTTGATGATTTGCTCCATATCTTTCGTTTTTTTTTCGCATGTGGTGTGTGTAGGTGATGTTGGTTGACCGGTTTTCAGCGAGTCCACGTCGTGTGTGGGTCCTGCGTCGTATGTGGGTCAGCGTTGTGTGTGGCTATACCCCGGTTTGATTGCCCGGTTTGGATTTTCTCTGGTGGCTTGTCTGAGGTTTTGTCCCGCATCGCCTACCTCCATTACTGTTATTTGTTGTGTCCAAGCTGAAGGGTTCCCCTTCAGCTTGAGGGAGAGTGTTGGAGTTTATGAGTTTATTATTATATTAATATTTGTGTGTGAGTGGGTATTAGTCCCACTTTGCCAGTTCAGTTTTTATGTGTCTTTGTATTTCCTATATATTGCCCCTATGAGGATGAATAAAATATAACTTCTATCTCGCTTTTATTTCTTTCAACATTATTAATTAATATTAATCATTCAATATTAATTATATTAATTAATTATTTAAATGGATTTTTATTTCCTTGTATGTTTCCCTCCCTGATCTATATAAGGGGAAGGAGTTTTAGGTGTTGGATATCTTGGATATATTAGGGTTTTGGTCTCTCTTTGGAGAGAGAGATCATTGGAGGACCCAACCTCCTTGGTCTTTGCCGGAGCTCGCTCTGGATTGTATCCGTGTTATTTTTTAGTTAATGCAATATTATCTTGTTTGTGTCCATCCATCGTCTATGTTCGTAACATAAGATGATAGGTATTGCAACTGTGACGTGGCTTACATAATGCTAATATGAGTTGTAATCAATGTTTTATATATCAAGTCAGCATTTTATGTATTTTATGTTTTTACCCTCTCAAAGGTATTTCGGTCTTTATATTTCTCCCTTACTCAATATATGTATGAGTAAGGTGCTAGTTATGAATTAATCGATTGTTCATTTACCTCTCAACTTGGTATCAGAGGAAACCTAATCTCCCGTGTCCGCTCCGCCTTTCTCCGCTCCGCCGCTTTCTCTATTCTCCGCTCCGCCCCTTTCTCTTTCGCCGCTTTCTCTGTTCCGCTGGTTTGAGGACCTCCACCATGCTATTCCACGACACTCTTGCCAGCAGTTTCCCGCGCTGAAGGAGCCCGCCACCCCTCCTTGTGACGCGCGCTGATGGATTGTCGCTCCTCCTGCTAACTCTTCCGTCGTCCAATGTCGCCTTCTTCCAGCGCCGACTGTTTCCGATCCACCTGCTTCCGATGCAACACTGACTGCTTCTCCAGTGCCGATTGCCTCAGATCTAGCGCCGCCTTATTCTCCAGCGCCTATTGCTTCAGATCTGGGCCTTCTTGCTCTAACAATTGCTTCTCCAGGCAGCTCCCAGGCCAACTGCTTCTTCTCCAGGCATCTCTGGCCTTCTTGCTCCAGTAACGGTTTTTCCAGGCTGCTTCCAGGCCGCCTGCTTTAGATCTAGACACCTACGACCGACTGCTTCTCTGGGCTGCTTCCTGCCATGGTTATTGACTTACTGCCATTATGTTCTTAGATATTTCTTCCCGATAGTCTGTCATGGATAATTCTCCTGCCATGGTTGATTCTTTTACTTCCTCGCCAAGTATTGTGACGCCCCAGATGAGCGACCCTCAGCGGACTCTTGACCACACTGGCTCCTTAAAGATCAGCATTGTGCCTTTGGATGGGACAAATTATCTAGAATGGTCTCGTGCTGCTCAACATGTAATTCACAGTCATCAAATGTTCAGATATATTGATGGGACAACCGTGACACCTCCTCCGGACGATCCAACTTGGAAGCGTTGGGATTCTGAAAATTTCCTTGTTATCTCATGGCTCCTGCATTGCATGTCTCTTAAGGTGTATCGTAGTTATATGCTGATGGACTCGGCCTATGAGATTTGGTCTCGAGCACGCGAGACTTACTCTCAGATCCGCAATTCCACTCAGATTTATGAGCTGACACGTCGTATGCTGGAGTTACGTCAGGGATCTATGACAGTATTTACTTACTTCTCTGTGTTCGAGCATCTCTCAGGAATTAACTTATTTTGAACAGTTTACTCATGCCTGTATTGACGATGCAGTTCTGTTGCAGAAAAGGGGCGAACGATTTCGCCTACATGTTTTTCTGATGGGTTTAAACATGAAAATGGATATGGTTCGGACTAATATTCTACATCGATCAACCCTTCCATCTGTTCGGGACGCCTTTATCATGGTTCTTGGCGATGAAGACCGTCAGAGGTCCCTCAACACAACTGCTCCTCCTGATTGCTCTGCTTTTACTAGTGTTGGTCGAGGTGGTTCCAACCATACCAACACTGTCCCTACTTGTGATTACTGTGGTCGCATGGGCCATACTCGGGATGTATGCTTCAAGCTCCATCCTCACCTTGGTCCATCTGGATCCGGTCGTGGTCGGGGGCGTGGTCGTGGACCAGGACGGGGGAGCCCGACAGAGTGGTTCTTGTCCTCATGAATCATGATGCTGCTTATTCTACAGAGGTCGATGATGACCATCATGGTCAGCCCCCATGACATTTTACTGTGTTTGAATTGGATGCTCTCCGTCACCTCTTACACTCTCAGTCAGACACTATCTCGATTTCTTCTACTTCCTTTGCTACTGTTGCTATGCCTAATGCCAATGTTGCTGCGACACCTCCGTCTGAGTGAATCATTGACTCGGGAGCTACTGATCACATGACCGACTCCTCCTCAGGTTTTTCTTCCTACACTCCTTGCCTGGTAAGGACAACGTTATCTCCGCAAACGACACCTTGTCCCCTATTGCTGGCAAGGGCAACATTTCATGTTCCTCCTCTTTTTCCCTCTCTTCTGTCTTGCATGTTCCTTCTTTTTCTCGCGGTCTTCTTTCAATTAGCAATATCACTCGGTCTCTTAACTGTTCTGTAACCTTCTTTCCTAATTTTTGTGTTTTCCAGGAACTGTGTACGAAGCGGATCATTGACAATGGTAGGAATCGCGGTGGCCTGTACTATCTGGATTCTACTACATCATCCCTTGCCCTCTCTACTTCTGCTGTTACTGCTGCTGATGCTCGATGCTGACATTTGCATCTTGGACATTCTTCTCCAGTCTACCTTTAGAAATTATTTCCTACTTTATTGCCGTTTGTTACAATCTTCTCCTAGTACTACTCCTTTTGCTGCTATACATTCTGATGTTTGGGGGCCTTCCCCCATTGTATCTTTAACTGGTTATCGTTGGTTTGTCACCTTTATCGATGGTTTTTCCCGTACTACTTGGGTTTACCCCTTAAAGAAAAAAATGAAGTGTTCCTGGTATTTCAAACCTTTCATAAAACGGTGCAAGCTCAGTTCAATGGTAATATTCGTGTTCTTCGTAGTGATAATGGGAGGGGGGGGGGGGGTACGATGATCGTGGAACGTTTGTCTCTTACCTCACAAGTCGTGAAATTATTCACCAAACCACTTGCGTTTACACCACCCAAAATGGTGTTGCAGAACGAAAAAACCAGCATCTGCTTGATGTTGCTCGGTGCCTTCTCACCACCATGCACCTCCCTAAACCATATTGGGGTGATGCCATCCTAACTACTACTCATCTTTTCAATCGTCTTCCTTCACGGGTCCTAGACTATGCTACTCCTCTAGCCCGTCTCTCCTCCACTTTTGTTGTTCATACCTCTCATCTTCCACCCACATTTTTGGTTGTGCATGTTTTGTTCACGTACATCAGCCTCATCGTGACAAACTTGACCCTCAGGCTCTCCGTTGTGTCTTTGTTGGTTATTTTGCCACTACAAAAGAGTATCAGTGTTACCGCCCTCCTTCCAGACGTGTTTTCTGTACCATGGACGTTACTTTCCACAAGGAAGAATCTTATTACTTGGACTCGACTCACTCCACTCGTCAGGGGGAGAATGATGTCATGGATTTTGATTCCACAATTCCTCTCCCTCTGATTCCTTCTATACCTGTCATGCCTTCCACCACAGTTACACCTCCTTCGCCCCTTGACACCTACGTCGTGGTCTCATATATACCATCGTCCGTCTCTCATCTCCCCTTTTCCTCACATTTACCATCGTCGTCAAACAGGTAAACAACCCTCCGTTGTTCCATCGCTGCCAGTGCCATCTTTGGGCCCAGATTATGATGTTGATCTGCATGTTCCCTTTGTTGTGCTAAGAGGTAAGGCTGTGTGCACGAAACACCCTATCTCTAATCATGTTGCTTATGATCACCTTTCCCAGCTTTATCAGGGTTTTATATTTTCCTTGTCTGTGATCACTATTCCAAAGACGTGACAGGAGGCGGTTGGCATCCCGACATGGGCTCAAGCAATAAAGGAGGAAATGTCTGTCTTTGACAAGAAACACACATGGGATGTCTCTCCCCTTCCTTCTGATAAGAAATCCATCGGTTTAAGGTGGGTTTTCTCCGTTAAGCAAAACCAGGATGGTAAAGTTGAGCGATATAAAGCCCGTCTTGTGGCTTGTTGATACACCCAGACTCAGGGAGTCGACTATCAGGAGATCTTTGCTCTTGTAGCAAAGATGAATTCTGTTCATGTTTTCTTATCTTGTGTTGCGTGCTTGGGCTGAGATCTACACCAACTAAATGTTAAAAATGTTTTTTTTGTACGGTGATCTTGATGAAGAGGTGTACATGACATTCCCCCCGGGTTTTGTGGAGAAGGGACAAGAGAGATTTTCTTGTCACTTAAGGAAATCTCTGTATGGGCTGAAACAGTCTCCCAGAGCTTGGTTTGATAGGTTTCTCAAGGCCATGATCAAATTTAGCTACAAACAGGGACAATCTGATCGTACTTTATTTGTCAGGAGAAGTGATGGAAAAATTATAGGTCTTATTGTCTACGTTGATGAAATTGTGATCACCGGAGATGATTCAGACAAAATGTCAAATCTAAAGGCTCTTCTGTCTGCAGAGTTTGAAGTTAAGGACTTAGGGATATTACGTTACTTCCTAGGAATTGAAGTGACCCGTTCTGATCAGGGTATCTTCATCTCTCAACACAAGTATGTTTTAGATCTGTTAAAAGAGACTGAGATGCTCAGTTGTGTCCCTGGTAACACTCCTATGAAGGAGAACCATAGAATCGACGAAGACAGTGATGACGATCGCATTGATGCTTCGAGTTATCCGAGATTGGTTGGGAGGATATTATACCTCTCTCATACTCGTCCCGACATCACATATACTGATATACGATAGGTATCTTGAGTAGATATATGCATGCCCCTAGGATCAGACATCAGGATGTAGCCTACCGCGTACTACGATACTTAAAGATGGTTCTCGGTTGTGGGCTTATGTTTTCAAAGAATAACCACTTAAGGATTGAGGTTTTTATTGATGCAGATTGGGCCGGAAGCCGTGATGACAGGAAATCTACAACGGGGTATTGTACCTTTGTTGGTGGAAATTTGGTCACGTGGCGTAGTAAGAAGCAAAATGTTGTGGGCAGATCTAGTGCTGAAGCCGAGTATCAGTCAATGTTTCAAGGTCTCTGTCAAGGTTTATGGCTGTGTACCTTATTACAAGACCTGGGTCTTCAGGAGAATACTCCCATCTCTCTGTTCTGTGACAACAAAACTGCAATCAACATATCTCATAACCCTGTTCAACATGATAGAACTAAGCATGTCGAGGTTGATCGTCATTTTATCAAAGACCACCTGAAAAAAGGAAACTTAGTCACTCATTTCGTTTACTCTATAGATTAGTTAGCCGATGTTTTCACCAAGAGCTTGGGGTGCGATGTTTTATTGATGATATCCATAAACTCGGAATGACAGATATCTACCGTCCGACTTGAGTGGTAGAGTTGTAATCAGTGTTTTATATACCAAGTCAACATTTTATGTTTTTACCCTCTCAAGGGTATTTCGGTGTTTGTATTTGTAGAAAAGCAGAGTAATGAAACTTGTGGGCTGTATTTCTTGTATTAACCTTCAAGTATGAGTACATATATATAGGCAGAGAGAAAGAGAGAAATCCCAAAAATACAATGTGGAACAAAGTATATGACACACATGAGCTTAAATGGGCCACAATTATAATGAGCTTTTACATATCTTTCTACTATCTTCTAACACTCCCCCACAAGCTGGAGCATACAAATCATAAGCACCAAGCTTGGATAAGAACTGCTGGTATAGTGGCTGAGGTAGAGCCTTGGTAAAGATGTCTGCAACTTGCCCAGAGACTGGAACATGTTCCAATTCACGTTTCTTCAGTTGGGCCTTCTCCCGGGCAAAGTGACAATCAACCTCAATGTGTTTTGTTCGCTCATTGAACACATGGTTCTTCACAATATGTATAGCAGCCTGACTGTCACAGAACAGATTAGCTGGTGAGGAGAGTTTGACACCCAAATCACAAAAAAGGCTCTCCAACTAGGTAAGTTCAGATACGACAGCAGCCATTGCACGATACTCAGCTTCAGCAGAGGAGCGAGCAATCGCCGATTGCTTCTTGCTACGCCATGTGATGAGATTTCCTCCAAAGTAGGTACAGAAGCCAGTGGTAAATCGTCGATCATCAAACGAGCCCGCATAGTCAGTATCAGTATACACGACAAGAGATAAGGAGGAGGATGACTTGTATACCAACCCTCGTCCCGGGGCAGCTTTCAAGTACCTGAGAATGTGTTCGACAACCTTTAGATGAGAAATTCTTGGTGAATGCATAAAACGACTAACCACTCCAACATCAAAAGAGATATCAGGCCTGGTAACTGTTAGGTATATCAGTTTTCCTACAAGGCGCCGATAATATTCAAGATTTGTAAGTAAAGAATCTGACTCTGTTCCATGAGCACTTAGCTTGTGGTTGACATCCATAGGTGTGTCTGCGGGTTTACATCCGGAATAACCCGCAGCTTGAAGAAGGTCAAGATAGTATTTCCGTTGAGATAGGACCATGCCATCAGGTCGTCGAGCAACCTCAAGTTCAAGGAAGTATCGAAGGTTCCCCAGATCTTTTGTTTAGAAGACATAATTTAAGTGTTTTTTGATCTGTTGTATCCCGGTGAAGTTATCACCAGTTATCAAAATATCATCCTCGTAGATTAAGAGAATGACAGGCCCTGTGGATCGATGATGAGTAAAAAGTGAGTAGTCAGCCGAGCTCCACTGAAAGACAATATCAAAATAGTTTTGCTAAATTTTTCAAACCAAGCCCGAGGGGACTGTTTGAGACCATAAATGGCTTTACGCAGACGACACACCCGAGACTCCCCCGTGGTCTCAAACCCGGGAGGTTGGTGCATGAAGACCGTTTCCTTAAGATCACCATTAAGAAAGACATTTTTAATATCCAGCTGATGGAGAGGCCAGTGACGGTGAACAACAAGGGAAATAAGGACCCGAACAGAGTTTAGTTTGGCGACAGGGGAAAAGTGTCTCCTCATAGTCCAAGCCCTGTTGCTGAGTAAACCCACGAGCCACAAGACGGGCTTTGAGGCGGTCAATTGTCCCATCCGGAGCATGTTTAATTGCAAAAATCCATTTACAGTTGACGCAGCACTGGGCGGAAGTAAGGGGTACCAGATCCTAAGTATGATTAGCACAAAGGACCGATATCTCAGCCTCCATTGCCGCTCGTCACCCAGGATGTTGAAGAGCTTCCTGCACAGTATTAGGAAGAGAAATAAAGAAAAGAGCAAGAGTAAATTTGAGCAGAGGAGGAGAGAGCCGATGTAACGAAATGTATCTTGCGAGAGCATGAGCCGTAGAAGCGGAGGCAGGATCAGCCGTCCACGAGATTGTACTGGTAGACAGTAGCTGTGGTTGGGCTCCTGAGTTCGGATGACGGCGGGTGTAAACACGGATAAGAGGTGGTTTGGGTGGTGGTAGTTCCGCGTGGGGTGTTGGAAGAAGATGAGATAGAGGAGTCGTGACTGGGATTGCAGGACAGGGCACGGGTGGCACATGTGGGATACCACAGTGGATGAGTGAAAGAGTTGGTCTTCCAGGAAAGTAACATCAGCTGAAACAACCACTTTCCGGTCGACGGGAGAGTAACATACATATTCTTTTTGAGTGCGAGAGTACCCAACGAACATTTATTTTGTTGCACGAGCCGCAAAATTATCCGTATGTGGACAAGGATTATGAACATAACACTCACATCCAAATACCCGAGGCGCGATAGGAAATAGAGATTGAGAGAGAAAGAGAAGGCTAAACGGAGTGGCGAAGTTGAGAACAGAGGAAGACAGACGGTTGATGAAATAACTTGCAACCGACACTACAAAGTTCCAGTATTCGATGCGTACCTGCATTTGAAGCATTAAGGAGCGGGAAACATAAAGAAGATGCCGATTTTTCCGTTCCGCCACACCATTTTGCTGAGGAGTGTAAGCAGAAGAGGTTTGATGTATAATTTCAAATTCAGCACAAATTATAGCGAACGTACGACTCCCGCGCATTATCTGTTCGAATGATTTTAAGCGGAGAGGAGAACTGGGTACGAAGTTCAGTAACGAACGTACGAAAAATAGAAGTGAGTTCAGTGCGATCCCTTAGTAAATATAACCAGGTTACTCGAGAGTAGTCATCGATAAATGTTACAAAGTAGCGGTACCCAAATACACTTGGGACTTTATATGGGCCCCAAATATCAGAGTGAACAATAGATAAAGGAGTAGTACTCCGATGACAAACAAGACTAAAAGAAACTCGATGTTGTTTACCAAAGATACATGATTCACAAGTAAACTCTTTTAAGGAGATATCTGGAGGAGCTTGCTTTAGAATCTGAAGGGGAGCATGTCCGAGACGACGATGCTATTCGACCGAGAAGACGATAGAAAGTGTAGATGGAAGGACATCGAGAAGATAGAGCGCATGTGACAGCCGTCCGCTTCCAATAATATTCCGCATTTTGCCGATCCTGCACAACAAAGGAAGATGGTGAGAATGTAATATTGCAATCAAGATCCTGCGTCAGGCGACTAACAGAAAGTAAGTTGAACGGGGATCCCGGAACATGAAGAACCGAGGTTAAGGAGAGGGTAGGTGTAAGATGGATGTCAGCAGTTCCAGAGACAGGGGTGGAGTCACCATTGACCACAGTGATAAACTTGGGATGAGGAGAGGCCAAGTATTGCGGCGGCTTCTGGCAAGTAATGTGATGGGTGGCCCCAGAGTCCACAATCCAGTGGAAACTCCGAGATAGACATGATATACCTTCATTGGCGATGGAAGCCACAGAGCTTGAGGAGCGAGCAATCACCCCTTGGAGTTGCTGAAGCTGAGTGAGGATAACATCATGCCATAATGAGCGGTAGAAGAAGTCGAAGTAGTAGCAGAGTGCGGAGAGTCAGCCTTAGTAGAGGCAACATGGTGGGGTGGCAGACCATGCTTACGATAACAGGTGGCCTCCAGATGATTGTCCCGATCTCAGAAAGTGCATTTAAGGGGGGATTTGCCAGTACGTCCTCGTTCCCGAGACGAATGATGACCCCCACGGGTTGAAGGACCACGATTGGAGTTAGGTGGTGAAGGTAGCTAGAGAAGAGCTGGAGAGGGAGGCATAAGAGTCTCGGGAGGCGGAGTGACCTTCAGAAGCATTGAGCAGACATCAGAGAGAGAGAGAGAGAGTGAGTAGTGGCAGAGGAGAGTATCTGAGCTCGAACACTATGCAGATGAGGAGGAACCTGAGCCATCATCATGGCTATCCCAATTGCCTCTTTTTGTGCCCGTTGGGCAAACAGATCTGTAGTAGGAGGCTGGTGTTGTATCCATGCCTCAACAAGGGTCTTGGCCTTGGCAACGAAGGAAGTCAGATCGCCTGATATCTCGGGATCAAGGGATTGAAGGTCAGTGATGATGTCAAACAGATGCTGGAGGCTGTTTTGGCCAGAATAAAAGGAATAAAGTTCCTCCTATATGGACTTAGCCGTGTCATGATACATGGACATCTTGTAGGGCTCGATATACATGGAGTTGAGAAGCCAGGATTGCACACGGCCATCATCACGAAGCCACTCATCAGTTGGAAGGGCCAGAGTAGCCCGGGTCAAGTGATAAAAAAGTCCTTTCGTCTGGAGCACCCGACGAACGGAATGAACCCATTCCACAAAGTTGCGTTTGTCATTGAGAGATATGGTGCTAATCCCGAGTTCATCTCGAAAATCAGTAGTGGAAGTAGCAGCCCGAGTGGCAGAGGCGAAGCAGCAGTGGACTCGTCAGAGGCAGAAGTGGAACCCATGAGACCGCAACAAGGAGACCAACCAGGTCTAGCCGCAGGAAGAGCCTGGCCGCAACGAGAAGACAGAAGCCGCAGCGAGAAGTAGCCAGAAGAAGAGCAGACCTAGCCGCAACGATCTGAAGGCAGCCGGGGCAAAGTCGGCGAACAGGAACTTGACTGGGCGGACAGAGACATGCCGTAACCAATAACCCAAAGCGGTTAGAGAAGAGATGCCACCTTGAAGAGAGCACAGGAGAAGCCGCACGGTCTCGGTGTCAACACACTAGCGACAAGAGGCCGCGACCAAGATGCGGAGCCCACGGCGGGAAGAGAAGCCGCAGCGAACAAGCGAGGAGAAAAACGAGCGAGAAGTCGCAGCGACTTAAAAGGCCGCAGCGGCTAAGAGAAGACCGCGCGAGAAGCACGTTGTGACAAGGGAAACGCAGCGGGTAGGGGAGCCAAGGAGGGTAGGGAAACCGCAGCGACTAAGCACGGAAGACCACACAGTCACGGTGAGCACACCAGCGGCAAGAAACATTGCCGCGACCAAGATGCGGTGGAGCAGCAGATGGGAAAGCTACATAGAAGAAGAGAGGGTGCAACGATTATGAGATGAAGCCGTGCAAGAAGAAGAACCCACAACGAGTAGAGGGAGAGGTGGGAAGGCGGGTAGAGAAACAACCCGCAACGAGTAGAAGGAGAGGCGAGAGGGCGGGTAGAGGAACAAGCCACAACAAGTAAAGGGAGAGGCGAGAAGACAGGTAGAGAATCAAACCGCAACGAGAAGGAGAGGGCCCCAGCTGCCCGAGAGATTTATAAAAGGGGGGGGGGGGGGTGAAGAGAGAGGTGGAAGCCACGAGAGAAAAGAGAGAAGCGGATAGAAAACTTAGCCGCGGTTAGAAAAGAGAGGTCGCCAGACTAAGCGGTTAAGCAGAGGAACAAGTCGCCCGGTTAACCGGAGGGGCGGACGGTTAAAGAGGAACAGATCGGACCGTATCCCTTTGATACCATGTAGAAAAGCAGAGTAATAAAACTTGGGGGCTGTATTCCTTGTATTAACTTTCAAGTATGAGTACATATATATGGGAAGAGAGGAAGAGAGAAATCCCAAAAATACAATGTGGGACAAAGTATATGACACACATGGGCTTAAATGAGCCACAATTACAATGAGCTTTTACATATCTTTCTACTATCTTCTAACAATATTTCTCCCTTGCTCATATATGTATGAGTAAGGTGCTAGTTATGAATTAATCGATTGTTCATTTTCTTCTCAACTATATGTTCATCATCAGTGGATGTAGATGCAATGATAACATCTTATGCAACAAAAGGATTATCGTCTAGAGTATGATTGACACATGCACGTGCTCTAAAGGTGCTGTCGCAATGTCCTCTGGCTACTGTTGTGCTTTTCAACAACACACTCGATCATAAAATTGCAAGCTTGATAACTCAAGAGGCCTCAACTGACTGTGAATCTACAATAATGAGCTGGTGGAAGTAAGAGCATACATCAGAGCAGAGTATGCAAAAGGGTGGAAAACACTTCTTAGTTCATGCCCATATACCAACCACTCGCCTGATCTTTAATTTCTGGATACAAACATAAGCGATAGTAAAGATAATAATACATTTGGTGCAGATTAAGTTCACGAATGGAGATCAAATTGAATATAAAGTTAGGGAGAAAAACATCGACTGTAGAGATAGAAATGTTATATGTTGTACACGACTAATTACATTTAGCGATAGTATAGCGTCATCAACAAAAGTGACATTTTAGTGAAAGGAGGTGTATACAGATGAGTAAACAAGAATGTATTACTAGACACATGATCTAATGCACCTATCAATATGGGAGTGAACACAAGGATTGAGTGTGGAAAGCGATAGAAGATGCGCTAAATATGTTTTCCTTTATGTCCTGATTAATAGATACTGAAGGAAGTTGGAATACTTATCAGGAGAAATGTGGATGGAGTTGAATGAGGAGGAAATGATAATTGCTTGTCTATTATTCATCCATAGAGGGTTATGTATAATATTACAATAGACTCGAAGACTTAAACGCACATTGTGTGACTAAAACTCACTTACGCACAATAATAATAAAATAACAAAATACAAGACTTGCAAATATCTCTCAACTCTCCTCCTAAAGTCGGATGGAAGATGTCGGTCGTTTCAAGTCTTTTGATGTCATCAATGAACGAGTCACATCCCAAGATTTTAGTGAACACATCGACCAATTGATCTTTAGAGTGGACGAACGGTGTGACCACTGTCTTTTTATCTAAGTGATCTTTGATAAAATGTCGATCCACCTCAACGTGCTTTGTCCTGTCATATTGAACTGGATTGTAAGCTATGCTGATCGCTGTCTTGTTGTCGCAAAACAAGGAGAAAGGAGACGTCACGAGAAACCCCAAGTCATGTAGAACGGTACACATCCATAGACCCTCCTACATGCCTTGTGACATTGCACGACATTCTGCCTCAGCGCTCGATCTGACCACTACATTTTGCTTCTTACTGCACGCCATGTCACCAGGTTTCCTCTAACAAAGGAGCAATAATCTGTTGTAGATTTCCGATCATCACGACATCCTGCCCAATCAGCATCAGTGAAAACTTCAATCCTCAAGTTGTCGTTCATGGAGAACAGAAGACCACGACCAGGAGCTTTCTTCAAATACCGTAACACACGATATGCTGCATCTTGATGTCTGACCCTGGGAGCATGTATGTATCTACTCAGAATGCCAATTGCATAAGTAATATCTGGACGAGTATGCGATAAATATATTAGTTTCTCAACTAATCTCTGGTAGCGAGTCACATCTGCCTGGTCACTGTCACCATCTTCACAGATTCCATGATTTTCTTCCATCAGAGTGTTCGCAGGAACACAATCAAGCATACCAGTCTCCTGTAACAGATCTAGAACATACTTTTACTGAGATATAAAGATACAATGATCCGATCTAGTCACCTCAATACCCAGAAAGTATCGTAATCTTCTCAAGTCTTTCACCTCAAACTCAACAGATAAGAGAGACTTGAGATTCACAATCTCTTCCAAATCGTTACCAGTGATCACAATGCCATCCACATAGACAATAAGGACTACAATACCCTGATCACGTCTCCGAATAAACATATTGTGATCAGACTACGCTAGTTTGTACCAAAATTTGAGTATAGCCGTGAGGAATCTGCCAAACCATGCTTTGGGGGACTGTTTCAAGTCATATAAGGACCTCTTTAGCCGACAAACAAGAACTTCAACTCCCTTTTTCACGAACCCAGGAGGGAATTTCATGTATACCTCTTCATCAAGCTCACCATGTAGAAATGCGTTCTTAACATCCAGTTGGTGAAAGTCCCAGTCTATGCAAGCCGCGCATGTCAACAATACCCGAATAGAGTGCATCTTAGCCACGGGGGTGAAAGTCTCCTGGTAGTCAACTCCCTGAGTTTAAGTGTACCCCTGGTCGACCAGCTGTGCCTTGTACCGTTCGACCTTCCCTTCTTGATTCTGTTTGACCAAAAACACTCATCTCGAGCCAATAGCTTCTTGTCAGGAGGAAGGAAAGAGACATCTCAAGTGTGGTTCTTGTCCAAGGCTGATATCTCCTCTTTCATAGATTGAGTCCGGGCCGGGATACCGAAAGCTTCCTGCCATGTCTTAAGAATAACAACCAAAGAGAGAGAAGCAACAAAGACCTGGTGGGCCGGGATAAGATGGTGGTAAGCTATATGATTAGAAATTGGGTGTTTAGTACATGCATCCTTACCTTTCCACAAAGCAAGTGGAATATGCAAATCCACATCATCAGAATCTGAGGCGGAAGCGAACACTGTTAGAGGCGGAACCTTAGTAGCCTGTATACCGGAGGAGCGTTGGTGGTACACGTGTGCAAAAGGGGTGATCAGAGTACCAGGAAGAGGAACAAGGATTGGAGGACCCAGTTCCTGAGGCAGCGAAAGCTGTGGTGGTAGAGGAGGAAGAATAGGAAGAGGAATATCCGTATCACCACTACTCTCCCCCTGACGAAGAGAGTGAGTCGATGATAAAAAATAGGATTCCCCTTCTCGAAAGGTAACATCCATAGTGCAAAACATGCGTCCAGAGGGGGGGGGGGGGTGATAACAACGACATCCTTTCGTCGTGGAAGAGTATCCAAGGAACACACACAGATGAGTCCGAGGGTCCAATTGTCTCGGTGAGGCAAATGTATATGTACAAAACATACACATTTAAAGACATGAGGAGGCAGATGAGAAGTATAAACTACAGTCATGATAGACAACCGAGCTAGGGGAGTAGAATAGCCAATAATGCATGAGGGAAGTCGATTGATAAGGTGGACAACGGTAAGAACAAAATCACCCCAATAGGATTTGGGGAGGTGGATAGTACCCAGAAGATGACGGACGACATCCAACAGTTGCCAGTTTTTTCATTCGCCAGCTCCATTTTGGGTAGAGGTGTGAATACACGTGGTCTGGTGGATGATACCATGACTAGTGAGGTATGGGCCAAATGTTCCCCGATCGTCATATTCCCCCTCATTATCACTGCGCAGGACACGAATAACACCTTTAATTTGGGTCTGAATCATTTTGTGAAAAGTTTGAAAACAAGAGAAGACTTCACGCTTCTTTTTTAACAAATACACCTAAGTTGTGCGAGAAAAACAATCAATAAAAGTGACAAACCAACTAAAACCAGATATAATTAAAACGGGGGACGAGCTCCAGACATCAGAGTGAACAACATCAAACAGAGCGGTATTGGGATAAGATAAATGTGAGGAACTATGTCTCACATGTTTAGACCTATCACAGACATTACAGACAAAAGTTTGTAAAAAAAAAGAAAAAAACAAAAAACAACTTCTAAAGATAGATAGAAGCCGGATGTCCAAGCTGCAGGTGCCATCGACGAACATCATTAACTGTAACAGTAGTGCATGAGAGAGCCTAAGAAGATGAAGGCTGAAGATCCAAGTAATACAGACCACCGCGGTTCCTACCACTGCTAATGTTCTGCTTAGGGGTGTAAACGAGTCGAGATCGAGTCGAGCTTGGCAAAATTTCCAAGCTCGACCTAATCATTTCAAGCTCGAGCTCGTTTTGTCCTGGCTCGAGCTCGAGCCCAATGCCTTCTTATCGAGCTCGAGCTGCTGACAAACTTTTTTGCTCATGAGTCTGATTTTCTTTATATTTTTATTTTTTTAAATATATATAGGAATAAAAAGCTCGCGAGTCAGCTCGCGAGTTCATGAACAATAACATCCGAGCTCGACTCGTAATCGAGCTCGAGCTCTACATGCTCGAGCTTGAGTCGAGCTTTTTTTGATCCGACTCATCGAGCTTTCGAGCCGGCTCAACTCAACTTGCACCTCTACTTCTGCTTCGTACCCAGTTCCTGAAAAACACATGATTCAAGAAAAAAAAAGTCACAGAGCAATTAAGGAATCAAGTAATATCATTGTTAGAAAGTAAATTGTGAGGAAAGAGGGAACATGATGGCAAGAGAAATAGAAGGGGAACATGAAATATGGCCTTTGCCAGTAATGAAAGACAACAAGCCATTAATAGATATATAATTTTGTCCTTATCATACAAAGGAGTGTAAGAGAGAAAACCTGAGGAGGATCCTGTCATGTGGTGAGTGGAACCAGAATCAATCACTCACTCAGAGGAGGAGGCAGTGGCTGCATGGGCACTTGACATAACAATAGAGGCAATGAATGCAGAGGCACCTAGAGGCTGATCAGACTGAGAGTGTAGCAAGCGGCAGTAAGCTGCCCAGGAACAACAGTGGAGGTCTCGTCGTAGACGTCTGTAGAGTAAGCAACATCATGAGGTCTGTGCCACTCTTGCGATGACCCCCACGTCCTGGCCCCTGACCACGCCACGACCACAAGGGGCAAGATGTGGGTGAAGCCTGTAACACACCTCCCAAATGCGTCCTTTGTGACCACAATAATCACAAGTGGGAGCAGACAAGTTAGGGATGAGAGCATGACCACGACCAACGCTAGTCAGGGCAGTGCGCTCAGGATGAGTGCTAGCACTAAGGGACTTCCGACGCTCTTCATCACCTAGGACCATGCTGAAGGCTTCCCGAAGTGACGAGAGAGGAGTGCGGTGAAGAATGTGTCTGCACCACGTCGAACTCCATGTTCAGCCCCATCAAGAAGACATGGAGACGAATGCGATCCTCCCGTTGTTGGTGCTGAATAACGTCCGCAGTGCATGCTGGAGTGAAATGCGAGAAATAGTCCAACTCCTGATATATACGCTCAAACTATGAAAAAAGGACGACACAGTCATAGCCCCTTACCGCAGTTCCAAAATGCGGCGAGTAAGTTCATAAACCTGTGTAGAACTGTCAATTTGAGAATACGTCGCACAGGCACGAGTCTAGATTTTAAAGGCGGAGTCCATCAGCATGTAACTTCGGTAAACTTTCGGAGATATAGAGTGAAGAAGCCATGAAACAACCAGAGAGTTTTTTGAGCCCCATCGTTTCCAGGAGGGATCGGTTTTTGGGGGTTCCTTAACAGTTCCATCAATGTAGCCAAACATCTGATGACTGCGAATAACATGTTGCGCCGCCCGGGACCATTCAAGATTGTTTGTGTCATCCAGCGGGACCGTGGTAATCTTCAGGGAGCCAGAGTGGCCATGAGACCACTGCGGGTCACTCATCTGAGGCTGAATCACACCCGGTGATGACGCGGAAGAGTCACCCATGTCGGAGCAACAGATTTGGTCAAAAACAATGCAGGAAGAGCCGCCGGCAACAACGCAGAGGGGCCCCGGACAGGCCAACGGCTGGCGGCAACACAACAGGAGGAGACGACAGGGACTGCGCAGAAGATCTGGTGCAGGAGAAGGCCCCGGAGGAGGCACCAAAGCAGAGATCAAAAAGAAACCTTGGAGGAGGCACAATATATTTGCGTAGTAGATCTATCGCTCTAGAGCGGTCGTAGCGGAGAACAAATGGGCTGCGTATGGAGGGACGACGACAGCGTCCCTCTCAGCCGCTGACGGTTGCTTGGAGGCCGCCCGTCATCCCCGTAGAGAGTGCAGAAGGAGACGTCGGCTGTTGATCTGGAGTGGAGAAGTGCAGACGGCGGATGCGGACGGGAACGAAAGTTAGTGGAAACGGGAGATTAGGGTTTAGCTCTGATACCGAGTTGAATGAGGAGGAAATGATAATTGCTTGTCTATTATTCATCCATAGAGGGTTATATATAATATTACAATAGACTTGAAGACTTAAACACACGATGTGGGACTAAAACCCACTTACGCACAATAATAATAAAATAACGAAATACACGACTTGTAAATTTCTCTTAACTTATGGTTGCTCCCTCTAGCTTCACATACTATGAGATGATGGTAGATGTCATAATAGCTGAGTGAAGAGAGCGTCTAGGTATAAAACCATGATGTTGTGACATGTTTTTGATCTGTCCCGTCTTTCCACAGTGAGTACACTTGATACATACATGTTGAACACAATGTCAACATACAGTTGTCATATAAATGACCCAAGTCTCCTAACGACAGCAAGAAGAGAAGTCTACGACCTTTGATGTATGTAGGAAACTCTTCGACTGCAAGAGAGTACACATATAGGAAGTGGCTATGAGTCTCTATTGTAGGAGAGGATGTGAATCTCCTCAATTGAAAGAGATAATTACAACCACGACAATTGCTCCCCATGCTAGAGGATGCCAAGACCCTTGTGAACTGGGTGGACAAAGTACATCAACTCGAAGAATGGCACTCAATGAAGGTAGATACTCATTTGGAGATCGTTTGATGGGAGGATTGAAGACTGTTAGAGTTATTAGTATTTTAATATCATTGTTATTTAGGAGTTTATTCCTACACCGCCTATCGGTGTTGTGAGTCAAGGGCTCCGACGGATGCTTCTCCCCCTCGCTCCCGTCGACAAGATCATCCCTTGATTCCAAAGACGGGAGTGGGCCTTTCTCCTGACGAAGACACAGGGTGCAGTGTCTTCCGCATTTGTTCTTGTCATCGTCGTGGCTGCTGCCTCTCCCATTCGCGACTTGCGTCTTCTCGCGGCTCCTCTTCGGCTAGGGAGTTCTGCTTCCACTCCTCTAACGTCGCCTATGGTTTCCTCTGGAGCTTCTCCCGTCAAGCTCGATTGCACCAGTCTGCTTCTTCTCCGGCACGGGTGGCTTCTTCTTCGACACATGATCCACGTGAGGGGAAGTGTTTGTGATAACGGCGACTCGGATGCCTCTTTCCCGACTCCTGCCTTAGTCACACATGGCCCCTAGGTAGTCACACATGGCTCCCAGGTAGATTTCGTCTGTTGTTTGTGTCTCCCCGTCTTTTTCTTCGATTTGAGGTAGGAATGGCTTGTCCTTTCTTGGCTGACCTAGTTTCTGCTCCGTGTGCATCCAGTGTGATCATGGTTGGTTTGTGGACCATCGTCGTGTGGCTTATGCCCGGTTGAAGTATCCCCGATGACACGCGGTTGGGCCTCGGTGGCTGTTGTTTTGTCCCACGTTGCCAACCTTCTTTTTCCTTTCTTTTTATGTTGTGTTCAAGCTATAGGTTTCCCCTCCAGCTTGGGGGGAGTGTTAGAGTTATTAGTGTTTTAATATTATTGTTATTTAGGAGTTTAGTCCCACACCGCCTATCATTGTTGTGAGTCATGTTGTATTTCCTATATAATGCTCCCATTGTGGAAGAAAAAAAGCACAAAGTCTTTCTATTCCATTTCTATCTACAAAGACCATCAATGCTCTCTTTTCCGTGTTTATGACTGCATGTGATTAGGAGACTACTCTCTGATAATACATAGACACAACAATGGTGGAACTGCGACACAGGGAACAAAAGACATTGGCCACTGGAGCTTCAGTACACCATGACTTTGGCCAGAGTTTCTGGAAAGATATGCTTTGTTAGGGGAACACTTGACGTTCAATGACTATAACTTCACTGGATGGATTGCTTGACGTTCGATGATTCAACTATGTTCGTCAACTCCACTGGGAATGATGCTAATATGCTTCATGCGACTAGGTTAGGGAGTAACTTGGATTTGATGTTATACATATATTCGACAAACCTCAACCCTGCAGGCTACTAAGGTGGTACCCCTTAGCTATACTTCTATTCATCTGCACTCCTTTAAAAATATGGGATTTATAACTCGTACTTAAGATCCCAGTAGTTGTGCTGATACTAGAAGACAGCTCTTTATGGTTATCTTATTGCATATTTGTAAGTTTCTTTGTCTTTTATTTCTGCCTCTCATTTGTTACCAAAAAAAAACCCGCGGAACTGAGTTTTAATTTTATTTTGCTCCATTCTCTCTTTTCATGCCTATATTAATTCTCAGCGAACAAAATGTTTTTCCAAAAGAATGTTATGTTATCATTTTTTGGGTTTCAAATTTGCCAGTTGCAACAAGACCTTTGTTTTTTGAGTTCTAAAAAGTGTTTTGATCTGCTGCATTAGTTTACAGATCTTATAGTTATGTGATCATCTTCAAAAGATCTCATTTCTCTCTAAATTTCAGCTGCAATTGAGGACAGCTCCATTGACCTTGGTGATTTTTTCAAAGGCCCTCTTCCTCTGAAGTTCCTGAAGCTCCTAGGATACTTAGCTTTGTCTCGACTTGGCATATATATACCTATTGGTGGAATCAATCGAGAAGCCTTTGTTGGTAATTTGGATCAGAACAGTCTGTTGAGTACTTTAGATTCATTTTCTGGTGGTGGCATTGGTAGGCTAGGAATCTGCTCGCTTGGCATTGTTCCTTTTATCAATGCACAAATTGTATTTCAGCTTCTTACCCAGATTTTTCCCAAGTTGCAAGATCTTCAAAAGAGGGAAGGGGAAGCTGGCAGGAAGAAGATCCTTCAATACACACGCTATGCATCTGTTGGGTTCGCTGTTGTGCAGGTGAGAAGCTTTCAAGCCTGTGCAAGGAAATGGTTTCTACTTTTGTTTTTTCCATTTTACCAACTAGTTTTATGCTTGAAATTTTGATTCTTTTATTTACATTTCAATTGACAGCACATTCTTGATGTTCTCAGTTCTTCATTTCTTTTGTTTATACTGATCATCTTTTCAAATTCGTTGGTATCTTAGTTGAGTGCAGTGGAAATGAGAATATTATGATGGATGTGTGATAAAACTAAAAACGATAGATTAATGAATGATTCCATTAGAAGAACAGACAATGTGACATTTAGGGAAGAAAAGACGATAGAAAAAAACTCAAGTTGTTAGGTTACATCACCGGTTAGAAATGCACCTATCAGACAAACGAACATTTAGATATATAACATGGAGGAAAGTTGTTTATGTTGATTTCCATAATTTAGGTTTAACATGTAGATATGTTGATTTCCATAATAATGAATGAAATCTAAATAGTGACTCAGAGTAACCCAAAAATAAGGATGAAATCCATTAGTTGCCAAATATAAAATTGAAAAGAATTCCATATATAGTTTTAGGGATTTAGTTTTCTTGCCATAAGTAGACTATTGGAATCATTACATGGGATCGAGAATTTTTTTTGCAAATGCATGTATTTTTTTCTGCAAAAATGGAATAAGATAGTTATTTTTATATATCTAAATCTGCATCAGTACTATTACATAGTGATGAGGATCGCGACACACATCGTCTTACATGACGATTAGAATTATCCATTTTATGCGGATCGATGATCCGAGATATTAGTTATTTTTTCTGTATTTTTGGAATTTTATTTCATGTATTTTGAGGGCTGTCATGGTCCGGGAATCATGACCGTCCATGATGGCTCCGTAGTCTATGAATAGGGATGGAACGCTCATTTTGAAGGGATTGAAGGTTGAAGAAGAAAGTTCTTTCTTTTGGTCACCCGATGCCAAAGAAGGAAATTCAAGTGCGAAGCTTGGAAATTATCTCCCGGTGCGAAGCCGGTAAACCAAGTGCGAAGCTTGGTAGTTATCCTTCCCTTCACCTCTTTCCTTGGCTGGCCACCCCTTTCCTCCACCACTCCCTTGGTCGGCCACCCTTATTCTCCTCCTTGTCATTGAACCACCTCCCTCCTCCTACCACATAGCCGACCACCTCTCTACGTACCCCTCACCACATTTCCAAAAACATCATACAAAATCATCTCCAAAACCCTTCATTTCTATCTCCGGCCACCTCCAGTGATCCACCACCACATTCCCCTCCATTCTCCAATCATTTCCTTCATTTTTCAGTTTTCTGGTGATCACCGAAAAACATCTCTGGCCACCACCACCACATCCAGAGACCCTTGCCTAAAACCACCTCCGGCGGCCATCGCCGACCATCTCTGGAAGCCACCCCCCACTGTCCCTCAACCACCATAACTATGGAAGCAACTCAATTGGTGATGAGAAATAGAGCTGCTTCCATTTCTCATCACCAATTGAGTTGCTTCCATAGTTAAGCGTGCTTGGGCGAGAGCGATGCCCGCATAACTGGAGTTTTCCCCATCAAAGGAGGTCCGCGGTTCCGGCCCAGCCTCTACAACCCGTCATTGGAGTAAGGGGCTGCAGCCAATCAGATCTGTGGGGATGGGTTAGGGTCACGGTCTGCAGACCTATAACACGCCCACAGTAGACCTATAGCGCGCCCACAGTAGACCGGGGCATTACATTATCGCCTCTCTTCTCCAGTTGGACGAGTCTCTATTCGTCCTAAATTTTTCTTGCAATTTATTATCTGTCAGTGCTCTCTCATGACAATCATAACGGTCTATCTCATTTCTCGTACTAGTTATTTTTAGGACCTTCAATCGAAGAGGGCAATTTCTACCGGGACTGAACGTTGCGACCTCGACTACCTTGACAATATGCCCATTTTCTTTGCACCTACCATTACCACATCTCTGCTTCAGTGACATCACCATCTTGGTTCTTTTCCACTACGTGTCCTCCACTAACTCCTACCGTCTTTATAGTCCGACTCCATTTTAGAATGTGAAGCTTGTCAAGATGACAAACATCATCGTACTACTTTCGCTGTCAAACTTTGTAAATGTTATGTTCATCCTTTTGACCTTATTCATTTAGACATTTGAGTTCTAGTCCCACTAAGTCTGTTAGTGGCGGAAGTATGTATTTTGTTACTTCTAGTGATGATTTCTCTCGATGTACTTGAGTATATCTTTTGAAGGAACGATCTGAACTCTCTTAGTTCTCTATGAATTTTATAATGAAATCCGCACCCAGTTTGGTTATCCCTAAAAATTAGTCGGGCCGATAATGCTAATGAATACATGAGCCACCAGTTCTCTTCTTTTTGAACCTCCAACGACATCATTTATCCAACCAATTGTGTGCATACATTGCAATAAAATGGAGCGACGGAAAGTAAAAATCGTCATTACCTCGATGTTGCTCAGACACTCCTGTGATAGATGAATGTTCTCCATTTTAATTGGGTCATGGAATTCTTATTTATTGTTTTCTCATTAATCGTCTTCCTTCTACTCTTCAGAGCAAGACATCTTTTTCTCCTCTTCATCCAGATCGCACTCCTTTTCCCCTCATACTTGTGTCTTCGGCTGTACTTCTTTCGCCCACATTCCTGCATTTGGTCAGGACAAACTCTTCGCTTGTGCCAGCAAATATATCTCCGTAGGGAACTCTCCTACTCGAAAGGGATATTGATATTTCGACCATATTTCCAAATGTCAATGTCTCTGCTAATGTCACATTACTTGAGTTTACTCCTTATTTCTCCATGAATGGTGGGTCTCTTACTCTCGAGATCCCTCCTCGCTCTACCACCTCTGCTCCTACCTTTGCTTCATCCTTCCTTATTATTCATGCTCCACCAGATATCGCACATCCGACGCTAACTCCTTAACATATACCCCCCTCTTTCCCATTTTCCTTATCATTATCGTCGATGCCCTGCTTCCTCCCTCTCCCCACTCCTTCCACTTTGGAGTCCCCGCCACCAGCTTCCAGGGCAGCTCTCTCCTCTTCGGACGGTTCCTTCACCTCAGCAACCTCAGACCTGAATGTTTGCGTTGCTTTGTGGAAGGGGGTAAGGGAGAGTATACAACATCCTCCTACTACTGATGTAAGTTTGCCTGAGCACTATCACCACCGTACCAACTACCTATCATGAAGCTATTTGTATACCTTGCTGGAAAATGACTATTAATGAGAAAATCCCTGCCTTGGCTTCATGGGGTACTTGGAATCTTTTTTCTATCTCATTTGAATGTGATTTTGTTGGTTGTCATTGGGACTTTGTCATCAAGTTTCTCTCCGACGATACTATGAATCGCTACAAGGCTCGTCTGGTTGCGAAAGTGTTCTCCCAAACATATGATGATACTGAATTCCTTGACACCCTCTCTCCAGTTATCCGCATCAGTACTATCCAAATACTTTTCTCCATTACTGTCAATAGGAAATGTTAAATGTCTTAGCTCGATATCAAAAAATCTTTCTATATGGTGACTTGCACGAAGAAGTCTATATGGAGCAACCTCCTTGTTATGTTGTTCGGGGGGAGTCTCAGGTGTATAAGCTTTAAAAGGCCATCTATGGTATTAAACAAAGCCCTCGAGTGTGATTTGACAAATTCAGTTAGGTAGTCTCTACCATTGACAACTCAAAAAGCAATGTTATTCACTCTCTTTATACGAAAAACCGACCAAGGATTGGTTATTATTGCTATTTATTTAACTGACATTCTTTTTACCCGAGATGATTCCTCTGGAATAGAGATAACAAAGTGTTAGAATGAAATTAATTATGGGTTGCATTTTCCCCTTATATATAAGGGGAATCCACTATTGAATAATAATTTTCACTGTTCATTTTCACGCTTGAAATGGTATCAGAGCCCTAGCGCTCTCGTCTCCCGCTTGTCGCTCGTCTCCCGCATGCCGTTCCCCCGCCGCCACTCTCCCTCTCGCCTCTAGCCAACAACCCTCTCTCTCCACGTGCCCCTCTGAAACGCCGATTGGCGCTCGATAGAATCGTCGGCCGATCAGCACTGGGCGAACGGGATGATTCTTCCGGAGGCCTTTCGGCCGTCCGATTGACTCCAAACTTTGGAAAAAGATTCGCTTCGGCCGTCTAATCCTCCACCTCAATTTTCTCTCGATTCCAACGGTTGGATGCTTCCCGATCTCAGTTCTCGTGCTTTCTTTGTTCAAGAGAAGTGAAAGTATCTAGCGCCTACCTAAATTACTTAGAGGGGGTGAATATGTGATGTCTGTGTCTTTTTGCGGAATAAAACTACTTAAAAAATTAAGCACATAGACACCGAGATTTATAGTGGTTCCCCGAGTTGGGTACGTCCATTTTCCCGCCTCGCCTATTTACCACGGAGGGCTAAATTCGACTACTTCACCAAACTCAGATTTCTACAAATCTTTCACCTCGGAGCCGTAACTCCGACAACTCGGAGACGACGCTCCTACCACTCGGAGAACAACCTCTCCTACAACTCGATCCACAATCAGTCTACGACTCGATCCACAAACAGATCTACAATTCGATCCACAACCGGATCTACAACCCGGAGAAAAATCTCCTACAAAGTAAAGGAATATTACAAAGTAATAAAGATTACAAGTCTTCACTCCGACGTTCTTCGATATGTAGATCTTGAAATTTTAGAGAACTCGGAAAATTGAAATCTTTGTAGACCTTGAATCTTGAATCTTCAATGGACTAGATCTGGAGGAATAGAGATCTTCAGAGAGTAACAATCCAGTCGTATAGATCGATGAAGATTGAATCGTGCAACGTTCGCTGTTGTCGGCCGATCGGAATTCGCGTATCACATAGGAGGTCGGTGAATCGTTCTTTTTTTGGAAAGTTTCTCGATTTTAAATGAGAATGATTAGCACGATTAGCAATAATAAGAAGATTAGAAATCTACCATAAATATATATAGACATCTTTAATAACAACGACTATAAAAGAATTTCTCCCAAAAAAACTTCCGAAAATTACTGTGCATGGCCGCCGCAACCCGAGCCTGGATTGAAAAAAAATTGTCGGAAAAATGACCTAAGTCATATTCGTCGAGTATCGTCGAGTATCACTAGTATACTCGCCGGATAGTCATTAATATACGACGAATTTGACTTAGAGAAATTCAGCTCAAGCTAGCTAGCAACTCAACAGCAAGACTAGAATCATACTCGACGAATTCGTCGAGTGTCGGCTTGTATAATCGAAGAATTCGATGAGTATAGGCTAACAGACTCAACGCTCTCGACTCACTCGACGCCATCCATGCACACGACGCTTTCGACGCGACGCACTTGACGCCAAGATGCACTCGGCGCTCTCGACGCCAAGATGCACTCGATGAATTTGCCTTAAGAAAAATCAAAGAAGTAGCGTCGAGATGATTCAACGAATTCGGCGTGTATCGTCATGTATATTCAATGAATTCGACGAGTATCGTTAGATACATTCGACGAATTCGACGAGTATAGTTGATAATACTCGACGAATTTTTCTTAACTGTTTTTCCAATCTTTTCAGATATTTCACCACAAGTATATAAGATGAATTCGACGATTGATAGTAAGTATATACGGCGAATTCGACGAATATCAATGATACTCGACGAATTCAACGAATATCCCTTACGATATTCGACGAATTTTACTTGGGTAAAATTCTGTTCTATTGAATTTTGAGATCTTTTTCTTCCTTGAACCTCCTCATGTACTTGGAATAGAAGTACACTCCAATAGAGATATTACACGTGACTCGTGAGTCAACACAATGACCTATACAATGAAGAATTACATTGTGTAGTCCCGTGTTTACTGACTCACTGTAACTTGACATTAGTGTGCACTTAACATTGTAAATTTGCAAGTACATAACTAAAAGTACACTATCAAATACAGTCACAATTCATCTTAGCTTAACTGAACCCTTTTTTAAATCAAGGTTATTGTGGATACAATACCCAACAATCTCCCCATATTTGAAGAAGTTAGAATCCTATAAGCTAAGGTGAATTACACATAAAAAAAATAATCATAACATAAAATTAACAAGATAAGTAAATTAAAGAAAATTAAAATACAGCGCACATTCCAGCCAAGACATAAAAATTATATATATATCAATAAGAGTTTAAAGTTTGTTTTTAGGGCAACCAGAACCACATCTCAATCACACCAAAAACATGAACATCAGGCCTGCCTGCCTTGATCCTTCTTGTAACAACCCGGTTTTTTTTGTTTTAATAATAATGGTAATAATAATAAAATCCCTGATTTCCCCCCCTTCTTTAACCTAAAACCCGAGCCGAGCCCCCTATTCTTCCCGATCCTGAACCCGTCGGCCTAGGCTTTCCGCACCTACCGTCTCTCGTTTCCGCGATTGTCCCGCAAGCGCACAGCCGCAGCCGTGCCGATTTCGCCGCCTTCTCTTTCTCCTGCCGCCGCCTCCGGCTTCTCCTCCTCCTTCTCTGGCCGGCAGCCCTCTCCCGTCCCCTCCAAGTGGCCGGTAATTTCTTCTCCAGAGCTGGTGCCTCCTCTTTAAGGGCCAGCAATCCCATCTTCGTCATGGGTAGGCAGTGAACCTCCTTCTCTTCCTCAATGCAACGACCTTCTCTAGAAGCCCTATTGGCCCCTCTTTTGCTTCTTTTGGCGGTGGATTTCAAGAGGATCGTCTAGGGTTTGCTTGGATCCGCCTCTCCTTGGATTTTTGAGTCCGATCTCGGTCTCTTTGGATAAAAACCTCCTCTTTTCTCCTCTATTTGGATTTTATTGATTTTTTTGGGTGGCTTCTACGCCCCAAATTGCTTGTTTGTTGTGTTTCATATTTTTGCTTCTCTCGTAATTGTCTAACTGTGATATGTTCGTGTTTTTCGGCACCGCTCCTCGATTCAGTTGGTGAGAATCATGCAAAGTCCTCTCCGAATTAGGGTTTTTGTAACCCAAGCGTCGCCAAGTCTCCGTCTCCGCGTGAGATCTCTTCTCCCCTCACTTATGAGGGAGGTAAATTTCTTAACCCCACTCTTGTTTGAATCTTGCGATATATAAATTGTCTATGTTAGTGTGATGTTAATTTACTATGTCGTTTTCATCGTTCTTGTACAGGTTCATAATAGGGTTCCTGTTTTTGTTAGCGTCGGTTAGCCGCCTCCGTCAGATTTAGTGTTCTTCAGGCAAGTAGAGATCCATCTCTCTTACAAGCATCAAATTTTAAATAATGCCTCTGTTTTCTGATTCATGACTGCATTTTCTGTATGTATTGATCTGTTAATTGGATTTGCATTCTGATTATTTTGTCTATACGCTTTCGATTCTATGATTTCACCGTAGGATGTCTGGTTTGTCAAATGAATTTAAATTTTGATTGCCCAGCCTGATAATTTAATAATTTAGGGTTTAATGTGGAATTACATGAAATTCAGATCGCAGATGATTTTTACTTGGATACTCGCTTAGATGAGGGATTTACTCAATTAAGATAAAACTGGAAGAACGATAGATTGTTGGGCATGTATAGTAAGTGTCTTAATTGTAATTGATAATGATTCTTGATAGTAAATAAAGTGATGATCTGTGATTTTATATAAATGGTCGTATCGAATATATGTTTACTTTGAAGATGATCATTCATGAAAATAGATTAATCTAATTAAGTATTTTGGTATCTGAGAAAAATGATGTATAGTTGTAGTCATACCACTCGTAAATACTTAAACTCACAAAATATATTGCTCCCTATCTAGTTTTGCTTGTGTCATCGAATCTTGTGCCATCGAATTCTTTTTCTTAGGTCTGTTTTAAGACTTAAGCGAATGTTGCTCCATAGTTCAATTCCTCTCTTGACGCATTTATGAACTCTAATCTTGTACAATTGAATTGCTAAATTTGTATCAGGTCTTGATATGTTAGGAATCTCCTAAATCATGAATCTTTAAAGTCATTAATGTCATAAGCAATCAGTGAAAGGTAATGTTAAATTAATGTGACACATTGACTCAAGTTTCCGTTCGAATGACAACGGAAACCAACAAATGGCCATAACAAATGTAGTTATTTTGATAAGACTTGCATTTAGACTTACATAGAATTACATGCATCAAATATAACACTTTCATCTTCACTGATTACAGCTAATGACATTTCTTGATTTGTCTATATGTTATTATCTGAAGTAGTCTAATAAACTAACTTGTTCTGTTTAGCTCTTTTATTTGCTTGTCTCGAATAGTTTTGCTTCATGAGAAACGGGTTACACTCATACATTTCTGCTTCTATTATTGTTCTGTACTTTACTTTGCTCACTCTGCTTATTTCAATATTCTGAGGCTTTTCCTTTATGTTTTGGAAATGCCTTAGCATTCGTGACAGCGTCGCCAGGTACTCGAGCCCGATCTGCTTAAAGTTCCAGGTTCTATGTTTACATTTCATTTACTATCAAATGTTTTTTTTATGTAATAATTGCAATCAGACATTTTCTCTGATATCATGGACAACTGCTAGGCTATTTAAATACTTTATGTACTAGAATTTGATGTTAATGTATCTGCATCCTCTTTTGAATCATAATTGCATAAAAAATGTAACAGTGCCCTATAAAACATGATTTTTTACAAAATACATGTGCATTTAAAATTTTCACTGTTTTAAAACTCTAAAAGCTTCCGCATAAAAATCGAACTGTTTTTACTTAAAAGTAATTATCTTTAAAACAATTTTCAGCATTCTCTGCATCCGCCTTAACAGACATGGTTTTTTTTTCCGCCCATGCCCGTGACATCACGACCCGCCCGAAGCGCACTCTGACTTATGTCGAGACGGGTCGTGACAGTTGGTATCATAGGGAGGTTGAGCATCTAAAGATAAAGTATTTAGTAATTATCTTTAAAACTATATTCAGCATTCTCTGCATTCGCTTTAACAGACATTGTTTTCTTTCCGCCCATGCCTGTGGCATCACGACCCGCCCGAAGCGCACTCTGACTTATGTCGAGATGGGTCTTGACAGTTCTGACGCTGCCTAACAAAATAAGCCCTCTGCTTAGAATAATACTTTGGAGGGGTTGGAGGCGCATACTCGTCATTTTTGTGATTTCTGAAATGTGTTCTTCTCTTGGAAGATGCCAAATGCATACTTATGACATTCTTCTTGATCGTAATGGTTCCACCTGTTTTCATTTTCAAGATCAACCAGGGTGAAGGTGTCTAGAATAATTTCTCTTGAAATAGGACTCCACACTTCACAAATTTCTCTGTCTATGGCAGACAGTTTTCTGGTAGGGTCTGATCTTACAGCAGACGGGCCTTCACCATACTTTCTTCTCTTCTAGACTGGAGCAGGAGGAATGTCTTCAACCACTTGAACTTCAGCAGCAGCAGCAGTGTACTGAAAGAATTCGTGTGTCTGTCCAGTGTTGAGAGTAATCCTCAGCAGGATGAACTTCAACATGAGCAGACACAACAGGTACTTGAGAGGTAAATATCTGACCATGTAGCCACACAAAATTTTCATAACAATAGTCATTTGTCTGTTTGAAATTCTCTATTATGACAGCTTCAACTACAACAACCTTATCTTTCCTAGCCTCCTCCCCCTTTCTGACTTCATCAATGACAACATTAGAATAAGCGTGAATAGTGCTGTCAAAGTCAGCCATTGATCTGTTGTGGGCATCAATCATTATCATGGTGTTCTTATCAACAGTACCAAGAACTTCTGAAGCATACTTGAGTCCTTGCATGTTAAGCGTAATAGCTTTTTCACCCTCGACATACATGAATCAAGCTTGGTATCAAGCTTGTCAATCTGAATTTAACTTCTGCAATGCCGTTGTTAACATCTTGCTCAGTTTCGTTGACCTTGTCCAGAACCTTCTGCATGCAGACTTCAAATTGCGTTTGCTGTCTTGCCAACATAACCTCTGTTGTCTTCAAAATGGAACTATCAACACTGGAGGTGGCAACATCATTAGAAGGAATACTTGGGAAAGAGGGCATATCTTCACTGAGAGACTCATAGATTGGAGATAATCTACCTTTGGAAATCAGCAAAGACTCTGTAGCAGCTAGGACAGGAGGATGCTCATCTGCATCTCCTTCCTCATCAAAAACCTCAACTACCTCCTCTGGAATAACTGGAGGAGTACCTGTCGCCTTGGCAACTCTTTTCTCGAAGTTGCAGATAAACCTATCAACCTCAGTAGCAACCGATATCGAGGGCCTAGTCACCTCCCCCTCAGAAGATGAAGCAGGAATAATCTCTGGGAGACAGACAATCAGGTTGTCCACTGACACCTGCTCAGAACCATCATTAGCATTATCAGCAACTTTGGTCTCATCAGTAACAACCAAAACCTCATCACAAGCTATCTCATAATCATCAACATTCAGATCATCATCATCAGCAACATCATCCTCAACCTCAGCAGTCTCTGACACAGCAGGAGCAGCTGGAACATCTTGCACTATAATCTCTGCAGCTGGAGCATCTGACACTGACTCAGAAGAAACACTCAAGGGCACCCTTTGAGTGGCCACTTGTGTATCAGCTAGCTCCCCCTTGATTCCTGCACTCAAGCTCTCAGGAATCTCACTGGGGGGTGGAGTAGGAATCCTATCCTCAGAAGCTTGATCTTCCTCCTCTACAGGCAAATTTGGGGCTCCCCCTTGCCTCAAGTTTCTCTTATCCCACCTTGAGAAGATAGTTGAGTCGATCTTCTTCAGGCGATGGATAGGCACATCTTTAGTCATATCGAACTTGTCACCGTCCATTTGATTCAGGTACAAGCTGATAATCCTCCCAAAATTGGGTGTGCGGAGAAGACTGTCCTTGATTTTCTCAAACAGCATTGCACCCCAGTCCACTCTCTTTCTGCAGATGATTGTTACTAGAATTTTGAACATTTCTGATGACAGATAGTCGTGGGATCCTGTCTTGCATAACAACACTTTACCAATAATGTCTGATAGTAGTTTCCCTTCATCGTTCATCCCTTTCCTTTTAATAGCCTTGGTGCCCCTTGACAATCCACAAAACAACAATGCCCTTGAGAAGTCTTCCTCTTCGAGGTGATCTGCTTCTTCACAGGCTGGAAGCCTCAAGAGCCGGGTGAGATTAGAGGCATTCACTTTAACTGAAGTCTTACGAACTTTGCTTTTGATGACGGTATCTTCATGCCAGAGCTTGACATTCTGGAAGAACTCAAGAACGTCATTGTCCAAAATTTTGCAAGGGTGTTCTAGGATAAACGAGAGACCGACTGTCTCAAGCATCAGGATCACATTCCTGAATTCATCTAACGCAGAGGCAGAACCTGTTCGAACCAATTCTCCATCCCCTAACAGACCACTGGTGCTTCGAGGAGCCATGGAGAATCAGAAATTTGCAGAAATTCAAAAAAAGGGCTCTGGACTGAGATTGCTATCACGAAAGGAGTCAGCGAGACAGGTCGGCAGCAGAATCAATTTCTGAGTGAAATTGCGTCTGGAAATTGGAAAGCTTTGCTGGAAACCCTTGCTTTGACCTAATCGAAGAGAACAGGAGCAGGGCTACGGGATGGAGACGACGAAACTTGTGCTGGAGCCGAAGGGCCGGGAGGACAGTTCGACGAATTTCGCTGTTATGGTTTCGACGAAATGTGTCGCGGTTGCCCCGACTCTTGATTATTTATATATATATATAATTTTAGATTTGACCTAGAAGACGCGTATCTGATATTCGACATCTCTTTGGATTCAATATAGAAAGAGAAATTTTGACCTAAGTTGAATTCGGCGAGTTTCACCGGACGCAAGGTCGGATTCGTCGAGTATATACATGTATTTCGATGAATCGCCAAAAATGCCGTCCAATATTCGACGAATTTCCTTGGGAAAATTTTCTTCCTTGATGAATTTCCCGAGAGAGTTCCTGTCTTCTTGGTCTTCTTCATGAGTCTTTGTTCAACATGCCTAGTTCCATTTTGAAAAACGAGAGCTTGGCCTCGTCCAGCGGCTTCGTGAAAGTATCTGCGACCTACTTATCCGTAGGTACATAGCTGAGGGATATATCTTTGTTCTCCACATGCTCCCGGATGAAGTGACATCGCACTTCAATGTGCTTTATCCGGCTATGAGAGACTGGATTATGCGTGATCGCTATTGCGCTGGAGGAGTCGTAATACATAGGATTTCTCTTTGAACTTTAGGTTGTAGTCTTCGAGTTGATTCCTGATCCATAGAAGCTGTGCGCAACAACTACCCGCAGAGATATACTCTGACTCGACAGTAGAGGTTGCCACACAATTCTGCTTCTTACTGTTCCATGAAATAAGCCTTCTTCCGAGGAATTGGCACGTCCCGGAAGTACTTTTCCTGTCCTCCCTGCTTCCTACAAAATCGGCATCTGAAAAATCAATTAGATCGACATCATTACTTTTTGGGTACCATAAGCCAAGATTGGGTGCACCCTTAAAGTATCTTAAAATTCGCTTTGCGGCGACGTAATGAGATTCCTTAGAGCTCACCTGAAATCTAGCGCAGACGCATGTTGAGGACATTATGTCTGGTCTACTTGCAGTAAGGTAGAGCAAGGATCCAATTATGCTTCTGTACTTGGTTTCATCAAAAAGTTTCCCTTTCTCATCCTTGTACAGAGACACCGTTGAACCCATTGGAGTCCTCTTAGAGGTTGCGTTCTCCATTCCGAATTTCTTAAGAAGCTGCTTGATGAACTTCGTCTAAGAGATGAAAATTCCATCTTTAGATTGCTTCACCTGAAGTCCTAAGAAATACTTCAGCTCTCCCATACTGCTCATTTCAAACTTCCCTTACATTAATTTGAAAAACTTCTAGCAAAGGTTGTCTTCTGTAGAGCCAAATATGATGCCGACATAGATTTGCACTAGCAGAATCTTGCCTTTTACTTCCCTAAAAAATAATGTCTTGTTTATCTTTCCTCTTGTGAACTTGTTCTCAAGAAGAAAGCTAGACAACATCTCATACCAAGCTCGTGGAGCTTGCTTTAAGCCGTAGAAAACTTTATTTAAAAAACTAAACATAATCAGGGAAAGTAGAATTTACAAAACCTGGGGGTTGTGCTACGTATACTTGCTCTTTCAGATTCCCGTTGAGCAATGCTGACTTCACGTCCATTTGATAGACCGTGAAGCTTTTGAGGGTAGCATACACAAGAAACAACTTGACCGCCTCGAGCCTGACCACTAGAGCAAAGGTCTGGTTGAAGTCGATCTCTTCTTCTTGTCTATATCCTTGAGCTACAAGCCGGACTTTATTCTTTATGATTACGTCATTCTCGTCCAGCTTGTTTCTGAAAACTCACTTGGTGCCGATCACGTTCTGTCCCCTCGGTCTGGGCACCGACTCCTATACTTCGCATCGTTCGAACTGATTGAGCTCCTCTTGCATTGCCATGATCCAAGATGCATCCTTATTTGCTTCTTCAAACTTTCTCGGCTCAACCTGAGACAAAAAACTAAGATGCAATAACTCGTTAGCTGTACCTCTTCTGCTTCAAATCCGTCACCTGGCTCTCCAATGATTTGATCAGCTGGGTGATCTCTTAGGTGTCTGAACACTAGATTTCTTCCTCTTCCACCAGCAGGTTCTGCAACATCTGGAGCATTCTCTGTGGTTGGTTCATCTAGTTGTTCTTCATTCACCATACTTGGATCGTCAACCTTGACTGAGCTTGGAGCATCTTACTTGACTGCTTCATCCAAGCTTGGTTCCTTGAACCTGGTACCTGCATCTGTACCAATAACACTAGACGAGCTGCTTTGGAGCAAGCTTGTCTCATCAAATACAACATTAATAGACTCTTATACTACCAGAGTTTTCTTATTGGATATCCTATACGCTTTACTGTGGCTACTATAACCTACGAAAATACCTTCAAAATATTTTTAACTAAACTTTGTGCAGTAATACTTCCCATTATTAAGTACGAAGCATTTACTTCCAAAGATTCTAAAATATGACATAATCAGTTTTCTATAGGGGTGCAACTCGGATCGGCTCGGTTAGGTTCCACTAAGAACCAAGAACCGATCCGTATAGGTTCGGTTCCAAATTTTTGGAAACGGAACCGACCCACGGTTCTAAATTCTAGAATCGGAACCGAACCGGAAATATCGGTTCGGTTCCGGTTTGGTTCTCGGTTCCTTAAATTTAGGGTGTAAATATGTTGTACTATAAAAAATAAATGCAAAGCAAAAGTTTACAAATCGAAGAAACTAGAAGACTTTAAGTTTGCATGCCTCCAAAATCATCAAGATTTTTAGATTATTAAATACATTTAATAATCTCATCATACAACATTTCATATTTAAGGATTCTAACAATTAAGTAAAAGTTCAACATTATCAAAATATGTGCAAATAGCTTTTAAAAGTACACATGAAATATACCTCCATCAAGCTAATTATTCATCAATCTTTTTCAAAATCTTCTTGCTCACTACAAATATATTTTTGATACCTAAATTCAATAAATTGGTTCTCGGGTCGGTTCTGGGTACCCGAGTGTAAGAACCGAGAACCGAACTAAGTGGTCGGTTCTGAAAATTTTGGACCCAGAACCGAACCGTGACACATAAGAACCACCCAAACCACTCGATTCGGTTCGGTTCCGGTTCGGTTCTCGGTTCTTCGGTTATTTTTGCACACCCTTAGTTTTCTGCCCTTCAGTAGTTCATATGGAGTCATACGACAGTTTTTGTTGATTAGAGCTCTGTTTTGCACGTGACAAGCTGTGTTGACTGCTTCATCCCAGAAGTACTCAGGAAGTGAAACGTCATTCAACATAGTTGTACATGCTTCAATTAGGGTTCTATTACTTCTCTCAGCAACCCCATTTTGCTGTGGAGTACGCGAGGAGGAAAACTCATGAAAGATATCTTGACTTTCACAAAATTTTGTCATGACACCAGACTCAAATTCTGTTCTGTGGTCACTTCTGATTTTGACCGCTGAACAGTTCAATTCGTTCTGAATTTGCCGAACAAAATTAGTGAATGTGTCGAAGGTGTCTGACTTGTGTTTCAGAAAGAACACCCAAATAAAACAAGAGTAGTCATCAACAATTACTAACGTATAGACCTTACCTCCTAAACTATGAATTGACATAGGACTGAATAAGTCCATATGAAGTAAATATAAACTTTTTGAAGAATCTTTTTCAGAAATACCCTTGAAGGTTGTTCTTGTTTGCTTACCCATTTGGCATGCGTGACATGGACTCTCTTTAAGACACTTAATATTGAGGGCATCACGCACTAAGTTGTGAGAAAATAACATATTTATGATTTTGAAATTAATATGTGCTAATCTCTTGTGCCATTGGTCACAAAGAGACGCACTACTTTTAGCCAAAAAGCACACTGGTGTAGAATTGTCTAAATATAGAAAATTTAAATAAAATATCTTTCTACTTCGAGTGCCTGTTAAGATCGTCTCCAAATTTGCAGACGACTTTATCAGACACTTGTCATTGTAGAACTCAACGATATAGCGTTTGTCACATAATTGATTTATGCTTATCAGATTATGCTGTAATCCTTCAACATACGCCACGTCTGTGAAAGAAACTATGCCGTTGAAAATCATACCGTAGCCTTTTCGTGATGCCCCTGTCTGACCCTCCAAATATAACTTTTGGTCCGTCTTCAACTGGGGTGAATTCTTGTAGTAGGCTTCTTGTCCCGGTCATATGCCGAGAGCATCCGCTGTCCAAATACCAGATTGGATTTTTGTTGGCCTTTGGACATACCTGCAATCATAAACCATTTTATCTTAGGAACCCAAACATATCTGGGTCCTTGGTTCCTTGTCAGCTTAACACCACTAAAAACATTAACTTTGCTAGTGGTAAGTCTCGCACCGTTAACTCGTGGAGTTTCGAAATTTATCGGGTTGAACCAACAATCTACGCCAAAATGACCAATTTTGGCGCAACACCAACAATCAAACCTATTGTACCTTCTCTTGTACTCCTGCTTTACCCTTTGAATATGAGGTCTAGCAGGGGCAACACACTTGGAGGTGGAAGCCTCCTGATTGCAACAAATACATGGCTTTTTCATCTCCTTTACCGTAGGTACAAAAGTCTTGGCTTTTGGTGATTTCTTATAGTTGTGTCCATGAACATATTGACCATAATTCTGAAGTTGAATCTCTTCATAAGGTGTTTTGAAAACACTGACACCATAGTCTCGGGGACGTGTCCATCCCTGGTATCGCTTCTTGGGCTCTATATAAGTTGGCCTAGCAAGATGACCGTAGGACGACTCAAGGTCAAATTTTTTCGTCGGGAAGATTACCTTCTTAAATGAGGGTTTACCTAGTGGTGCCTTCCCCTTTTCTTTGGCACTGGCTTTCTTGGCAGCCTTACCTTTACCAGCTATGTGGCCAAGACCACTACCCTTCTTCGGAGCTGAAAACTCATTGATGAAGGGAAGAATAGTCTTCGGCTTGGAGTAACTTTCTACAAGTTTTCGCGGAATAAAACAATTAAACAATTAAAACACAAACACCGAGATTTATAGTGGTTCCCCGAGTTGGGTACATCCACTTTCCCGCCTCGTCTATCTACCACGAAGGGCTAGATTCGGCAACTTCACCAAACTCAGATTTCTACAAATCTTATACCTCGAAGCCGCAACTCTTATAACTCGGAGACGACGCTCCTACCACTCGGAGAACAACCTCTCCTACAACTCGATCCACAATCGGATCTACGACTCGATCCACAAACAGATCTACAACTCGATCCACAACTAGATCTACAACTCGGAGAAAAATCTCCTACAAAAGTAAATGAATATTACAAAGTAATAAAGATTACAAGTCTTCACTCTGACGTTCTTCGATTATGTAGATCTTGAAATTTTGGAGAACTCGGAAAATAAAAATCTTTGAAGACCTTGAATCTTGAATCTTCAATCGATTAGATCTGGAGGAATAGAGATCTTCAGAGAGTAACAGTCCAGTCGTATAGATCGATGAAGATTGAATCGTGCAACATTCACTGTTGTTGGTCGATCGGAATTCGCGTATCGCACAGGAGGCCGACGGATCGTTATTTTTTTGGAAAGTTTCTCGATTTAAAATGAGAATGATTAGCACGATTAGCAATAATAGGAAGATTAGAAATCTACCATAAATATATATAGACATCTTTAATAGCAACGACTATAAAAGAATTTCCCAAAAAAAAACTTCCGAAAATTACTGTGCATGGCCGCCGCAACCCGAGCCTGGATTGAACAAAAAATTGTCAGAAAAATGACCTAAGTCACATTCGTCGAGTATTGTCGAGTATCGCTAGTATATTCGCCGAATAGTCATTGATATACTACGAATTTAACTTAGAGAAATTCAGCTCAAGCTAGCTAGCCACTCAACGCCAAGAATGGAATCATACTCGACGAATTCGTCGAGTATCGACTAGTATACTCAACGAATTCGATGAGTATAGGCTGGCAGACTCAACGCTCTCGACGCCATCCATGCACACGATGCTTTCGACACGATGCACTCGACGTCAAGATGCATCGACGCTCTCGACGCCAAGATGCACTCGATGCTCTCGACGCCAAGATGCACTCGACGAATTTGCCTTAAAAAAATCAGAAAAGTAGCGTCGAGATGATTCAACGAATTCGGCAAGTATTGTCATGTATATTCGACAAATTTGACGAGTATCGTTAGATACATTCGACGAATTCGACGAGTATAGTTGATAATACTCGACGAATTTTACTTAACTGTTTTTCTAATCTTTTCAGATATTTCACCACAAGTATATAAGATGAATTCGACGAGTGATAGTAAGTATATACGACGAATTCGACGAATATCAATGATACTCGACGGATTCAACGAATATCCCTTACGATACTCGACGAATTTTACTTCGGTAAAATTTTCCGTTCTATTGAATTTTGAGATCTTTTTCTTTCTTGAACCTCCTCATTTACTTGGAATAGAAGTACACTTCAATAGAGAGATTACACGTGAGTCAACACAATGACCTATACAATGAAGGATTACATTGTATAGTTCCGTGTTTACTGACCCACTGTAACCTGACATTAGTGTGTACTTGCATTGCAAACTTGCAAGTACATAACTAAAAGTACACTATCAAATACAGTCACAATTCATCTTATCTTAACTGGACCCTTCTTCAAATCAGGGTTATTGTGGATACAATACCCAACAAGAAGGATGTCTCTTAACTCTGCAATGATACTCTATCTCCCTTCCATTCTTTGAAGGGGTGTTCTTCTCTACTTCTCACGATGATATTGGAGGAGTTTGGATGACATTTGTTCTTATGTCGGATGTTGATTCCGGTAACTCCGTGACCCCCGTTGGATCTACCCGGGTTGTTCAAGGTCACCACTACTGTCAGATAACAACAATCCGACTTGATGACAGTAACTATTTGTCTTGGTACCAACTAACCTATTATGAAGCTATTTGTATACCTTGCTGGGAAGCGACTATCAATGAGAAAATCTCTTCCTTTTCTCTTCCTTGTTTTTCATAATGATTTTGTTGGTTGTTGTTGGGTATTTGTCATCAAGTTTCTCTCCGACAATACTATGAATCGCTACAAGGCTCGTCTGGTTGCGAAAGGGTTCGCCCAAGCATATGATGTTGTTCCTACCCTCTCTCATACCCGTTGTACTATCCAAATACTTTTCTCCATTGCTGTCATCAGGAATTGATAAGTGTCTTAGTTCGATGTCAAATTTTTTTCTTATTTGGTAACTTGCACGATGAAGTCTATATGGATCAACTTCCTTGGTATGTTGTTCTGGGAGAGTCTCAGGTGTATAAGATTTATAAGACCATCTATTTAAACAAAGCCCTGAGCGCTAGGAAGCCGACAATGGGTACTGGGTATATACGACCCGGTACGGCGGTCGCAAAATTTTAAAAACAAGGCGAGTCGTCTGATACGTTATAACAAAATATATATATATATATATATATATATATATATATATTACGAGCATCTTCGACGGGCTACGCCCGTGCTCGATGCTCTCGGGGGCCTTCGGCCGCATCAGGCAGGCTCGCCCGCCTGCCACGGGCTTCGCCCGTGCTTCCCCTCTTCCAGCAATTCATCCGCTCGGCGCTGCAAACGCCGCTCGCGTCCCCACATTTCACCGGTCGGCGCCGCAACAGGCACTGAGCCCCGCATTCACCGGCTCGGCGCCGCAATGACACTCTCAGCCTCGTATAAAGTAAATAAAAACTACAGCAACAGTAGTAATCTTTTATCGTACAGCAGATGGTGATTATTTCCAATTTTTCATAAGAATGAAAAGTGCATAAATTATTTTTACTTTTCATAAAAATGAAAAGTGCATAGATTATGAGATTATAAATATTTTGCTTTCCACCATCTCCCCCGCCCCAGTTTTTTGCTGTCAGCTTTCCGCTGTGTTTCTCAGGAATTGACAAGTGTGGAGGAGACGCCGTGAAGATTAGTTGGCGGCAAGTTTGATGCCATATCAAAGGATAAATTTTTTTCAAATAATAATTATATGCTGAGGAGTGAGAATAAGAAAAATATAAGAATAAGTAGTAACTCCAGAGAAGAGAGCTGCACAATGGAAAGATGAAGTCGTGAAATATGGCCGGATATGGAGCGTGGAGAACTTCGGCTTGGTATGTTGTTCTGTAGATGTGGGAGAGTCTCAGAGGCTTTTCCCGCCGGCGCCGCGGGCACCACAGTGTCCCCTACTCTTCCCACCGGCCATGGCCTGCTGGCTGGCTGACTATTTAGGAGAATAAGGAGGAGGGGGGCAACCGTTTGATGTCAATGGATGCGCGTGAAGCCATGAGTGGAGAAGCCCCGGAGACGCGCCGGAGAAGCGCAGGACGACGCCGGGCCTGTGCCGCTCCAGCTCCTATGGCTCTGTCATTCCGTCAATTGCCTCCACTTTTGAGATCTCGCCGGAGGCTCAGGGCGGCGGAGGCAGCGGCAGAATACAGAATGCTCTCGGTCTCCCCTGACTCTCCTGATCTCTCTTAATATATAAGAATGTGAAAAGGCGGATGAACAGTTGTTCTGTCCTCCGCCGGTTTATATAATAGGTCACACTGTTTAAGCGGGGAACATATTATATTAATATCTATATCTATAATCTTATATTATATTGCTGAATAGCGGCTGAACGTAGAGCAGCAGGCCAGTTTAGTGGCGGATTGAAGAGGTGAAACGGCGGGGGTATTTCCGTGAATTATAATAAGACATATTAATTGAATAGCCGCTGAACAGTAAGCAGCAGGCCAGTTTAGCGGCGGATTGAGGGACGAGGGTTGTATCCTGTACAGGATCGGACGGTCTGCGCTACGTGGTAAGAGCAACAATAGCAACTTTTTTATATATAATAGAGATATATATATATATATCACAAGGGCAATAAATAGTTCTCAAAACATCAAAACTTCAAACATAAATCATAACTTGAAGTACAAGTCCACAAATCAATGCAACGTAACATGAAGTTTTCAAACATTAAACATTCTTAAATATTACAAAATTAACATCTTATATGTTTAACCAAAAGAGATAAAATTAAACTTAAGTCTACTCATCAGTCATTTTTCTTCTTCTTCATTGATGATCAGCATCTTTCAATCTCTGGTTAGTATAGAGACAAGTTAGTCGTTTTGTTAATAACTTGTGTCGTTTCAACATGTTCAATACACGTAATTGTAACAGAAACGTACTAGTACCAGAAACATACTCGATACAGATACACAACTTAATTGGACGTACCAACATTTCCTAGCATAGAACCAACGTTTGTTTACTCTAGAAAACAAGACTTCTATCACAATATGCAGAATGATGTGCTAAGTCCAAGTGTGTCCACATAGGTGTATCCGTCGAGTATCGGGTACGTACCGATACCAGATACGTATCCGGTACGGGTACGCTACCTTCGGGGAAGTATCTGTTCTTCATAGCTTGAGCGTGATTTGACAAATTCAGTCAGGTCGTCTCTACCATTGACAAATCCAAAAGCAATATTATTCACTCTCTTTATACGAAAGATCAAGCAAGGATTGGTTATTATTTCCATTTATGTAGCTGACGTTCTTCTTACCGAAGATGATTCCTTTAGAATAGAGATAACAAAGAGTTAGAATGAAATTAATTATCGGTTGCATTTTCTCCTTATATATAAGGGGACTCCACTATTGAATAATAATTTTCAATGTTCATTTTCACGCTTGACGTATCAGAGCCCTAGCGCTCTCGTCTCCCGCTTGCCTCCCCTCTCCCGCTCGCTACCCATCTCCCGCACGCCGTTCCCCTGTTGCCCCTCTCTCCCTCTTGCCTCTAGCCAACCACCCCCTCTCTCTCTCGCTGCGTGCCCCTCTCTACGACGCCGATCCACGCTCGACAGAATCGTTCGGCTGATCGACCTGGACGCACGAGATGATTCTTCTAGAAGTCTTTTTACTGTCCAATTGACTCCAAACTTTGGAAAAGATTCACTTCGGTTGTCTAATCCTCCACCTCAATTTTCTTGCGATTCCAACGGTTGGATGCTTCACGATCTCAGTTCTCGTGCTTCCTTTGTTCAAGAGGAGGATGTATCCTAACTCTACGGTGATGTTCTATCTCCCTTCCATTCTTTGAAGGGGTGTTCTTTTTTTACTTCTCACCATGATATTGGAGGAGTTTGGATGACATTTGTTCTTATGTCGGATGTTGATTCTGATAGCTCCGTGACCCCCGTTCGATCTTCCCGGGCTGTTCAAGATCACCACTACTCTTAGATAACAACAATCCGACTTGATGACACCAACTATTTATCTTGGGCCCACCCCATTACTCTAGCCTTAAATAATCAGCGTCTCTTTGGCTATATCAGTGGCACGACCACCGGTCCTGCCATGACCTCTACTGCTTGTCCTCAATGGGAGTCAGAAAACTTTCTTGTCATGTCATGGTTCACTAATTCCATGCAAAAATCTGTTCCTCAATGGGAGTCAGAAATCTCCCTTGTCATGTCATGGTTTACTAATTCCATGTAGAAATCTATAGCTCGGAATTACCTTTTCCTGGATACTGCTGCGGAGATATGGAAGCGTGTTGAGTCTACCTATTCCCGCAAAGATAATGCGACCCTAATTTTCCAACTTCGCCGCAAGATTTTTCTTCTCTGACGGGGGGATCTCTATCCTTCCGCCTACTACCTTGAGTTTACCCAGCTATATCACGAGGACGACCATTTTGACTCCCTTGCTATTATTTGTAATGAGGTTGCGCTCTTACTGAGAAGCCACCAGGAATCACAATTGTCTTTGAATTTTTTGCATGGACTGCATAGAGATTTTGATCAGATTACTGTCCAGATCTTGGGATGCGTTCCTATTCCCTCGCTTCCTGAATTTTACAACATTGTTCAACAGGATTTTGACCGCAGGCAGTCCTGGAACACTACCACCATTCCGGAAGGATCCGCTTTAGTGGCTCATTAGACAAACTTTGACGGCTGTGTTTCTCGTGATTTCAAGCCTAAACCTACAGATAAAGATTACCTAACTTGTGATTATTATGGAAAGTCTCGTCATACTCGGGATACATGCTTCAACCTATATAGCTTTCCTCCTCTCAGGGGCGGTCCGTCTTCGTGTGATGATCGCGGTCATGGTCGAACTCAAGGGCAACCCTATCACTCTACTCTTCTGAATGAGATTCCAGAGGGCTATCCCCCTCAGTTGTCTTCCTTCTCTGCTGAAGAGATGGAAGCTCTTCATCGCATGATGCACGACCTTGCTACTGAGCCTACTACTTCCTCTATGTCATCCTCTTCCCTTTCCCACACATACTCCGGGTGCCCACTCTGCTACTACTACTACTTCTACTACTACTAAGTGAATTATCGATTCTGGCGCTACTGATCACATGACCGGTTCAACTTCTGGTTTTGTGTCATATACTCTTATTTCAGGTAGAGATAAAGTGAGCATTGATGATGACTCTCTCTCTTCCATTGCTGGGAAAGGCTCCATCCCTTGTTCTTCTGTAACTTTATTTTTTGTGCTTCATGTTCCGAATTTTTCCTATAGTCTACTTTCTGTTACTCATTTGTCTACTTCTCTTCAATGCTTAGTTACCTTCTTTCCTTCTGATTAAGTTTTTCAAGATATAAAGACTGAGAAGGTGATTGACTCTGATAGCATGCATAATGGCCTGTACGTGTTTGACTCCTTTGTTGGTGCTACCTCTCCGCAAGCTCTCCACTTTTCGCAGACCTCCACCTCGCAGACCTCCACCTTGCTTTCCTGGCACCGCTGGCTTGGTCATCCCTCTGCTGCGACCATGCAACGTTTATTTCCCATTTTTTCTTCTATATATTTTAAAAACTTTGGTTGTGATGTGTGTATTGTTGCCAAACATCATCATATTCCTGTTCATCATGTTTCTTTACCTAGTACAACTCCTTTTCACATTGTCATACACATGTTTAGGGACCCTGCCCCATTGCTGCTATTTTCGGATGTTATTGATTTTTTACTTTTATTGACTGATTTTCTCGGACTACCTGAGTTTATTTAAAAAATAAGCACGAAGTGTTTTCTGTCTTTCAAAAATTTCTTAAAATTGTTTCGACTCAATTCTCTGTGTTGTAAAATAGAAATTACAATAGAGAATACTTTATTCTTTCACATAGGGGATTTTTTATAGAATTACAAGAGACTCTTCAACACGGACAAACGATGTGGAACTAAACCCAACTGTTACTAGAAAATACTAAAAGACCGACATTGCGTTACATTTCCAACACTCTCCCTCAAGATGAAGGGGAATCTTCAGCTTGGACACATCAAATAATGGTAATAGAGGTAGGGGAAGCAAGACAAAACATCATACGAGCCACCAGGGGAAATTTCAAATCGGGGAATCAAGACGGAGATATAGACACATACGATGCAGATCCACACACGACATATAACCCATACACAATGTGGACTCGCTAGAAACCGGTCAACAACATCACCTACACACAACATGCAGAAGGGAACCAAGCGATGTGGAGCAAATCATCAAACGAGTGATCGAGGATAATCTATCATGGATAATCTGTCAGGGATAATTCGCACAAAGGGAAGTCCCATACGACACAATCCCGCATGACATGGTCCCGCGCGACACAACCTGCTGAGATTAGAACACCAACATCAGTTGCGTCCCAACACACGACCATTTGAAAGAAACATGAGGAAACATTAACAACATTTGGCATACGCCTAGAGGCTTTGTGGAACGAAGACGAAAGTCAAGAAAGATCATCCGAGTCGCCTGTGTCCCAAGCACTTCCCCTCATATGGAACACATGTGCATGAATGCATAACACTAAGACAACACACAAAAAACATAAGACACCACAAAAAAGCAAAAAATAACACAAACTTCCGCAACGACGAGACATCAGAACCTCGGAAGTTGCTGCAGTGGTTGGACCTCAAGCAACAACGCAGCTACAACAATATTAAAGAATCACAATGGCGGCAGGAAGAGAAACCATACAGAGATTGCCAACAGGATCGTCGTCCAGATCTGAAGCCATTGAGACCGACTAGAGCAGCAAAAAGGCAACCAACTGGAGTAGCAAGGAGGTTGACTAGATCTGGAACCATTGTCTATTTGCCGGAAGGATCGAAGAGTGGCAACCGGAAACAGTCACGATGAGATCTACGAGAGCTGCGTCGGGAAGCAACGACGAAGTCGATGACAGAGGAGAAGTGTGAACAGCGACGCATATGACAAATACAAACACAGACGACGAACAAGGACGCAAACAATGAACAGGGGCTCGACAGGATCATCGATTGATGGAAGCGGAAGGCCCGGTCACAGCCCTAACACACGAGATCATGAAGCCACAATAGAACATTGGTGCTCGACGGGGATCTCTTCGACATGCAGAGAAGAGATCGTGTTCGACGGGAGGAAGTAGCAACAACCTGCGATAAGGGATACCCAGCCGCTCCCGTTGACGAATACAGAAGACGATCTCGTCGACGGGAGAGGGAGCAGAATAGAGCGACCGACACGGGCCGGGCTCGTCGAAGAAATCGGGAGGAAGAATGGTACGACAAAAGAGAGTTTTGGGCTTCAGATGTGAGGAATCAAAACTACCGCTCTAATATCATGTTGGAAAGTAGAGAAAAAAAATACTTGATCCTATTAAAGGGGTGGTTTAGTCTCTCACTGCCTAGCGTGCTCCTTGGCCCTGAGTGTATAAGCGGGGTGACCACTCCTACCTTAACCGCGTGGTTTTGGGGAAGTGACGCCACAATGCTTTACATGGTATTAGAGCATGAGGCATGTGACGAGGGGAGGCGTTGAGTGCGCCACTTGGAATGGACGGTGATATCCGAGTGTGTGTCGCGACTCGTTAAAAAGGTTGGTTTAGTTCTCACACCGTCTAGCGTGTTCATTGGTCCTGAGTGTATAAGCGGGGTGAACACTTCTCCCCTAACCGCGTGGTTTTGGGAATGCTGTATACTCTGCTACTATAAAAATTCTTTGTAGTGATAATGGTCGGGAATATATCAATGTTCCTTTTGCTCACTACCTTGCTGATCATGACATCCTCCACCAAATATCCTGTGTTCACTCCCTGTCTCAGAATGAGATTGTTGAACGAAAAAACCGCCACCTCTTGGAGGTTGATCGCTTTTTACTCTTCACTATGAACCTCCCTAAATTCTATTGGGGTGATGCGGTTCTGACAACTGCATACCTCATCAAACTCCTGCCATCTCCAGTCTTTGGTTATCAGACCCCTCTAACTATCTTAGGGGTTGCACCGACCTCTTTCCACCCTAAGACTTTTGGTTGTGTTTGTTTCTCTCACATACTCTCTGGGCCGGTCTAAACTTGACACTCGTGCTCCTAAGTGTGTATTAATTGGCTATTCTCCCATTCAGAAGGGATATAAATGTTATCTTCCTTTGACAAAGCGGATTTTTGCTACAATGGATATCACATTTCATGAATCCGACCCTTATTATGTAACCTCACTTTGAGGGGAGTCCACACATATGGAAAAAATGAGCTCCTTACTTATCTTTACCAATTCCTCCACCATGCTTCATTCCTCCACATACTCCGCCTCTTGATGAACTCCCATTCAGGGGGAGCTTTCTCAGGGGCAGCTTTCTCGTAAAGAACTTGGAATTACAGGTATACACCAGACGGATTAAAGCTTCTAACACACAGGTTCATCCCACGCTACCAGCGCCCGTGCCAACTCCATCAATAGAGTCCTCAAAACCTCCCATTGCCCTTCGTAAAAGTATCAGATTTTGCACCCAACATCCTCTATCTCATTATGTTTTCTATGAAGCTCTAACTCCTTCACATAAAGTCTATCTCCTCTCTTCCATCTGGCTCTATTCCATGCATATGGTCAGAGGCTCTCGGGCATCAAAAGTGGAAATAAGGCAATGATTGAGGAAATGACTACCTTTGAAATTTTTTACGTGGGATCTAACACACCTTCCACATAGAAATAAGACCGTTGGTTGTAAATGAGTGTTTACTGTGAAACAGAACTCTGAAGGCTTAGTTGAACGTTTTAAAGTGAGGTTGGTGGCAAGGGGATATACTCAAGCCCTTGGGATTGATTATCAAGACACTTTTTCCCCATATTGCAAAATTGAACTATATACGAGTTTTGTGTCATATGCTGCGTGCAAGGGTTGAGGTCTTACCCAATTGGATGTGAAAAATGCATTCCTTCATGAGAATTTAGAAGAGGAAGAATATATGTCTCTCTCACCAGGTTTTTCCTCTTCCAACTTTGAAGGGAAAGCGTGCAGGTTAAAGAAGACCCTTTATGGCTTGAAGCAATCTCTGAGTGCTTGGTTTGGTCGGTTTCACAAAGTCATGATCACTCTTGGAAACAGATAAAGTCATGCTGACCATACTTTGTTTATACAATGGAGGGACAATATGTTGAATGTTCTCATTGTCTATGTTTACGACATTGTCATAACAGGAGATGATGTAAAAAAAGTGAAAGAGTTGAAGGTTGGATTTGACAAAACACTTTGAAATAAAGGAACTGGGGAAACTTAAATATTTTTTGTGGATTGAAGTAGCTAGATTTAAACAAGGTATTTTCATCTCTCGGAGAAAATACATCCTCGCTTTACTGGAACAATCTAGTATAAGTGGGTGTAGACCTGTTGATACCCCCATGAAGGTCAACCACAACCTTGGAAGAAATGATGATGATCCTATTGAAGATGTTATTGGTTACCAACGTCTTGCCGGACAGTTAATCTATTTATCTCAAACTCGCCCTGACATATGTTGTGGGGGTCATTAGCCAATATATCCATTCCCGGAAGACGAGTCATTTGGATGTAGCTGTAACAACCCCCCTCTTTTTAATAATAATAACTAAATAAAAAAAAGAAAGAAAATAAAACCCTACCTAACCCGAGCAGCCCCCCTCTTTTATTTCCGCAAACCCGCAGCCCGTCTCCCGCATCCCGCAAGATCTCTTCGTCGATTCCCGCTCAGCCGCCGATCCCGCTCTCCCCGATTCCCGTCTCCAGCCAGCCGCAGGCAAGTCGCCGCCTCCTCCTGCTCCAGGCGCCGACTCCTCCGGCTTCTCCTCTTCTTGCTCTGGTCTGCAACTCCCCCCCAACTCCGATGCTACGGCTGACGACCTTCTGCTCCTCCAGAGGCCGACTACTCCCTTCCCTCCTTCTCCTAGGGCCGGCAAGGCCTCCTCTTCGTCGATTAGCGAGGACAGCCGTCTCTTCCCTCCCCTCTAAAGCCCACAACCCCTTTCTCTTCTCCTCCAAGGGTCGACAACTCTCCCTGTCTTCGTCTTGGCCGAGATTTGAGAGAAAGTATGTTTAGGGTTTGGTTTCCTCTCCTCCTTAAGTCCGGATTTGACTTTCTAATGGTAAGAAACTTCATTCTTCACCATTAATCAGAATTTTCTTGTTTCCTACAAAATTTTTTTGCTCCAAATTTGCATGTATGTTGTGATTCCGATTTTTGCCCCATAATAATTGTTTAATTCTCGTTGTAGTTGTGTTTTCCGGCATCGTTCATCGCATCCATGATTGGTTCGTGAAGAAACCCTCTCCGAATTAGGGTTTTCCCTAGCCTAAGCGTCGTCAAGCCTCTGTTTCTGCGTGGTAGTCTCTTCTCCCCTCACTCATGTGGGAGGTAAATCTATTAGCCATATCTGATTCAATTTTGTAGCGGATGATTGCCTGTTAGCATTGTGATAAATTTGTTATAGCGTTTTAGTCGTTCTTGAACAGGTTCGCTTGAGGAGTGTCAACTTTGCTCGTGCCAGTTGACCGCCTCCGCCAGCTTCAGCTTCTCTAAGGAAAATGAAGATCTCTCTCTCTTGCAATCATTGAATTTCAATTGCCTTATCTGATCTTATGTTTGTAATTCGCTCTTGTTTGCTTGTTTCGTCAAATAATTTAGACCTCGAATCCCTAATTAAACTTGTTTCAGTTTGAGGTTCACGCGATAGGAATAACACGAGTGGTGAATGTAAATGATGATATTTGAACAATTGGGAGACGTGTTAGTGAACGATAGTTTATTGGATATGTAAATTGATGCATCTGTCTATTTTGAGGAATAATTTGAAGAATAGTAGAGCGTTAATCACGAGCACCATTGTCGCGATAATAACTATAATGGATTCTGGTTGGCAAGTATATGATTGATGTTTTGATGTATCATGCTCGTAACGCACATTTTTACGTGAAAAATACTTGAGTTCAAGAATGATTTAACCTAAATATGTACTTGATATCTCCGATTTCTTTCTGTGTTGTCTGTCCGGTTTCTGATGTATGTCTGGTTTCTGATGTATGTCTGGTTTCTGATGTATGTCTGGTTGTGATATCTGTATGATTTCTGATGTCTATCTGATTGTAAAACCCGAGTAAAACTTATTTCCAATCTGATCTTTCTCGTTGACGTGAATCTGTTTCACGATCTGAAGTTTCCTCTTATAAGGTTGTCATAAAATAAAATGATAATAATCTAGTATGAAACTTGAAAACAAATCCGTAATTGTAAGCAAATCTTTGAACTGTAGCGTCTAACTGGGCATCTGTCTGATGCCATGGTCACGACAAGCAGGATTACTTTTTTCGATAAGACTTGCACTCAGATCTGATCGTGAGTCATGTGCGCCCGCTATAGTACCTACACCCTTCATCGATCACAACTTACAACATATTAAATGAATAATGTTAGGCTACGCTTCGGAGTAGTATAATACATTAACTTTTTCTGTTTAGCTCTTTTGTCTGTTTTGGTAGCATCGCTTCATGAGAAGCAGGTACACTCATGTTTTTCTGCTTCAGTTACTGTTCTATACTTTACTCTGCTCACCCTGTTTATCTCAATGTTTTGAGGCTTTTCCTTTCTGTTTTGGAATTGCCTTAGTGTTCGTGCAGCGCCGCCAGGTACTCGTGCTCAATTTGCTTCAAGTTTCAGGTTCTATGTTTATATTTCTTTTACTGTCAATTAATTCTTTTATGTAATAATTGCAATCAGCCATTTTCTCTGGTATCATGGACAACTGCTAGGCTATTAAATATTTATGTACTAGAATCTAAAATTAACGCATGTGCACCCTCTGTTGAATCATAACTGCATGAGAATTATAGTAGTAGCCTGTAAAACATGAATTTTACAAAGTACATGTGCATCCAAAACTCTTTTCACTGATGAATTTTAAAACTTCCGCATATAAATCAAGCTATTTTTGCTCTAATAATTATTTTAAATCTATTGTTAGTATTCTCTGCATCCACCATAGCAGACATGGATTCCTTTCCGCCCATGCCTGTGGCATCACGGCCCACCCGAAGTGCACTCTGACCTTTGTCGAGACGGGTCGTGACAGTTGGTATCAGAGGGAGGTTAGAGATGTTAAAGAAGTTAGAGAGGTTGAGCATCTATAGATAAAGTATTTTGTATTTATCAAATATTTGAAACTTATTTTAAAAATAAATAAAAATAAATATACATGCATCATTTCTTCACTCAGCTTGTCATTATCTGTTGTTCGCGGCTGAATCACGCACACACTCACTCATAAGCATGAGTAGTATGCACACGAATGTTAAGGGATTATGGAGCAAACTTAACATTTTTGTGCATATGAATTTCCCCTAGAATATACACTGCTTGCGAATATTAAATTGTATGAGCGGTTTAATATTTTCAAGTGCGCTGACATTAGAGTCCTAATATGCATGACATGTTAAGTGATATGGGCCTTAACATGACATGTGTATCCATTCATCTGCATGCATATCATAAATCATTGCAAAAGTGTTAAACCAAGAACAACAATAATGATTGTACACACATGGATTTTCTACCTGCTTGACATCGCACATGATCTTTTTGTTGCACTTGCATGAATTACCTAGAGTTGTCCAATGAAAATGCTGTAATTATTACATAATTTATGTACTTGACAGTAGGAAATGCATTAGAATTTCTAGCCCCTGATAATTGTATTTTGGTTTTTCCTGTTTCGCATGTCTGTAAATTTTATCTGGTCATCCTGTAAGTTCTTCTAGATAGCTTCTCGGTTTCAGCAAGAAATGAAATTATTCTTGCTCTGCTGAATTGCTTCAACATTTTCTGGTGATTTTCCAACTCCAGTTAACTCGCTTCCGTCGATATTCAATCGTCATTCTATTTCTTTTCCTCGTTGATGCTCTATCTTCGCTGTGTGCAAGATCTTTTCGTTCCAAGATTCTCGTATTCTGCCGCTCAATTTCGAGCTGATCGAAGACAATTCCTGTGCTCCCTAAAGTCGATCTTTCGTATCTGTTCGAATCCGCTAAGTCTGAAGTTCTCCAGTGAACTCGAATCTGTTATGCGTTGCAAATATCCGCAACATTTCTCTGGATTTTGATAAGCCTTCGCGCTTGTTCTCCTCTCTGTTTTTCTATATTCATAGAATCATAGTTAACTTCCATGCCTTGATTTGAAACTTTGTTGGAATGAATGTTATATAAATCTTCGTTATTCTTGAACCCATTCAGAGAATTCTCAGGGAAGTTTTGGGACGAAACTTCCTAAGTAGGGGAGAATGTAACAACCCCCCTCTTTTTAATAATAATAACTAAATAAAAAAAGATAGAAAATAAAACCCTACCTAACCCGAGCAGCCCCCCCTCTTTTATTTCCGCAAACCCGCAGCCTGTCTCCCGCAAGAAATCCGCTCAGCTGCCGATCCCGCTCTCCCCGATTCCCGTCTCCAGCCAGCCGCACGCAAGTCGCCGCCTCCTCCTTCTCCAGGCGCTGACTCCTCCGGCTTGTCCTCTTCTTGCTCTTGTCTGCAACTCCCCCCCAACTCCGATGCTAGGGCTGACGGCCTTCTGCTCCTCCAGAGGCCGACTACTCCCTTCCCTCCTTCTCCTAGGGCCGACAAGGCCTCCTCTTCGTCGATTAGCGAGGGCAGCCGCCTCTTCCCTCCCCTCTAAAGCCCACAACCCCTTTCTCTTCTCCTCCAAGGGCCGACAACTCTCCCTGTCTTCGTCTTGGCCAAGATTTGAGAGAAAGTATGCTTAGGGTTTAATTTCCTCTCCTCCTTAAGCCCGGATTTGACTTTCTAATGGTAAGAAACTTCCTTCTTCACCATTAATCAGAATTTTCTTGTTTTCTACAAAATTTTTGTGCTCCAAATTTGCATGTATGTTGTGATTCCGATTTTTGCCCCATAATAATAGTTTAATTCTCGTTGTAGTTGTGTTTTCCGGCATCGTTCATCGCATCCATGTTTGGTTCGTGAAGAAACCTCTCCGAATTAGGGTTTTCCCTAGCCTAAGCGTCGTCAAGCCTCTGTTTCTGCGTGATAGTCTCTTCTCCCCTCACTCATGAGGGAGGTAAATCTCTTAGCCACATCTGATTCAATTTTGTAGCGAATGATTGCCTGTTAGCATTGTGATAAATTTGTTATAGCGTTTTTGTCGTTCTTGAACAGGTTCGCTTGAGGAGTGTCAACTTTGCTCGTGCCAGTTGACCGCCTCCGCCAGCTTCAGCTTCTCTAAGGCAAGTGGAGATCTCTCTCTTGCAATCATTGAATCTCAATTGCCTTATCTGATCTTATGTTTGTAATTCGCTCTTGTTTGCTTGTTTCGTCAAATAATTTAGACCTCGAATCCCTAATTAAACTTGTTTCAGTTTGAGGTTCACGCGATAGGAATAACACGAGTGGTGAATGTAAATGATGATATTTGAACAATTGAGAGACGTGTTAGTGAACGATAGTTAATTGGATATGTAAATTGATGCATCTGTCTATTTTGAGGAATAATTTGAAGAATAGTAGAGCGTTAATCACGAGCACCATTGTCGCGATAATAACTATAATGGATTCTGGTTGGCAAGTATATGATTGATGTTTTGATGTATCATGCTCGTAACGCACATTTTTACGTGAAAAATACTTGAGTTCAAGAATGATTTAACCTAAATATGTACTTGATATCTCCGATTTCTCTTCTGTGTTGTCTGTCCGGTTTCTGATGTATGTCTGGTTTCTGATGTATGTCTGGTTTCTGATGTATGTCTGGTTTCTGATGTATGTCTGGTTTTTGATGTATGTCTGGTTGTGATGTCTGTATGATTTCTGATGTCTGTCTGATTGTAAAACCCGAGTAAAACTTATTTCCAATCTGATCTTTCTCGTTGACGTGAATCTGTTTCACGATCTGAAGTTTCCTCTCATAAGGTTGTCATAAAATAAAATGATAATAATCTAGTATGAAACTTGAAAACAAATCCGTAATTGTAAGCAAATTTTTGAACTGTAGCGTCTAACTGGGCATCTGTCTGCTGCCATGGTCACGACAAGCAGGATTACTTTTTCCGATAAGACTTGCACTCAGATCTGATCGTGAGTCATGTGCGCCCGCTATAGTACCTACACCCTTCATCGATCACAACTTACAACATATTAAATGAATAATGTTAGGCTACGCTTCGGAGTAGTATAATACATTAACTTTTTCTGTTTAGCTCTTTTGTCTTTTTTGGTAGCATTGCTTCATGAGAAGCTGGTACACTCATGTTTTTCTGCTTCAGTTACTGTTCTATACTTTACTCTGCTCACCCTGTTTATCTCAATGTTCTGAGACTTTTTCTTTCTGTTTTGGAATTGCCTTAGTGTTCGTGCAGCGCCGCCAGGTACTCGTGCTCAATCTGCTTCAAGTTTTAGGTTCTATGTTTATATTTCTTTTACTGTCAATTAATTCTTTTATGTAATAATTGCAATCAGCCATTTTCTCGTGTATCATGGACAACTGCTAGGCTATTAAATATTTATGTACTAGAATCTGAAATTAACGCATGTGCACCCTCTGTTGAATCATAATTGCATGAGAATTATAGTAGTAGCCTGTAAAGCATGAATTTTACAAAGTACATGTGCATCCAAAACTTTTCACTGATGAATTTAAAAACTTCCGCATATAAATCAAGTTATTTTTGCTCTATTAATTATTTTAAATCTATTGTTAGTATTCTCTGCATCCGCCTTAGCAGACATGGATTCCTTTCCGCCCATGCCTGTGACATCACGGCCCGCCCGAAGCGCACTCTGACCTTTGTCGAGACGGGTCGTGACAATAGCTGTTACGGGCTTGCTTCGTAGTTGATTTGTTGGAGTCAGAGATACAAGGGGCAAGCCCTAGAATGGTGGAGGAGATGAGAGAGGAAGAAACACTAGAGGGTGGAGGAAGGAGAGAAGAGCTTAGAGAGAGAGGGAGAGGAATTTTAGAGAGATAAAGAGAACTTCATTTCTTCATTCCTTGTTTTTCATATACATGACAAGGCCTATTTATAAGACCACGGGGCATACCCGTAATTACATAAGATGCGTAAAATATTAAAACATTAAAACAGTACGACGAGTCTAATAACAATGACTCAATACACACAACGAGATAATAAGATAAATGACGGAGGACCCACACATAACATTCCACTCATCCTTGAGATTGAGCTTGTCCTCAAGCTCAAAGTCCAGTATGATGATCGGCTCGTCAGACTCCTTTATCTCGCGCCAAAATAGCGCGCGATAGCGTGTCGCGGTGGCGTGGGCCGCGAGTTGTAGCGACGATATCTTCCGATGGACGCGCGGCTGAAGGAAAGAGTCTGGCTGGTCTGGCGGAGCAGCAGGAGACAGGAATGACAGGATGGCAAAGGGATCAATGGTCCGAACGAATGAAGGGGTCCGGTGGAACTGGCGATGCGGCGGAGAACAATGACTGGAAGAGGGTCGGAGAAACCATGGTCGGCGGAAGGCCCGGTTCTGGCAGAGACGGCGATGCGCTGTGAGCCAGCAACGACCATGCAGTCGAAGGGGCTTGCAGAGTAGTGGCCGCCAGAGCGGAATGCGACGTGGCTGGAGGGACAACTGGCGTAATTGGCAGTATCGTCGGTGGTCCAGCTGGGGCAGAATCGGCGGTAGCATGTGCGAGCTGAGAGGGCTCCGACACGGGGATAGACGAAACGCCAAAGTGTTCGGAATTTGCTTAATTTGTCAAACGTGGTGTTGAGTCAAGATGTGGAAGCCCTAAATGTCTGCAAACTTTTCCACAACATTGAACAAAAGGGCGGCTTCGTCCGTGACACTCATTTTTATGTCACAAAGTTGCATGTCCATCGTGAATAAGTGATCACAAAGTTGCATTTCCATTTGGGCCGGTTGATACCCCCAAATCCAAATCCCGTGAACTGGGCGAAGGGCTCGAGAAGGAAATCCGCGTGGGATCTCAGGCGTGCAGGAGGAAAAGAAAAAAAAAGCGGGCGGTCTACCGAGAAGCGTTGTTGTTCGCTGAAAACGCGAGCAGGAGGCCTCGAGCCCGAGTAAATGCGACGGAGATAGCGCGCGTAAGTCGTCGCCCGAGGAGAAATCAGCGTCTGTCGGGCTCTGCTGCTGGGAGTCGGAGAACCAGAGCCAGTGCTGCTCTGTTGTTGGAAATCGGAGGTGCAGTCGTTGGAGGAAGACGATCGGACGAGCGAATCAGGTCGTCGAAGCAGCGGCGTGCGGTTGCTCGACTGCGAGGAACAACGGAAGATCGACTGCGGGTCCGTCGGGGAAGATCGATTGACGGAAGATCTGGTTGCTCGACTGCGGGTCCGTCGGGAAAGATCGATCGACGGAAGATCTGGAATGACGTGCGTCCGGGAAGGAGGATCGAGAGGCTCTGATACCATGTTGTTACGGGCTTGCTTCGTAGTTGATTTGTTGGAGTCGGAGATACAAGGGGCAAGCCCTAGAATGGTAGAGGAGATGAGAGAGTAAGAAACCCTAGAGGGTGGAGGAAGGAGAGACGAGCTTAGAGAGAGAGGGAGAGGAATTTTAGAGAGATAAAGAGAACTTCATTTCTTCATTGCTTGCTTTCCAAATACAAGACAAGGCCTATTTATAAGACCCCGGGGCATACCCATAATGACATAAGATGCGTAAAATATTAAAAACGTTAAAACAGTACGACGAGTCTATTAACAATAACTCAATACACACAACGAGATAATAAGATAACTGACGGAGGACCCTAACACATAACAGTAGCTCATAAAATCTTGTGGTACTTGAAGACCTCACTAGGAAGTGGAATCCTCTTCACTCCCAATACAAATTTGAAGATTGAAGTTTATACTGACACAGATTGGGCAAGCTCCATTGAAGATAGACACTCTATATTAGGTATTGCTCATTTGTTGGTGGGAACCTAGTCACTTGGAGAATTAAAAAGGAATATGTCATCTCAAGGTCTAGCGCAGAAGACGAATTCAGAGCTATGACTTATGACATATGTGAGGGGTTGTGAATATGCTCCCTTATATGTGATCTAGGTTTAAGCGAGTCTATCCCTATCCGGCTGTACTGTGACAACAAAACCACTATCAGTGTTGCCAACAACCCCATTCTGCACGATCACACCAAACATATTGAAGTGGATAGACACTTCATCCAGTAGAATATCGAGAAGAAGATTATCTGTATTCTATTTGTTTCTTCAGAGGGATAACTAGCTGATATTATTTCTAATAGTCTTGGGGGGAATGCTTTCTGTGTTTATATCGACAAGTTGGGTATGAGAAATATAACATGCCCAACTTTAGGGAGAGTGTTAGAATGAAATTAATTATGAGCTGTATTTTCCCCTTATATATATAAGGGGGCTCCACTATTGAATAATACTTTTCACTGTTCATTTTCATGCTTAACAAAAGAAACATCTACGAGTGCAATTTGTTATGAAAGATACGGGTCCTCCCAGATACTTCTTGAGAATCGAAATTGAGAGACACAATAAGTTTATTGTTATCTCTCAATACAAGTACGTCTTAAATTTACTCAACAAAACATGTCTCCTTAGCACAAAATCTACTGAGAATCCTATGCTTATAAACGTTGATAGACTTTGAGATGAGACATCTCCTCTTCTATAAGATTTTACTTGTTACTAACGTTTGGTCGGTAAACTCATTTATCTTACCATAATCAAACCTGTCATCTCCTATAATGCGGAAAGATAAGTTAATTTATGCAGGCTATCAGAGAGTGTCATCTAGAAGTCGCCTTATTGCTGATTACTCGCACATGACCTGGTTGTATTTACTTTGCGATCGTGTTGGAATCACCTCTATCTTTCGTGTTTTTATTACTGAGACTCATACTCAGTTTTTCACTACCTTAAAAGTACTATACGCGTGTGATATATACAACGCCACTCACCTTCAATATCTATATCATCGGAGTATATGAGATCATTCCATCAATACTAATAACATGCGCTGTAGTTATTAACCTCAACAAAGACCATGGTCGATGACCGATGCGAAAAAATCGTCACACTTCTTATACGTCTCTCGATCACTCATGTATATCAACATGTCGGAGGTATACCCACACTATACTGGAACTTCGCAATTTTTGCTGCATGTCATCTCAGAAATTGCATGCCCTCTTCCATGCTCAACTTCGAGACTCCGTTTAGTCTTCTTTTTTTCCTTTAAAGCCACCCTTTTCCATAACGCCTCATGTTTTTGGATATACATGTTATGCCCATAACCTTGGTCCGTCCACTGACAAGTTGGCTCCTCGTGCCACCAAATTTATGTTCGTTGGCTACTCTCGCACTTAGAAAGGCTATGCATGTTACTCTCCCACCGATTACAAAATGGTTGTTTCGACAAATGTAACCTTTCTCGAGGACCAACCGTATCACTCCTCTCCTCCAGCTCCTCTTCTACCTCCCCCTCTACCTCGTCCTACCGTCCCTGTTACGTCTCCTCTTCCACCACTTCTTCCCACACCAACTTCGACACCAATGCAATCCACACCACCTTTTCGTGTATACACTCATTCTCACAAATCTGATGCCCCACAGCAGTTACCCTCTACCAGCGCTATCTCGCAGCCTGTCGATCCAGCATCGACCTCTACGACTCATTACTTGGCGAATTATGTATCCTTGCATCGCCTCTCCCCACCATTCCTCAAATTCACACTATCTCTATCCTTCATTTTTATACCTAACTCTTTGTAGAAGGCTCTCCAACATCCGAGTTTGCGTGCGACCATGGATGAGGAAATGACTGCCCTTTGGGCTAACCAGACTTGAGATCTTTGTCTCTCTTCCTCCGTGACAAACTTGTGTCAGCTATAAGTGGGTCTTTGCAATCAAACATGCTTCAGACAGGACATTTGAGCGCCTAAAATCTAGGCCGCTCGGGGGTTCACTCAATAATAAGGCCTCGACTATGATGAAACTTTCTCACCAGCCGCCAAGTTAATATTGCTCGGGTCCCGATCTCCTTAACTGTTCATCGACAATGACCCTTACATCAGTTGGATATCAAAAATTTATTTCTCAATGACGACCTTATAGAAACTATTTACATGCACCAACCTTCCGCATTTGAGACCATAAGGGCGTCTCGTGTTTGTCATTTCAAAAAAATCTATTTATGGTCTCAAACAGTCTCCTCGAGCTTGGTTTGACAAGTTTGTAGTTGGTCGAATGACTAGCTTGTCTCTCTTTATTCGTCATCAACCAACCGACACTGTCATTTTCCTAGTTTACGTTGATGATATTATGATTACTGATAATGACTCCACAGAGATGCAACTAATTAAGCCGCACGTAAACTCCGCTTTTCAAACTAAAGATCTGGGAAATCTAAGGTCCTTCTTATGACTTTAGGCAGCGAGACGACCTGATGGCCTTGTCCTATCACAACGAAAGAACTGTCGTGACCTTCTTCTAGATGCTTGCTATTCGGGATGCAAGCCTGCTGACACTCCTATAGATATCAACTACATGCTCATGACTGACTCTGATCCACTACTTACAAATCCAGAGTATTACTGACGTCTTGTTGGAAAGATGATATATCTGATTGTTACAAGACCTGGAATCTCGTTTGATTTTGTAGTTGTCAATCGATTTATGCATGTTCCACATACCTCTCATCTCTAGGCCGTCGAGCGCATGCTCAGATACTTGAATACCATAGTTGTCACAGCGACAAGGCAAACCAAGACGAGCGCCGGATGCTTAG